>CM017567.1:2847659-4092659 GCA_007844125.1 Sinonovacula constricta | reverse complement strand
ATGTATCTGGTGCAATGATACTTACTGAAATCACGATCGTTTTGTTCGCCGGAAGTCGGAAGAATACCGCTAAAATGCAGTTCGCACAAAACATAAACAATGCCATCGTTTGATTGCTGCGTGTCTGCTGCGCTGTGTATATTAAAATTGATTATTTTT
Organism: Sinonovacula constricta; assembly: GCA_007844125.1. Taxonomy (NCBI): domain Eukaryota; kingdom Metazoa; phylum Mollusca; class Bivalvia; order Cardiida; family Solecurtidae; genus Sinonovacula; species Sinonovacula constricta. The sequence continues at coordinate 4,092,500 of CM017567.1, read as the reverse complement.
TTTTTAAATTTGAAGCCGCCACAAAGTAAAGTTTTACAGGCATCGTACTGTAGTGAGCTGTCATCCGAGCTGCCATCTTTGTTTTGACGTCTGTCACAAAAGAAGTACCATTTAGGGAAACGATTTCTGTAAGGTCCCCACAAGTCTAAAAAATATCATTTCAAGTGCTGCCAGAGTGTATGAATGCTTTTAACGCATCTCTGAAGTGATTGTGGTCTAGAATTTATGATTTTGGACTCTAGATCGTGGGGGCTCGAATTCAATCCCTAGCACCGTCACAAGATTTCAAAAAGATCTTATTAAAGATTCGGATGTTTAATTCACTTGCATAAGAGAAACGGGCAACACACCAAGAAAGCATTTATAATACGCTTGAAGTGTTCTTGGTCAAAAGGTTAAGGTTGTAGACTGGGTATCAGATGGTTCCCAATGCAAACCTTAGAACCATTAAGACAAGGAAAGATCTTACTAACGATTTGTATTATCATTAAAGAAACGTGTGAAACACACCAAGAAAGCATAAATAACTTAGTTGAAGTGTTCTTGGTCAAGAGGTTCAAGTCCTAGACCTGACATGAGATTCATTCCTTGTCCAGACTTTTAAAACACGAACATTGTGCAAAAACAGAATATGTTGGGGCTAATTATTATGTCTTTCCACCCAGATTTACTAGAAAGTAATATCCATCTTGCGTATACGTTATACATACTTTTTCTCGAGATGATTTTTTATAGTATACTGAAATTCAAAACCTTCAAATAAAAACGTCTAAAATATGTCTTCGTTAATTGCTCCCATATTGCTTTAACCTGTTCCAGTTTTTGCGTCGCCTTTGATGCTTCGCATCAACTATTTTTCTTGTCACTGATGTGAAAACTATCAGTTGTTGGTTATTATTTTTTCTATTACATGACTGCACTAATTTGTTTGCAAGGGCACGTTGCACTAATTATCACTGTCTTCTACATAAACATTTTAAGAGATAGATGTGTAAAATTTCTTCGTCAGTCAATTTTTGTTAGGATTTAAACTGTTTGGTTGTATTTTTAAGGTTACTATGTATTTAATGCCTGCTTACTTAATAAAAGGTGGGGCCCTGTCTCCAGAAGGTCTCCAGAAGGTGGGGCCATGTCTCCAAAAGGTCTCCAGATTGTGGGGCCATGTCTCCAGAAGGTGGGGCCATGGTTAGTAGGAGAATGGCAACGAGGAGAAGTGATAAGAAGGTGATAAAAATCAGAAATGCTGGGTGCTAGAAATGGTGGTGTTATGGCGGTGATGGGTGGAGAGTAAGAGAAAGAGAAAGGATTTAACATGAAGAGGAGGATGAGAATACTGGTCGATAAACTGAAAAGACGGTATGTTGAAACGGAGGGTGATGTTGAAGAATGAAGCGGTTAATTGCAGACTTTGGTGAGAAAACGTTTACGTAAAATGGAAGCACCCGTATAATACACTCGTCTCGCAACATATTTGGGATGCCGAACATAGTCAACTTTTAATTAAATTACAAGATATTGATATATTTATAAAAAGCACATTATTATTATAAAAGCTATAACTACATATTTAATCACCAATTCCCCTTATTTTCACATTTTTTCTCTCCTGATATTACCAACTATGTCTATGTTTTATTTTAAAGCATCATCAACTGTGAGTACAAAATAGTCTTATTTTTTTTCTAAACTGTCTTCAATTGTAATACAATTTTATAAGAAATATCCAAACTTGCATTTAAAATACGTGTTAAGTCATTCTGACTTAAGCGCTCGTGGCCAAGCTTTTAAAAAGGGTCGTCGACTCGACTTGTGACAGCTTGGTCTTTCATCTCGCGATTATGTTCGGGGAGAAAACTTTTATGTGGGGAGGTTTAATATCTTACCTACTCGAGACGTGAGTCTGGGTCTTCCTCCACCAATAATTAGCTGGATAAAACCATAATTATGTCGGCACGATTTAACAACACACGCGCGTGCACACACACACACACACACACACACGCGATTTTGTGTAAAAAAAACAAAACAAAACAACAACAATGTACCCACAACAAACAAACAAAGAAACAAAAAACAAGATCATAGTTATTAGATGCACATTTGATCTCTGTAGATGTCTTAAAATAGCGTATGTCATATCCACCATATGAAACTAAGAGTTTGTGTTTTACTCCTTGATTGAGATCTAATGGCGCTGTTACTACCCAAGTTTTGTTATGGTAGATTTATTTTGCTATTGTCAAAGTGCCATGCGTGTGTACATTTTTTTAATAATTAAAAAATAAAAAGGGGGGTGAGTGCTTTATTTGTTTTGTTTATCGTGGCCTTTTACCTTTTGGTGTGTGGCGAATATGATGGTTGTGAAGGTCAATGAGATGATTTTTCATTTTACACGCGTTCATTTTACAAACAGTAAGGGATATGTTATTGACGGTATCGCGTACCTCGTCGAAACAGTGAAACTTGTTTAGCAAAGCGAATCCCTGCTAAAAATAGACTCATTTGCGTCAATTTACCTATTTATAAACTTATTTGTTGCTATCTGATTGGCTGAGTTAAGCACGTGACTCGGAAAAATGGCTGACCGTTGACAGCATATACGTTTTCTAATGTAGGAAAATTGGAAATTGGCGTTAATTGTAAATTCGTTTGTCTTGTTCATCGTAAGTATGCACATTTTTACATATATGCGGATTCACTGGCCATTACTAGTTTGTGTATTGCAGCATAAACCGCGCTAATTAGCCAATTGGAAACGGTACTGGTAGAACATGTTTGCAGTTGCCACAGGTCTTAATGTACTCTTAATTTCAATTGTATATATGCAAGCTTCGTCTATATATTGTCATTCATTCATGCCGTGTTACAAGAACTCAGACTAGCAAATACAACCTTCAAATGTCCATTATTTCTCAATTACGAATGATAATGTCTTAATTGAAGATGTTTTAATGTGAAAGTAGGGCGTCAAAGCTATCTATAGCTGTCTTTATAGATAATGAAATTTGATAGCAAATGGGTATTTGAAGGTAAATATAGACAACAACATGTCTTGCCATTAAGAAAACATATGTATACAGACTCATCTGACATTTGACCTGTATTTATTCACAAAACAAATATTAAGTTCAAGTTGAGTACTTGAAATGCTCTCTTGCCTCCCTTATTAAAAGTGTCACTAATTACAACCGTAGACAAACTAAGAATAATCAGAGAGGTAAGAAATTAACAAAAGATGGTTTTGCTAGTTTGTGCCATTATTTGTCCATGATACTGGATAAGAAATATTGGATAATGGAAATTTTTAATGCCTGCTGAAACTTTACAAACTTCAAACATTGTGTTGCATGTAAATATTGACTTATTAAAGTTCTAATACCTTTGAAGTGTTTACACCTGCTCATGACGTATGTTCTGTTTAATTGGTTGCCAGCACATATACCCATCATACAGCATGAATCCTGTGGCACTTGTGCAGCCTTAAACTTAGTGTATGTTATAATAAAGTTTGTTTACATACATAGTTATCGTCCCTGTCTTCTGGACTTTCTGTACACCGATGTGTACATTCTTTTTTATTTTATTTTGATAAATGGGATTAAAATAAAAACAAAACACCACACTGACCATAATAGCTGAAGTGGTAGAGCATTTGCTTGCAGATTGGGAGGTCGCGGGTTCAAACCCCGGCCTGGTCAAACCAAAGACTTTAAAGTTGGGAATAATGCCTTCCCTCCTAATGCTCAAGCCTAAGGGGGCAGCATTACACCTGACTCGTCGGTGTCAGTATAATGGACAGGCCAGGTTCAGTCCCTGGGCACCTCATCGGAGCCCCAGTGTTATAATGATAGAAATGTTGCTGCTTAGTATGCTGGCAAATCCCAATCCCAGTCATGAAAAACTCTCAATTTTTATGTTTTGATACATTATGACTCTTAATCAGATTTGTTATTTTTTATGTTGAGATGCCAAGATTACAATACAACATTTGCAAGGTTATTTTTTTTAATACTAAAAGCATAAACTGTTAATTGTTTAATTGTTTGTTTTGATCTATTTCAGACTTTAAATAGAATATAATGCCTTTGACACTTTAAATAGAATTTAATGCCTTTGACAGAATATAGGACATTTCAGAAGGCAGAGTTGTTTTACAGAATGTAGCATATATATATATATATATATATATATATATATATATATATATATATATATATATATATATATGTATAAAGGATAGAGGGGTTGTCAAGTGCTATTTCAAATGTTCCAGCTTTAACTAATAATATCCCAATTGTTTGCTTGAGAATACATCAAGACATACTGTAAGCTAGATGCAAAGTTTCCTTATAAGGACACGATCATACTTGGCCAAGTTGGCATTTTCAAATATTTTGTTAAAAAAAGAGTAACACTTGTTGAACCACAAATAATAATGGAGTTAAATATTTTCTCTGGTCACTGTATTATGCTGTTCTAGAAGGGATTGTGTTGTCTTAAGAATAAAAATCTTCGCTAAACCTTTCAGCATTTTATTCAGCCATTTTAAGCACAACAATGTAGGATATTTGTAAAGTGCATGTGTGTTAATGCACATCATGTATATTTGACAATCAGAAACAATACATTAATTGGCTCAGTATTGATGCTATTGTTTAATAAATGTTATATGGCCATGTGTTTAAATATATATGATGCGTCGATTGTATGGTTATATATGTCATGTTACTATGCATAACTTTAAATAAACATTTGCCCCCATGTAGGTCTTAAACTTATAGTGATAAGGGACAGAAAGTTATATACCAGCAACTCGTTAATTGCCACATATCATTGCTTTCAAGGAATTTAAATAACAAAATGGAGCACCCGTGGCGTAGTGGTAGAGTCGTCCTCGGACTGCCTGGCCTCTTACCACCTAGGTCCGAGTCTCATTTCAATGGTGAAGGACTAAATATGGAAAGATCTTCTAGCTGACCTGTGGTGAGCCGATGGTTCTACCTAGATATTTGTCTAATGTCTGGGGTCTTCCTCCACCAAAGTAGATGGATATCACTGTAATGATCATAGTTGGTTGTGACATATTTCAAAAGCAAAAACAATAACAAACATACATAGGCTTTTGCATCATGTTATCTCACAGAAGTATCTTTTTTCACATGCTTTGGTAAAATGAATCTATAGTGAGGTTTATGTTTATACATCTGAAAATGTTGCCCACTTGCATTTACGTCATAGTGAATAAAACTGCAATATGATATAATTATAGTTATATTATATGTCTCAGGTTGGTTAATTGTGGTAGTTTGTAGAGCTGACTTTTGGTATTGCTACTTATTTTAACCCATTATTTGCTACATTGTGTTAAAACCCCCCAATTTTTTTTTTGCTTAAATATTATATATGTTACATGTCAAGGTTGGTATAGTTATAAACAGAGACTGAGTAGCAAATAGTGTAGATCCTGATCAGACAGCAGGGAGCTGGCTGCAGGACCCAGCAGGGAGCTGTCTGATCAGGATCTGCACTATTTGCCTAAGCATTATAAATACATAATCAGCAGACCAAGAAGTTAACCCTTTACTTGCTGGAAACACAACTAGGGTTGGTATGTTTTATGGTAATGGACTAAATGGGTTTCCAGCAATTAAAGGGATAACAGAAATCATCTGACCACTGTGGTTTTGGATGATTTTATTTGTTATGTTAACTTTGCAGCCATTATTAGTCATATTCTTAAAGGAAAGACAAGTTACTTTCCGTATTATACAGACAAATATTGGGTCATAGTCACAAAGGAAAGACAAGTTACTTTCAGAAATATCCTACAGAAAAGTTTTGGATTGTAATCAAAAGGAAAATAAACTTACTACCCATATTATATAGAAACATTCCATGTTATGACAAAATAACATTTTTGAGGCTTATATCAGTGACTATACCTTTGCAATAAATTTTGTGCCAACTGTTACTTGGGTATTTTTTCTACCTAGACTTATATATAAAAATATTTACTATTTTACTTTCAAAAGTCATGAAAAAATGTTAGCCACTTTAAATGCCTTCCACTAAAACAACAACAAATATTCATTTATTGAATATATTATAAGAAATTGTAGTAGGATACTAAATATTATCATAAGTATGATGCTTAATTTATAAAAAACAAACAAGAAACATTGTGTTGTGTTGAAAATTATTCACAAACTATTTGACTATAGATTTTTTGTAAAATTATTTGCATGTAAATTTCTTTAATTTTGCATGTAAACAAACTTAATTAAATTAATTATGTAGTTTTAGATTCTTATTTAAACCAACTTTAATGTATAAAATATTAAATTTATAGACATTGAAATGAATATTAAAATTAGTACATATATTACTAATAAATCATAAAATTCATAAATGATTTCCATGATTTTTCTAACCTTGACTTAATTTTAAAAATATTACCCCATGATGATGCTTATTTCCTGACCCAGTTTGCCATTGGCCCAAATCTGACTGTATAATATTTTACCTCATATATATAGAAAGAGATATCTGATTGACTGATAGTGTAAGAAATTGTCACGTTGTGCATCTATAATTGGTAACATTGAGGTTAACTCTCACTGTGTTTTATCTTATTTACATATTACATTGGTTGTAAATTGAGTTTTAAGTGTTAAACTATTTATTTATAGTGACTTGGGAAACAAGTTTTTTTCAGCATATATAATTACTCCCTTTGGAGTGCTAGCTTCAGGGGTAGGACCTTTCCTTACATACTGAATATGTGGAGAAATGCAGTAGGTTTCATGTTTGACTACATGATGTAGTATTTTTTACCTTATATAGATGGGGCCATTTACAGCACCCTTCCTCTAAGAAAATTAGGCAAGTTTTTTCCCCAAAAAATGAAAATTCCTTCCAATAAAATTCAATATTTTATTGCAGAAATGGGGAAAGTAGACTGAGTATTATTATTTTCATTATTATTACTATTATTATTTTTATTGCGATCATTATTACTATAATTATTATTTTTGTCATTATTATTATTATTACTATTATTATTACCATTCCTCTATAATATTTCTTGAATGAGACTTAGTCTAATTAATTAACCCTGCATTGGGACATGATCAAATGTTTATATCAAGCCATCGACAGAATGTAGTACAATTAAAGTGAACACTCTCTTAAGTGACTGGTATGTCTAAAACTATAGGTGGAGCACAACAATCTCCATAAAAATGATTGTAAAGTGAAATAAAAGTGCTGCAAGCACTGCTTTAAAATGTACTTTCATTCAGAGACAATAACAATTAATGGAGATAAACTGCTTTACTTTGTTAACTTTCAAGGTAGTGGATATAAGCAGCTGATTAAGGTCAAGAACCAGGACCAGCTGGCCCACATTTCTGGTGGAGAAGAGTTCACTATTACCCTGTGCTGGTTAAATCACAGAGTCTGGATGCTGTGCTCTTGGGCACTCTAAGCTAAGGGATTTGGCAGTGAGGGGCATGTATTCATAATTATAGGTAGTTACTTTGCATTTTATTAACGTTACATTTTATTAGCACGCAGGCAGGATATGTTGATGCAAACATTGGATTGATTTTGTTCTGCTACTTGATTCTAACTGCGTGACTGTCTTTTGTTTCACATCAAATCATGGGAATATGTAGAACAACTTCTTGTTGAGCTAGAGACAGGAATTGTCCTACATTGTTAAAGGCCAGCATCTTCCTGTAAAGCAGTTACCTGTATTCACTGCTAACTTACTGAACAAGCCTGCAAAAATTCTAATGACGTAAAGATAAATGTGGTAAATATTAACATCAAATTCATGTAGAAAAATGACCTGAAAATATGTACAGTCAAACTTATATGAAGCAGCAACCGAAGGGACAGTTGTAAATTGGTTGCTTAAGACAAGTTGGCTGCTTAAGACAAAATATAACATTGCTGATTGTTTGGCTATTACTGTGAGCATGCTTGTTTACCAATAAGTATTACTTATTATAGTAGATCTACTGCAAAATACTGTTCTAATAGATATTTAATACAACAACATAACTGCTTTTGTAATGTCAACATATGATTCGGAATATCTGACTAAATAAGAAAATGTATTCGGGCAACCATATTCCAGATGGTGCAAGTTTTCAAGTATTCCAGAGAAAACAACAAAACAAGTAGCATGTTATTAGATGAGGTAAATAATTTAAAACATCATTTTAATAAGGTTTATATAAACAAAAACGGAAATTGCAACAATTTTATACATGTTTCAACTAGAACTCATGGAGTCAGTCTATGTATAAATTAATTTGGTCGTAAATTAATGCTTCTGCTACCCATTTCACTACCATATATATTGAATAGATATAGACTGAGAAGCTTATTTTTCTCTGATAACCAGATGGATGATAACTGGGAATCTATCTTGATTGGGAGATCAGGACAGTTGTGATATTGATGACAAGTGGGTGCGGGGCAGGGGATTAACGGTCACACATTGATTGTGTGACCGCAACTGATGATTGACACATGCTGATTGGCTAATTAGGAGTCATTTAAAGAAGGATTTGCCAAATCAAGCTGACTGCTGGCAGCAGAATACTCATGACCACTGGTTAGACAATTATTGAAGAACAAATTTCTTGGGAGAACCTAATCTGACTGCTTACAGCATGGTGACCACTCTAAGCAAGTGACCACTAGCACAAGTTTGACTATTTAAGAATGTATCTTTGTCTTACATTATGACAGATTTTCTATGATGATAGGCTTCAGCTAATATTTGCTAAGTGAGGTTAGATATATGCCTTAAAGTACTCCAACGATATGTAAAATGTCTTCCTTCCAAATTGCAAGATGGGTAGCAAAACCTAAAGTACACCTTTAATGAAAGCCTGAGTATTTGTAGTGTTGAAGTCCTGCAAAATCCTTTCTTAAATACATGTATTTGTTCAGAGTAGTTGTGCAAATTTGCTAAAATCATTAAACCAATCTTCAACATTCATTAATTACCTACCATACATGTATGAAGTTTGCTAATAGATTTTTTTTTGTCCCGATAGGAAGTGTGCCTCATGTTTAATTGAATAGAAAATGTCATTTGCTTATTGTTAGTATTCCACGTCACCTGAAAAGAAAAATGGTGACTAAAAGTTGATGTAGCTAACTTGTTTGGCATTTTTCTGTTTCTAAACATTTACTCTCCATGGTGTATTCAGTGTTTAGCTTATTTACCACTATCTTTACTGCAACAGACATATTTGTGTGACCAGTAGTCCAGGAATCCCTGGGTATGGACATATAGTCAATATGGACACATAGCCTTTGTGTGAAAGCTACTAATACTGTTTCCACAAAGAAGAGTTCCTGGTCGGTTCCCCCTCACACTTTGGGACAGATATCTGTCTGTTTAGGCTGGGACCAGGGATTAAAGTCCCCATCTTGGTTGCTAAGAAGTTAAGTTTAAGTTTTACCATGACCACACTGGCGATTTAATTTTCCAAACACCCCTCAGCCCTTTTCACCTTATTTGGAAGCTCACTTAATTGGGCTTGCTCAATTAATTTGGCCTGCATATCTTCAATTTTTAACTAACTGAAGAAAAGAAGTGGAGTTTTTGCCATGATCCTTTTGTTTTTGTTGGTTAACCTTTTTGTTAATGTTCATTTATCTAAAAATGTCTAAGATTATTTACTTTAATCTAGGAACCCATTCAGAGAGACAGGTAACCCTAAACTTCATTAGCAGTGTTATGCCTTTTTGACTTGGAATTTATTGTTGGTTAAGGCTTTTCCTTATGTCCATTTCTGGAAAACCATCAAAGACATACACCCAGGGGTGTGAGTTTTCTGCGGAAACACAGATTTCCGCGGATTTGGGTCAGCCAAGGATCATTTCTGCAATTCGCAAACATTCCAGGAGAGAATTTAAGGTGGGGAGTAGGGGGTAAGCAGTCACCGCGGACGGTTGAAATTCTTCAGAGGCAACAAGCAACTGACGAGAGGACAGAATTCTCCGAGGAACACCGATTGGTTTAGACAAAAACACGATTCAACATACCATGCTGAATAAATTTTGTAACACGCAATTTCATTGGTTGTTACTCAACTATTCATACAATTAGAAAATCTGTCCCTGGGGCAACAAGCGACCGTTAAGAGGAAAGACTTTTCCGAGGAAAACCTATTGGAGTAGACAACAACACGATTAAACTTACGATTTGTAACAAACAATGTACCCGACTGTTCATCCAATCAGAAAAGCCTTAGCTCAGCAATAACGCATCCTGTTAAGTTTTAATGGCGACTGTTTACAACTAGAATATTATGGTGGAAAAAAAACAACACGAAAATGTGACGGATTATTGAACGTAAGAGCGATTCTTATTTAGCGATAATTGTAGATGCGGAATGGTTAGTAAGTGTAAATGAACTTGATGATATTTGTGTAGCTCTGTCCCAATTTATCAGAAAGATCCACAGTCCAAGAAAGTGTAAGTGTATTATTTGTGAGAAAACCATATCGTATTCCCTCTTGTAAAGATATAAAACTATTTCTTATGTCATGTGGTATTTATAAGTCTGGGCTTTGTGTTTGATCTCATTAACTATTTTAATGGTCAATTTTAGTGAAATTGTGAAAAAGAAAATATTCCTTGTCAGATATCTCTTTATGTTGAACTGCCCATGTTTTAATAAAAATAAAAATAAAATATAGTTTAGGGATATTGAAGAAGTCTCTGGCAGAATTTAAGACCACTTTCTTAAAGCTGAAAATCTTTTTCCTTTTTCATATCTGACCAATCACACCCCTATAAAAACTACTCGCAACACCTTGGCCATTACTACAAAATATACTTGTTCGCATACCGCCTTGGAGTTACGATTACAACAACAGCAGCGCATTTCCAAAATTTCAATTACACTTTCCATAAAGGGTGCTGCACTTCAGCGCAGATGCCAGTAATATTTGTACATTTGTTATTAAGTTTTATGCCTGGGTAGTGGGATATTGACCAAGGACACAGTATATTGTTTTCTGTATGATGGCTTTTGTTTTGCATTGCAAGTATTTAAAAGTCCAGTAGATATTGAAAAAACAAACATTGCAATTGTTTTAGAGTCTCTCTGAGGGAGTTTAAATTGTAATAAATTGTAAGTAGCTGTCAGAAACTGATGGCTATGGTGTAGAACCTATTATTTATAATTAATGGCAATTCCACACATCTGGATGACAAAAAATAATACATAAAGCTGCAATTTGTATTGATAAACCAGAGGTCATAAAAAAGCAATAAGTGTAAATAAAATGCTCTGCAAACAGCTATCGATCTTCCCTCAGGTGATCCATGATACACGTTGCATGAATTGTCAATGCTTGACACTTGTAACTTGTCAGTTCCTCTCTTTTTGGGTTCAAGTCCTAATCGGGCTAAGAACTTTCATGTGGAGAGGTTTTTTCAGCTGCCCCGCCATGTGCTGGCAGGTCTACCTAGACATTTATTTTTTCTGGGTCCTTCTACCAATAATTAGCTGGATGCAGCCAATATGACTATAATTTTGTTGGTGCGATGTGACAAAAAACAATCAATTCTTGCAGCCTCATCATGCTAATTTTGCTGACCTTCCATTATAAGAAAGTTGCTTACATCTACATCCGTAGTGAACTAGTAATTTTTCTAGAGACTTTAAAATAAAAAATGAAGACCCTGAAAAATATGGTATCCTGACGTCTCAGACAAGTCAAAATGCAGTTTCGGTCTACTGGTCATTGATCATTAAATTAGACCCGAACAAGTCATAAATTGGCAGTTGGACAAGTGACAAATAAACAGCGGTTTCTAATTAGCAATGTAGACAATTAATTTTGCATCCGGAGCATTTACCAACAACACGTAAAGGCGGTACGTGTACAATGCATGCACCTGACCAAAACTGCCAGTCACGACGTGCGATACAAAACGCTTCAAGAAAAAAAAAGAAAGTTGTAGATATGACATATGTATTGTGTTCATTAATTGAAAATGACGCAAATTTTTGGACAAGTGATTTTTGTCCACATTACTTGTCTGGGACTAGTCATTGAGAAGACAATTTTCCCAGACCTGCCCTGATCAGATGGCTAACCAGCCAAAACTGACATACCTGGAGCTACACTGTTTGCATACACCTGAACAATTCTGGCTAAGAGATGACATGGAAACAGTTGTGGCTAGAATAAATCCTGAACTGCTAATGGTAGACATAAGAACTGGTATTGTGTTAAACAGAAACCTTTTTTGAGATCATTTTCATCATTGCTGCAACGTTAACAAAATAAAGAGAGTTAATGGTTGTCTGTGGCAATAATGTCTTATCTGACCTTTAAATTTTAAAGAAAATACATCAACTTTGTCCTGATCCAGGTCAAGCCATTTATATATAGCCCATCATCAAGATCCTTGTAATATATAAAAATATATAAAAATCGTGTTATTTATAAGGTGATGATAATGATTATAATGGTGATGATAGTGATGATGATGAAAATGATAATGATGATGATGTAGATTTTGATGATCGTGATTGTGATGATGATGAAGATGATTATGATGGAACATGTATTTGCTTCTTGTTCAATATACTGAACATTTGTATGTTTATAATTGAAATACTAATAATATACTTCTGATGGGGATGCTAGTTTGTAATGTATGTAACAATTTCCGGAATAAAAAAAATACAAATTAAAAAAAACCCTTTAATATTAATATGTTTCTTATGAGTGTCTTAAGAGCTCTCCCTCAAGCTCTTCCTCTTGAAGTGATGGTTTATCCTATGTAATGGTACATTGATTAGCTGATCCCTGTTAAATGTATGTGTATCCTTCTGCAGTTGTTTATATCCCATATTAATTATTTTTTTCTTTATTTTTTTTTACATATTACAAAATGCACTTCAAGAGACTTGGAAGCAAATAGTACAGCTCCTGATTCAACAGCTCTCAGCAGGACCTGCCTGATATTGATCTGCAAAATTTGTCCAGGTCTGATTAATTTGTGCTAATCAGTCAAATATTTCTGTTTAGAAATGTTCCAACAGACAGATCTTGATCTGTAGAATTTGTCGAGGCCTGATCAGTATGTGCATAGCAGACTGATATTTCTAGAATCGGAAATGTTCCATCTGGCAGATCTTGATCTGCAAAATTTGTCCAGGCCTGATCAAATTGTGCTAATCAGACCAATATTTCTGTTCCAAAATGTTCTAACTGACAGATCTTGATATGCAAAATTTGTCTATGCCTGATAAATTCTATTGCTAGAGGTTAAGCAAAATGGTGAAGACCATGATTTGTTGGCTGAGCACTCGATGATTTGCACATTTTGTGATAAATTTGTGCTTGGATGGCTTATGTTTAATATTGATTGGTAAATACCTGCACATCTAAAGACAGATGGATTTAATTTGCCTTGGTCCTTTATTGATAGTGTCCATTTAATAATTTTCTCTCTTCTTAATTTTTAACTTTCCTAAAGCTGAAAATCTTCCTCCCTTTTCATATCTGACCAATCACACCCCTGCATCCAGCTCAAACTTGGATTTCTTATCACAACATTTCAAGTCTTAGTCTGGGTTTTACTAAATTTTTACAACAGAATTTTTCTGATTGGGATCCGCTGTATTTGCCAAGTTGTCTGATTGGGATCTGCTCTATTTGCCAAGTTGTGTGATTGGGATCCACTCTTTTTGCCAAGTTGTCTGATTGGGATCCACTCTTTTTGCCAAGTTGTCTGATTGGGATCTGCTCTATTTGCCAATTTGTCTGATTGGGATCTGCTCTTTTTGCCAAGTTGTCTGATTGGGATCCACTCTTTTTGCCAAGTTGTCTGATTGGGATCTGCTCTATTTGCCAATTTGTCTGATTGGGATCCGCTCTTTTTGCCAAGTTGTCTGATTGGGATCCACTCTTTTTGCCAAGTTGTCTGATTGGGATCCACTCTTTTTGCCAAGTTGTCTGATTGGGATCTGCTCTATTTGCCAATTTGTCTGATTGGGATCCACTCTTTTTGCCAAGTTGTCTGATTGGGATCCACTCTTTTTGCTAAGTTGTCTGATTGGGATCTGCTCTATTTGCCAATTTGTCTGATTGGGATCTGCTCTTTTTGCCAAGTTGTCTGATTGGGATCCACTCTTTTTGCCAAGTTGTCTGATTGGGATCTGCTCTTTATGCCAAGTTGTCTGATTGGGATCCACTCTATTTGCCAAGTTGTATGATTGGGATCCACTCTATTTGCCAAGTTGTCTGATTGGGATCTGCTCTATTTGCCAATTTGTCTGATTGGGATCCACTCTTTTTGCCAAGTTGTCTGATTGGGATCCACTCTATTTGCCAAGTTGTCTGATTGGGATCCACTCTATTTGCCAAGTTGTCTGATTGGGATCTGCTCTTTATGCCAAGTTGTCTGATTGGGATCCACTCTATTTGCCAAGTTGTCTGATTGGGATCCACTCTATTTGCCAAGTTGTCTGATTGGGATCCACTCTATTTGCCAAGTTGTCTGATTGGGATCTGCTCTTTATGCCAAGTTGTCTGATTGGGATCCACTCTATTTGCCAAGTTGTCTGATTGGGATCCACTCTTTTTGCAAAGTTGTCTGATTTGGATCTGCTCTTTATGCCAAGTTGTCTGATTGGGATCCACTCTATTTGCCAAGTTGTCTGATTGGGATCTGCTCTATTTGCCAAGTTGTCTGATTGGGATCCACTCTTTTTGCCAAGTTGTCTGATTGGGATCCACTCTTTTTGCCAAGTTGTCTGATTGGCATCCGCTCTTTTTGCCAAGTTGTCTGTGATTAGGATCTGCTGTATTTGCCAAGTTGTCTGATTGGGATCTGCTATATTTGCCAAGTTGTCTGATTGGGATCTGCTCTTTATGCCAAGTTGTCTGATTGGGATCTGCTCTTTATGCCAAGTTGTCTGATTGGGATCTGCTCTTTATGCCAAGTTGTCTGATTGGGATCCGCTGTATTTGCCAAGTTGTCTGATTGGGATCTGCTCTTTATGCCAAGTTGTCTGATTGGGATCTGCTCTATTGGCCAAGTTGTCTGATTGGGATCCGCTGTATTTGCCAAGTTGTCTGATTGGGATCTGCTCTTTATGCCAAGTTGTCTGATTGGGATCCGCTCTTTATGCCAAGTTGTCTGATTGGGATCTGCTCTTTATGCCAAGTTGTCTGATTGGGATCTGCTCTTTATACCAAGTTGTCTGATTGGGATCTGCTCTTTATGCCAAGTTGTCTGATTGGGATCTGATGTATTTTCCAAGTTGTCTGATTGGGATCTGCTCTTTATGCCAAGTTGTCTGATTGGGATCCGCTGTATTTGCCAAGTTGTCTGATTGGGATCTGCTCTTTATGCCAAGTTGTCTGATTGGGATCTGCTCTTTATGCCAAGTTGTCTGATTGGGATCTGCTCTATTGGCCAAGTTGTCTGATTGGGATCTGCTCTTTTGGCCAAGTTGTCTGATTGGGATCTGCTGTATTTGCCAAGTTGTCTGATTGGGATCTGATGTATTTTCCACGTTGTCTGATTGGGATCTGCTCTTTTTGCCAAGTTGTCTGATTGGGATCTGCTCTATTGGCCAAGTTGTCTGACTGGGATCTGCCCTATTGGCCAAGTTGTCTGATTGGGATCTGATGTATTTTCCAAGTTGTCTGATTGGGATCCGCTCTATTGGCCAAGTTGTCTGACTGGGATCTGCTCTATTGGCCAAGTTGTCTGATTGGGATCTGATGTATTTTCCAAGTTGTCTGATTGGGATCTGCTCAATTTGCCAATTTGTCTGATTGGGATCTGCTGTATTTGCCAAGTTGTCTGATTAGGATCCACTCTTTTTGCCAAGTTGTCTGATTTGGATCCACTCTATTTGCCAAGTTGTCTGATTGGGATCTGCTCTATTTGCCAAGTTGTCTGATTAGGATCCACTCTTTTTGCCAAGTTGTCTGATTGGGATCTACTCTATTTGCCAAGTTGTCTGATTGGGATCTGCTGTATTTGCCAAGTTGTCTGATTGGGATCCACTCTATTTGCCAAGTTGTCTGATTGGGATCCGCTCTATTTGCCAAGTTGTATGATTGGGATCCGCTGTATTTGCCAAGTTGTCTGATTGGGATCTGCTCTATTTGCCAAGTTGTCTGATTGGGATCTGCTGTATTTGCCAATTTGTCTGATTGGGATCTGCTCTATTGGCCAAGTTGTCTGATTGGGATCTGCTCTATTGGCCAAGTTGTCTGATTGGGATCTGCTCTATTGGCCAAGTTGTCTGATTGGGATCCACTGTATTTGCCAAGTTGTCTGATTGGGATCTGATGTATTTTCCACGTTGTCTGATTGGGATCTGCTCTTTTTGCCAAGTTGTCTGATTGGGATCTGCTCTATTGGCCAAGTTGTCTGACTGGGATCTGCCCTATTGGCCAAGTTGTCTGATTGGGATCTGATGTATTTTCCAAGTTGTCTGATTGGGATCCGCTCTATTGGCCAAGTTGTCTGACTGGGATCTGCTCTATTGGCCAAGTTGTCTGATTGGGATCTGATGTATTTTCCAAGTTGTCTGATTGGGATCTGCTCAATTTGCCAATTTGTCTGATTGGGATCTGCTGTATTTGCCAAGTTGTCTGATTAGGATCCACTCTTTTTGCCAAGTTGTCTGATTTGGATCCACTCTATTTGCCAAGTTGTCTGATTGGGATCTGCTCTATTTGCCAAGTTGTCTGATTGGGATCTGCTCTATTTGCCAAGTTGTCTGATTGGGATCCACTCTTTTTGCCAAGTTGTCTGATTGGGATCCACTCTTTTTGCCAAGTTGTCTGATTGGCATCCGCTCTTTTTGCCAAGTTGTCTGTGATTAGGATCTGCTGTATTTGCCAAGTTGTCTGATTGGGATCCACTCTTTTTGCCAAGTTGTCTGATTGGGATCTGCTATATTTGCCAAGTTGTCTGATTGGGATCTGCTCTTTATGCCAAGTTGTCTGATTGGGATCTGCTCTTTATGCCAAGTTGTCTGATTGGGATCCGCTGTATTTGCCAAGTTGTCTGATTGGGATCTGCTCTTTATGCCAAGTTGTCTGATTGGGATCTGCTCTATTGGCCAAGTTGTCTGATTGGGATCCGCTGTATTTGCCAAGTTGTCTGATTGGGATCTGCTCTTTATGCCAAGTTGTCTGATTGGGATCCGCTCTTTATGCCAAGTTGTCTGATTGGGATCTGCTCTTTATGCCAAGTTGTCTGATTGGGATCTGCTCTTTATACCAAGTTGTCTGATTGGGATCTGCTCTTTATGCCAAGTTGTCTGATTGGGATCTGATGTATTTTCCAAGTTGTCTGATTGGGATCTGCTCTTTATGCCAAGTTGTCTGATTGGGATCCGCTGTATTTGCCAAGTTGTCTGATTGGGATCTGCTCTTTATGCCAAGTTGTCTGATTGGGATCTGCTCTTTATGCCAAGTTGTCTGATTGGGATCTGCTCTATTGGCCAAGTTGTCTGATTGGGATCTGCTCTTTATGCCAAGTTGTCTGATTGGGATCTGCTCTATTGGCCAAGTTGTCTGATTGGGATCTGCTCTATTGGCCAAGTTGTCTGATTGGGATCTGCTGTATTTGCCAATTTGTCTGATTGGGATCTGCTCTATTGGCCAAGTTGTCTGATTGGGATCTGCTCTATTGGCCAAGTTGTCTGACTGGGATCTGCCCTATTGGCCAAGTTGTCTGATTGGGATCTGATGTATTTTCCAAGTTGTCTGATTGGGATCCGCTCTATTGGCCAAGTTGTCTGACTGGGATCTGCTCTATTGGCCAAGTTGTCTGATTGGGATCTGATGTATTTTCCAAGTTGTCTGATTGGGATCTGCTCAATTTGCCAATTTGTCTGATTGGGATCTGCTGTATTTGCCAAGTTGTCTGATTAGGATCCACTCTTTTTGCCAAGTTGTCTGATTTGGATCCACTCTATTTGCCAAGTTGTCTGATTGGGATCTGCTCTATTTGCCAAGTTGTCTGATTGGGATCTGCTCTATTTGCCAAGTTGTCTGATTGGGATCCACTCTTTTTGCCAAGTTGTCTGATTGGGATCCACTCTTTTTGCCAAGTTGTCTGATTGGCATCCGCTCTTTTTGCCAAGTTGTCTGTGATTAGGATCTGCTGTATTTGCCAAGTTGTCTGATTGGGATCCACTCTTTTTGCCAAGTTGTCTGATTGGGATCTGCTATATTTGCCAAGTTGTCTGATTGGGATCTGCTCTTTATGCCAAGTTGTCTGATTGGGATCTGCTCTTTATGCCAAGTTGTCTGATTGGGATCCGCTGTATTTGCCAAGTTGTCTGATTGGGATCTGCTCTTTATGCCAAGTTGTCTGATTGGGATCTGCTCTATTGGCCAAGTTGTCTGATTGGGATCCGCTGTATTTGCCAAGTTGTCTGATTGGGATCTGCTCTTTATGCCAAGTTGTCTGATTGGGATCCGCTCTTTATGTCAAGTTGTCTGATTGGGATCTGCTCTTTATGCCAAGTTGTCTGATTGGGATCTGCTCTTTATACCAAGTTGTCTGATTGGGATCTGCTCTTTATGCCAAGTTGTCTGATTGGGATCTGATGTATTTTCCAAGTTGTCTGATTGGGATCTGCTCTTTATGCCAAGTTGTCTGATTGGGATCCGCTGTATTTGCCAAGTTGTCTGATTGGGATCTGCTCTTTATGCCAAGTTGTCTGATTGGGATCTGCTCTTTATGCCAAGTTGTCTGATTGGGATCTGCTCTATTGGCCAAGTTGTCTGATTGGGATCTGCTCTTTATGCCAAGTTGTCTGATTGGGATCTGCTCTATTGGCCAAGTTGTCTGATTGGGATCTGCTCTATTGGCCAAGTTGTCTGATTGGGATCTGCTGTATTTGCCAATTTGTCTGATTGGGATCTGCTCTATTGGCCAAGTTGTCTGATTGGGATCTGCTCTATTGGCCAAGTTGTCTGATTGGGATCCACTGTATTTGCCAAGTTGTCTGATTGGGATCTGATGTATTTTCCACGTTGTCTGATTGGGATCTGCTCTTTTTGCCAAGTTGTCTGATTGGGATCTGCTCTATTGGCCAAGTTGTCTGACTGGGATCTGCCCTATTGGCCAAGTTGTCTGATTGGGATCTGATGTATTTTCCAAGTTGTCTGATTGGGATCCGCTCTATTGGCCAAGTTGTCTGACTGGGATCTGCTCTATTGGCCAAGTTGTCTGATTGGGATCTGATGTATTTTCCAAGTTGTCTGATTGGGATCTGCTCAATTTGCCAATTTGTCTGATTGGGATCTGCTGTATTTGCCAAGTTGTCTGATTAGGATCCACTCTTTTTGCCAAGTTGTCTGATTTGGATCCACTCTATTTGCCAAGTTGTCTGATTGGGATCTGCTCTATTTGCCAAGTTGTCTGATTAGGATCCACTCTTTTTGCCAAGTTGTCTGATTGGGATCTACTCTATTTGCCAAGTTGTCTGATTGGGATCTGCTGTATTTGCCAAGTTGTCTGATTGGGATCCACTCTATTTGCCAAGTTGTCTGATTGGGATCCGCTCTATTTGCCAAGTTGTATGATTGGGATCCGCTGTATTTGCCAAGTTGTCTGATTGGGATCTGCTCTATTTGCCAAGTTGTCTGATTGGGATCTGCTGTATTTGCCAATTTGTCTGATTGGGATCTGCTCTATTGGCCAAGTTGTCTGATTGGGATCTGCTCTATTGGCCAAGTTGTCTGATTGGGATCTGCTCTATTGGCCAAGTTGTCTGATTGGGATCCACTGTATTTGCCAAGTTGTCTGATTGGGATCTGATGTATTTTCCACGTTGTCTGATTGGGATCTGCTCTTTTTGCCAAGTTGTCTGATTGGGATCTGCTCTATTGGCCAAGTTGTCTGACTGGGATCTGCCCTATTGGCCAAGTTGTCTGATTGGGATCTGATGTATTTTCCAAGTTGTCTGATTGGGATCCGCTCTATTGGCCAAGTTGTCTGACTGGGATCTGCTCTATTGGCCAAGTTGTCTGATTGGGATCTGATGTATTTTCCAAGTTGTCTGATTGGGATCTGCTCAATTTGCCAATTTGTCTGATTGGGATCTGCTGTATTTGCCAAGTTGTCTGATTAGGATCCACTCTTTTTGCCAAGTTGTCTGATTTGGATCCACTCTATTTGCCAAGTTGTCTGATTGGGATCTGCTCTATTTGCCAAGTTGTCTGATTGGGATCTGCTCTATTTGCCAAGTTGTCTGATTGGGATCCACTCTTTTTGCCAAGTTGTCTGATTGGGATCCACTCTTTTTGCCAAGTTGTCTGATTGGGATCTGCTATATTTGCCAAGTTGTCTGATTGGGATCTGCTCTTTATGCCAAGTTGTCTGATTGGGATCTGCTCTTTATGCCAAGTTGTCTGATTGGGATCCGCTGTATTTGCCAAGTTGTCTGATTGGGATCTGCTCTATTGGCCAAGTTGTCTGATTGGGATCCGCTGTATTTGCCAAGTTGTCTGATTGGGATCTGCTCTTTATGCCAAGTTGTCTGATTGGGATCCGCTCTTTATGCCAAGTTGTCTGATTGGGATCTGCTCTTTATGCCAAGTTGTCTGATTGGGATCTGCTCTTTATACCAAGTTGTCTGATTGGGATCTGCTCTTTATGCCAAGTTGTCTGATTGGGATCTGATGTATTTTCCAAGTTGTCTGATTGGGATCTGCTCTTTATGCCAAGTTGTCTGATTGGGATCCGCTGTATTTGCCAAGTTGTCTGATTGGGATCTGCTCTTTATGCCAAGTTGTCTGATTGGGATCTGCTCTTTATGCCAAGTTGTCTGATTGGGATCTGCTCTATTGGCCAAGTTGTCTGATTGGGATCTGCTCTATTGGCCAAGTTGTCTGATTGGGATCTGCTGTATTTGCCAATTTGTCTGATTGGGATCTGCTCTATTGGCCAAGTTGTCTGATTGGGATCTGCTCTATTGGCCAAGTTGTCTGATTGGGATCCACTGTATTTGCCAAGTTGTCTGATTGGGATCTGATGTATTTTCCACGTTGTCTGATTGGGATCTGCTCTTTTTGCCAAGTTGTCTGATTGGGATCTGCTCTATTGGCCAAGTTGTCTGACTGGGATCTGCCCTATTGGCCAAGTTGTCTGATTGGGATCTGATGTATTTTCCAAGTTGTCTGATTGGGATCCGCTCTATTGGCCAAGTTGTCTGACTGGGATCTGCTCTATTGGCCAAGTTGTCTGATTGGGATCTGATGTATTTTCCAA
This sequence comes from Sinonovacula constricta, assembly GCA_007844125.1. Taxonomy (NCBI): domain Eukaryota; kingdom Metazoa; phylum Mollusca; class Bivalvia; order Cardiida; family Solecurtidae; genus Sinonovacula; species Sinonovacula constricta. The sequence goes on along the minus strand of CM017567.1, from coordinate 4,071,196 downwards.
GTTGTCTGATTGGGATCTGCTCAATTTGCCAATTTGTCTGATTGGGATCTGCTGTATTTGCCAAGTTGTCTGATTAGGATCCACTCTTTTTGCCAAGTTGTCTGATTTGGATCCACTCTATTTGCCAAGTTGTCTGATTGGGATCTGCTCTATTTGCCAAGTTGTCTGATTAGGATCCACTCTTTTTGCCAAGTTGTCTGATTGGGATCTACTCTATTTGCCAAGTTGTCTGATTGGGATCTGCTGTATTTGCCAAGTTGTCTGATTGGGATCCACTCTATTTGCCAAGTTGTCTGATTGGGATCCGCTCTATTTGCCAAGTTGTATGATTGGGATCCGCTGTATTTGCCAAGTTGTCTGATTGGGATCTGCTCTATTTGCCAAGTTGTCTGATTGGGATCTGCTCTATTTGCCAAGTTGTCTGATTGGGATCCACTCTATTTGCCAAATTGTCTGATTGGGATCTGATGTATTGGCCTAGACTTTATAAATTTGTTGTTATAGTAGGTTCTAACCTAACAGGACTACTGGATAGTGGTAATTTAGGTATGATAGTCATATGTTACAAGCTTTTCTTGTTATTAATAGTAATTTACTCCGATGTTTTTCTGAGAATTACTGGTAGTCCATAAACCATAACAATGATTGGAAAGCTAGTGGTGAACAAGCTGACCCATACAGTTGTCACGGTAAAATGTATCAGTTTGTAGACAAGGGAGTCATATTGTGCACTTGACTAAAGTTTAGCATGACTATCTCTTTGCTTGGGGGCACATGTCTATCATCTATACCATTACTTATCCCTCGTAGTAGTAGTAGTACAAAGTTGTGGTCATTATATGGAAATCAGGACTTAAGGTGTAGAGAAATGTTGTTGTTATTATTACATCATACCATGGTGTTATTGGTGACATCCAGTTTATTACAGGTTAAGGTGGATTCCAGACTTATGTCTGGTTAGAACAACTTGCACACCCCTGGTTAAATGGAAAACATCCCCACTGGAAAGTTCTTGCTCTGACCAAACTCAAACCCAAACTGTGAGGAGAAAGTGTTTGCAGACAATTAAGATTTTTATTTGTAAAAAAAGAGGATATGTCTCTTTTTTATGTTTGTTGAAACTTCTCTTGCAGATCATTGAATGATTTTTTCATAATTTCTAGAAAAAAAGAGCAAAATATTGATCGATTTTGTTAATACCGACGATGTTTATCCATCACCAAAGCACTAAAATGCTTCATATACATGTAATGTTGTTATGCCTACGGTTAATTTTGTCAATCCTTTTTTGGTTGAAAATAACGTAAGTACAGAAAAGTCTATCAGAACCTTTCATTACAGTATATTCAAAATAAAGAATAAGTCAAGAAGTACAACATCTTGATTTATAGCATACAACATCAGAAGCAAAGATCATATGTTCAATATTCAGAAGAACATTTATATTTTAGTGTTTACAGCCTATTGCCAGAGGTGTTTTTGTATATAAACATGTTCTGTTTGAAGTATTGAACATGCATAAACTTGAGAAATCAAATCTTGAAGTTAAATGGTTTGGAGAAAAATAAAATGTTTACCACTTTCTTTTATGATATACAGACCTGTGATATTCCCTTGGTCCCAAATAGGGAGACTTAAGCTCCCAGAGAGGGAGATTGGGGTACCAGGGTTGGAGATTTCCACGAATATGTGTTAAATTGTTTCTATTTGTAAAACAGTATTTTTTGTCTTTTTAGCAATAATCATAGTAATTTCAGTGATACATTTTTTCTTTACAATATTTTTTAATGAATTTTCAAATTTATCGAACATATTTTAGTTCACTAACTAGACATAAATTCTATGCTTTGGTTTTAAGCTTGTGGCCTACAAAAACAACAACAGCCAAACATGCTGTAAACAAGTCAAGTGTCAACAGCACTAACAAATGAACAGAAAAAAGTTTTCCAAAGTGTCCAAAGTGATCTAAATATATTCTACTGTCAAATTCAAATTTAAATAAAATCTGTAAAAATATTTTTGTACTTATTAAGATGTTAAATTTTATATTATGAGTATTCAAGCATACAAACAGTTTATTTAACTTGTAAGTTAGCGACAAAAGAGTTTTGATAATTATAAAATATTAGTGGTAAACTCTCTGATACCATTATTGCCTAAACAAGATAAAGTTGAATAAATTAAGAATACATGAAGACATTGGATTAATCAAGATTAAATAGCAAACATGTGTTTTTCTATGAGAAAGTAGTAACTGGATAACTGTCCAGATTAAAAAAAAATATATATATAGAAGTCACTTGCTAATGCAAAAAAAAGCTCAAATTCTTTTACGTTAATTAACAAATTCTTTTAACAGTGCATCATCTTATAACACAAATTACGTAAACTGGATTGAACTAGTTGAAATGGAAAAGATGTTTTAAAATTGTCTATGGTTGGCATTTTATTTACTATTCATGAACAAAATGAGATGGTATGAACCGACACGAAAACCATTTCCTTCTATGATCAGTGTATATTTGCAGGAAGAAGATAGATTTTCTTTCAAACAGAAATAACACTATTGTAAAGTAAAGAAACGATATACTTTTTAAAAAAGCTAAAGTCAAAGAAAGCTTTACATAATGTTAGGAAACTGCCATGTTCTCCATTTCTTAGCTTTGATGTGTTCCAAGGTTCCTGAGACTCTTGCCGATTAGTCTCTTAATTCCCCCGACATATTTCAGGACTAGAAGCTTGCCTACATGTATAACACAATGTGTTGTTTTGTGAGTACCTATTATGTCCTAAATAATATGCCGTTAGCAAAAGGCCTTACAAAGTATCAAATTAAAAAATCAACGATTGTTTTTGTTGCACAATGCACAAAAATACATGTTGCAAACTCTGTATATTCAGCAGTGTTATTGTTTCATACATTTGTCTCTTTCATGCAGACTTGATTTGGTGTCAATTTCATTTACACATTATTTCTTTTACTTAATGTTTATTTCCAACCATGTTAATTACAAGCAACATGTTCTTAGTATAGGTTTTGATCCTCTATTGGAGTTTCTTCCAGTCAGTCCCTTTTACCAACTGACCATTCCAGGGCTATAACTGTAGGGTTTGCTTATTTAGTTGAATGACTCATCACATATATACTTTTACATTTGGCATGCACGTGAATACCTTTGTCCTGTGCCTTTTCAAATTTTGGCATATGATGCAATGCTCATAGGACTTTGTCATATATTCTTCTTCATGGAATAGAAACCATGCTCGCTTCGTTTGTTCCTACAAGTCCTGCCTGCAAAATGCCTTTCCACCTTGTTAGATGCTGTCATCATGCCTTTCCACCTTGTTAGATGCTGTCATCATGCCTTTCCACCTTGTTAGATGCTGTCATCATGCCTTTCCACCTTGTTAGATGCTGTCATTATGTCTTTCCACCTTGTTAGATGCTGTCATCATGCCTTTCCACCTTGTTAGATGCTGTCATTATGCCTTTCCACCTTGTTAGATGCTGTCATCATGCCTTTCCACCTTGTTAGATGCTGTCATTATGCCTTTCCACCTTGTTAGATGCTGTCATCATGCCTTTCCACCTTGTGAGATGCTGTCATCATGCCTTTCCACCTTGTTAGATGCTGTCATCATGCCTTTCCACCTTGTGAGATGCTGTCATCATGCCTTTCCACCTTGTTAGATGCTGTCATCATGCCTTTCCACCTTGTTAGATGCTGTCGTCATGCCTTTCCACCTTGTGAGATGCTGTCATCATGCCTTTCCACCTTGTTAGATGCTGTCATCATGCCTTTCCACCTTGTGAGATGCTGTCATCATGCCTTTCCACCTTGTTAGATGCTGTCATCATGCCTTTCCACCTTGTTAGATGCTGTCATCATGCCTTTCCACCTTGTTAGATGCTGTCATCATGCCTTTCCACCTTGTTAGATGCTGTCATCATTCCTTTCCACCTTGTTAGATGCTGTCATCATGCCTTTCCACCTTGTTAGATGCTGTCATCATGCCTTTCCACCTTGTGAGATGCTGTCATCATGCCTTTCCACCTTGTGAGATGCTGTCATCATGCCTTTCCACCTTGTGAGATGCTGTCATCATGCCTTTCCACCTTGTTAGATGCTGTCATTATGCCTTTTCACCTTGTTAGATGCTGTCATCATACCTTTCCACCTTGTTAGATGCTGTCATCATTTTTTGTTAGATGCTGTCATCATACCTTTCCACCTTGTTAGATGCTGTCATCATACCTTTCCACCTTGTTAGATGCTGTCATCATGCCTTTCCACCTTGTTAGATGCTGTCATCATGCCTTTCCACCTTGTTAGATGCTGTCATCATACCTTTCCACCTTGTTAGATGCTGTCATCTTCCTTTCCACCTTGTTAGATGCTGTCATCATGCCTTTCCACCTTGTTTGATGCTGTCATCATGCCTTTCCACCTTGTTAGATGCTGTCATCATGCCTTTCCACCTTGTTAGATGCTGTCATCATACCTTTCCACCTTGTTAGATGCTGTCATCATGCCTTTCCACCTTGTGAGATGCTGTCATTATGCCTTTCCACCTTGTTAGATGCTGTCATCTTCCTTTCCACCTTGTTAGATGCTGTCATCATGCCTTTCCACCTTGTGAGATGCTGTCATCATGCCTTTCCACCTTGTTAGATGCTGTCATTATGCCTTTCCACCTTGTTAGATGCTGTCATCATACCTTTCCACCTTGTTAGATGCTGTCATTATGCCTTTTCACCTTGTTAGATGCTGTCATCATGCCTTGCAAGCTATTTAATTGGCTTATTTTTGATAAGCCGTCAACAATTCAAGCATGTATAAATGCTTTTCTCCGGGACCTGGACAAGAAATGCAATTTTTTGCTTACAACCTTGTGTTTTATTTAGACAGCTTTGGCAATAAGTTAAATGGAAATGGAATTGGAGTGTTTAATTAGCTGTTTTAACATTACTTATAGGTATTTTATTGCCGAGTAGTTCTGCTATTTTAAGTAATTGGTTCGATCTTCCTTTTGTATGTACATGTATCTGGTGTATTGATATTGCAACTTTTTCTTTTCCAGAAAAATATGCAATTAAAAAGCTCATATTAAAAGCTATAAGTGTCTTGTATAGGACTTTTTTGTCCTTTCAACTTTTATATAATTTACATCTCACCTTTTGTTAGATATACAGCTGTAACTGCACATTCAATCAAGTTAACAAAAATATTTTTTATTTTTGTTTTAATGATGTCATAGTAACCAATATGTTTATTACTGTGGAGTTTATTTGTCATTACAACATGAATTATCTGAAGTGTTGTGATTGATACACCATGAATTATCTGAGGTGTTCCGCTTGATGCACTGAATTATCTGATGTGTTCGGATTGATACGCCATGAATTATCTAAGGTGTTCCGAGTGATAATCAGTGAATTATCCACCATGAATTATCTGAGGTCTTCCGATTGATACCCTATGATTATCTGTGGTGTTCCGATTGATACACCATGAATTATCTGAGGTGTACTGAGTGATAAACAGTGAATTATCCACTGTGAATTATCTTAGGTCTTCTGATTGATAAACCATGAATTATCCACTGTTAATTATCTGGGTGTTCCTATTGATACATGATTCATGTAACATAACTCCTAAGTAAGAATTCAAGTGATTTTCTTTATCTAAGCTGACTGTGCAGTGTGGCATGGATAAGATACACATTCATTACAAAAACACATTTCTTATACGAGCAATGCTGCATAATTAGCCATATTTAAAAAAACAAACCATGTGACCACTTACTTTTAAGATCTTATTACATGAATATCAAGGTAATCAGCTCTGACATCAATATCTATTCTTAGGGCTGAAGTTCTTATCATGCTTATAAATAGATTGGAAATAATGGACATTTAAATTTTTAAAAGTTTCACGATTTGTACTGTCTAACAATTGAGATAATGTTTTTTAGTTTAAACCTTGTTATTTATAGTTGATTCCGGAAAGAAGTTCTTTTAACTTATGTTACTTCCTCTTGATGCCCACCTTCAGGGTAGAACCAGTACTCAGGTACTCAAGGACTAATATCACATGGTTCGAACCTTGTACCCTTTGATCTGGAGCCCAACATCTTAACCAATAAACCACAGATGCCCATGTACTAAATATGTGTACTAAATTAATATTGCACACTTTTATCATGCTTTATGTAGATAATATTAACATCAAAGTAGCAAAAGAATTAAAATCCAACCATATCTTCTTTCTAATTGTTGTTTTGAATTTTTAGAGCAAAATCACAATCTTTGATTTAAAGTAGGCACCTTTGAAATGTTACTTTAAGTTATTAGTAATTAATTGACAATTTATAGTTGTCACTTCATGTTAGTATTCAAAGGCTCAACTATAGGTTAAATAACAGTTTGATATAAAAGGTTACTTTTTTAGATTTTCTTAAGATGTTTTTTTTTCAATTATAATGATTATTGTGGAAAGAAAAACACAGTAATCTTGTATGCACTTTTTAAGTCATGCTATAAGGGCTAGTTGAGTATTTTGCCAGCTTTAACATGTTTTAGTATAAGCATCTCATTTGTTCATTCTAGTGTATGGAAGATAGCACTATAACATCAGTAGGACTAATGTTAGGTTGTACTGAAGTAATAAAATTTTTAGAGAAGTAGGATATTTTTTTTTTTACAAATGTTGGTCTACTTAATAAATTATTATTGACAGCATTAGAATAGTTTATATATTGTATTTGCTGTAACTTTTAACCAGCTAAGCATGAATTTATCAGGCTTAGGCAAGTAGTTTAGATCCAGATCTACACCTGGGAGCTGTCGGATCAGAATCGGCACTATTTGCTGGGTCTGGCTATATATATTTAGACACCTGTTTATGTTAGAGGATGAGTAAGAATTACTTTTGTTTATTTAAAAATGATAGGGTAAGCATGTCAAATGAGCAAGTATATAGTTAAGCATATTTATGCACCATGACAAGAGTATTAAAGGGAGATAACACTGACAGTGTGATAACAGTAATGTGGTACTTGTAGAGGTATTCTGCTGACTTTGTTACTAAGACTTCTATTGATTATACTGAGCTCATTTGTTGCAAACTAAGCCTGTATAACTGCAGTATTCACTGTAGTGGTCATATTCTAAGTACCAAGATTCTGGAATTTTTAGAAAAAATAATTTTGATTCTAGTTGGCCATACACTTTCTTCCTGATATTATTGATAAGTAACTTTGCTGCATGTTTTAGTTGATTGATATTTTGATTTCTTTTATTTTTTCTATGTTAGCAATCAATACAGTGTTACTGCTTTAAACTGGAAGCTGCTGACATAACAATTTAAGACAGTTCTTGTGTACATTGCAGCAAAACAATACTTAACACTATTTAATATGCAACAAAAGGTAAATTAGCACAATTAAACAGCAGAAAAAAATCAGCTGTTAACATTTACTTTTCTGGTTTGATTAAACTTGATGAATGTGATAATAAATGCAATGCTAAATGTACTACAAATTATTTCATAGATTTATTACTAGTCTTAAGACATTAACTTTATAACCAGTCTTAGACAAGGTGCAGTAGCTCAAGTGGTAGAGCCTTGGCTTGCTGATTGGAAGGTAGCGGGTTCAAACCCGGCCGGGTCAAACCAAATATAATGAAGTTAGTAGTTGTGGCTTCCCTCCTAATGCTCGGGGCTAAGTGGACAGCATTACGCCTGACTCATCGGTGTCAGTATAATGGACTGGCTGGGTTCAGTCCCCGGGCTTCTCATAAATGCCCTTGTGCTATAATGATAGAAATGTTGCTGCACAGTATCGGCAAAAATGCCGGCAGATCCTATAACCGGTCTTAAGACCATACATTTATAACCCTTCTTAAGGCCATAAATTTATAACCAGTCTTGAAACCAATAAATTTATAACCAGTCTTAAGACCATAAATTTATAACCAGTCTTAAGACCATAAATTTATAACCAGTCTTAAGACCATAAATTTATAACATGTCTTAAAACCATAAATTTATAACATGTCTTAAGACCATAAATTTATAACCAGTCTTAAGACCTTAAATTTATAACCCGTCTTAAGACCTTAAATTTATAACCCATCTTAAAACCTTAAATTTATAACCCGTCTTAAGACCTTAAATTTATAACCCGTCTTAAAACCTTAAATTTATAACCCGTCTTAAGACCTTAAATTTATAACCTGTCTTAAGACCTTAAATTTATAACCTGTCTTAAGACCTTAAATTTATAACCAGTCTTTAGACCATACATTTATAACCAGCCTTTAGACCATAGTTTTTTTTACCAAGCTTAGAGGACCAGTAGACTCTACTCTTTTAATTTGTCTATGGTTCTATAAGGCTGAGTCCAATTATTGGACATAAATTAAAATGCAGTTTTAATAATTTAGTTGTCTTAATGATCATAAACCGGTCCTAGAATTTTTGATAAAATGGCACTGTGACTTTAATGTGTGTCACTGTAAGGTATCAAACCCCTTCTATTATTATATCACTAAATACTAACATATAGCTAATGTTTACTGATATATATTCACCCACTTAGGAAAGTTGTCTTGGAAAGGTTTTTGTTGAAATGAGAAGCGCGGATGGCTCGTACAAAAACAGCAACAATGATGGTGTAATGATAAAGGGTATGTGATACAAGACTTGCGTTGAGGTCAATATATAGTTTTGTGGACCTGGGTATTGACCTTGCTCCGCAGCCATGACACAAGCCTTTATTTGTATATTATTTGACCATTTTGCAATTAGTTTCAAATATCTCACGTTTGCCACTGTACTGAAAACAGAGACAAATGCCCCGGACAAAAAAGATAGCAATAACATTTTAAAAGACATTGTGAGTTTGTTAGTAGGGCAGAATACCCTTCCATTTGATAAAAGGTATGGTAACAAGGTAATAATTGAGTATTGGTAATTTTAAAGGTGTCTCAACATCTTCTCAAATGACTATTATTGTTTGTTTATTGTTAATTGGATTTATCGTCCCACCAACAGTATTTCAGTTATCTGGAGACGGTGTCCACTTGAAGCAGATATAGTGCTGCCTTCACTGTGTATAGCATGCTTTGATCACCTGGTATGATACCACACCTGGTCACATTATCCTGACACCAGGCAAACCAGTCGTAGAACTTCCCTTATATTTGCTTAAACATTAGCAAAGGAGCAATACCACTACCATTTTTTACAACTCTTGTGTTGGGGCTGGGAATCAAACCCGGGGCCTACCGTATCTGGACCGATTCCTACTATTAAATTCCTACTGTTAAATTCACTATAAAGGCATATGCCGTTTCAGATATACATGTAAGAAAACAGTATTAGCCCTGTAACCCTTTTTTATCAGAAAAGATTAACATCATTAGATAATTTATTGTTGTTATTTTTTGGACTAGTTGAAAAAGGTTTGTACTTTTCCCTTTTTTCTCAGATGTAAAACAATCTGAATCACTTTAGTTTCTTGTGTCAATACCATGTATAATGTCAGACTGAATCTCTGCTGAAGTCTAACTGTAGATCTACTTGGTTGTTAAGTACATAAGTATTACTGACAAGCTATGATTTAAGTAAATATGACAGGGAAAGTATGATCTAGGTAAGTGCAGATCTGTTGAGATACTATGATAATTATCATTGTCTGTCAACAATTGAGCTATGACCTGCTGTATCTATTGGTGAGTTATGATTTATGCCTATAAGAGATCTATGGTTTATGAACTTGTAGCTATTGGAGAACTCTGTGATATGTCAATTGAAGAGCTATGTGTTATGAAGTTGTATTCATTGAAGAGCTATTGAAGAGCTATGATTTATGCATATTGAAGGGCTATAATTTATGCCTATTGAAGAGCTATGATTTATGCCCATTGGACAGAAATGATTTATTAAGTCGTATCTGTCAGAGAGCTATGATTTATGCCTGTTGGATATCTGGGATTTTTAGGTATCTATTGGAGAGCTATGATTTATGCCTATTGGAGAGCTATGATTTAAGCCTATGCCTATTGGTGAGCTATGATTTATGCCTATTGGAGAGCTATGATTTATGCCTATTGAAGAGCTATGATTTATGCCTATTGGATAGCTATGATTTATGCCTATTGGAGAGCTATGATTTATGCCTATTGGTGAGCTATGATTTATGCCTATTTGAGAGCTATGGTTTATGCCTATGCCTATTGGTGAGCTATGATTTATGCCTATGCCTATTGAAGAGCTATGATTTATGCCTATTGGATAGCTATGATTTATGCCTATTGGAGAGCTATGATTTATGCCTATTGGTGAGCTATGATTTATGCCTATTGGAGAGCTATGGTTTATGCCTATGCCTATTGGTGAGCTATGATGTATGCCTATTGGAGAGCAATGGTTTATGCCTATTAGAGGGCTATGATTTTTGTAACTTATTTATGAACGTGTGTCTATAGATGAGCTATTTTCATGGTTTCTTCAGATCCCCATAAAAATTATCATTAAGCTATGAATACAATCATTCATCATTAATGTGCAATTTATCATTAAGTTGGACTTTTTTAAGCTGTGATAAAGTTAACATTTATTTTTATTGCTAGCTGGTATATAGCGTTTGTAAACTGACACATGCGAGCTATGATTTAGCTCAACAATTGGCCTTTGACACACTTCAACATTTAACATTTTTCTATTCAATGTGTAGATGTTATTGCAGGTCCAATAAAAAGCTAGAATTAAGCAAGACTTTAATTCAGTTGTACGTTATGATGAACCTTTTCCTTTGTTTAAAGTTGCAAGCTATGTTGAAACTGATCATTTGTCAATTTAAAGTTATGAGTTATGCATGTTTGTGTATTGTGGTGCTCTGAGCTATGCAGATGTATAATTTGTGGAAAAAATGTATGATCTATGCAATTTGTATGATTAAGCTGAACATTTTGTTCCAATGCAATTTATAATTAAGCTTGTCTACTTGCTAGCTTTAATCTTGGTTTGATTGCTGGGTCTTCAGGCCTTCTTGTTATATCCTTCTCCATTTCTGTTTCAGTCTCACCACCATTGATTTTCCAGTGCTTAACTCAGCCGTCCCCACCACCCTCTCTACTGGAGCTCGCCGAAGCCTGGGCTAAATATAGCCATCTTGGACAGGCTTGTCTTGATATAGATCAGCCGCTGCAGCTATTTTTGGCACGCAGGAACTGTTTGGGGCAAGCTGCTTAACGGTGCCATCATCTGACCATGTACCAGGTCGCATGACCAGCAGCCAACCGCAGTAATGTCAACCAATAAATATTGTAAGTACACCTGTATTGCTGAGTGTTGCATTGTGATTGCATGTTTTGTTTGTTTGTTTAGTCCCCTCCCCTCTGAAATGAGATATTTTTATATCGTCTTTTTTTGTTTGTTTCTATTTACTATGCCTAGGTGAATTGATTATTTGGCTGCCTTACTCCTGCTCACTCTGATAAATGTTGACAAATTGCGTATCTTTCTTTTTTTCTGAATGTGATGCAACTACAGATCACTGCATTCCTGATGGGTTTTTTTTCAAAGCTGCTCTGTTAAGCTCTTGTCCATCGTAGCTTGAATTGATTAAGCACAGGCAAGACATTTCTGATCTGGATTTGCACTATTTGCTGCTAAGTCTCAAATAAGTAGTAATCTTTGCATGTAGTGGTTTGAAAATAAATTTGAATTGTGTGCTGGTTTTACTCTTGGTCTACGTCAAGTGTGGATATATCATAATTAGGTTAATATTATAGATCCATATCAACAAGCTCCTGGGAGCAGTTTGATAAAGGTCTGCACTATTTGCTGCAGAGTCTTTAGTGATATATCTTCTTACCTTGGTATTTATTTTTTAACACTTTACTTGAAGCTGGAAACACCATTATTGTGGGATAAATCTTATATTAATTGGAGGTGGATGAATCGTGTTTCCAGGAAGTAAACAAATATAATATTATAAGGGTTTACAAATATGGCAGGTAGTGAGTGGGTTAATTGATTATTTCTTTGCATACTCAAGCCAGCTGAGATAATTGGTTTAACATTTGTTTTTCTTTACAATACTACAATACTTAGCTTTTGCTTTTGTTTCCTCTTTTTAGCTCACCTGAGCACAATTATCTCAAGGTGAGCTTTTCTGATACCACTTCGTCCGTCGCCCGACGTTCGTCGTCTGTCATGCGGTGCGACACTTTAGCTTGTTAACACACTATGGGCCACAGTTTTTATCCAAACTTCATCAAAATTGGTCAAAATTTTTGTCTGCATAAAATCTTGGATGAGTTCATTATTGGATCACCTGGGGTCAAAAAATAGGTCACTAGGTCAAATTTTAGGAAAAACTTGTGAACACACTACAGACAACATTTATAGCCCAATCTTCACCAAACTTGGTCAGAATGTTTGTCTGCATGAAATCTTGGATAAGTATATATTTGGATCATGTGGGGTCAAAAAATAGGTCACAAGGTCACATTTAAGAAAAACTGTGAAAACATTTACAGGCCACATTGATGGCCCAATCTTCAATTTACTGCAAGGATTACATGGTTTAATTGCAGTTTAATAAACTAAGTGTTTTTTTTTTTTATCAAGGCTATTTATCATTCAGTTGTTCCTGTAGTTAATTTGTTTTAAGCTGCAATAGCTATAGGGTTTACACTGTTACTTTGCCAGATGAAATTAACACTTCACACATCATTTCATTTCAGTTTCATTTTATTAGCTCACCTAAGCTTATGCTTGGGATGAGGTGTTTTTGCCTGGTGTCGACCGATAAGCGTTCTGTAATCCTTTTTAAACAACATCATCTGAAACTCCTTGCTCAAATTTAGCCAAACTTCCCTATAAATGTATGACAATTACTCTGGTTTCTTTAAACATTAAACATTGCTTATATTCCTTGCTATTTTTTGTACATATGTACAGCACTTAGGTGAGCAATATATAGCCATAATGACCCTGTTTTTTCATAATGCACCATTCTTTGATTTTCAGTACCATTCATTATTGAAATATGTACCCATATATAAATAGATACAATTTTATTTGAAAGTCCTATTTGTCATAGTCCAGATGCCAGTTATCTTCTCTTTCTTTTTTTTAGAAAAATTCCTAAAAAATATATAAAAGCATAAAAAATCTAAAAGCCTTCAATGAAGGCCAAAATAAAAGATGAGTCTTTTTTTACTATTTTCCTTTCATCTATAAAAGTGCACCATTCAGTGTTCATCATATGTCATGAAAGTCCTACATTCTACAACCAAAGTTGATGCATGAATACCTCAGTATTAGCCCTTACTATGCTACAAGTTATTTATAAACCACCCTACTTCTTAGTGATCTTCCTACCATCCTGTAGACATGACTAGATTTATTGCTAAGAGACTTGACAGCAAGAAGTGCAGATCCTGACCTTCTTCCAGCAGTTGTTATGTGATCACTATTTACTTGTGATCACTATTTGCTAAGACTATGTTTTAAACAAGCTAAAAGTTAAGTAAACACCTACTTGTCATAAACATACTTCCTATAAAGCTCTTTCTTCATGTTTTTAGCTTACCTGAGGAAATGCATCTTGCATCTGGCCTCTTACGTCCCACATTTGTCAGCATCATTTTAACATCTCCTCTGAAACAACTGGCCCACATTCAACCAAACTTCCTCATCTGCTCTGAAACAACTGGCCCACATTCAACCTAACTTCATCGTCTGCTCTGAAACAACTGGCCCACATTCAACCAAACTTTATCATCTGCTCTGAAACAACTGGCCCACATTCAACCTAACTTGGACATCTCATCAGAAACCACTTGCCCACATTCAACCTAACTTGGACATCTCATCTGAAACCACTGGCCCACATTTGACATAACTTCAACATCTCATCAGAAACCATTTGCCCACATTCGACATAACTTTAACATCTCATCAGAAACCATTTGCCTACATTGAACCAATATTCAGAATCTCCTCAGAAACCACTTGTCCAAATTTTACCTAATTATCTCATTTATCTCATTTGAAACCACTGGCCCAAATTCAGCCTAACTTTGCCATATTCTCTGAATTACTGGCTCAAATTCAACCAAACTTCATCATCTCATCAGAAACCACTGGCCCAAATTTAACCCATCTTAACATCTCATCAGAAACCACTGGCCCAAATTTAACCAAACTTCAACATCTCATCTGAAACCACTGGCCCAAATTCAACCAAACTTCAACATCTCATCAGAAACCCCTGGCCCAAATTTAACCAAACTTCATCATAATCTCTGAAACCACTGGCCCAATTCAACCAAACTTCAACATCTCCTCAGAAACCACTGGCCCAAATTCAACCAAACTTCAACATCTCATCTGAAACCATTGGCCCAAATTCAACCAAACTTCAACATCTCATCTGAAACCATTGGCCCAAATTCAACCAAACTTCAACATCTCATCAGAAACCACTGGCCCAAATGCAACCAAATTTCAACATCTCATCAGAAACCACTGGCCCAAATTCAACCTAACTTCAGCATCTCATCAGAAACCACTGGCCCAAATTCAACCTGACTTTGTCATATTCTCTGAACCACTGGCCCAATTCAGCCAAACTTCAGCATCTCATCAGAAACCACTTGCCCAAAGTCAACCAAACTTTAACATCCCTAGAACCACTGCCCAATTTCAACCAAACATTAACATCTCATCTGAAACCACTTGCCCAGATTCATCATCATCTTCATTGGGTGAGGGATACATGAACTATTCATGTGTTTGTAAGGCTTAGGCAAATTGTGGAGATCCAGAGCACCTAGTACCATGCGCTTAGGCAAATCATGGAGATCCAGAGCAGCTGGTTCCCTGCTGGGAGCCGTGTAAGCATGATTTACACTTTTGTGTGTCAGTCTCATTTAATAAGTACATAATAAACCTTTATATGTAACATGTATAATATTTACGCAAAATAAAACTGAAATTTAGAGGTGGTTTATAAAGAATGTAGCAAGCTAAGGGTTAACCTTGTCATACTGCATTTGTTTATAAATTATACTAAAAATGTGGTTATTTGCTGGTCATTTGATGATTTAAAGACTGGACTTGGCTGATCAGGGTCTACATTATTTTCCTAAGTCTGATCAAGTTGAGGTTGGCAGGGTAGGAGTAGAAGATGATGATATCCTTCTGTTTGTATCGTCGGGCATTCTATTTTGAGCCATTTTATCAAATCTCATCCACCCACTCGGTAAGATGGGGGTAAATATGCTCATGAGGCATGTACAAAAACTTAAACAAATTTTAGAAACTCCACATTTATACTTCACTGTATCTTTTGAACAATTATGTGTTTTTGCACGTAAAAAAGGTAATCATACCCCAAGAATGATACAAAATGTATTAGGACCTTATTGGTGTTCTGTCTGTCTGTCAATCTATCCATTTGTCCATACATCCCTCTGTCTGTAGAAGAGATTTGTACCAGCTGTTCTAAACTACAATTCGTCAGATTTTGCTGAAACTTTACGAGGCTATTAAGTATTAAGCGTGTTAAGTGTATCATTGGCATGTCATGAACTGCTTAATTTGACATGAGTAATGACCCATTGTTAAAATTCAGGTTACAGACACTGGTAAAGTGTACCAGTATTCATCATCTTCATTGATAGTTCTTATTTTCCATTTTAGTAATACAGAACTTGACCCTCTGACATTGGGATCTTTTACAGAAAAAGTCTACTGATTTGGAAATATTTTTAGTAATATTTATAATAATAATTAAAGAATATAAAATAGTTATTGTGGTATACATAAGTCTATGCATAAAAATAACGAAGTAACAGTTTGTACAGAATTTGTTGCACACATTTACATTTTTGGATTAAGATTAGGTCTCTTAAGATATTTTCAATTTTGGACTTGTAGCTCACAATGACTGGCTATGTAAAAAACAAAACAAGTTGTACTTAAAACTTGTCCAGTATTTTTGCACAGACTCCTTTCTACGAAGCTTCATATATATATAGCATGTTTTGGCCCCCTGCTTACTCTTTTATACTTGCTGCAAACTTATACATCTGGTACTCAGCAAGTTCAGTATCATGCCTCTCCACAGAGACGTTTTGAGGAGAGGGTGGGGTTATTCTAGAATCAGGTTGTCCATCTGTTTGTCTCTCTGTCCAGGGACACCATTTTGTCCAGACTTTATGTTGAAACCTCACAAATATCTAAAAGTACCACAAGAGTCCTTGCACCTGTTATTTTTGTAATGATAATGGATATTGCAGGAGTTATTCCTTTTCTTACAGATGTTTCACTGGACCTGGTAGCGCAATCAGTAGAGCGTCGGCTCCGGGTACGGGAGTGGTATAGCTCCCCTGCTAATGCTCAAGCAAATATAAGGGTTGTTCCACGACTGGTTGGTCCGGTGTCAGGATAATGTGACTGGGTGTGGTATCATGCCAGGTGTTCACGGCATGCTATACACAGTGAAGGCAGCACTTTATCTGCTTCAAGTGGACACCATCTCCAGATAACTAAAATACTGTTGGGGGGACGATAAACCCAATAAACAAACAAACAGATGTTTCAAATATTGAAATAAGAGTGAATTTTATGAACAGGAAAGGGTGGGGGTGTTCCTAAGCCATCAGATTATCGGACAATTTGTTAGTGGAAATTTGTTTACATTACAGTGCATTTTTTTTTATGTCAGAGGGCAATATCGAAAATAACACCTGTAGCATCTATAGGACTGTAACATCATATAAAGTTTATATATATAGAAACTGAATCATTATGTTAGATTAACTTCAACTATCAGGTACTGTGGTAATTACTGTCTGCAACTTTGATCAAGTTCCGTATTGCTAGTTTATTCAAACATGCACTTTTGTGGTAAAGTAAATGCTCTGAACTTAATCACCCGAGTGTTTATTGATTTGTTGATATTTGTAGAGATAATTTTTTGGAATATCTCACTGCAGTAAATATGTTAATTTATATACAGACTATGTGTCAACAATATTTTTTGACACACAATATAGATTTAATCACAACAAATGTGGCAGATAATTTTAAATTTGCACGTAGGACACCCATGGGCTAGAGGCAGAGTTGCAGAATAATTTCTTTGACCCCTTGGCCCCATATGTATAGGTTCTAGTCAGGGAGAAGGACGTAATTTGAGATCTTTTTTGTGATTTGTGATGCACTTGTTGTTTTACCCAGACATTTATCTGGAGTCTTATACCACCAAAATAGCTGGATGCCATTTTAATGACCAGGATTGTGGCGCTGCAATGTATTCTAAGAACAAAACAACCAAGATTTGCACAGATATATGTTTAGACAATTGTATAATTATGTCCACAGGGGTGGAAGTTTCATTTAAGCAATATGCCAACAAAAATGTTTGTTTATTGGGTTTATCGTCCCACCAACAGTATTTCAGTTATCTGGAGACGGTGTCCACTTGAAGCAGATATAGTGCTGCCTTCACTGTGTATAGCATGCCGTGAACACCTTGCATGATACCACACCCAGTCACATTATCCTGACACCGGGCCAACCAGTCGTCGAACTACCCTTATATTTGCATGAGTGTTAGCAAGGGAGCTTTACCACTACCATTTTTAACGACTTTGGTATGTCGCGGCCTGGGATCACACCCCGGGCCTCCCGTACCCAGAGCCGATGCTCTACCGATTGCGCTACCAGGTCTGGTCAAAAATGTTTAACTCAAAAACATAATCCTACATAGGTTTGATATACCAATGTTGAGACAATGTTTGTTTGATTTGCCAGCGCATGTGTAGACTTGTGTATAATTTATTTATGTGAAAAGTATTTTTGTAAATTGACTCTCAGATATATACCAAAGTGTATCTGGCTTGTTATTTTCTTGTCTGCACTCTTGCATACTATATTTTAATTGAATAAATTAATCACCAAATTCTGTTACATTAGTTTCTGTGAAAACATGAAGCAAAAAACATATTTTAGTATAATGGGTGTTGAAACAAACAAAATTGTTTCTATTTTGTTGAAGATGCAATATGGACTGCATTATGTATGAATAATGCTGCTATAATTGTACAATCATTTATTATAATTGATTACAGCTTGAAACATTTAAGTTAATTTATTTTGTAATTTGTTGCTAATGAAATGAAATATTTGAGTTTCAAGATTAAATGTTTGGTGTAAGCAGAAATTTAAGCATTTTACATTTGCAGCAGCTATTAGTTGTTATAGCAACTGATATATATTGATCAATTATTTGGACTTTTAATATATTGCATTTTTTTAAAAGTATAATTCAGTTATTTGTTGTTATTTAAGTGAAATATTTGAGTTATATAAATTGTTTTTTCAGAGTTTTCGGGAATTGTTATATTTGTTTATATTCAGTATTGGTAGTTTTAAGAAATGACTTACTTATTATTATGTCAATGTTAGTTTTTAGTATGATTGATATAAATAAATTGTTAGAAATTAAATTATTAAAAATAAAATATTAAAAAATATTTTAGTACTGTTATCAGTAGTGAAAGGTAATACATTATTTAGATTTTAAGATTTTTAAAACCATATTTTTTTAATTATTTCAGATGGTTTACCAAGGAAGTTGGATTATAAAGGCAGTGTGGACTCTGGGTTCCAGGAACCTATAGGTAAGTTATTTTATATAAGTGCTGACATACAGTAACAACATGGATCACATTGACAACTGAAAATGCTAATTAGATTACTTCTATTTTATTATATGCTTGGCAAATCTCAAGTCTTCAAAGATATCATTATCATCATTGATATCATCATCATCATCATCGTCATCATTATTATTATTATAATATATAAGTATAACAAATGATGGTTCTTTCTTCATTGATATATTTATCTTCATTCATTATCATTATTATCAACATTATAATTATTATAATCAGCATTATGATCAATATCATTATAATCAACATCTGGAATAGAAGTATCCTAATTTTAATTATCATCATCTTCATTATCATTATCATTATCTTCATTATAATTATTATAATCAATGTCTGGAGCAGAACAATTTTATCATCTTTCTTGTTATCATCATTGATGTCATAATTATCATTGATATCATTATCATCATTTATATCATCATCACTGATATCATTATTATAACTGACATCATTATCGTCATTGATATCATTATCATCATTATTATTATCATCACTGACATCATTATCATTAACAACATCATTATCATCATTGATATCATAATCATCATTTATATCATCATTACTGACATCATTATCATTACTGATGTCATTATCATTATTGATATCATTATCATCATTGATATCATCATTACTGACATCATTATCATTACTGATGTCATTATCATCATTTATATCATCACCACTGACATCATTATCATTACTGATATCATTATCATTATTGATATCATCAATACTGACATCATTATCATTACTGACATCATTATCAACACTGATATAATTATCATCATATCATTATCATCACTATCATCATTCATATAATTATCATCACTGATATATTTTTTATCATTGATATCATTATCATCATTACAAATCAAATTATATTTGACTTTATATTGCTTTATGCCCAGCACATTTCAATGACAACAGTTGTCATTGTCTTCCACCTCTGTAACAGATCAGGTATCACATTAGATGTGTGATAAGGAATAGATTCACAACAAGGTTTCATATTCAACTTGAAGGAACATGATGAAAGAAAATGTTAATATGTAGGAAACAATCTAGATAGTGAAATGTTTGATTCAATTAAAATGTATATTGTGAATAAAAAGTGCTTTGAAGAATATTTAATTTTCTTAATTTCTTTTAAAAGAACGAAAGTTATTTAGCTTTTGTACAGATGCATAAGAAAACATGACTATCCACAATTTATTGTAAAAAAAAAATGTCCTATTTTTGTTTCTAAAAGGTTAGGCTCAGAGAATTGTTTGCATTGCGCCATTTCTTTAGGGAAAAAGTAGTCCTCCATTTAAAGACTTCTAATTGTTTTCACATTTTACATATTTGTTATTTTTTCACAATATACTTCTTGGCATATTGAGAATGACCATATAAAAATAATCTCAAATCCAATAAATGTGTCATTATGTTTTAGACTATCAATAGAAAAATAATAGATGTCTAGCAATAAATTTAAATCGCCAAAGAATATTTCACCTTGTTCCATTTTTTGTGGGAGAAAGGTGTTTTATGTCTGATCTGTTCAGGGTAGGATTGATGTATTATTGCATGTATGTTGGACAGACTGACGATGGCTGCATGTAGAAGAAGTCAATTATTTATCAGTCTGAGTGGGAGTGGGGTCTGGCCTACTGGCAGGTGTTCACACACTCTGCCTTTAAAGCACTGGACATGGTCTAGGTTAGACGCCATTAAAATAAGTTTGTTCATTATTCTTTAATAAATGGCAAAACTTTTGAAACAAACTGCTCAACAATCTAGTTATTATTGACCTCCATAGCTATGCATAGGTGAAAAGAACTATTATTTATTTTTTTCAGAAAGACTAAAAAAATAAGTAATTTTTAACTTCTAAGGAGATTGTGCTTCATTGAAAGTCATTAAGTAACCAATAAATTTCATTAATACATGTACTTCCAGTAAAAGCGGATTTATCCATTATTGTGCATAGGAGTTAAGGATTTTAGCGTTATTTTCATACTACTTAACATGGCTTCAGCTTTCTTTCACCAAAAGATTAAGATTATCCTCAAAATAGAAAATCTGAATCGAAAACATAGCATTAGATTGTTGTTAAACAAAAAATGTCAATGTCATGGGTTATACTTCCCATTGGTATTTAGTGGAACCACCCCATTAAAGCCAGTAGTAATCAAGAATATAAGGTGACTCACTGTGCTTTTCAAGTTTTTAAAACTAAACCTTATCAAGTGATGCCCATGGTGTAGTGGTAGTCGTCAACTAGTAATTACTCTGATGACTTAACTTATCAAAATGCGGGTTCGAGTCCCATTTCGGGTCAAAGGACTTAATGTTTTTCAAGTATTGTAGCTGACCTGCTGTGTGCCAGTGGTTCTACACAAACATTTGTTTCTGGTCTTCCTCCACCAAAATAGCTGAATGTTGCTATTATGATCATAACTGATGGCTGCAATGTATTTCAAAAACAAAACCTTATCCTTTTTAAATATCCCAATCTTCAATAATTTATTTACTATAAATAACATGCATGGGTAGCCAGGTGATAGGGAGAAAATGTGTAATTGGTCTAGTAAGCTCAGTCAGTAGAGCATTCGCCCTGTACGCGAAGGGTCCCGGATTAGAATCCCGGACTGGCGGCACATTTTTCTCCCTTTGTAACAATGGCGACCAACGTTAATGACCCACAGTGGTTACAGTACTAGTGCTTGAGAAGTGCTTGTGAGTTGTATGTAGAGCATATAGTCTGTGAAAATTCGAGGACGAATTTCAATTTGCCCGGGGTGTATGTAGCTGGGTGATGGGGTGAGAATGTATAATCGGCCCAGTTAGCTCAGTAGAGCATTCGCCCTGTTAGTAAAGGGTCTCAGATTCGAGTCCTGGACTGGCTGCACATTTTTCTCCCTATGTTACACATACATGTAGGTTACCAGACTTGGCAGCTTACATATGAGGAGACCATATCCCAGTAGGATATAGCCAGGGAGAATCAACAGCTTAGAAGACAAAGGGTTCATTATATTGAGAAGGTCACTGTAGAACCTCCAGAGGTCAGCTGGATGCCTCATATTATAAATCTTGATATATGAAATCTTGCTTGACATGAGGTAAGGATGGAATCAAGAGTATAAGATGGTCCACTAAGGTATGCCCCTGCTATCCCAAGTGCTTGTGTCTGTCTATCTATGGATTTTTTATTTCAACAATTGAAGGACTCATCAGATTTAAGTAATATTTGATTTCTTAGTGTATAATACCAAAATAAAGGTCAAGTTTGATTTTGGTTACTATTCACTTAATATTAGCAAAGTTGTGTTCTTTACTTTATATATTTTAAACCCAAAAGGCGGAGAAATCATATCAAATGGAAAAATTCTGACTTGTAGTTTGAGACATTGAGGGGTGCATTGATTTCATTATTAACATGACAAGAAAGCAGCTTTTTGTGGGTAGTAAATGTGGGAAACCTACTGACAAAGGGGCGTCCTTGGAATATGTGCTACTTGTAACTCCACTAACTGCTTAGCCTCTCACTACATGGTTTCAAGTCTGTTCTAGGCAAAGGGCTTTGTCTGGGAAGGTCTTCAAACTGGCCTGCAGTGCGCTGGTGATTCTACCCAGACATTTTCTGACGTAAAACTATTTTATCTCCAAATTACAATAAAAATTGCAATAAAAATACATTCATTTTACAAGGATGAAATAACGCAAGAAAGCATTTTTTTTTTTTAATATCGTGTGATCAAAAACATAAATTTTCACTTCACTACTAAAGAAATAATTACATTATTAACCTTCCCTATGAAATATGATAAACCTAGTTAAAATAGTCATCCGTTGGCCCATAGATTTGCTGACACTTCTAGTCCTGTTAAACATGTCCAAGAACCAGAAGAATAAGATGGCCTACTTTACTTGATGGATTATATTTATTCCAACAACATCATTTTTTTTAGGAAAAGTAAAAATGTTATAACTTGTGAAATAATAAAAAATAATGAAAGTAAGAAAAGTATTTTTGTCTTCAATTGAAACATAAATGACAAATGAAATTGAAGGAAATTTGAGAACATACAATGTCTCAGTCTTATTGTCTTTCAAAAATTGCATTAAAAAAATCAATAAGACTTCTTGTGAAAATATTTTCATCAGAATTATTGAACTAGGCGAAGTTAAATGTAAAAATATTAACTCAGCAAACATTAAAGTAAGATAGCTTGTCGCTTTTCTTGAATTTTTGGATTGTCAAACCCGATGAGCTATTTTAAGTAACAGATTCCCAATGGAATGGCAGCGATTCGTTCCAATCTCTCTTTCTGTCACTAAGAATAGCCTCCAATTATTGATATTCTCTTAATGTCTTGTGCCAGTGGTTATACAATGAGTGGCGAAGCAGTGTGCTGTTCTATTTTTAGCCTGCCTTGATGTTGAAGTATTGATCGCTAGTGCTGCTTCATGACAGCAGAATGGGGACTGGAACTAGACAAGTCTTTTAGTTAGGTAAATCCTTCCAGTTAAGCTTATCTTCTGGTGCCATAAACTGCCACCAGTCACTAGACTGGTCACATAGTGTTGATGTCACTTTTCCCCTTTTTCTGCACTGCGTTGATAGGCAGCCAGTCCATATTTGATATGTGTGCTATCTTAGATCGCAATTTGTTTACAAAACGTCAATGAGTGGTCATAAGAATTATGTGATATTTTTTTCTTGGAATTATTTCAGATTTGTGTGTTGGATTAAAGTTGGTGTTGCACAAATAGTTGACACTAACATCAGTTACTAATTATACAAGTTGTTGGATAGAAAGATATGGTTCCTAGCACTGTGTGACCTATCTGAAATATGAGCTGTATTAGTAACTATGGTATTTACTGGCAGTGTTGAACATTGGTTTGCAAAGAGTTCCAGGGATAATCATGGTTTATTTCTGTAGATGAATACATCTGGTTGTAGGTTTTTGAGTTTTTTTTCTCTACAAAATCTTTACATTTGATGAAATAGTTTTGTTTCAGTTGATGGAGATATTGTTTTTGTTTCAACATGTTATTTTTTTGGACAAATCTTTTACAAACTATCATCGTTACAGATGTTTGCATATGTTGTTTTAAAGGGAGACATATTTTTCTTTGGCAAAATCTTATGATGTTCCAATTTAAGAATTTTTGTTGATGGATTGTAAAATGGTTAACAGTTAAAATTAAACTGATTTTTTTCTACTTGACATATTGTGAATTATTTTGATTTGTAATTTTGTATAGTTGTTTATTTTGAATGCAATATTGATATACACTATCATGCTTACTATGAAATCTGTGAAAAGTAATTTGAATATATATTGTACAGATACCTCCTATCTGTACTCATTTAAAGGTCTACTATGTTTGCAATGTAATTTTCATTGCATTAAAATAATCTTAATTTAACAATAAGAAAATATATTTCATATTGAATGTATTTTCCAATGTTTCTTTAAGATTGTGATTGTTTACATTTGTTTCTATATAAGCAAGCATTTTTGAAGCTATAAAACATACCTAAAAAGAAGCCACACACTAGTTAAAAACAATTGACAGTTAACAATAATCTTACAAATCTTAATTTTCTAGACTAAAATAAAAATAATTGTCATAGATATCAAGAAATAAAATGTTATGTGGATATTTTTAAACTTGGCTTTCTTCCTAAGCACCTAAAAAAGGAAGACTAAGTAGATGACCTGAAATACAACGACGACCTACTTAATAATCTGGTCCTTCAAAATGTGTCACATTAAATAAGGAGAAAATATTAAAAAGTGCCAAAGTTAAAAATAACAGACGTCAGAGAAGTAGTAAAACAGAAGTATTTTCTAAAGTGAACATTGTGACAAGAAAAAGAGAGACTCAGATGATTAATGCTATTAAAAATTGTTTGAATAATTTGTGACTGACATGCATTGATTGTATTTTATGATTATAAAATGGGCTTACAGACAAGAAAACTTGAACAAAATAACAGAAAAACAATTTACTTTGGAATTTTAACAAGTGTTTTATCAATTCAGTGGTGACATATATAAAAAAACAAAAAAACAAACAGTTTTGACCCACAACTGAATGTGTACCATGTCAGATACAAAGATCAGTGCAGATGGTAAGTAATGATATTTTTTTATATTTTAATGCCATTTTAAAAATAACCTCAATTCTTGTTTGGAAGTAATATATTTTATTATACCTCTGCCCACAAAGTTAATACCAAAGAGGGATAACTGGGATCAGGTAGGCCAGCAATCTGTTTGTCCCTCTGTGTACACAATGTTACTTCTCCTACAGTTTGTGACCATTTTGATGAAAGTATATTAAGTAGCATAGGAACCTGTGCCCATGTTTTTTTTCCGTTGCTATCAGAAACAAACTTCAGGAGTTGTTGCCCCTGTTAAATATTACTTCTAACATTGATACCTCGAGAGACTGACCAACAGGAAGTAGTGTGGGAGATATTCATTGGGATTGGGCTTACATTTTTAAAATGATTTACTTCATATATTTCAGTTAAATCCTTTAAAAACAATTTATTTAGCCATGAACAGTTATTTGGACTGTCTCTAGATAATTTAAATACTGTTGGTGGGATGATAAACCAAATAAACAAAGAAACATTTATTTAGGGGCACCTGTGGCGAAGTAGTAGAGTCACAGATTTGTAACTTCTCTGACTGCTAAGCTTCTCACTGCCTGGGTTCGAGTCCAGGTCGGGGGAAAAGGACTTAATATGGGAAGGTCTTCCAGCTGACTTGCGGTATGCCGGTGGTTCTACCCAGACATGTGTCTGAGGTCTTCCTCCACCAAAAAGCTTGATGTTGCTATTAATGATCATAATTGGTCACTGCAATGTATGTCAGAAACAAAACAAAAGAAAAACATTTATTTAGAAAAGTTCTGTCAAACATTTTTAGAGAAGAAATTTTTGTTTTCAAAATTAAATTATTATTGTTATTGCAAAAAAATGAGATGGTTTGAAATTATGATAAGTATTTATGACTTTCTGTTAAATTGAAAGCAGCACCTTATGCTTTAGACAAAACAACAAACTGTTAGATGTTTAATACTATTTAGTATGTGGCAAAGACAACCAAATGGTATCTGCTTATCTCGATGTTTAAGATCATTTTTCCAAATGTTTACTCTTAGCCTGCAAATACTGAATTGAAGACGCTAATAGAGTAGATCCAGATCAGCCAGCTCCATCTTTGTATTAAATAATTAAACTTGTTACATGATAGGTGTTTACCTTTCATACAAAAGCACTTATTCTGCCCTTCAATGCGAGTCAAATGATGATTTTTTTGTTTTTTTGTTTTTTAGAAATCATAACCTCTTGAACTGTTCTGGTCTATGTTTTCATTGGTTATCTCCCTTGCATTGTCGTTCACTGACTACAACAGTTTGCAGTTTAAACATCCAGAGTAAATGTATCAACAAGGATAGCCACCATTCCAGGAAACTGTTGTAGTGTATGCAGAAGTTGGCCACCAGCCAGCAATACCTGAGCAGCTCTGATTTTTTAGACTGATTTTGATAAAAAAATAAAATGAAGCGTTGTCATGGAAATAGAATGTTTCAAACTGCAGATTAAAGTAGTTAACCCCTTGCCTGCTAAGTATCAATCCATCAGGCTTATGTAAATAGTGTAGATCCTGATTTGCCAGTTTTGTCTGTCCAGAATTTGCACTTTTTACAGCTATGTCTTTATCACTATGTATTTTTATCATTACATGAAGCTGCGAGGTGATAACTTAGAATTTAATATTTATTCAACATATGTAACATAATAGGACTTTTCCCAGGGACCACTACATTTGTTAATATTCCTTTATAAATCCCTGGCAGCATGCTAATTCATGCTGAGTAAATATGTCATATAACTTTAGATTTTGCTGCAAATAGTGCAGATCCTGATTAGACAGCTCCCAGAAGTAAGCAAGCTACAGTATGTGCCTCAGCTTGATCACTTTGTGCTTAGCAGGGTAAGAGTTAAGCTAATGAAATATAAACTGCTTGTTCACTCTGTGCATAATCTGACTTCACTTGTGCTGTGTTCTTTTTTTTGTCTAGCCTATTACAGGGTTTATTTGAAAATTGGGAAAATCTATGTCAAGAGCTAAACTAAATTGATGAGGAAGGCTGGTGTTGTTTTTTTTCTCCGTAGAACTGCATCTGAACAGGTTATTTATTTACAAAGCAACCGAATTTAGGATTGCAGTATAACAGTGCTCTTAAACGTCCACACTTTGACTTGAGTAAATAGATCAAAATTATTGTATATCACTTGCTGGTAAGAGTCATTGCTTAATCATTTACTGTTTGCTCTCATTTCTGTTACTGTTTCATTAATTATATTTAAAGCAGCTCAAGTATGGTATTTAAAGCAATATACAATGTTTTTGAGGAGGAAGGCTTCAGATATCTGGATAGAACCACAGGTGCAACTCAAGCTGGAAGACCTCCAAAATTAAGTTCCTTGCCCCTACTAAGGCTAATCCTTGCCCCTACTAAGGCTAATAATGTCCATAGTTAGTGGCCCCGGAATTATAGAAGTGATTGTCCCCAACTTGTGACCATGCTAAACTCTACCCATGGTCGTCCCCAGCTCATGTCCATGCTCATCTCTTCCGATTGTTGTCCCCAGCTTATGTCCATGCTCAACTCTACCCATTTTTGTCCCCAGCTCATGTCCATGCTCATCTCTACCAAAGGTCGTCCCCAGCTCATGTCCATACTCATCTCTACCCATGGTTGTCCCCAGCTTATGTCCATGCTCATCTCTACCGATGGTTGTCCCCAGCTTATGTCCATGCTCATCTCTACCCATGGTCGTCCCCAGCTCATGTCCATGCTCATCTCTACCCATGGTCGTCCCCAGCTTATGTCCATG
This sequence comes from Sinonovacula constricta, assembly GCA_007844125.1. NCBI lineage: Eukaryota > Metazoa > Mollusca > Bivalvia > Cardiida > Solecurtidae > Sinonovacula > Sinonovacula constricta. The sequence continues at coordinate 4,043,513 of CM017567.1, read as the reverse complement.
CTCATCTCTACCCATGGTCGTCCCCAGCTCATGTCCATGCTCATCTCTACCCATGGTCGTCCCCAGCTCATGTCCATGCTTCGTTCTAGTAACTGGTACATAGCATTGTCAGTGCTTGTGCTTATCGCTGTAACTAGTCGAACATGCTGATGTTTTTGTAGAGAGAGACATGCAGTAGTAAGTGCAGACCCTGAGCGGATAGCTTATACTATAATTGTGTCAAGACCTGATTAAGCAGTGTGCTTACAGGCTTAAAGTAGAAATAGAAGTTTGCTCAGTACTGTTGCTTTTGAATAAGGATTATCATCATTATACTATAATTATGTCTATCATTATTCTAAGATCTGAAGGATCTAGCCTAAGAAAGTAGTGAAGATCCAGATCAACCAGCTTTGGCAGGTCAGAATAACCTGGGGGAGTGGGGGTGGGGTCAGAATAACTTGGGGGGTCACAAAATCTGGTGGTCAGAAGAACCTTGGGTCATAATAACCTGAGGCCAGAATAACTGGGGTGGTGGGTTGAGTGTGGTCAGAATGAAGTTGGTTAAGAATAATATTAAAGCAATTATGTGATAAGGCAATACTTCATTCTTCATAATGAAAGCTACACTATGTAAACCTAAAGTAAACACAATATCTGAAAGACTGAAAGGTTGCTGAAGCAGAGTTAAAACCAACAAATATGATGATAAAAGATGAACATTTGTTATGACAACAAGTTGTATTGTGACCTTGAACTTGGCTATTCTCTTTGAGGCATGTTCCTGTTTTAAGGTTCAAAATAGCTGCAGTTACTGAAGCAACAATGGCTTAACTGTATGCATTGCAAGAAACGGTTCCTTTAGTCTTGCTTATTGCTGCAACATTGATCAAAATTGGGTCTCAGTGCAGTAATGATTTATATAATATAAAAAACACACAGGTGTTAGACTGGTATTGCCTTGTTGTAGATATGATAGATATGAAGCAGTTCTGTTCATTCCCTATCACCGTCTGAACATCTGCTAATGAATGAAACTGTTCTGCCATCAAACCATTTTAATGTTCCATTTTGCTTTCTGCTGCTATGCCAAGTATAATTATTTTGACATAAATGCATGTAAAATTAATGCATGTTGAGTCTTCCGCCCATCTGAAGAATGTTTGAGAATGGTTTGTTTTCACTCACTGATCAAGCTCAAGGTTTCCAGTCTCTGAGGTAACCATCGTAGACTGGCTGTAGTCCCTTACCTTTATCATGCTACATCTTTTGCAAACTCTTGTTTGTTATTTGTTAAGCATTTTATTGCAATAAACACCAATCTTATCATTCAAATACAACAAGCCTCACCATAATGGTGTTTCTAGCAAGGAAAAGGTTTAAAATTTCTTGCCTTCTTGCCTAAGTAAACACTTTCTGCAAACACTTTTCTGAGATTTCTACAAAGGTTATAAGACATATTACCAGAGACTCTTGAGCAAATAGTTTTCTTTTTGTCTTTTTGTTTTTTTTAATAGTTTTGTTTTGTGTTGTTTTTTTTATTTTTTTATTTTTACAAATTGCAACACAACACTATAAGCATCATTTTAGTGGCAGTTTTTTTAAAACAAATTGCAGCACAACAATATAGGACATCATTATTGTGACATCATGATTTTTTTGAGGAGGAAGACCCTTGACAAATGTGTAAATGGTAGAAGCACCAGCTCACTGCAGGCTTGCTGGAAGACTTTCCCACATTAAGTCCTTTGCTAAAGACAGAACTTGAGACCACAGTGAGACGCAAGTAGTCAGAGGAGTTACACATCTCTCTACCACTCTTCCATAGACCAGTCATCCTGAGTAGTGTAGATCCTGATTAGCCAGCACATCTCTGGCCGTCTCTCTACCACTCTGCCATAGACGAGTCATCCTGAATAGTGTAGATCTTAATTAGCCAGCACATCTCTGGCCGTCTCTCTACCACTCTGCCATAGACGAGTCATCCTGAATAGTGTAGATCCTGATTATCCAGCCCATCTCTGGCTGTCTCTCTACCACTCTGCCATAGACGAGTCATCCTGAATAGTGTAGATCTTAATTAGCCAGCACATCTCTGGCCGTCTCTCTACCACTCTGCCATAGACGAGTCATCCTGAATAGTGTAGATCCTGATTATCCAGCCCATCTCTGGCTGTCTCTCTACCACTCTGCCATAGACGAGTCATCCTGAATAGTGTAGATCCTGATTAGCCAGCACATCTCTGGCCGTCTCTACCACTCTGCCATAGACGAGTCATCCTGAATAGTGTAGATCTTAATTAGCCAGCACATCTATGGCCGTCTCTCTACAACTCTGCCATAGACGAGTCATCCTGAATAGTGTAGATCCTGATTATCCAGCACATCTCTGGCCGTCTCTTTACCACTCTGCCATAGACGAGTCATCCTGAATAGTGTAGATCCTGATTAGCCAGCACATCTATGGCCGTCTCTCTACAACTCTGCCATAGACGAGTCATCCTGAATAGTGTAGATCCTGATTATCCAGCCCATCTCTGGCCGTCTCTCTACCACTCTGCCATAGACGAGTCATCCTGAATAGTGTAGATCCTGATTAGCCAGCACATCTGTGCCATCTCTCTACCACGCTGCCATAGACGAGTCATCCTGAATAGTGTAGATCCTGATTAGCCAGCACATCTCTGGCCATCTCTCTACCACTCTGCCATAGACGAGCCATCCTGAATAGTGTAGATCCTGATTAGCCAGCACATCTCTGGCAATAAATCTGAAACCTTATTAAATTACATATTTGATTTAATGAATAAAATGTGACCTGAAGAATATTGGTCAGACCATTTGTTTACATTAGAATAATTATGAAGGAAGAAAGAGGGGACTTGTCATTGTAGCTATTGTTAAAATTGCAATCTGTAATACTGGAATTTATTCAAATGTACATTTTTCTTGAGACTGCAGCAAGTTGTGCAGATTTTGATAAGACATTGCTCCCAGAAGGTGCTGACTGCTTCAGAACTACAATACATGTATATTCCCGGCCCAGACCATTTTATTCTGAGCATGTTAATTGTGCCCTAAGATATGTTACATCTGTCTTTGATGTCATGGTCCTTGCTGCACTGCTGCCAGTTTCATTTTTTATTTTTTACAGGCAAAATACATTAACTATGATAAGTTTCCATTCTGTGACATCTTTCCATATTGTGTTATTAAGACTTGAGACCAGGTTCTCAGCACCATTTGCATGCAGTTACTAGTAAATTACTAGGGAAAAGAATGTATGGATTACTGAATGTTTATTTTACTGGCAAAGAGTTATTATTTTTTTTTATTAACATTCCTTAATTTAGAACCACTGGCAGCAAGTCTAGAAGTTTTTAACTGTTTGTGTTGTAGTATTTTGATGATTATCCTGCACATTTCCTGATAGTGGGTGGTTGTGGGGAATACTGCAGCAGGTATAAGCTTTTACAGACAGCATTATTACAGAGAGAAATCCGGAAGTCAATGCCAATGCTCGGTTGTCATCATTAAGATATTCCTGTCACTTTTATTATGATTTGTGCAGAAATCCTAATGTCTTCACAATAATTACTTTTACCAACTTACCATATTGTTCCTATTATTTGCCTCCAGGAGTGTTAAATTTAAAGATTGTTTATGAAGGTGGTTTGTCATTTTTGTTTGTTTTTTTTTGTAATGAAAATAGCATGATGGCATTATTAAATTGGCAATATGGCTACCTAGAATGGTGGAGAAGGTTGAGTAACAGATACTTTTCATCATAACAGTTGGCAACTCTTACTGCAGCACAGTATACATGTAATTTAGCAAGGATGCAGAAATAATGTTAACTACACAATGCTTTGTTAAAAAAGGCTTTGTATTGGTCTTGAAAGTTGAGGAGTGTGTTAATATAGGAAGGATCATTTAGAAGCCAAAGGTTCACTTAATTAAATATTGGCCTTAACATACTTTTTTTTCATTTCCTGTTCAATTTAAGAATTGATTTATTTTTTAATATGATACAAAGGAAATCCCTTACCTCGCAACAGCTTGCAAGTTTAAATAATACAGTGAATTTCATTTTATGTGTAGTGGTAGTTACTGATTATCTTACTTCTGTGACTGCTAAGCTTCTCCCCACAAGGGTTCAAGTCCCATATAGGGTTAAGGAATTAATACGGGAAGAATTTCCAGCAGACTTGCAGTGCACCAGTGGTTCTACCCAGACATTTGTCTGTTGTCTTCCTCCATAAGATAACTTGATGTCACTATAATGATAATTGGTCGCTGCCATGTATTTAAAAAAACAGAAACAAAACAATTAGACCGGACCTGGTAGCGCAGTCGGTAGAGCGTCGGCTCCAGGTACGGGAGGCCCCGGGTTCTATCCAGGGCCACGACATACCAAAGTCGTTAAAAATGGTAGTGGTATAGCTCCCTTGCTAACGCTCAAGCAAATATATGGGTAGTTCCACGACTGGTTTGCCCGGTGTCAGGATAATGTGACTGGTTGTGTTATCATGCCAGGTGTTCACGGCATGCTATACACAGTGAAGGCAGCACTATATCTGCTTTAAATGGACACCGTCTCCAGATAACTGAAATACTGTTGGTGGGACGATAAACCCAATAAACAAATAAACAAACGAAACAATTAAGAAAACATTTCTCAGGACTAAGAAGCAAATAGTGCAGAAGCTGATTAGACTGTCCTCATGTGGATCCGGCTGATCTGTATCTACACTATTTGCCCATGCATTGACAATTAGCCAGCCAAGAGTCAACCAATATAGCATTATACAAGTTTATGGCACTTAGCTCACTTAGCTCACTTCTTGTTGTTTGTACTAGTTCTGGGGTGTTGTGGGGTCATGGCATGTTAAGGCAGGTAGACGCAGACATGCAGGCATGTTGGGAAGCTGGACCAGAACTGGGTCAGGGATGTTATCTTCCTATCCCACTACAGCTGTCAATCAAACTGGTCTATTCTTAGGGCTTAGCCTGCTTGCTGATTAGCTTAAAAATGATTAGGTTTTGGTAAAGAGTGTAGGACCAGATCAGGATCTCAACTATTTTAACATTATATCGTTGTTAGCAGAGAATCTAGGATGGGTTATTAACAAATGTAGTAGGCTATAAATAAGGTATCTGCTGACAATTATATGGACACTGGTTCCTCAACTTAATATTGCTAGAGATTTGGAGAAAGCAAATAGTGCAGATGCTGATCCATCTTTAGACGGAACCATGCATATCTACATATACTCTTTCTACCATGGCAGGATTGGTAAGTATTCTAGAGTTAGCTCCAGGATAGGTTGGGCATTTGGCAGGACATAGCCTGGAGATGGGGATGTGGGGGTGTGAGGGTTGGGGGTATAAATGTTAGGAAATAAAAACATGAAGGTGTTTGAGAGTCTGCTGAATTATAATACCTGTGGTAGAGTACAGTGAGGATGCCAGGGTGGTCTGTGGGGCAGGGTAGCCGATGTTGTTTTTTATGATTCTATGTTGTTTTGGTACTGGGTCAAGACAGAATAACTGACCTTCTTGGTTGAACGAAACAGTTGGTAGCTTGCCATCCTTCAAAAACTGTTTGTGCTTATAGGTTGGGAAATTACAAGCATCGATGTGGTATTCAACTGTTTTTAGCAGTTTTAAACCGCTTATGTGGGACCATATATCCTACTACTACATCTGTCTAGAACTTTAACTTTATTGGCTCAGTATGATGCAATCCTTTAAATAAATAAAAAGCATTGATCATGAGATTTTTTATGCATCGCTGCTGAGAAATGTCTGATCAGGATCTGCACTGTTTGCTGATTAGTATTTTAACCTTTACATTTAAAATCTTAATATAGTTGCATAAAAGAATTTAGCATAGTCTTTTAACTAAATGTAGCATGATAAGGTGTAAGAAATACTCCTAAAATGCAAGAGCATTGAAGGAGATAGAGAGGTATAGAATAGGTGAGGTTTGAGGCATAGAGTGAGGCTGGGAATCCCCCTGCAGTCATACAGCCTTGCTATACAGCCAGTGGCCAGGTCTACGTAAATACTTCCTCATACGTAGCTGTAGCTGCCGTGGAAACTGAAGCTTCAACTACTTTATGCATGCTTTTACCATCATCCGTCTTTGAGACATTGTTTTGCGGATGTAGAGGCATCATATCAGGACTAAGGAGAATTATAACTGTGTGTTCCGGAGCTTTGTTTTTGTGGTCTGGATTATACCTATTGTGAACTATTGTGTGAATTTTATTCCATCCTTAAGCCATTTTGGTCACGATTAGAATTCGAGTGGTGCTCCTGCTAAAACAGAATCCTTTATTCCCATCTGTGATGGTGTTAACAATTTGTGGGAAGAAATGGGATTTTTATGTACAGTTATATTTTGAGATGATCTCAAAGTTCTCCCCCCTTTTCAACTCTATGATATTATTTTTGTGAAAGAATGTTTGCTATATTTAGATTAAACAAATAAATTAATACAATTATTGTTGAATTTATTAATGTCATTATTTTAGCAGTGCTTCAAAACCATATTTTGAAAGGAAGTAGCAATTAAAATGTTTGGTAAAGACCTGGAAAGTAGTTGCCAGAAATACCAATTAGTGCTTTGGTGGATATTTTAAGTCTGTGAAGAAAAGTTATAGTGTTTCAACTGAGAGAGTCTGATCAGTCAAATGTGTATAAATAGCTAAAAAGTAAGTAAAACCCAGTCATGTTTTATAGTTTATTCCTGTGTATATCACATAAAGGTTTTATCCAACAGTTTAGACCAGATCTTTTCCCTCAAAGAACCAAATAAATTATTGTTGCCTGAAAAGATCTCGCCAAATGCTGATTATTGATGTCCTACATATATGTGAAAAGTGAAAACCTAGCACATTGCTCGTCATTACAAATAGGTATTTCCTTCTGAGCCACACTGCACAGTAAGCTTGACTCTTAATATTATATTATAATTCAAGAAATCCACTCTGACATCGATGTCTATTTTTTAGCAGAAATCACAATCGTGCTTATTTATAGTTTTAGAAAGAATGGGCATGTAATGTGATTTAGATCACAATTTTTACTGTCTAACAATTTAGACAGTGTTAAAAAATCATATTTTGTTACACTTAAATTTGACTTTTTGCAGAAATGCTGCCATATTGCCTCTAATCCAGGTTTTATGTGTATTTGATGAAGACAAACTGTCGGATACCACCTTTAACTCTTGACCAGCTCTGCAGCTTTTGAAATTAATAAACTCATGCAAGTCATTCCCCAGATTTCATTTCAAGTCCATCCAATCAGTTTAATTTCCTTGAGAATTGTTTCAGAAACTGGGTCAAAGGTTAGAGCCTTGAACCCTGGCTGCAGGTTCTACATGTATCTAACAAGTGGAGCACACAACACACTACTTATCAATAACAACATGTATTTCTAATCTGAGCTACACTGCACAGTTAGCTATTTTCAAACTCAGAAATCCGTGTGACCACTTATTGTGGGGTTCACATTCTATCATCATCTGGTTATCTGTTCTGACGTCGGTATCTGCTTGAGCAAAGCGGTGGCGTATGACCGATGAAGTGTCGGTGTGCCATAAAACCAAAAAAATACTGTTTGAGCTGAAATCCCCATCCTGTTTAGTGTTGTTTTTTTCAGATTCAGAAAGTTTAGAGTGATTTTTTTTCTGTGACTTTTACTGTCTCACATATGATGTAGTATGCAAAATCATCTTTAATTAGACTAAGGAAAGAGTTTATGTAGAAATTTTGCCCAAATTTACCGAAGCAGGAGTTTAGTTAATTGTATCTGATATTGGCAGACTGTCGTATATTACCTTTAATATGTTCATAGATCATAAGCTACATTAAAACCATTTTTTATCTTTCAACCATAGTAAAGTAGTAAAAAGTTCCTGGCCTGCTAATCATCTATTGATATAGCTTAGGATAAAAAATTGTAAATCAAAGAAGAACATATTTATAAATATTACATTACCATGAATGTAGTAGCTGGGTTTAAACTTTTAATAAATATTACACGATAACTCCATGGCTGATTCATTTTCATTCTTAGATAGACACTCATCTTTTTAAAACCCCAGCTTGACAGCAGCTTGGAGCTGCCTGATCAGGATCAGCACTTTCTTCTGCTCAGTTTCTAGCACTATGACTTGTGTTTGTATATGGTTGTAACCCCCAAACTGAGAACGTATTATTCTGTTATTATCAAATACAGCAGGCTAAGATTTATTATGTCATAAGAAACCATTTATCATGTTAAACACTATACATAAAAATATTTGTCCTACTGATCTACTTACCCCTTTACTTGCTGAAAATACCATTCACTCTATTAACATAAAACATATGTCATTATTAAAGGTGGTATCCAACAGTTTGCCTATATCAAACACATCTAACAATATCTTACCACAGTTTTGAGCAATTTGGTCATAATTTCTGCATAAACTCATACTTAAGACTAAATGAAGATGATTTCATACACTAACTATATTGTTAGACAGTTCTAATCGCAAAAAGATACTCTAAATGTTCATCTTTCACAACTCTATAAATAAAGAGATATTGGTCTCTGTTATAAATAGATATCGATATCAGAGTAGATTACACGGTTGGCTATATAGCGTGATGTCAAAAGTAAGTGGTCACATGGTTTGCTAAGTTTCAAAATAGCTATCTCTGCAGCATGGCTGAGATAGGAAATACCTGTTTGCAATGACAATTGGTGATTTATGTTTACCGTTCACGCAGATCTAGGACATCAATGAACAGCAATTTGAAGGACCTTTTCAGACAACAATGGCTTACTTGTTTATTTGAGAAAAGAAATTTTGGTTCTAATTGTCGCATACCACCTTTAAGGTGTTTCCAGCATCTAAAGGGTTAGTGTAACACATTGAAATATATTTGTCTTTGCAGACGTGTACAAGGATCTGTCACACATGTCTTTCTGTGTTCAAATCTTAAACACCTGTTGTCATTAATTACTTGATGTTTTGTGTAATTGTTTACAAATATTGACCTTGCACTTATTGTCTCTTATAAATGGTCAGATGGACCCGCTGAATTTTTGTTTGTTACCATCGGCAGTAAAAGGTGCAAAAATTAATGACCTTAGGTAATGGTCTGGTTATAAAATGTACTCCATGAAAGCTGACCGTCCTAGTTAATGTCGAATGCCAGCCTCAAAGAGTTTATTTGACAGTTTGCCTATATCTAATATGTGTTACAATATCTGACCTTTGTGTGGCATATTTGCGCATAATTTCTTCAGAATAAAAAAAAACATGCTTTAGTCTAGGCTATGATCATTTTCAGCAGTATCTCAATTTTAGGGCAGTAAAACTTGTTAATCAACACTTAAAATTTTCTTTAAATAAGAGCAATTGGGATTCCTACTAAAAATTGACATTGACCTCACAGCAGATGACGTGGATGAGCTAAAACATAAGTGGTCACGTGGTTATCTTAGTTTAAAAATAGCTAACTTCAGCATGGCTCAGATAGGAAATACATGTTTATAATGACAATTGTGGCATTATGATTCACTTTTCAGACAAGTGTTGGACACCAATAAACAGCATTTTGCGAGATCTGTCTTGGTAACAATGGTTTATTACGATATTAAATGAAAATATTTTTGGTCCAAACTGCGAGACACCACCTTTAACAAATGTTAAACATTATTATCAATGTTTTACATTGAACCTGGTGTTTCAACAAGAAGCAAACTTCCTATTTTCAGGTGGCTTATGTCTCATGACTGTCTTTGGTGAATGAACAGATTATATATAGTCTTTGATTTTATTTGGCCAGAGAAAACAGTTGATTCTGTTGATGTTTTTTTTTAGATCCAATTAGAAAACTTTGATAGGTTATCTAACCACTTTGCCAACTCTCTTCCAATTTGACCAACAAGCTATGCCATGTTTGCAGCAAGCTTGTTTATATAAAGCTGGTGTGTAATACTAATAATTTTTTATAATTTCAACAAAAAGTTCATTTTGTTGAAATGATTTACTGAAGAAAATGATAAATAGTTATACATGTAAGCTGTTTTCTAGGAAAATGCTCTGTTGCATAAATTTGACATTTGAAGTTAATGCCATCATATGAAGTAAATGTTTATACTTCTATCCTTCAACAATTGGCTCTAATATTTCATACTTTAAACATCTTGTTAATAATAATCTATGTGGTAAAGATATATTACGCAGTCAAGCTGGGGTTTTGAAAAGACGAGTGTCTATCTAAGAATGAAAATGAATCAGCCATGGAGTTAAGTGATGTAATATTTATTAAAAGTTTAAACCCAGCTACTACATTCATGGTAATGTAATATTTATAAATATGTTCCCCTCATCCATATGTTTATAAGGCAATCTTATCCCTCGACCTGCTGTATTTTATCAATAAACCTGCATATACAAAGGTATGTGCTCATACCTACATGCAAAAGTTAGAATAAATGAATTAAGACAATGCAGCATGTAGTGCAGAATCTGATCAGATGGTTTCCATTGGGAGCTGGCAGGCCGGGATCCATGTTTTTTGCCTATGCTTTAGTAATTTTTTGCAGAAACCCGTTAGGTTTGCAAAGATTGCCAGTATGTGCTAACACGCACACATGCGCACTCTTGCCATTTAGTGGTGATGAATATGTATGCAGTGATGGTTAACTCATAGCCTGGTACAGTTGTTTATAACCCATTTATAATTCTTAATTATTACCATCGAAATTCATGGTCAAAAGCCGTATTTCTGAAGACTCAGCAGCAAATTAGGCAGCTCCAGATCAGATGGCTTCCTCCAGGGAGCTTGCTGGTCTGGATCTACACTTTATATCAAGAGCCTTATAAATGCATGCTGAGCAAGCTCAGGGTTAAATTACATTATGGTGTTGTTGAAATTTCTGTTCTTTTAAGCAATAATCAAATTAGGCACTTAGGTTTAATCTAATAAGTCTGTTAAACAAGACTTGGTCAGACTTAGGAAAATAGTTCAGATGAAGATCAACCAACCCCTGTTAAGGTCATTTTGACCAGGATCTGCACTAATTGCTGCTGATTATCTTTGTGTCTTGTTAAATCTGAATGAAGTAGTAATCAAATTTTCTATGATTTCTTTATTGTTAATTAATAAATGCAGCATGATGCAATGGATCTACACTATTTGCTTAAGTCGTATCAGTATGTGTGAATCTTTGCATAACGCCACAAATCACCTTATAGGATTTGTTATTTTGTGAACTCTTGCTGTGTTAGCTCTTTTGTTGGATAGACAGTTCGAAATTAAATGCTGTAAAGAGATGGAAAACTTAAGTTTTACAAAATTGTTAACTTGTTTTATAGGCTCAATTTCTTAAAAAGTCAGATGTTAGCTATATATATATATATATATGTTTTTTACATAATGCTCATAAATATTCATCAGATAACTAAATATATCCGGTTTTGTTGGTATCTTGCTTTTAAATTTCATTTAAAACTGAAATATTATGCGTAATTACAATATGCAACACAATCTTCACTTACTATCAGATTTTTTTTTTGCTGTTTATTTCCCTTATTTGTAAAAGAATTGAAGGATAAAAGATTTAATGTAGACAGGCAAAGTTCAATGTGGCTGGCATGCATACAAATGTTTTATTAAACCTTAATTTTTGTATCCATTTTTTAGGAAAAGCAGACATTAACTGTCGATGTGTTTGTGATGAATTGATAATTACACAATTAGTGGGAAAGCCGTCATTCAAAGGTGTTATAATGAGTGTTATTTTGAGTGCAGTATACTTGTAATTGCCATCATTAGTTTCCTATTTCTTGCAAGGAAGTACAATTGTACCTTTATCATGCTACATATATTAATAAGCAAAACAAATTTAAATAATATGCTTACAAAATGTAAAACGTATTAGGTATTAAGACATATTGCTAGAGATTAAGCAGTAATAAGTGCAAATTATGATCAGACAGTTCCCAGCAGGAACCAACTGATATGGGTTTATACTATTTGTACCAGCCTTACCAATTTTAAGCAGGCTACAAGTGAACATGTATATCATTACCTCTGTCCATCTCCTTTTATAAGGTCACTCACTATCCTGACACCTGGACTGGCCGCAATAGCTCAGGTGGTAGAGCGTCTGCTGTTGGATCGGGAGGTCGTGGGTTCGAACCCCGGCCGGGTCATACCAAAGACTTTAAATTTGGTAGTAGTGGCTTCCCTCCTAACGCTCGGGGGCTGAGGGGACAGCATTACGCCTGACTCGTCGGTGTCAGTATAATGGACCGGCCGGGTTCAGTCCTTGGGCACCTCATAAGTGCCCCTGTGCTATAATGATAGAAATGTCGCTACGCAGTATCGGCAAAAATGCCGGCTAATCCAATCCTGACAGCTGGCCCACCAGACACACAGGTGACTTATGTTAGCTATGAGGAGACATCGATGGCTGAGAGGTTAGAGACACTGACTTGTAATTCCTCAGCCTCTCACAATGTGGGTTTGAGTCCCGGTCAGGGTGAGAACTTTTATGTGGGGAGGTGTACCGGTGGTTCTACCCAGACATAAGTCTGGGATCTTCCTCCACCAATAATTAGCTGGATGTTGCCAATATGACCATAATTATGTCAGATAATTGTGTCAGTGCAATGTAAAAAAACAAAACAAAAACAACTTTGGCTATGTGTGTTGAAAAAATATATATGAATATAGGATAGTGGACACTAATGAACACATTATTATTTACATGAATTAACAATGCACTCAATATTTTGTATATTGTTATTTAATTGTTAAATAAAAAAATATCTTCATGCAAACACAGAACTATTTACAACGCAGAAGCACACAATCACCAAAATCGGCTTGTTGTGAGGCGGCATTGTAAAGAGATGGGTAATACAAAGTGATGCCAATGTCTGTAGAATGACAAGTATTGTAATAACACTGACGGTTGACTTTGACATATGTTTAATTAATTATACAGTTCTTGGATGTATCTTCTTTTCTTTTCCATAGATTTTGTATAGCAGTCATCATGTCAGGTCATACGCATTTAGAATAAGTAACCACTTCCACTATGTAGACACAAGAACATAGGTTATCTTACAAACAACATTAAAAAGAGATTATAATAATTATTGTATAATTTTTATTAATGTTCCTACAATGAGTGTTTTTTTCTTATGAGAAAGTCTGATTTTTTAAAATTTTGACACTCATATAAATCACTTGAAACAATGTTTATGTTGACTCCAATATTAATGTACACACATAATTATGATTTCCACTTTCCTCACATGCTTTCTGAGATGGCTACTGATGCCACTCATTATGTTCTAACATTTTGGGACAAAACATATGAACCGGACCTGGTAGCGCAATCGGTAGACCATCGGATCCAGGTACGGGAGGCCCCGGGTTCGATCCCGGGCCACGACATACCAAAGTCGTTAAAAATGGTAGTGGCATAGCTCCCTTGCTAACGCTCAAGCAAATATAAGGGTAGTTCCACGACTGGTTGGCCCGGTGTCAGGATAATGTGACTGGGTGTGGTATCATGCCAGGTGTTCACGGCATGCTATACACAGTGACAGGGTTTTCCCTTGAAAATTTTTTTAAGGGGTCACAGTGTCCCCCTAGGTTTATGATTTGGGGGTCATTGGTAAATTTTGGGGGTCACATTATATAATCACTTTATTAATATTCTTGCACCTTAAAAACAGAACTAAATTGTTCATTTATGTTTTATACTATTAAAACAATACAAAATCACATATTGTACATTTCAGATTTTAAAATGTGAAAGCATTTTCTCTATCTGACTCACTCTCAGAAAAATATCTCTATTAGAATATATAGCAATATAATCATTGTTGATAATGAACACCAGAACATTTAACTGGATTTGTTTAACTTCAAATAAGTTCAAAGTTCAATTCTTCAACATGTTTACTTACATGTACCAATTTCAATATTCAGTAAAATTTCCATAAATGAAATTATACAAATGAGTTGGTCCTTAGACCTAAAGGCTTAACAAATTAAACATGTAACTGTTTATAACTGTTCATATTATGTCTGCCTATATGAAAGCAGTCACATATAGAATCACTTATTCCTAGATTTGAGTGAACCAAAAGCTCTGGCTTCTGCCAGAAAGTCGATGTTTTTAGAATTGTTTATGGTTCACTTTTGGATTTTTGTTGCAAAAACAAAAAACAGTCAAAACTTAGGTATTCAAACTCATATTGGTTCAACCTACATGTTTTTCCTACATAACGTTAAATTGTAGTGTTTTTAATATATTGCCTTAGACCGTTTGGTTTCTAAAGCCAAACATATATTTGCTTAAAATTAATATGCAATGTATGACTTAACTATGTTCTAAAAGATTAATGCAGATAAAACTCATCCAAACCTTTGAAATGCAGCGTATTCACGGGCCGGTTTTAGCCACGTTCTAAACTTAATGATCATTAATATTGCGACGCTTAACGGCTTTAAAGAAATGGTGAACGTGAAACATTCTATACAAAGCGTATGATGTCACTACTTTAAAGTCATTTTGACCGTGTGTTGACGCAACGATCAAATAATGGACGCTTATTTATACTACGACTCGTAACTCACCCAAAATTTGAGATTTGTGCCTACATAAAAAATAGTTCCGCGTAGGAAATACGTTCGATTATAATATTCATTGAATTAAGGTAAATGACTAAACAACCATATTCTAAGGCCTTATTCTATGTCCAGAAACTTTTAAAGTCTTGATATTTATAGTTAAATGGAAAAAAATACGATGAGCAAGTTTTGCTACTTTCGCTTTCGTTAAACAGTAATATGTCCATTCTATACATAGCGTGTGACGTCACTACGTTAAAGTCGGGACCGTTTACAAAATTTAGTTCAAAATGTTTGCATGAAACATATTTTAACTATTAGAATGTATAAAAAATGCCAAAATAATATGTTGTATACCTCTTCGTACTTGTTTTGTTCATTTTAGCAATCACTTCCGTATTCATAACAGCTATGTTGAAGAACTACTTTACCCACAATACACTGACCGTGTGTTGACGCAACGGAACGTGAAACAGCGTCTAACTACACAGCATTGCTGGTTCCCAGTCATCTAAACGCAGTACATGTATCGTTTAGGTGGACCGGATAGCAGTATTAAGACAACAAATAACATTCTATACATAGCGTGTGTCACTACGTTAAAGTCATTTTGACCGTGTGTTGACGCAACGAACAAATAATGGACGCTTATTTACAAAATACTTTGTCTAACTGAAGCAAATTGATACTTAAATGCTTTTTGCAACATTTTGACGAGCTGACAAAGATCAATGTCATTGGAGACAATAAATTATGGCTGTGGATTAATTCATTTTGTGCGTCCAGTGTGTCGCAATGTAAGTTCATTTTGCGGGTCATCTGTCGAAAATATGCGCCAAAACGCACAAATTTGTGCGTCAGGGAAAACCCTGAGTGAGGGCAGCACTATATCTGCTTCAAGTGGACGCTGTCTCCAGATAACTGAAATACTGTTGGTGGGACGATAAACCCAATAAATAAAACATATGAGAATACTGTCACACCAAACCTGTTTTACTTCAATAACCTTGTATCTTTGAGATAAACTATTTATATCCATTATTCATTCTAATTGAGATGGCTTCTGTAGCCAACCATTATGTTCTAACATTTTGGGGCAAAATTTGAGTGAATAGTGTCATGCCAAAACAGTTTAACTTCAATAATCTAAATGTATCTATGAGATAAAATGTTCTTATTCATTTACATGTAAAGGAATAAACATCAACCTTGTTTATTCCCAATCAAGTCAACCTTCCTACTATTTATAGTTAACCTTTCTGACAATTATTTCTGTCAGTTCATGGCCCTATCCAGTCATGATTTTTTCTTACATTTTAACATTAAACATGGCATATCCTATTTAAAACTTATTTTTGAATCATGGTAATGTGGCGTATTAAGTATTTTATGTCCTTCATTCCCAGTTAAATGTTCGAGTTCAAGTTCATTCAAAGACGAAACATATCAAGTTCCATGATATTCTCATTTCACGATAATAAGGTTAAAAGTTACCTTCTCAAGGATTTGAGGTCAAGAGAAGAAATGTTTATACTGCAGATTTGAGAATATCTTACTTTTTTCTTGTTTATTTAGATATAATTTTCAGTATGACATAACCCTTAATTGTTCCTACATCAGCATTGTCCAACTGAGATAGGTCTAAAGTCTGCGTCTTGTAGCTCTTCTGACTGCTTAGCCTCGGACTGTATGGGTTTGAGTCCCAGTCGGTTAAGGACCATCGTCGGATACCCCCGGTTGATTCTATTACGTTACTCTCCATTCATCACCCGTGGGCAAATTGCTACTCATTTCGTCGTTTTGTTTACTATGAAATGCCGCAATCCGATTGGTTCGCTAAGAAAATCCAGCGGATCTGGCAACCAATCAAGTTTACGCTTACATACCACTTCGATGACCGATAATCGTGTAGCTAGGTCGTCCTGTAGTTTGCAACACCGGTTAAGTTTATTTACGCACAAATTACACGCAACGTCACTGTCTTCATGGGCAAGGATACCGATTTCGTTTAAGACCGACGTGTATTTTGCAATACTTGCTGGAGTGCCCAAAGATCTGTAAGAACATCTGTCGCGGATCGCTGACAGACATACTTTACACTTGCGATGCGCTGTACCGGTCGCCATGTTTACGTTCTCAGGTCACCGTATTGATCTTCCGATTGAAGAGTATTTAATTTTGTAACCTATCATCTGATTGGATAATGTCTGTTCTGTTCTATTCAAACAAAACGACGAAATGAGTAGCAATTTGCCCACGGGTGATGAATGGAGAGTAACGTAATAGAATCAACCGGGGGTATCCGACGATGGTTAAGTACTTACTGTGGATACATCTTCTAGCTGACCTGTGGTGCACTGACGGTTGTTCCTACCATTTTCCTGATCCACTAAAGTAGCTAAGAATGTTGCTTGTTGAATGTAACAGTTTGCTGCAGTGTATTTAAAACAACAACAACAACAAAAAAATATCAACAATGATGTATTTAGAAAAGAGATAATGAATTCAGCACAAAGTATGGTACTGCCTTAAGTCTATAACTTTTGTCCAGCAACACTAAGTGTTCAGATCAAGACCTGCCCTGTTGCTGCCAAGCATTAAGTTAGGATGATCAAAATTTCATGTAAATGTAGTATTAAACCAGGGTTGTCACTAGAAATATTTTGAGCAGGCTCAATTAACTTTTGAGGAGGCTAGGCTATGCGAACGCCGAAGGCGAGAAGCGCTGCTAGGGGGGTCAGGGGGCATGCTCTTGACCGATTTACATTTTTTTTTTCAAATTTGAGGCGGCCCGATTTTCATTTGAGGCGGTCAAATCGGCCGCCAGCCGCCTCCTAATGACAACCCTGTTAAACTAAATAAAAGAAGTCAATAAATTAGTAAGGGTTTATTATTAATGTTGCAGGCTGAATTGTTAACCTGACACTGCAGAAAAATGGCTGATCAGTATCTGCATAAATTGCACACCTGACAATACGTCCTGTTAGTTTTGTATGTAGATGTATGCAGATAGTATGGCTTAGTACATACTGTAAGGGTTAGATAGAAAATGTGTTTTCTTTATGACATTTCCCTGTCCTTGCTGTATTTAGAGGGTAAATATTTCAGTCTAGTTACATAGTTCTGTCCGGGTATTCATCTGCCATAGTAGAAAAACAAACTTTCTTACTGGTAGGCATTGGAATCAAGAAAAAGAGATGCAAACAAAAATAGATGGTAAAAAGGTTGTCAAGCGAATAAATGGGATAGGTGGGTTTGTCGTAGACTTTTGTCAGTTTGAGAGTTATATTGTTGCATTTCTCTTTCAGTGTGTCTATTTTGAATAACATGCTCTAATTGTCAATTATTGGGTGACAATTGAATGCAATGGTAACAAGACTTATAGGTTGAGACTAAACAGCAAAAAAGTGTATGTCCAGAGTGCCCAGCAGGGAGCTGGCTGTTCTGAGTCTACTGGTATACTCTTTGCATATATTTGATTCAGTCATGCTTAATGGGCTCAGAGTTATTATTGTTGAAGTGGTCTTCTGTCAATCTCTCTACATATATGATATAGTTGAGTGAGTGTTACTAAGGACTTTTATAGGTGGATGTAACTAAGGATTTATATGAGCATGGCTGTAATAAAGCCCCTATATGGTAGGTGATAATGTGCCATTCTCTAGAATTGTTGCATGCTCATTGTTGAAATTATCACTGCACCTGATTTTCTCATTCCCCTCAAACTTTCTGTGAAGTTCTATTATACAGTCTTTAATTTGTGTGAAACAATCATTTATCACAATTATCTTCACAATCATCCTTGTTGAAGTCATCACAAACATCATAAACATCATCATCTCCTTCCTCCTGCTTATCATCGTCGGATACCCCCGGTTGATTCTATTACGTTACTCTCCATTCATCACCCGTGGGCAAATTGCTACTCATTTCGTCGTTTTGTTTACTATGAAATGCCGCAATCCGATTGGTTCGCTAAGAAAATCCAGCGGATCTGGCAACCAATCAAGTTTACGCTTACATACCACTTCGATGACCGATAATCGTGTAGCTAGGTCGTCCTGTAGTTTGCAACACCGGTTAAGTTTATTTACGCACAAATTACACGCAACGTCACTGTCTTCATGGGCAAGGATACCGATTTCGTTTAAGACCGACGTGTATTTTGCAATACTTGCTGGAGTGCCCAAAGATCTGTAAGAACATCTGTCGCGGATCGCTGACAGACATACTTTACACTTGCGATGCGCTGTACCGGTCGCCATGTTTACGTTCTCAGGTCACCGTATTGATCTTCCGATTGAAGAGTATTTCATTTTGTAACCTATCATCTGATTGGATAATGTCTGTTCTGTTCTATTCAAACAAAACGACGAAATGAGTAGCAATTTGCCCACGGGTGATGAATGGAGAGTAACGTAATAGAATCAACCGGGGGTATCCGACGATGCCTGCTTATCATCATTATTATCATCATCATAATCACCATTATGTTTTGTCAAAGTCATTAGTATCACATCATCATCATTATCCTCCTCCTCCTCCTCCTCCTCCTCCTCACCATCATCATTATATTTTTTGTTGTAATCATCAATATCATCATCAGCATGGTTCCAGGTACGAGAAGCACCAGGTTCGATCCCCGGTCACGACATAACAAAGTTGTTAAAAATGGTAGTCGTATAGCTCCCTTGCGAACTCTCATACAAATCTAAGGATAGTTCCAAGACTGGTTGGACCGGTGTCAGGATAATGTGACTAGGTGTGGTATCATGCCGGGTGTTCACTGCATGCTATACACAGTGAAGGCAGCACTATATCTGCTTCAAGTAGACACCGTCTCCAGATAACTGAAATATTGTTGGTGGGATGATCAATCCAATAAACAAACAGAGGATCATAGACGTATGGCTTGAGATACATCAGCATAAAGTTGGGAGCTGACTGATCTGAATCTACACTATTTTTCTTTATGGTGGTATCTTACAATTTGCCTTTATTAAATACGTGTAACGATATCTTTTTCACTGTGCTAGGGATGACCATGACTATCCGGATGACCATGACTACCCAGATGACCATGACTACCCAGATGACCATATAATGTTATTGTCATTTGGTTTTTAAAATATAAAAAATAGCTATCTCCGTGTCATGACTCAGATAGGAAATACCTGTTTGCAATGATGAGTGGGGATTTATTGCTCATTTTTCATACATACCTTGGGCACCAATGAACAGCCTTTTGCTAGACCTTTACTGGTAACAATGATTTATTTAGTTATTTGAGAAAAAAAATCTTCAGTCCAAACTGTCGGGTTCCACTTTTATCAATACTTGCTAAGCAGGCTTAGAATGTGTGAATATGTTTCATTCCCTGTATTTACTTTCATGTGATGCAGTTTCTCATGTATCAAATGTCATAAATGCCTCAACAAAAAGCTAAACATGAGAAAGTTGCAAAGTTACACAGAAAATCTCAAAAGCTGGTCTGTCACCTACCATATAAGGAGTGAAAAAGGAATTTAGGCCATAATGTACTTTATAGATAGGGTATTGTTCTGGACAAGTAGATAGAGTTGATATCATGTAACTGCATCTGATTGTTCAGCCACCTCTGTGGGGTTTGAGTCCTAAATGGGATGAAAATACTTTTGTGTGGGTAGATCTTTGAGCTTACAGCTTGTGCACCTGTAGTTCTACCTTGACAGATGTCTGAGGATTTGCTTCACCAAAAATAGCTGGACATTGACATTATGAGCATTATTGTGTGACTGCAGATAAAAAAATGTGACTGGTAGATTCGCCAAATTGTAACTCCTTTGGCTGCTTATCCTCTCACAACATGGAATCTAGTCCTGGTAAGCATGAAGTTCTTCATGTGAGAAGAGCTTCCATCTGACCTGCTGTGTGTCATTGGTTGTTATGGTCACTACACCAAAATAGCTGGACATTGCTATGATGACCATAATTGTGTCACTATTTTGTATTTCTAAAAGACATCACCCTTAATTTGTTATGTGGATGTGTTTATAAACTAAATTATTTCATAGTTTTTTTGCTCACAACTCCATATAAAGATAAGAAAAAAGACAGCTTCTAGCTAGATCTGGCTGATCTGGATCTGCATGTTTTATATATGCATTGTAACTGTGGTAAGTCAGCTAAAAATGTTTATGTCAAATGTTTATATTTGGACTGTCTGTCACACCTGCTAACTTTAGTTAACCAATTTTTTTGTCATTTTTTTCATATCTTGGTTCATCTTTTTTTTTATCTAATCCCATAATGGAACAGTCTATTTATGTCTGTATGAGTAATTGCAGTCTGAATTCAATAACTCTACATAACTAAATATAAATATCTCCATTGTGCATTGAGCCTTCAGATTTGAAAGGTGTACTTCTAAAAACTCTTAGCCTGCCAAGCTTGAATCAATTACGATTTGACAAATATTAAAAATCCCAACTGTCCAGTAATGGCTAAAAGCTGTCAGACTAGGAGCTTCTCTATTTCCTACAAAGTCTTTTGTCATAACTGCATAAGGTGAAATGTGAAAAAAAAATCACTAAAGTTTATTAAAAATAAATATGAAATAAGTTTGAAAAGTAGCATAATGAGGGCTATATTTCCAGTGTTTAGGTACAGGCAAATGCATGTTTTTTTCAAGTGGTGGGTCGATTTCTAGCACTTGACCAGACAACTTGACAACCCACTCAAAGTTCTGTTTTCCTGCTAAGTGCGAATGGGTCAGGTCTAGGAAAATAGTGTAGATCAAGATCAGCCAGTTCCCGATAAAACAGAGCTCACATTAGAGGAGCAAACATGATTTTGTGCTACCAAATCTCCAGAATTCTCAACCAAAACCAGTTTTGCTGGTATTTATTGAAATGATCTCATTGAGATGAATCTGAGGAGTACCAGGTATAAAGGGTTTGGCAGAGATATAAAGTAGTTAACAGGAGCATTACTCCTGTGTTCTGTCAAAGCAAAGGCTGTCAAGGCAAGAGCTGCTGGTGTGGCTCTAGCATTATTACCTATGAATGTTGTTGTTAGAAGCAAATAAAAAATAAGTTAATAAAGGATATGACTGAATAAAAACAAGCAGGATAAGATATAATTATGCAGACTATCTGTGCCAAGATGGCAGGGTGTCTTTCAAATTCTATGGAGCTATACTTGTAATATTTGTTCATGTTTTGAGCATTGAGATATCCTATCACAACAGGATCTTTACATGAGCCAGTCAATAGCCCTGACAAGCTTTCAATAGGCCGTGGACTATTTTTATCACCCATCAACACTTCGAAAATTTATTTATAGAATGTGAGCTATGTAAATGTTTTCTGGAGACGTTGCCAAATTGTGAAGCTATGGTGAGCCAAGTGGGTTTACAAGGATAGACTTTTTTGCTGGCAATAGTCGGTTAATGTTTGGGTGTCTTTTTTAGGGGGGATTTGGGTTTTTTTACATTTTGACAGTCATCTTTCAGTCATCTGAAGTTGAAAACAGATAAAGTGCTGCCTTCATTGTGGATGCAATACACATCAATAAGCTGCGTGCACTTGCACTTGTATTCACTGCTTTGGAAAAGCAATTTCTGAGGCACGGTCTAACCATGAAGTCACATTTTGAGACTCTCACAACCTGTGGAGATAAATTTCGTAATACCTTTTGTGTTGGATGAACCACCCCTTCACAAATTAACAAAAAAATATACTTCAATGTTCTGGACATAGAAGAGATGGTACTGGATAATGAAAGCAACGATTACCATCTGAACATAGACCACTGTAGGCCAATGCTGGTATTGTCATGTATACCAAGTTTCATTGAGGGCATCTAGATTGTTGTGGTCTTGTGAGGAGCTGTTTACTAATAATTAAGTATGTCATTATGTTCAGCATTTTACAAGTACTTATACATCTGGTTTAATAAGCTGATCATGTTAATTTAAACATTTATTTTTTTTCATGGTTTAATTTTGACCATGTGACTCTGCTTTACATCAAATCATTGACCTAATTTTTGTTGTGTCAGAGGCAAACATTGTCAGGTAGGAAGCTTTCTGTATTAGGCTGTAACTCCTTTCTCCACTTGATCATTTTGGCAGCTTCATGCCATGATTAGTGAAAATCTTGGACAAATATCATGATTATACTACCTTTACACAACATTTCAATCCCCTTAGCAAAGCCTCTCACCCCATGGGTTTGAGACCCATACAAGCTGAAGGACCAATGTGAGATGGTCTTCCAGCTGAACTGCAGTGTGCCGGTGGTTCTAACCAGACATTTGTCTGGTGTCTTCTTCCACCTGAAAAAGCTGGACCTGGCTATTACAGCGATAATTATTTTAAAAAAAATACACTTGAGCTATAATTTATGTTCTTACACAATGTACTATTTCAAGGACTTAAATCTATATTATGAGAGTCTATAGTGCCCAAGTCGGCACTTTGATGGTGTATATCTTAGTGTATGAATTGGGACAAACAGTATACCATATGGACATCCATTGAACGTTGAGCAAGTGTGAAGAAAGAGGAGAGATTATTTGACAAGTTGAGTGGTCAGTTGGGCTATATATGGAAACATTATCTATGTATCCTTGTTCTCAAGTGTTGTTATGGGGGTACAGCCAAGGGTGAAAGTGCTCTATTCTTGAGTGTCATGTTTTGTTTTCTTGGGTTTAATATCCTTTGACAAGATAAGTTCATTTTTATTTGTTAAGAAGTACCAGCTGTACAAGTTGAGTAAGGCCTGTGGTCAGCGGTTTGGCAAGAAATAATTTTGACCAATTATTTGCCATGATGTTTTCATTCACATAATGTATAATTCACGTTTCCTTGCTGCTTTAAAAGTAAAGCGTGTGGACATGAATAATTTATTTTGAGGTTTGAATTCCTTGTACTAGATAGCGGCAAGTGAGATCTCTTAGACCAAGTTGTGAAAATAGTTTCTGGAAGCTTTCTTTGTTACTGGTTGCTGGTACAAATGAAAACGTTCAGGATCCTAGAATAGAAATACCCAGGAATTAGCCTTGAAGATTGGAATCTTGGTGCTCTGGAGGCTTGGAAACTATCTGTGGTCTGTGAGTGCATGCTGCCTGCAAGCATCCAAGAAACTGTGAGCAGGTGAAGGCTATTTTAAGTAAAAGATTGGCAAAAATAGACACCTGTCAGAAGGAGTAATTGTTTGCACATGGTATAGGGGGAGATGGAGGTAGATTTGCCAATTTCTGTGACAGAAAATCAGAGATTGTGATGAGGAAATGAGAAAGGTAATTGTTGGTTTCTTCATGTTCTAGACATTCCAAGCTTTCTGTCAGGAGACTTCCTCTGTTGTCCTTCCATACTTGTATTATATTAACTCTTAAGCTGCTAGTCAGATATTTATAAGGCTTAGGAAAATAGTGTTGATCCAGATCAGCTCCCTGCCGAATGGGATCTACTCTATTTGCTGCTCAGTCTCTGTTTATAAGTATATCAACCCTGACATGTAACATATATAATAGTAAATAACACAAACTGAGAATAAATTGTGGCTTTTTAACTAAATACAGCAAGCTAGGGTTAATATAAAGAAACATCGAAGGTAAAGAAAACAATGGAAACAACTTTTTAAAGAAATTTAAACATACAATTTTTCAAACAAAATTTTATTTGTAAGTTTATGATCAATTGAAAATGCTAGTATTTTTGTATTAAGGCAAAACCGCAAAAGAAAAAAAGTACCTTAATTGATAATTATATTATACAGATCTACACTATTAGTGTATCTGCGTAAAAGGAGCATTCACTAAAATATCTGAACAGCCATATTTTGCCGCTGTTCTTGCAAACTGTTAACATTTGGGTGACATACCTTGATGATACTCATTTCTTGTGTTATACATGCATATAAGTAATCTTTCCAGAACCTTCACTTATGATTACCATTTTACAAACACAAATTAAAGAGGGGCACCTGTGTCTGAGTGGTCAGAGTAGATTGATTTTTAACTCCTCAGCCTCTCACCATTTGGGTTCAAGTCCCGTTGCAGCAAGAACTTACATGTGAAGAGGTTTTCCAGTTAACCTGCATTGCACTGGTGGTTCTACCCGGATATAAGTCTGGGATCTTCCTGAACCAATAATTGTCGGTGCAATGTTGCAAAAAAAGCACAAAAAAAAAACAAATTAAAGAAATAGAGTTTCTATGTATTTTTTTGTTGTTTTTTTTTTGTTTTTGTTTCATCGCACTGAGTGACACAGTTATGGTCATATTGGTAATGTCCAGCTAATAAGGACTAATTGAGGAGTCAGAGTCCTAATGTTATCTTTGCTTCATGAATAAAAATTTAATGGTTACAAGTTATACAGTATTTGAATTAAAAAATATGACCATTAGTAAAGAAAATGTAGCTGCTGATTTGTGTTACTGGATTGGATGTTTCCTTGTTTACAATTGGCAGTCATGTGTACAAAGGGTTCATTGTCATAATCTGGGAGCGCTGTTTTTATAAAGCGGTATTAATTTCTGGAATTGACACAAAAATACAGGTCACAACACAATACAAACACTGTATTTTACTAATTGCAACATTTCAGGATCCGTCCAACCAGTGCTAAAAGGTTGTATAATTTAAATAGTAGAAATAACAACTATGAAAAAACAGCCATTTAATATGTAATAAAATATATTTGAAATGGTATTTCGAACTTATTTTGAAGGTTAAAATCTCAAATTGCAAGCCATATATAACTTTAAGATGGGTTAAACATTTATGACTAGGCATATTGTCTCTTTTTGTTTCTATGAAAAAAGACATGTTTCTGCTGCTATAATTCAAGCTATTTATATACAGTTTATTTAGTGGTGTATTCTTTATTATACAAAATGTTGTGGGTTTTTTTCATTTGAAACACATTAAAATCCATTTTTGATCCAAATTTAGACTGGTATCAAGTAAAAGCAGAGAACAAAATAATGAATACTTTCTTTGCATCTGCTACGTTCTCCTTGTGTTTAAACAATCAATATTACATTATAAAGACAATATTATTCTTTAGAAATAGCTATAACTGAAAAGAAAATGTCAGCAGAAAGAACATTTTTCCTTGCATTAAATGTTATTTCACTTTGTGCAACTCTATTTTGGGGATGTACTGTTTATAACAGATCTATTGTTATGATAGTGTAAATTAAGAAACCCTTAAAGCAATTTGACCTTTTTTTACAATTTTGTTTACAAAAGAAAAACTTTGTTGTGCCAAGTTTGCTCTAACTCAGCAACTCTCTAGCATTATTATTTTTCTAAGAGTATTTTTAAATTAAGAATATTTTGCCATCAGTTCTTAAACAATCACAATCATAAACAGCACATCAATGGCATCATGGTTATTATCATCATCTTCATCACCACCACTATCATTATCATCACCATCATTATCATCACCATCATAATCATCATCAACATCATTATCATCACCATCATCATCATTTTCACCACCATCATCATTATCACCATCATTATCACCACCATCATCACCATTGTCATCACCATCATTGTCATCATCATCATTATCACCACCATTATCACACCATCATCATCACCATCGTCATCACCATCATTATCATCATCATTACCATCATCATTGGAAACTGGCTGATTGGTAATTACACTATGATTCAAGTCTTTAGAAGCATAGTCAGAAGGCAGGCATATCTTAATTAAAGGGTTTATTTGAAATTGGCTTATAATTATAGGGCCCTGTGGTTATAAAACCTTTGAGCTCGAGTCACACCATTTTCTGTGCTCTGATTGGCTGAGCATGATTAGAGTTAACTTATTATTAATAAGTTATGAAGTAATTAAGTTGTTAAGAAGGGGATTAATTATGTATTGATATTCCATCCCAGAAATTCATTTTTGTTTTAAATTTATATCTTTTCTTATAAGCTCAAATGCAGATTTTTCGGAAAAATAAAATTTACAATAATTACACACAAGTATTCACTCTTTTTGCTTATTTGCACCCATTTATGGGTCCAGCCACATTAGAAACAATTAAATTTAAAAAAATACATATTATTAATTGGTTATTATTTTGTTTTTCAGATCCCTTGGGACCCCCTGATCCGGGTGATATGAACACTCATTTTGTTAACAGGAAAGGTAAGATTGTGTGGGTGAGATTTTATTATAAGGAATATTCTCACATTTTCATGCACCTGTAATATTGGAATATGCTCACTGCAGATATCTCTTTTAATTGAGGTCCTTTTTTCTTGGAGAAAAAAGTGGGGCTATTGTTATGACCCTATTGCAGCTTAGCATTGGTTAACCTCTGTGTTATCTAACCCTTTTTGATAGCCATCTCAGATATTCACATAAAACTTGGAATATTTATACGTGAAAACTGGAACCCATGTCAAAAAGAATAGTTGACCCTGAAATAAATTGTGGTAAAAAAGTGGTAAGAATATACATTATCTTGTTCAATACTGAAGCAATTGAAGGGCTGTCTTTGGACAGCTGTTGTTAAAGGTGTATACATCAGCTGTATGAATGCAATAGAGCAAAATGTGACAACGGCATAACTTTCCCTAGGAATATCTTGTCTTATAAAATATTATTACGATTTTTCTGTTTGAGTGGGATTATAAATCCACTAACAAAAGAAAATAATTTAACTTCAGAAACTGAACTATGCTTGCACCGTATGCCACTGAGCAAATAGGACTAAGGCATTATCTCCCTTTGGAAGAGCTTGGGCATTTGAAAATCATCATAATTAAGATCTTTATTTTTGAGTGGGATAGTTATTAAACTAAAAAAAATCTAAATTTACTTTATGATATAAGAATATATATGAACTTTGATAATTAGCTGCAGCTGCTGCCACAAATTGCTTGAAATTTGTCATCTTGGGACTAAAACCATGCTATATTGCACTTGGCAAAACCACCTGCTGCAGAAATCTTGACACATTTACATGAAAGTATCTTCACCATTATCAGACGCGTGCTTCTACTTTTAGAAGCATAATCTTTCTTCAGAGAATTGCCAACAGTTACTTTAAGCCATTGCCTAGCAACTGATTTAATTGTATTGGAAAAGATCTCATTGTAGCTTAAGTCGCTTCAAACTATATTTGGACTATTTTCAATGAGGTTGCTTTTTTTTCCCCCACAAATTGTGAAGCTATTTAAGGCCTTTGCTAATCTATTTCTGTCATAGTTTTCAGAATCTTGTAAACAAGTTTCTTTTTATAAAAAAAATGTTACCATGGCTACATAAACAGGTTTAGAACATTTGGTAATAAATCGTTCCAGTAAAGGAATCCAAACATGGCTGTGATTGCATCAGATTGTGGTAGCATTGAAACGTTAAACATAATTATTTGTTTATTAACCAGCCTGCTATTGAATTTCCCTTCAATAAAGCAGATTGGTTTCAAAGTTGCATAAGCTGTCTTACTAGTTAGGATATGCGATGAAGGGATGGCATAATAATTATAGCAACAGTGAATGCAACAAGAAGGTCCCTTTATTAGTCCATGAGACAATGATAGGGTTCATCATGATTGCATGCAGTAATTAGTAAAGTTATAATTATCTGCAAGTGGCTTTTAATAGAGTAAATCCTTTGCAAGGTTTGCATGCTAAGTTTGCTTCCACTTTAGAAAATTAACTACATGTGAAGGTAAAATATTGCTAGTGGCCTGGCAGCAAAAAGTGTAGCTCTTGATCAGACAGCTCCCTATTATAAGACATTTGCATTTGTATAAGATCACAAAATGCGTCAGTTTGTCCATGTATCGAAAGATGATCAATGCAATGTTATGATAAAATCAAAGCAATTGCATAGGTGTATTTAACTTATTTATACAGGATTCTGTATTTTATGAGATTTGCTTGTGGAAAATTTTGTCTCTGAGTTGAGAAGATATATAATTATGCTTTTTGTACATTGAGAAAATGACCAATTAGTGTCTGAGAGATCAAGCAGAAAACCCCGCTGCCTGTATTTGCATATACTTCGAAGGACATGAAAGTTTTTATTCCAGCCAGGACTCCAACCCACAAGGTGAGAAGCTCAGGAGTTATAAGTCAGTGTCTATTATGCAGACACCCTTCCTCCAGCCAGCCCTCTTTCCCCAATATGAAAGTGACAGACTTATGAAAAATGTCATTTTGAGTAAATTTAGTAAATAGCATATTTTTGCTATTGGCATTTTCATTTTTAGCACTTTGATTTTTTGTGTTGTTTATTAAGATTTTTTTTTTCAAAATACACTAATGTTGCACTTATCCAAAGAAAGATATATTTTACATAAATCGGAACTTAACAAAAAATGTGACTCCATCTGATTTTAACATCCTATTTGTGGCTAAGCAGTCAAGTAAATGGCCAGGCTAATTCATGAGAAGTACATTGACACAAGCAACAATCAATAAGTGTTTATCTAACATGACAAGACATGCTAGTGACATATCTTTGCTATTTTTAGCATCTGTTCATTGTTATTGTCATCAAATGCATCTACTAACTGAAGGTATGGTGTGAGATCAGTGGTAAACAACCAAATATAGCTCATGGTTGTAAATATAACGTGGGTCATTTTTAGCTTCCTTATTATTAGGCTGGCATTGTTTATTCTGGACACATCAGTTCATATTTGTTTCAAATAGAATTATTTCTTCTTTGATAAGTATAGTTTGATCAGACTTAGGCAAAAAGTGTAGATCCCGATCAGCCAGCTTCTTGATCAAGTTTGAATTTGTGTTTTTGTTGTTGTTGTGTGTATGTTTCTGTGTCTGTGTGTGAGAGAGAGTTGTGTGTGTGTGGGTGGGGGTGGGGAGGGGGAGAGAGAGGGAGAGAGAGAGAGAGAGAGGGAAAGAGAGAGAGAGAGAGAGAGAGAGAGAGAGAGATAAATTAAACCAACACAAATTATGGGCAGTTTGAAATTTAAAATGCTTGTGGTTTGTTTTGACATTTCTCTGTTACAGCTGTTACTTCTTACGTAACTATGGCAACTTTCACGTGAAGCAAGACCTTTTTCTTCATTGTATTTGTCTGGATGCAAGATCTTTTACACCATCTGGATACACCAGTGGTTCTATCTGGGTTGGTCCTCTACCAATTATAATCTGGACAATATACAATAATATATAATATTATTATCATAATTGTGTCAGTGTGATGTAACAGAAAAGAACTTTTCAACAAATATCTGCCAAAATGTACGTCTACGATGGATGTGGGCACATTTTGTCAAATTAGGAACTTACTTACTTAGCAACAAGCTTCAAATTAGTTCCAAATGTGCACAAAACAACACAAAAAAAATTCAGCTGTCCAAGTATTTTAGAGCAAAGTTGCAACCCTCTACACTCTGTGAATGATGCCACGGTGTTACGCACACATGGGACTACTTTCTACTGCATCATAATTTACAACTTAGTTGTAACAAACTTGATACAGGTATTATGTCACAAAGAGCATATATATATATATAATATTAACTGGCTTTACCGGACCGGGTAGTGCAATCGGTACAGCGTTGGCTCCAGGTACGGGTGGCCCGGCTCAATGCATACCAAAGTCCTAGAAAATGGTAGTGGTGTAGCTCCCTTCTAATGCTCAAGCAAATATAATGGTTGTTTCATGACTGGTTGGCCCAGTGTCAGGATAATGTGACTGGATGTGGTATCAAACCCGGTTTTCACGGCATGCTATACACAGTGAAGGCACCACTATATCTGCTTAAAGTGAACACCATCTCCAGATAACTGAAATACTGCTAGTGGGACGAATAACCCAATAAACAAACATACATGATACCTTCTAGAACATGGTTTAGATGAACTCAAACTTAAAATTTATGATAAATTAATTTCATGAATTTGTACATAAAACTTTAAAATAGAACAAACATGCTGTCACAAAAGAACTGGAGCATGCCAAAATTACTTTAAGTAAATATTAGACAGTAATCATTTTAAGTTAAGAACAAAATCTCAAATAAAAGTTGTTTTTAAAACTTCATGAGAGACTGATTTCTTTTTAAAACTTTAAAACACAAAAGGTACTCTACCAAATAAATTAAAATAGTTACAATTTTTCCTTATTGAATATATACGCAAGAGTTAATCACTCATTCATGTGAGCCTTGTTAATTTTTTTGAATCTGACTTTACCAAATGAACTTGCTGGCTTTATGTAATGATCAAACAGAATTAACTTCTTTTTGTACAGCTATCCTGGTCAGTGTACTTAATGTTTTGGTTAACCCCAAGTTGACACCTAGCAGTTGTGTACACTTCCAACTCCCACTATTTGATAATAGAACCCCAATTCTTTATCCTTGCCCAATTTGTAAGTAGTCCAGTACTCAAATACAATACAGGCAATGGTGAAACAAGTTTACCTTACTTCTAACCTGCTTATCACTAATTGAAGGTAAATATTGTAGGTCCAGGCCCCCCCCCCCCTCTCGCAGTATCCTTTTTTTAATTGAGTCATTGTTCAAGCTGAAATTTTGTTTCCAAGAATACTTTAGACAGGGACATAGTTATATAAATATTACTTTCTTTACACTGTAAACATGGCAAGGTTTAAGTTCTTATTATAATACAGCAAGATTATTATATTATTTAGAAGTAAATACCAAGTTTTAAAAATTTGAGTTAGAGTTAAATCTTAAATGAGAATGGATTCTGCAAGTGTGGCCTGGCAAGTGGAGTGCTGTCTGATCAAGATTTCACCATTGGCTGCTTAGATTTTGGCATGCAGATATTTTAAAAGCAAATTAATAATTCTGCTTTTTCATTGGTTATTTGTAAATGAAGAAGAATCACATGCATTGCAAGCAAATAACTTACAATAAACAGGAAAGAACTGCAGCAGGTAAAGGATACAGGGGAAAGTAAAATGTACTGGTGACGTAAACACTGCAAACTCAGCCGGGTGTTTACCTTGTTTACCTTGTAGCGTAAAAGCAGAACAGTGAATGCCTTGTCCACTGAGCCTTCACAAATAGGCAAATATCGCAGTAGTGTACAGACAGGCAATAGTGTTAGTCAGTGTTGAAGTTGTGTTGCTCGATAAAGGTTTATAACGTTTATAGCAAGGAGTAGGTGCTAATCACCTAGCTTGGTGGACTATTTATATAACAAAGTGGTAAATGTCATCCCTTGAGCTCCTGTCTGTAGTTATATTCAGAATTTGCAAAGTGTAAAGTGAAGTCAGTTCTGGCACTATCTACTTGCTTTATCATCCTACTAAGAAAGATTTTCATTGAAATAGGGAATATATTTCAGCATGAGTGTTCTGCCATGGAATTGTGTACAGTTAGTGTGTTCCTGGTGTATGGATGGTTGTGTTTGATTTTCTAGTTTCATGGATGATTGGGATTTTTCTACAATTTCTTTCTAGAAATGAGAGATACAAGTGAAAGTGTATGTATTGTGAATAATTGTTGGCTAGCTATAGATCTATGGGTTTTTTTTACAAGTTTTCTTCAGAAATTGGAAAACTGTATTGGTGAATGAATGGGAGCAATGTGGATGTTTTTTTTCATTTCTGTCAACCGTCCATGGTTATGTTATAATTTTTGTCAAGAAATAATGAATGTTTGTTAAAATCCTTTTTTTTCTTTCTTTTTTTTTGTGGAGTTGGGGGTGTATGGAAAGTTGTTTTATTGGGTCTGTTTTCTTGCTAAAAGATCTGCGTGTGTGGGTAGTTGAAGTTAATTAGCTAGCGTCTATAAGGTCATTGTTGTTTTCTTTCTATAGGATGATTTAAATTTCAAACTTAACCTGCTTAGCACAAATTGATCAGGCTGAGGAAATTAATTTTGATTCAGATCAGCCAGCTCCTCGTGAGACCAGTCTGATCAGGATCTACTCTATTTGCTGCCTATAATCATCATCAGTACATCCTGTTATATCTATGCCTGATGTTGTGAGACTTACTTCACGTTAAGTATTGTTTTTGTACAAATACTACACATGATAAGACTTTTAATTGGTTCACAAACTGTGGGTTGGCTGGGGTTTGTAGGTGGGCAATCATATGGTCCAGAAATAACCAAACAGTAGTTCCTGGTCTTCGAAGTCATGTTTCTTTGTAGAATGCTAGCTCTTGCTTAGTAGATATTTACAAAAGGGTAAGGCAAATAGTGTAGATGTGGATCAGCCAGCTTCCCTGTTGATCAAGATCTGTACTATTAGCTGCTGAATCTCAGACAGTATGTTTAGATGTTAGCATTTGTTGTTAGCCAAAAGAGTTAACTTGCATATAGGTGATTAACAAATGTAGCCGTCTATGAAAAGTTAACATTCCTGTCAGTATAAAGATATAAGGAGGCAATGTAAATATAGACCCACCTGGTTCTCGCTGTGAAATGTCTGGGCCCAACAATTCTGCTGGCTCACTGGGGGATATTTTACTATAACAAGTGCTGTGTTCCAATGTGGAGTACAAAGTTTGGTTTATACATATGTTGGGTTTCTGATAAATTCAGCTGAGAAAAAGATGTTTTATGCAAAATCTAAAGTTTTAATTTCATATTTATACAGTACTTCCAAAGTCCAACTGCTTTGTGTTTATACTAAGAACAACTGTTTACAGCTGTATTTCAATACATAGCTCTTGTATTGTTCTACAAATGACATTTTGTGCTATAGTTACCTATATGTAACATTATAACACTCTTATTTAGAGTGTAAAACAGATAGTTATTATAGCAGGCAGTGTGTACACAGATAGTTATTATAGCAGGCAGTGTGTACACAGGCAGTTATTATAGCAGGCAGTGTGTACACAGACAGTTAATATAGCAGGCAGTGTGTACACAGATATTTATTTAAGCAGGTAGTGTGTGCACAGATAGTTATTATTGCTGGCAGTGTGTACATAGATGGTTATTATAGCAGGCAGTGTGTACACAGATAGTTATTTTAGCAGACAGTGTGTACACAGACAGTTATTATGGCAGGCAGTGTGTACACAGATAGTTATTATAACAGGCAATGTGTACACAGATAGTTATTATAGCAGGCAATGTGTACACAGATAGTTATTATTGCTGGCAGTGTGTACATAGATGGTTATTATAGCTGGCAGTGTGTACACAGATAGTTATTATAGCTGGCAGTGTGTGCACAGATAGTTATTATAGCTGGCAGTGTGTGCACAGATGGTTATTATAGCTGGCAGTGTGTACACAGATAGTCATTATAGCTGGCAGTGTGTACACAGATAGTTATCATAGCTGGCAGTGTGTGCACAGATAGTTATTATTGCTGGCAGTGTGTGCACAGATAGTTATTATAGCAGGTAGTGTGTGCACAGATAGTTATTATAGCAGGCAGTGTGTGCATAGATGGTTATTATAGCAGGTAGTGTGTACACAGATAGTTATTATAGCTGGCAGTGTGAACATAGATGGTTATTATAGCTGGCAGTGTGTGCACAGATAGTTATTATAGCAGGCAGTGTGTACACAGATAGTTATTATAGCTGGCAGTGTGTACACAGATAGTTATTATAGCAGGCAGTGTGTGCACAGATAGTTATTATAGCTGGCAGTGTGTGCACAGATGGTTATTATAGCAGGCAGTGTGTACACAGATAGTTATTATAGCTGGCAGTGTGTGCACAGATAGTTATTATTGCTGGCAGTGTGTACATAGATGGTTATTATAGCTGGCAGTGTGTACACAGATAGTTATTATAGCTGGCAGTGTGTACACAGATAGTTATTATAGCAGGCAGTGTGTGCACAGATAGTTATTATAGCAGGCAGTGTGTACACAGATAGTTATTATAGCAGGCAGTGTGTACACATATAGTTATTATAGCAGGCAGTGTGTTCACAGATAGTTATTATAGCAGGCAGTGTGTACACAGATAGTTATTTTAGCAGGCAGTGTGTACACAGATAGTTATTATTGCAGTCAGTGTGTACACAGATAGTTATTATTGCAGGCAGTGTGTACACAGATAGTTATTATTGCAGGCAGTATGTACACAGATAGTTATTATAGCTGGCAGTGTGTACACAGATAGTTATTATTGCAGGCAGTGTGTACACAGATAGTTATTATTGCTGGCAGTGTGTGCACAGATAGTTATTATTGCTGGCAGTGTGTACACAGATAGTTATTATTGCAGGCAGTGTGTACACAGATAGTTATTATTGCAGGCAGTATGTACACAGATAGTTATTATAGCTGGCAGTATGTACACAGATAGTTATTATAGCAGGCAATGTGTACACAGATAGTTATTATTGCAGGCAGTGTGTACACAGATAGTTATTATTGCTGGCAGTGTGTGCACAGATAGTTATTATTGCTGGCAATGTGTACACAGATAGTTATTATTGCAGGTAGTGTGTACATAGATGATTATTATAGCTGGCAGTGTGTACACAGATAGTTATTATAGCTGGCAGTGTGTGCACAGATAGTTATTATTGCTGGCAGTGGGTACATAGATGGTTATTATAGCAGGCAGTGTGTACACAGATAGTTATTATAGCAGGCAATGTGTACACAGATAGTTATTATTGCTGGCAGTGTGTACACAGATAGTTATTATAGCTGGCAATGTGTACACAGATAGTTATTATTGCTGGCAGTGTGTACATAGATGGTTATTATAGCAGGCAGTGTGTACACAGATAGTTATTATAGCAGGCAATGTGTACACAGATAGTTATTATAGCAGGCAGTGTGTACACATATAGTTATTATTGCTGGCAGTGTGTACACAGATAGTTATTATAGCAGGCAATGTGTACACAGATAGTTATTATTGCTGGCAGTATGTACACAGATAGTTATTATAGCAGGCAATGTGTACACAGATAGTTATTATTGCTGGCAGTGTGTGCACAGATAGTTATTATAGCAGGCAATGTGTTCACAGATAGTTATTATTGCTGGCAGTGTGTACACAGATAGTTATTATAGCAGGCAATGTGTACACAGATAGTTATTATTGCTGGCAGTGTGTGCACAGATAGTTATTATAGCAGGCAATGTGTACACAGATAGTTATTATTGCTGGCAGTGTGTGCACAGATAGTTATTATAGCAGGCAATGTGTACACAGATAGTTATTATTGCTGGCAGTGTGTACACAGATAGTTATTATAGCAGGTAGTGTGTACACAGATAGTTATTATAGCAGGCAATGTGTTCACAGATAGTTATTATAGCAGGCAGTGTGTACACAGATAGTTATTATAGCAGGCAGTGTGTACACAGATAGTTATTATAGCAGGCAATGTGTACACAGATAGTTATTATTGCTGGCAGTGTGTACACAGATAGTTATTATAGCAGGCAGTGTGTACACAGATAGTTATTATAGCAGGCAGTGTGTACACAGATAGTTATTATAGCAGGCAGTGTGTTCACAGATAGTTATTATAGCTGCAGGCAGTGTGTACACAGATAGTTATTATAGCAGGCAGTGTGTACACAGATAGTTATTATAGCAGGCAGTGTGTACTCAGATCATTATTATAGCAGGCAGTGTGTTCACAGATAGTTATTATAGCAGGCAATGTGTTCACAGATAGTTATTATAGCAGGCAGTGTGTACACAGATAGTTATTATAGCAGGCAGTGTGTACACAGATAGTTATTATAGCAGGCAGTGTGTTCACAGATAGTTATTATAGCAGGCAGTGTGTACACAGATAGTTATTATAGCAGGCAATGTGTTCACAGATAGTTAGGACTTTGTAATGGTGTGGCAAGTTTGACTTTATTAAAGTTTCTTGTGAAAGTTAGATTTTTGTATCATGCAGTTGCCTGTTGTTGTTTTATAGTGTTTTGACAATTCAGTAAGGACTTGATTTTGTTTGGCAGTCTTTGAAATATCAGACAGTGTTGTACATTCACTTGCAGTGACTTTTATACCCTGCATATTGTGGTAGATCAAGGAAGTGGTGAAAGAGTGGCAAATTGGTTTAAAAAAGGAAACAACTGTAAAAACAATCTCCAAATTGAAAAAACAACAGTTCAATTAACTTGATGGGACTTTGTGTTATATGAACTGAATATGACCCTGTGTTGATTCAGCAATGATCTGGATAGAAGTTCCTGCAAGTTGGGATGTTTGAAAAATGTAAGGAATTGTGCACTTCTTTTTTTTATCCAATAACTTTATGACATTTTCAAGGAACAACTTGTATTCTCTTTTTTCAGATAAGTTTGTTAATTTTTACATTACCTCATATGTGTGTATAATGATGAACTAATTATGTGCTTATGATTGTAATTAGACAAGGAGTTGACCAAACAGATTTTCATCTCACAACCTGTTGCTGACATCTCGCGTTCTGCAGGATTTTGACTGACTCTATGACAAGAGAAGAGTAAAATCATGTTGATGCATACATATCTTATGATTAACCATATATGACTTCAGAATGGGCCTTTTCTGTCATCAAATACTGTGTGTTAGCCTATATGCTCTTGTAATGCAAATGTTTAAATGCTCCAAATTAGTTAAATATAATGTTTATTGTTCTCACTAACCAAAATATATATAACTGAAACCTTACTTTAGCTTTCATCGCCATATTTGATCATAGCCGATAATTTCATCGGGCATTTCGGTTAAACATGACAAAAGTAAATGGTGTTGTGTTTTTTATACTACCTGCGGTGAATTTTAGATTTGTGCTGTTCCAGCCTACAAGTTAATTATCTTATTCTTCACGAATAAGACAAAGTATCCTTGCTGCCTTTTGAAACAGTCTTCCTTCATCCACCATTGTTATTTACGAAAATGAAGTGTCTGGAATGAAAGTAAATATGGGTCACGGAATAATATGAACGCATACGTAACTGATAATTTTCGGATTTGACCGAAGAAATTTAAAATCTTTTATGACTCCTCTGCGCTAAAAGATTTTGTAAATTATATGATTTTTTTTATTGACTCATTTGAAATAAAGTTAACAACTATGGATAAACAGTCATAATACATGTCATATAATGTATCTGAAATGCTATTTACACCAAATTTAATGATGAAATTCCAGAACATATATAATTTTACCATTTTCTACCAGTGTACTACTTTAAATTGTCGAAACGTGTGTACAGATTCATATTGTCTTAACACTGTAATGGGTGTCAGATTGTCTAATCACAGTCAAGGTTGTACTAATTTAATTTGTCTTTACACTTGTGTTAGGAAATCGTTTGCAAATCATAATCAATCATCGGTTGGAATCGGTTGCCACGTCCGATGCGATTTCACCGATTATAATCGGTTTATAATTCTATGCAGTGCTACGTTCACACTCTTCTGTTAGTCGATTATGAGGGAATGACATTGATTATCGACATCGAGAAACTTTTACACGCTGCTAATTTATATCTTCCGATCATCTGCGCATCACAACTTTACACCATTAAGATTGTACTAATTATAAATGTCTAAGCACCATTATAGGTGGGCTATTTCAAATTGTCTTAACACCATTAAGGTTGCACTTATTTATAATGCCTAAAAACCATTATGGGTTTGCTATTTTAAATTGTCTAAACACTATAATGAGTGTACTTATTCAAATAATATAAACACTACTATGTGTTACGTATAACTTCTAATTGTCTAAACACCATTATGTGTACTTATTTAGACAGTCTAAAACTACTATTGGGGTACAAATTTTAATTGTCTAAACACCATTATGAATGTGCTTATTTAAATGATGATGTAATAATTATGATAAATTATGAAACTTGGCAGTTCCAAAAAAAAATCAGATATATCTAAGATTCGTTAAAGTGACAGTTAACTCTTTTTATCACTAATTTCCACATGGTCTGTCTTTATTATGTTCACAAACATATGCCTTTGTTGTTAAAAAAAAAAGCTATTGTACCTACAGTAGTCATTTTCACTCTGTTAAATATGTTAACAGTTAACCTGTTTTCAATTATATATCACATAATTTTAAATTGATAGATTTTTATATTACTACTCATGTATTCTAATTTTGACCTGATTATAGTCTATTCGCATTAAATTTCAATCTGTTCGAACCGATATGACTTCTCAAGTGTTGGTGTGCCCTAAAACCCAAAATACAAAAAATACAATACAGGAGACATTTAATTATACAGTTTTTTTTATGTACCTGTAAATCCTGAATCAGTGGTAGGGCATTAAATCAAGGACTTGAAGGTTTCATGTTAAATCCTTGGTCACTTGTTAATAAAATTTATTTATGGTACAAGGGTCGGTTTCTGATTTTCTTGTGTACACAATCTACTAAAAGGGATGATAAAATTGGCTGATATAATTACAGCCCACTGGACCTGGTAGCGCAATCGGTAGAGCGTCGGCTCCAGGTACGGGAGGCCCCGGGTTCGATCCCGGGCCGCGACATACCAAAGTCGTTAAAATTGGTAGTGGTATAGCTTCCTTGCTAACGCTCAAGCAAATATAAGGGTAGTTCCACGACTGGTTGACCCGGTGTCAGGATAATGTGACTGGGTGTGGTATCATCCAAGTTGTTCACAACAATACTATACACAATGAAGGCAGCACTATATCTGCTTCAAGTGGACACCGTCTCCAGATAACTGAAATACTGTTGGTGGGACGATAAACCCAATAAACAAGCAAATTTCAA
Source organism: Sinonovacula constricta (assembly GCA_007844125.1). Taxonomy (NCBI): domain Eukaryota; kingdom Metazoa; phylum Mollusca; class Bivalvia; order Cardiida; family Solecurtidae; genus Sinonovacula; species Sinonovacula constricta. Next base: position 4,004,210 of record CM017567.1, on the reverse strand, counting down.
CCCAGTATGATATGTTTTGTTGTATTTTACAGTACATGGCAGCAACACAATTAAAATCATAATAGGGATGTCCTGCTATTTTAGTGGAGTAAGATACCAGACAAATGTCTGGGTAAAACCACTGGTGCACAGCAAGTAATCTGGAAGACCTTCCCACATTACATTCTTTGCCTAAACCATAAGTCTAACCCATGCGGTGACAGGCTGAGCAGTTAGAGGGGTCCCAAATCAGGAACTACCCCACTCTGCCACAGGCGCTTCTTAAATATAATATATGGTTAAAAAAGTTTTATGCATCATATAATGGTGAAGGCAGCAGTAGATCTGTTTCTGTAGTTTCTGTTTCAGTGTGTATAATGGAGTATGGTGAAGATATTTTTGCCATGAAATAAACATCTTTTAGATTCTTTTTCTTTTTTGTAATATGACCCAATGTAACAATAAGAAGTAGGTCAAAGGCATAGAAGGTTAAATTTTGAACTAGAAAAAAAACATCTGGAGAAGAAAAACTATGAATCTTGGTGATTATGCAGACTGAAGATTTATCACATGTTATGAAACAAGATATTGAGGCGTGACAGCTACCTGTTCTAGTGTTTAGTATTTAAACTTCTTATGCTCTATTTATTATTCAAATGGCCTACCCCACCTAGTTAACTGGACAATAAAATATTCATGAACGTATTCATTGTACCCCAAGGACAGCCATTCACTTCATTTCCATGTTTATGCGTCTCTTTCATACCCTATATTATGCTGCATTTACATACCCTATATTATGCTGCATTTGTAAATCAACTATACTTATTCTTTGTTGTTATTTGCTATCAACTTCATGTAAAGATTTTAAAATATATTGATAGTGACCTTGCAATGATAAGGACATTTAAGATGCGCTCATTGCCCATTGTTAAAAGTCACAACTCGGTCACTCCACAAATGTGGCAATGCGTGGGTTTATATCTTGTTGTGGGCGAGTTATTTGATGTGGAGAGATCTTCCAGCTAGCCTGGTTATGGCTGACCAGTTTGTCTCCTTGGCCTCATACTGCCTAGGTGCTAGTCCTTGTCAGGAAAAGGACAGTTATTGAGGAAGATTTTCCACCTTCTGACCTGCAATGTATAACTGATTTTACTTGGGAAGGGTGGGTCTTCCTTCATTTGAAGGCCTACTCCACTAGTAATATCTGGATTTGGCCAATTTGACATAACACATGTAGTAAATAGTTTCACTACATTTTTTTTACGGTGACCCTGAATAGATTTTGCTCAAACCAACATTTTAGGTTTTAATATTAAACTATTAAATAGTATTGTATTACAGGTAACAAAGTAACACAAATACCCTTAAATGGACAACAGTAAAATTTGAACTCATCTTAAATAAAGCATTGGTTTTTCTCAATCAGGGCTTGCTGTTTTCTTCACAATAATGATAAAATGCCGGCATTGTTTTGAAATTTTTGCCAGAAAGACAGAATAAAAAGAAATCTTTATTGAAAACTTTACAGTAAAAATAAACCCAGGCAACTTATCATGATGTTAAAGTTGATTTGTCCATAAAATTTCAAAATATGATATATTTTTTAAAGAATTGTGCATAAATTAATCATTCCCTTTGTTGACATAATAATGTGATGACAGATATACAAAATGACCATTTTATTTTCCACATCCCATACCAAGGTGCCTTTTTCCTTTCTATTGTGTCTTTTGCAAACCACTAAGTCATTTTTCCATGTAGTTGTTAGCAAGTTACCAAATATCAATTAAAGGTAATCATCCCTTTAATTACTTAAAACACTATTAGGGTTAGGTGTTTTTATACATGTTTTATAGGGGTGAATGGTCTTTCAATTAATGAAACTGTCAATAAATACAGCAGGTTATTGACTAGGATGGGTTTTCATCTAAAGGCGGTATCTAACTGTTTGATAATACCTGTAATACATGTCGCAACATCTTACACCTTTTCTGGAGAGTTTATGCATAAACTTGTTCTTTAGTTTCAATAAAGACTTTTAATAACATTGCCTTAACTGTAAGACATGACAAATCTTGAACTATAATGCTTTAATTGCCCATTATTTCCAAATCTATGAAAAATCATGATGGTGATTTTAGCTAAAAAGTGATATCAAAGTCAGAGCTGATTACCCGGATGATAATTTAAAGTGATCTTATAAGTAATTATTAACAGGATTTTCCAAGCTTAACAATAGTCAACTTTGGTTCAGATAGAAATACATTTGGGGTGTTCTGCTTTACTTTTTACATGGATGTAGGGCACCGATAAACAGCATTTTGTGAGATCTTTTTTAGGTAATAATAAATAATTTGGTCGCGTGAGAGTAAAATGGTCCAAACTGTCGATTACCATCTTTAATATATCAGCCAGCGATGCAATGTGACCACGGCTACAACCACGTACTTGTGTATGAGTCAGTTTGATGCAAACGTGTTCTAAATACAAAGTACATATTTCTGAATATCAGAAAATAAACTTAGAGCCAAACCACATATAACATATATTTACAAGTGTTCATAATATTATGTCTTATCATTATTCTGATTAATAGGTATATGTTTACTACTAATAAAACCAGTTACCTCCCTTTTTTTACACCTGTCATGTACTAGTATACTTCTGTACAGTACATAAGGAAGTTGGATGTTTATTTATTTTTTTATGTTAAAAATCAACTAGAATGACTGATTTATTGCATTTCAATTCAACTCATGTATGTTTGGAATGTTGTAAGAATTTAAAAAAATCTTCCACTATATGCTTTTTTGCGTAAAAGTCTATTTAAAGTAAATTATTAAATTGCATGTTTAAAAGTTATGTGTTTTTATCATCCCACCACTAATAATTTAATTTTTACATTCATTTTATTTAAGATAGTATGCCATAAAAACGTGATAGCAATGAAAGTTAGGTAAACAAAGTTTATGAACTGTTGTTTTTACTTACACTTTATTTTTGTAACATTCATGCAAGCACCACAACTTTTGACATAGTTTAGGAAAGCAAAGAAACCTGCGACATAGTATAGGAAAGCAAAGAAAACTGCGACATAGTGTAGGAAAGCAAAGAAAACTGCGACATAGTACAGGAAAGCAAAGAAAACTGCGACATAGTATAGGAAAGCAAAGAAAACTGCGACATAGTATAGGAAAGCAAAAAAAACTGCGACATAGTATAGGAAAGCAAAGAAAACTGCGACATAGTATAGGAAAGCAAAGAAACCTGTGACATAGTATAGGAAAGCAAAGAAAACTGTATACATGGAATCTGGTTTTCACCTGTGATTTGTGTCTGATATCAAAGAGGAAGTAAATTAAATTTGTATTACCTCGTTCTTCTAGGCAAATTCATAAAATGTTCTTCATTTATCTACATGATAAGACTTAAAGAACCGTGTGTATGGGGTCATATTATACACACATATCTGTCGAGGCACTGATAAAAGGCACAATCAGGAAGTCACGACAGAAAAACATTTTTAGGGCCTTATCTGTTAATTTTGGTCTGGCACAATGTAACTATGTTCTAGAATTCCAATCAGGCCAAGAATTACCTGTTGGTAGAAAAGTCTTGAAATAATAGCAACACCAAAACAACAGTAGCAATAGCCACATAAGAAACTTGCATTAGGCGTATAAGATATTTCTGTAAAATATGATTTTAAAAGAAAAATAGAAAATAAGTAAACAAATCTGATTTTATAGTAAGTAAATCGTCATGTCATGAACATGCTATGCAAAAATGTTTTGTTTGTTTTTGTTTTTAATATACATTGTAGCGACCATTTATGATCATTATAGCAACGTCCAGCTTTTTGGTGGAGGAAGACCCTAGACAAAAGTCTGGGTAGAACCACCAGTGCACAGCAAGTCAGTTAAAAGACCTTCCCACATTATGTCCTTCTCCCAGAATGGGAGTCAAACCCATGCAGTGGGAAGCTAAGTTACAAATCGGCGACTCTTCCACTATGCCACAGGCGCCCCTATGAAAAAATGAAACAGTGGTCTAGTTTGACTCATCAGTATTGATCAATTTACTGACTCTTATTAAACAAGCCACAAAGCAGTTGCTGTGCTTAGGAAAATAGTCTTAATTCAGATCAGCCACGTCTCGGCTGGTCGCAGTCTGGTCAGGATCTACAGTCTATGTTGTTTGATGGAAAGTTGCTATTTAAATGTTTTGTTACTATAGCTTAAGGTTGTGAGTAAACAACAATTATCGTCATTAAACTCTTATCCTGCTAAGCACATATAGATAAGGCTTAAGATAAATATTGTAGATCCCGACAAGCCAGCTTCCACTTTGTCTTATCAGGATTGTCACTATTTGCTACAGAGTCTTGGGGAATATTTCTTGTTACCATCGCATGTAGTTGTTAGAGAGGGTTGGATTTCTGATTGTAGTGATATGACATAATGAGAGGAGGTTTTTAACTCGACCTGCATTGCAGCAGTGGTTCTACACAGGCTTCTGTCTTGGCTCTTGCTCCATCAATCATCATAATTTGTCATTGTGAATATAACCATGATTATATAAGTGTGCTGTATTTTAATCCTTTTTTTTTTCTTCTGAAAACACCATTCGGTGGAAAAATGTTTTATTGTTTATGATTTAAATGGTGTTTCCAGCAAGTAAAGGGTTATAGCCAAACCCAAAGGCTGTGGTACTTACATCACATGTCATATTGAGAGTTTTCCCATGAGTACAAGCTATATAAGGCTTCTTGTAGAAGTGAGAGCTCTTTGAGATAGTGGAAAGAATCCATATAGCAAGTTATTTAGGACATGGCTCAGTATAGGTCATTGGTACTTGTAACATTGTCTTCAACATTTAAAGGTGGTATCTGAATATGTATCTGACCTCTCTTTGGGGTATTTGTGTATAATTTCTGCATAAAAAATCCAATTTTAGACTTAACCTTAATGATTTTCAGCACGCTCTGAGTTTAATGGCAGTTAAACTCACTAATCAACACTTAAAATGTTCATTCTTTTCAAATCTATAAATAAGAAGGATTGGGATTCCTCCTAAAAGTAGACATTGACGTCAGAGCGGAAGAAATTAACAATCGCTAACTGTGCAGTATGGCTCAGATAGGAAATTCATTGTTATTATGTTTATGGAATTATGGTTCACTTTTACACAAGAGGAGAACATCAATAAAACAGCGTTTAACAAGATCTCTTTAGGTAACAATAACATATTTAGTTGTTTAATGAAAAGGTTTCTGGTCCAATTTGACTGATACCACCTTAAAAGGAATTTATTTTGTTTAAAAGGCATACTTACCATCTTCTTTTATCAGTATGTGTTTGTGCCACAAGACATAGTCGTAGACTCAATGTGCATATTCTAACCAGATGGCTGGCTGATATATATGGATAAACTCTATCTGTCTAAGTCATTTAGGCGGTCTTGCTCAGAAAGCTAAGAGTGGACACAAAATGTGAATGTACTAGTTACATAAATCTATGATAAACAGAGAAACTAGGTTGACAGGGGTTTGGAAGTAGGGAAAGTTACTTATTGTAAGATAACTATGCTTTATCTTCTTTAGTAATGTCCCACATAGAAGTCAAGGCCAGAAAATTTATCAGGAATTTGTGTTGGTTGATATTATGTAACTGATTTTTTGTTTTATTTTAGACATTTAATCAAAAGAAATAATGCATAAAAATCTCAAACTGTAACATCAACCAAAAACCTTATTAATTTTCCAAGATGGTGATTAAAAAAAATTTTTTTTACATAAAAAGAAGTACATTGTTATATCATTATCATTTTCAGAATGGGTATAATTGTACATTTATACAACATCCTTTTCTGAATGGCACACACATCCATTAAAAACAAAGCAGATAAAGGGGACTGTGTTTTTACATTATGTCATCAACATTGGATTTCATAGGATGCATATGCATATATTATGATACTTTAATCTATTAGCAATTATCACTTATTTGTATGCATAAACCATTCCAATAGAGCAGGATTAGTGTTTGCTTCTCTTAAACAATACCTGTACTTTTTATATCTATTAATTGCAGTCTCTTTTGTGTATACATGTAAACAGGACATGCATTTTCCTTTTGACCTATGAGCCACTTTCATGTTCTTGTTTCCATATCCTGGAACTGGGTGCCCTATTGAATATTCCACTGATACCATCGATTTGACATTTAAACCATTTTAAGTTTTTCACCTACATGTATTGATATTCAATAATTGAGTTCCTTTTGTACAAAGTTTTCTTCCTACATTTGACCCATGAACCAGTTTCACCCATACCTATTGATTTTCTGTAATGTTTTTCCTGTTTGTATACTCAACAGATATTGTACAATCTCCACTGGGCTCCCCGATACTTGATCGACGAGGTGTGGCGTCAGCCATGTTTGGGGACGTTCCCATGCAGCCCCAACTTCAGCAGCGCTACCTCACCCTGAAGCAGCATCAGCAGTATGAACAGCAGCTGCTGCTTCAGCAGTTTCAGCAGCAGCAACAGCAGCTGGCCCAGGAGCATGAGAAGCAGTTGCAGGAGCACTACCAGGTACTACAGGCAACTCTGAGGATGAGCTTAAAGTGAGCTGGTCACAGTTTATCGGATTTGCATTTTTTAGATCGCATATTAAAAAGTAAAATTTTGTTAAGTCAAAGAGAATTATGAATTAGAACATATGTTTACGTCACTAGATCATATGTGGATTTTCTGTACTTTATAAATTGTTGTCTTAAGATTTTGACGATCAAAAGCATTTCAGTTGTTTTTTTCTTAGCAGTTTTAAACTACAAAACCTTGTATATCTTAGATTTGCGCATGAAGACTATAATTATGTCATGTAAATACATGTATTTCAGTAATAAACAATGAACTGATTAGCTCTTTAGTGACACAAGATTCGAATATTAATGTGAAGTTTCCATCCCTTGTTTCTGTGTAGTAAATCATCAGTGAATCTGTGACCAGTTCACTTTAAGATTTGGGATTCAATGAAAGATGGATAATAGTAAAGATTTTATATCGAGAGATGGTTGAGGTTATAAATTCAAAATAGAAAGTGAGAAAAGTCTGAAAGAATCATCATCATCAAAAGATAAATGGATAAATGTCTAGACTGGCAATATGAAATGAATGGTTTTCTGTGGCCGTGTTGTCTTATTTGACTGGACATAAGTTGATAGATACCCTATATGTGTTTGAGGACCATCATAGTAATACTTTAAACTTTGGCCTTAGACCTTTTCATGCATCTTACTGGTCAGATCTCAATATTTGAATTTTGACCAATCAGCTTCATAGAAATACTATGCTAATTTAGATTATGGAAATTTAACAATGTTAGGAGATCTGTAGGGACATGATGTCGTAGGACCTGTTCTATATGTACACTTTCTAGGCCAACATGTACTTTTTAGTTAAAAAGGAGGCATGGCTGAGTGGTTAGTCTCACCGTAACTCCTCAGCCCCTCAGCATGTAGGATCTAGTCCTAGTAGGGACGAGAACTTTCATGTGGGGAGATTTTCCAGCTAACCTGTGCTGCGCCAGTGGTTCCACTCAGACATAAGTCTGGGGTCTTCCTTCACCAATAATTAACTGGATGGCACCAATATGACAATCATTGTGTTGGTGCAATGTAGCAACAACAAAAAAAAGAATTAGTTAAAACTTTTACAAAAGTAATTAAGTTCACTGTTAAGTAAATTGGTAAAGGATGCAGTCTAACATTATTTGTACAACCTTCTTCAGAAGTGGGCATGGCTAGAACAGAATATGTAAATGATTTGATAAGCTGAATTGCTGGAAATAAATGGAAGGGGTTGTCTGAGTTATGCAATTAGACTTGCTTGACAAAAAAAATGCCAAGCCTATTTGAGTTCCATCCTATTTCAGTTCCAACAAGAACAGCTGGCGAAAGAACATGAGCGCCAGTTACAGGATCATTATAAAGTAAGTGTGACTCTTGTCTAGTGTCCATATTGTCTTGTGATGGCACAATCCTAAGGGGACACACTGTCCTCATACACCAGCCACAATAGCACCGGTGGTAGAGTGTCGGCTTGCGAATCAGGAGGTCAAGGGTTCAAACCCCGGTCAGGTCAAACCAAAGACTTTAAAGTTGATAATAGTGGCTTCCCTCGTAATGCTTGGGGCTTAGGAGACTCCATTATGCGTGACTCGTTGGTGTAAGTATAGGTTCAGTCCATGGGTACCTCATAAGTGCCCCTGTGCTATAAAGATAGGAATGTTGCTGCACAATATCGGCAAAAAATGCCGTAATCCCAATCCCACTGTCCTCATACAGTATCATTATAGAGGTCGACCTTTGGGGCTGAACTCTGGGTGTTTCCAATAGTTATTGATGATGACAAAAATTACATTTTTTTGTAGGGGCTATATTAGCTCAACAATGGACTTATTCCTGAAAACTAAGGATCTTGCATCCTGCTTTAAATGAATAAAATCCTTTTTTTTTTATAGATGTCTAGAATGGTATGGAATCGGGGGTGGGGGGTAAATAAATACTTTTGCCTTGTGGTATGGCCCTCATTAGGAACATAATTGGGATCCTGGTGAAACCATAAGGTGGATTTACTAATTGCCGCAAAAGTGATTCTTGCTGCATTGAAATGTTAGAAGGGTATGGTATGGGGAGGTTAGTATTCAATGTTAATTTTTTTATTATTACATAATTACAATTCTTGTATACATTTTTTTCTTCTTTTAGCTGTTGCTAACATTGGAAGGAGTATGATCTTATATAACTCTATAAGGTGGGGGTGGGTATAGAGTGGGGAGTCTTTCTAGCCTAACCCATGTTTAAAAAAATAATCCTGAGAGTGACAAAATTTATGTCTCACAGAATGTTTGAAGAAAATTCTGCAAAGGAGTAAACAATTATGTGGTATCTGAAGTTAACATGTATTCTTGTTTGGTGTGAGTGTGACTAAGAAAGCGATACAATACAATCCTTTCTTGTAGCATTTCTTTATAAAGATATTACTGTGACATGTTTTTGATCATGTTGGCAAAATAAACAACATGTCTTCCCATTTTATAAATCTCAGTGTGGTTTGTATTACTGTAGAACAACACCCACTTATTTAAAATTACAGTTTCCTTAAATACAAGGCTGAAATGTCATTGGTGGTATGGCTATTTTGTAAATATCATCATCTTTGTTGTCAGAATTGGGAGAAAAGCAATGCACTATTTTATGCTTTTATTCATTTATAAATATTACTGACAACTTGTTGACGTATTCTTCATCACTTGAATGCATTAAAAACCTTGTGTCACTGTTTTGTTTGAAGCTAGACATCCTTATTTATGTGGTATATAATTGAAATTTGTGTATTTATCAAATTAATAAACACATACCAAGACTAGGATGTTTGGTTACAACTGGGGGTCATTAAAATCTGTTTTGTTGTTCATACAAAGGTGGACCTTGAAAGGTCATTGGAACTCTTGAGGTCACAGAATAATAGATGTTAGCATTTATTTGAATTTAAGCTTTTCTTCACCTACTTACCTACCTGGAGTTGTTTTTTTAGTGTTAGCAAAATATAATTATATAAATAAAGGACTGTGTGGTTAGTCATGACGTGTGGTTCAACACAGGTATCTGTCTGGACTCTTCCTTCATTAATCGTCATAACGACTCCTCAGCCCCTCAATGTGTAGGTTCGAGTCCCGGTTTGTGTGAGAACTTTAATGTAAGGAGATCTACGCGGTGACCTAGGTGCGCCAGTGGTTCAAACCAGTCAGATATCTGGGTCTTCTCCACCAATAATAGCTGGCTGCTGCCATTATAACCATAATTGTTTTGGCGAGTAAAATAAATAACATAATATAAAATAATTATTTTGTAAACAACACATCCCATTAACAATTTATACTAATTAATCAGTTACTGATCCATAGAAAGAGTTGTGGAGTTGCAACATAGTTTCAATAAGTACCGGTATATCTTACTGAAGAACTAAGCATTCAGACTGTATCAGTAGGACAAGGTAAGTAATGAGTAATGAATCTTGTATAATTAATGTCATCTCTGCAGACTTTGATGGTGTGACTTATTATAAGTTGTGACAATATCACCTGTAATATGACCATAAAATTGCTGCAGTTGAACCCTGGCCATTACTGACCTGCTGACCATAGAGGCCCTACTCTGGACAGTGGACACTGGGTTTAACAGCACTGATACCACTAAGGTCACTGTCCCCTATACTTATGGCTTTCACCTGAAAAATTACCTTCCTTAGTTTTTAGTTGATTGTTACATTATATTTCATTTATATGAGATTTAGCAGCAAATAGTGCAGATCCTGATCAAACAACTCCCAACATAAGCTTGCTGATCTAACTCTACAATATTTGCCTATTCCTGTTCCTTTTGTGATTAACACTCTATGTGTTTGCTCGTGTTTTATTCTAGTCCATTTTTGTGTCAAATCTCCAGGTCAGAGGTCACCTACCTTAAAAGTTATGGTAACCTCTGCCACCTAAAAGGAAAATTGTCAGTTGGCTTGATAAATGGGTGTTTATCAAGATTACCAATCTTAGATTGGGTTAAAAAAAAGTATACTACTATAGATTTATTCTAATGAATCCTTATATTTTAAAAATTTTAAATTTTAAAAATTAAATCTGTTTTGATTTTATTATATTTTAATCATCTAGAACATTTTGACATTGACACTGATTTCGATGTACATAAGCAAGGTTCCCACTAGGATAACATTCTTCCCAAGATGGCAGTCATAACTGTAGCATAGAGGAATGCTTTGGTTACAAGTCCTGTTTGTTCTGTCGTTAGTCCTCGAACCGGGCTCAAACCCATGCAGTAAGAAGTTGAGCTGTCAGAGGAGTTAATAACAATTGCTTGTTTTGAGGTCTCACTTATCAATATCATTGTTCATTTAGACATGCATTTTCTATAATTCCACTGCTCACTTTGGCATGCATGTCCTTAATTCAGCAATCTGACACTACCATACAGGAGCAATGTCAGTGTTACATGACATAATTACATGGTCTAAAGAGTTGAATGTACATTCATTATTCATGTGTTTACAGTTCTATTTCTGTCATAATTCTTTTGTCAAATGCAAGTTGACAGTGTCACGATTATTGTACTGATTGAGTATTGAAGCCTTATCAAATAACACTCAAGCTGAATCTAACTGAATGCATGAAATTTGATACTAGGCATGCACAGTGTTTTATTAAAGTTTACTCGTTGTTATTTATTTGTAAAGAATTATAAGCATTTTAAGTATGAAATGACAATTGAGACTTAGTAGCAATTAAAAATAGATTCTTATTAATAAAATAGCTTTCAACTTCTTACTGATCCAGTTCTTCATTAGTTGCCAAGGGAATATATACATACATTCCCATTCGACAAGTTCACTGTCATGTTCATGTCTTGAGTAATGCCTGTTTCTAATGGTAGTGACCTTGTACACACATGCATATTTTTGGTTGGTGACAAAAGAGATGTGGTTATACAGACCACAATTAATGATTAAGGAAAACATGACTTGTACGAATTAGTACCAGCCGGAATGACGTGCGCACTTGCATTCATGTTTAGAATGACGTCATTGTTCATATTAAATTGCCACACCACCTACACCAGTTTTCCAGCGTGACCTTGTTTTTGGATACTGTTCACATTCCAGGTCATATCTGCCTCTGACAGTGATTTGTGATTCCTTGAATAAAACCTTATTCTCTGTATTCAGTGTAAAGCTATTAGTCCATTGTTGTTTTCAAATAAATCGGATCATGGTGGTAGAAATACAAAGCCCCAAAAATATTATATCTTATCCTGCTTAAAGCAAATTTGTCACACAAAGGCAAATATTGTGGATCCATGTGTTATGCTGATATGTCACTAGATGTTTTTCCTATGTATGATATAGTTAGCTAATAACTTGGAATTAAGCATTATTATTAACAATTGATGAATGTTTAGGGTTAATCTGAGAAATTGGTTTACCTGGGACCTTAACATGAATGAATCATATTATTTTTGGTTCTACCACTTGTCTTGGCGACCAGAAGATTTTTTTTTTTTTTTTTTTTTTTAATTTTTATTATTCCATTCCACCGACTCAATTAGGGTCATATTGGTGACGTTCAGCTAATTATTAGTGGAGGAAAACCATCAACTTATATCTGGATAGAAGCACTGATGCACTGCAGGCTAGCTGGAAAACCTCCCGACATTTAAGTTCTTGCCCCGACCGGGACTTGAACCCACGTGGTGAGGGGCTGAGGCCAGAAGATGGTAACCTATGCTGTGTGCTGCAGCTCCAGGTAGATGGACAGCATGGACTTAGATGCCTACAAAATAGTGGCAGTCTGTAGGAGGCAACCTCCAGGAACTTGGCCTTCCAACATAGGAGAGCAAAATAACTTGCAACATCTCATGAAAAGTTGAACCTTTTGTTGAGAATGTAATGACCCAAAACGAAGAAAAAGAAGACACCTGTTACTGAAAATTCTCTTCCCTATTAGGACCACTAGTGTGTTCCAATTAAAAAAGGCTAGCATGTGTTAAAAGTATAATTATAGCCTTATTTTGTCCATTCACTCATTTTTTTAAAAAAACATGTTCCCATAATGGCTTTGTCTAAATATGGACGTCAATTTTAATATGTAATCTGAACTTCTTCTTATTTTTTTAGTTCTAAAATTAATTTTTAATCCTGCTTAGTAAAAATTAATGAGAATTCCACACAAAAAAACAACCTGCCACTAAGAGCTTATGGATCAGAATATGTAAAATTTGCTGCCAAGTCTCAAAGCAATTCATCTACTTATCTTACTAGGTATTTACAAATACAAATTTAACTCAGAATAAGTAATTTAATTAGTTACTCTTAGGCCAGTATTTGCCAACCGTTCTTAAGTGCAAGTCATGACTTAAGCCCAAGTCACAATTTTCATACCAACAAAAGTAAGCTTGTTAATGAAGTTTCAATGCGAAATTTAAGCTCAAAGTAGCAAAGTTAAAGTGTCGTACAAAAATACAGACATGTAGCTCTAAATATATTATAAAGATATTGTGGTTGGAAATCCATGACTTGAGCAATTTTTACTTCAGAATATTTGTTGAATAAGGGCCTAAGTACTTAAGCACCTTTTGATCCTAGGCAATTAGTGAAGATCCAGATTCAGCGTTGTGCTCAATGCTCTTTGGTCTGATTCTACACAGCTTGCTGAGCAGTTATATATCTAATCTTTATATGTTTAGAAAATAGTATGGGTAGAAATGGTATGGGGAAATAGTACATATAGCAAGCTAGGTGTTTACTGTAAAAACATGATGGGGGTTTTATTAGGGCCAGGAGGCTTAGGTTTCATGTAGAATGTTATTGATTGTTGTTTACAAAAATCTAGTTCCTAGATTTTGTCCATTTTGTTTTTCAAAAGTGCTACTTTATAATGTCATATCATAATAATTGTATACTCCTAATTAAGTGATGTCTTATTTAGTATTTATTTGTGTTTGAGAAGAATGTATATGCCTCTTTGAAAGGTGGTATCAGACAGTTTGTATATATCTCATACAGTTACAATACCTTACTTGTGTTTAGAGGACTTGCAGCACAATTTCTGCATATACTCATGTATTACTTTAGCTAAAGGCATTTTCAACACTACCTCAATCAAACAAATTGTGAAGTAATTCACACTACATGTTCATTCTTTTTAAATCTATAAATTATTTTCCATGAGGATTCTAGCTAAAACTAGATATTGGCACGAATTACATGAATGATTGCTCAAAAGTAAGTGGTCAAGTGTTATTCTTAATTTAAAAAAAACATTGTGGTCATGGCTCAGATAGGAAACACCTGTTTGTAATGACAAGTAAGGTGTTATGTTTCACTTTTCAAAAATATCAATAAACAGCATTTGGCAGGATTTTTTTTTCAGGTAATGATAATTTATTTGCTTGTTATTTAGAGAAAAATAATTGACCCAAACTGCAGGATACCATATTTAAAAGGATGATGTATTATATGATTTTTGCATTGCATATTTTGGGCAGATTTTTTAAAATGATCTGACAGATGTAGTAAGATGTATGAAAAAGACTATTAAGCTATGATTTAAATATTAATAAGTTTATGTGATAGGTTAAGCTGCTTTTTGTTAGAAGGATGTTCAAATATCTAAGAAAAAAATATTGGTAAGCCTTTCATTGTACCATTTTTCCCTGTCATGTAAAGCTGACCTTGCCAGTGTTGGTTTTTTTTGCCCCCGAAGGGAACATATATCAGTCACACTGTACATACATCTGTTCATCCTTTTTCAGAGTCTCAGCCATAATTTCCATATAATCTACAGTACTAACATACACTTAAAGGTGTGTCAAACAGCACATTTACAAGAGCATTCCTAAAGGTCAAGGTCATATTTACAGCACATTTACAAGAGCATTCCTAAAGGTCAAGGTCATATTTACAGCACATTTACAAGAGCATTCCTAAAGGTCAAGGTCATATTTACAGCACATTTACAAGAGCATTCCTAAAGGTCAAGGTCATATTTACAGTACATTTACAAGAGCATTCCTAAAGGTCAAGGTCATATTTAAGGTCATTGCACCTTGAGTTTCAATGCCAGTGACATCTCTGGTTTGTTTTACATGCTGTATATAAACAATATTATTTAGACTGGTTCTTTTCCCTCTGCTATTTACTAGTTTCCTCCACTGTAAACCATTGGTTGTCAGGGTTAGGATGTCATCCCTGTCTTTGATGCAAAGTCATAAATTATAATAAAAATAAGTAAAATACAGAACAAAAATAAGAAGGGGTGCCTGTGGCGTAGTGGTAGAGTCACCGATTGGTAACTCTTGCTTAGCCTTTCTCCATGTGGGTTAATTATGGGGCGAAGGACTTAATGTGACAAAGTCTTCCAGCTGACTTGCGGTGCGTCAGTGGTTCTACCCAGATATGTATCTGGGGTCTTTCTCCACCAAAAGCTGGACGTTGCTATAATGATCATAAAAGGTCATTTAAATGTATTTCAAAATAAAAACATAAATGAGAAACAAACTATACTGACACAATGATGTTGGTGCCTGCTTCAGTAAACTGTGTGTTTGTTTTACTGTTGTTTATTTGATGCCAATACTCTTGTTAAGACAAATATGCCATAATGTTGTTCAGCATGTTGTTTGGACTATGGGTTATAATTAATGGTAACTACTAACAGTTAACTTTTGTTGTCTTCTTGGCTTTGTTGATTGTTGTTGGATGTTACTAATTTATTAGTACATGTACCTCAAGCCGGATTGTAGTCTGTTGTATGTTATTGACAACGACTGATTATGCTGCTGTATTGGTATGATGGTCACTGCTAATGCTAATGCACGTCATATTTAGAACATACCAACTTAAAGCAATAAAGCTTTTGTACATATATGTTGCTTGTGTGAGTACTTAGTCATCCTGTTTCAGTGTTGTATATTGATGATGGTGACGACTAAGGCTGTGCGTTTGTTTCAGCAGCTGGTCCTGATGCAGAAGCAGCAAGAATACCTGGCAGAACAACAGAAGATGGAAGAAAGACAGAGGATGGAGAAGGAGATCCAAGACAAGAGTCGTCTCTCGCAGATCAAGAACAAAAACAAGGAGGAAGAAAGTGAGTATCTTTGTTTCCTTGTAACATCCCACAGACACAGTTGTGGTCATATTGGCTGCCTACAAATTATTGATTCAGGAAGACCCCAGACAAATGTCTGAATAGAATCAACAACATACCACCGATCAGGTGGAAGACCTTCCCGTATGAAAGTTCTCACCACAATAGGGACTTGCACCTATGTGGTGAAGGTTTGAAGATTAACAAATCATTGACCTAACTTCTCTACCACAAGGGCCCTAGAAGAGGTACTATTTACCATTGACACACATATAAAGACAAGGGCATATACAGGTCTTATAGTTATCTTGTACTTATCTCAAAGAAGTTGGGCTGACCATGGTAGAGTTGTGCCGAATTGTAATACTTTTTACTTTTCTGCCTCCTAACCACAGTGGTTGGTAGTTGAGACGAGAACTGTCATCTGGTCCCTCAGCGATGTGCCAGTGGTTGTATTTCAAGCGGGCCACTTCAAATTCTTTTTTTTATTGCATGTATTTGATAAAGCTCATCAGATATAGCAAACATACCATGTAGCGGAAATGAGTCTTACCTGTAATCAAGAGGTAACCACTAGAGTTACTGCAGTAATTTTTTTATCTTCCTTGACGTACCCAAGGGAAAGATCTCAAACCAAAAACAAAATTTTAAAAAGAGTTCTCTTTAATGATAAAAGTTTCACTATACAACTCCTGCTCCACTAGCTACCCTGTCCGCCAGGCATGCTTGCCCCCAATGCCACAGCAGTCGGAGATAATCCTGATCCTTAATGTCTTTGCTCATATCCATCCATTAGTCTGTGCAGTGGGTAGATACAGACATCTGAAATTAATCCTGGCAAATCCATTACCCCAGGTGTGCCTGGCTGGTCACAATCTGATGCTTTTGTGTCAGTGGCAGCGATAGAAGGAAAGATGTCTTAGCTCGCTAAGACAAAAAATGATCAGGTTTAGGAAAATAGTGTCGATCCATATCTGGGAGCTGTCTGGTCAGGATCTGCACTTTTTACTGTTGAACTTCTAGTCATTTGTCTAATTACTGTTGTTTTAAGTTGTACTTAAATTTAAAGTATTATTTTACACATTTAGAATGTTAAGGGTTTAAAAAAACAACACCAGACCTGTTTCCAACTTGCAGCAGATCCAAGTTTTCTGTGATAGTGAAGTGTATCTGTAGAGAGACAGATGGGGGATTAACCCCAATCATGCTACGTTTTAATAAGCAAAACAAAATCTTAGTAACCACTTTATACTTTAATAGAAAATACAGATTTCTAGAGATTTTGGCTGCATGTAGAGCAGATCCTGATCAGAATGCTCAGTGGGGAGCTGGCTGATCAGGATCTACACTGTTTGCCTAAGCCTGTTCAATTTGTGCTAAGCAGGCCAAGAGTTGGATGCATGTCTGCATACTTATCTGCTGTCTGGTATGTTTTTTTGTGATGTGTTTGTGCATTGTGCTGCCACTGCAGTCTGGCAGACAGAATTGGGCTACCTGTCAGCACCTGGTTTATGGTAAAAGATTCTAGTGATCATGGTCATGGTTTTAGGGAGAGGGTGGTAAGAATGAGGATGGTGGGGGTGGTAGAGATTGGTGGTGGGGTAGTAGTGATAATGGTTTTTGTAGTTGGGTTAGAAGTGATGGAGGTGGGGGTGGTAGTGATAAAATTCCGGTGGAAGTGATGATGATGGTCATGGGTAGTAGTGGTAGTAGTTTTTGGGTTAGTGGGTGATGATGGTCATGAGTAGTAGTGGTAGTAGTTTTTGGGTTAGTGGGTGATAGTGATGATGGTTGTGTAGTTAGTGAAGATTGTAGTGCTGGTGGTGGGTTGGTAGGAATGATGGTGGTGTTGTGATGTTATTTGTGGTTATGGTCATCATTATGCTACTTAAAGTAGATATGGTGATAATTGTAATAGTAATGGTGATAAACATGATGATGGTGATAGTTGATATAGTTATGTTGATATGAGAACGAAGGTGAATGGTGTCTGGGATGGTTTTGTTAGTGAGAATGATTATTATGGTTAATGTGAGGAATAGAAGAATGTTGGTCTGACTGTTAATGTTACAGATGATTATCATGATGGTAGGAGTTCTGCTGCTGCTGCTGCTGCTGCTACTGCTGCTGGTTGTTATAATGATGATGGTTATGATATCATCAAAGCCATGCACACACATGTTAATGGCAGCTGGTTTCAGTGGCTGATAAAACACTGATTTTTGTGGTGAACCCATCCTATGAAATTCTGGAACGAAAAAAACAACAAACCCAAGTGTATTTGATTTTTGAGTTGATTATATTAGCATCAAACTGCAGGTATCAAGATTCCGCAACCACAGGAAAGTGTGCCTTCTTGGCCTTATCTCAATTCAGTTTCGAGTTACAGACTCAAGACTCTTTTCAGTTCAGCAATAAACAGATTCAATTCTTATCTGAAATATAGATAAAACCATAGTTTGTGCATAAATATTTCAGGTTTCAAATAAGATATAATCTTTACTTTCCATGATAGAAGATGTATGCTGTGTATATTATTTTTTATAGCTTAGAAGATTATTTGTCCTAATGTATGTAATTAATTACACAGGGTTAAAGCAGTATGGCTCTGTATCCTAGAACATTAAACTATTATGGGGACACTAATGCAGCAAGCAATAACAGGAAATCATAGCTGTTTGGTGAGACTATTTTCAAAGGAAAGAACATTCAGTATGCTGCGATTAACAGTGTAGCTTACAATAATAAAACATGATATTAATGTAGCAAGCAATAACAGGAAATCATAGCTGTTTGGTGAGACTATTTTCAAAGGAAAGAACACAGTATGCTGTGATTAACAGTGTAGCTTACAATAATAAAACATGATATTAATGTAGCAAGCAATAATTGAAATTCATAGCTGTTTGGAAAGGTCTTGTTTTACAAAAGAAACCAAGTATGCTGGGGTTACTGATACAGCTTGCAATAACAAAATGATGTAACAGACAAAAATGCTGTTTGTTCAAGGAAAAGTAAACAGTAAAATAATATTATCAATAACAATATATTATTTTGTTATTTCAGTCAAAAGTAATATAACATTATTTATAATAATATCAACAGAATGTTATCAAAAGGTTTCCTGAAAAATGTCTGGACTTGTATTTCATGAAACATGCCATAATGGTTTATAACACTTAGCATGATTTGATCAGATCCTAGGCACACAGTTTTGATTTTAATCACCAAGCACCTGCTCTATTTGCTAACAACTCTTTAATATTAGGTGTGGCACCTTTGCGTTTAGTTTTTAAAAGGAAACCAGAACCATATTAATAAAAAATTATATTCTTTCATTATTAAAATATATAGAAAAGATTATTGTATTTTTCAATTTTGTTATATATATATATATATATATATATATATATATATATATATATATATATATATATATATATATATATATATATATATATACTATTTTGATGCAAGTCATTTTTGTATTACAGTATATGCTTAATCTGTGATATATTTATATGTATTTTGGGATAGTGACATTTATTTACAAACAAAATTCTGTCATTCACTTTATCTAAAAAGAGCAAAGTAAGGAATAACAGCAAAACAATAAAAATTATAAATTTGCTTGCACTTCATTGACCCCACATATTTTTAATGTTTTTGCCAGAAGCTGTCAATCCCATTTTGAAAACTATTTGAGATAGTAGCAAGGTTGTTGATAGATAACGAGTTGTTTTGAGTGGGCTGATCTCTGTTTTATGTAAGTGTCAAAAGTTAACTCGGCCTGATAAGCATTTAGAAGTCAGTGTTAGGCAAATAGTGCAGATCAAGATCAGCTTGTTCCTAAAGGATTGCTGACTGATCTGGATCAACTATTTGCTGCTAGGCCTTTAACATAGTATTTATTACCGTTGCACAAAATTCAAAGCATTAAATAAGAATCGATGATAGGTTGTAAACTGATACAGTATGGTAAGGGTAATACATGTGAGTGTACTTCACAGTTCAACAGGTAAAATAATACAGTCGGTAGGAAGGCAGGTCTGTAGAAAAGGGGGTGGGGAAATTTGTTATTGAAGAAAATAATGACTGGCATGTAAAGGAGTTTCTGTTAAACGATTATCATGCAACTTTTGTTCTATAAACAATGCAAGTTGTAATTACTTTCTGTGAGCTGGTCTGTTAAAACTGTGGAGCAGATAGTAGAGATCCTAATCATACAACCTGATGGAATTCTTAGTACTTATTCTGGGGTGGGAAATATGAAATTCATACCAATAGGTGCATGTACTGATCCTATGATGAATATAAACTTTAGTGCAAAATACTTAAGCTGCTTTCCGTTTTTATCATAATTTTCCATCTTGTTTTACCTGTGTCATCCATGCAGTATCTGCTATCATGCCCCTCACCATTCCATTACAGCATCCCAAACGTAAAGACGGATAGTGTATCTAGAGTCATTTAACTCCAGACATTGGCACCCTTTGCCACATGTCATTTTGATCTCATCTCCATTCCATTGATGTATATTTTATAAGTGAATTCCTAAGAAAACTAATATTGGCACTCTATGCTGCTGTAGAGTGTACAATGTATGTCTACACATCATATAGGTATATTTAATGTGTGAATTCCAAGAAGTACAGGGGAAAATAGACATTACATCCACTTCAGTGAATGTCACTCCATACAGCCTACCTGTTTCACATGCACATTTTATGAGTGAATCCCGTGGAAACCTAAACAGAAAGAATGATATTGGCACCCATTGATACCATATAGTGCATTATCCATCTACCTAACATAAAGATATAATTTAATTGTAAATAGGTATAGATAGTTTCCACATCAGTGAAAATCCCTTACCTTGGCAGCCATCTTTTATGGTAACTTCAAGGGATTTTCATACGAATTGTATAGAAAGGTAAATTTTATTTTCTTGTAATTTCTTCATTTGTAGTCCCAAAGTTAAAAGCTATACACCATTGGAAAGCTCTTGAAATTCATATTTTTAGAAAACAATATTTTTACAATCGATAAATGCACACAGAATTAGTACACAGAAATAAATAAAACCATTGGCTTATACTTAAAACAAAATGAACAGTTGTATTTGTTTAACCTTTTAAACTATCAAAATATAGTTTTGATATTTAAAATACTTTATAAAAGCTGTTAAATTTGATATAAAATTCAGTAAAATAGACTGAAAAAACAACAACACAGAGGTAAGTTTAATACAGCACATATTTCCCGATTTCGGCCTGCATTAGCTTCTGCCCACAAAGATGGCTGCCTTAAACTGTCTTATCAGTGTCGATGACATCACATGGAAACTATCTATACTGTATGCTCATATTCCAATAGATAAACAAGAAAAAGTCCTATCAAAATTACCACATATTTAAATCTAAACTACCTCTAGACAAAGGCAAAAAGGGTACATGTAAATGTGACAAAATCACAGAGACTAGACATAACTAACACACAAAAAGAAAAAAACTGCAGTTACTGCCTTGAAACGATCAGTCGGCAAAAGGACTGAGTAAAAACACAGAAATAAGTTGGAAATGCTAATTGAGTAAATGTTATTTTAAGCATAGCAGTGAGAGTTAATACTACCACGTTTCTATCAGCAGCTTAGTAACGCTGACATTTCCTAGATATTCTTTAATACTTTAATTTTTTAATAAAATTTACCACAGCAAATCTTTCTTGTAAATAATTGGGTATTTAAATAATGTTTTGTGTAGAAACTTGATCATATTAAGTCAAAGAATGCAATCTGTATGTAAGAAAAATAAAATTAGGTATCTAATATTTAAATACTCTCATCTACCTGTCTTATGTAGATATATTTTATGTGTAAATTTCAAGGTATACAATACATGTCATTTTAATCCATCTTTTATATTTATATGTTTAACATGATTAATCTGAGAAAGTCAGAGAAATCAGAAATGAGCAAGTGCATACAGAAGAGTGCTTCTTTAATCCGTCAACTGGCATCAGCAACATATAGAGGATATTTGTCAATTTTGGTGAATGATCGTATTCTATTTCATGAATGGCCATAAAACATAAAATATTTTAAATATTTTTTTTCTATGACCACATTTAAATATAATATGTTCATAGTTACACTAATTACAAATATTCTTTTGACTTCATGCTTATTTCGTCTTTAAACTTTATTTTTAGTCAGTAGTCCCTAATTATCTCCCTTGGGAGCCAGTTAAAATGATAACCCTACTATATCACAGTGGGCCAGAGTGAAATTATAAGTTTTTCAGTCACAGGTAATTCTCACTCTTTCATCTAAAATCATGAAATAAATAAATTTATTTGCACTTGCGCTGAATGTTTACTGTATATTTCAGGTGCGGTGGCCTCTACGGAAGTTAAACAGCGGCTCCAAGAATTTGTCATAACCAGAAAGCGGCAAGCAGTGTCAAGAGACAGCCCTCCGCAGTTCCCAAGGCATTGGTCAGTATAAAAAGAGGGGCATAGAATCAATTAAGAGGCAATTAAGAAACTATAAAATGTTATAAAGGCATAATCATAGGCCGTGGTCTGAATATAGGGTGGCATAGAACCAGTTAACAAACAAGTCACATGTTATAAAGGAACAAGCATACACAGGTTATGAGTTTGAATCTCAATTATGAATTTGGAATCACTGGGTTTGTGTTATCTATATGTATGTTAAACCAACACATTGTTCTGAATTTATTGTAAAGTAGTGAGGTATGAAACTTCTATTTCAAAAATGGGTGCAAAAAAATAATTTAAAAAAAAAAAGCATGTCAAATGTAATCTCTTTTCCAAAATTTCAATCATGCTTATCTTTTTTTTTTAAAGATTTTTTTTAAGCCTGAATATTTTGTTCACCTTGTAAACAAACTACATAAATTTACATAGTAGTGCCTCGGTCGAAATTTACATAGCAGTGCCTAGGTCATTAAAGCAGAAAACCTGGAAAAAAACTTCTGCCTGTCGGCGCTTCTGCCACAAGATTCATTTAGTGTTCCAGAAATAACTAGCTCTTGTACTTTTGCTGTAATTACATGAGCAGTGATGTTCTAGACTTGACATTTCCTCTGATGAAGACAGAAGACTGATGCTATTTTTAGAAACAGCACTGGCACTGCCTTGTAACCAATGGTTACCCTTCTATGGGAAATGATGATAAAGTAGTTCCTTATTTGACAATAATCTCTTCTTTTTTGCCCTGAAAACCATATATTTCGTCTGATGCAGGAACACTAGGAATCACATCCCCTACAATTTTATCTCTATTTGTCTTTCACTTTACTAAATTTGTCACCATTATTTTACGGAAGTATTTATGTTGTTATTTTGTGTATATTTCTTTTTCTTTCTGGTTGGGGGTGGAGAAAGAATGCCTGACAAATATGGTCATTTTGTTTTTTAATGTCTAGAGATTAATTCTAAGACAGGAAGAGAATGTTGTTGTTTTTTCTATTTTGGTTTTATTCTATGTGGATAAGAGGCATGTATCTGAACATGTTCTTTAAGTTATAATGTCAAAAGGATCCATTTCATGTTTGAAGAGTGTTTTGTAGTTATTTATAATATGATGTATTTCCAGATGTTTATTTATGATATAAAGTATTTTCAGATATGTTTTTGTATAAACATGGCATAATTTGGCCACTTGACTGACATTTTCCTGGTAATAGTCTTGCATTTCTTGGAAATTAGGTTCTTAACAAAAAGCAAGTTTTATCATATTATCTGGTTTAAAAAAGTAATTATTTGATATGGTAGCATATGTTTAGTGATATGCATGAAGTGTGCACATGTTTTAATGCTTTTGTTGTTGCAGCTGTGTCTTCATTTATCTGACTTTAACTAACTTTGAATCTGCAGAGCCATGTGATTATGCCTAAGCAAGTTATATAGCTCTTGATCAGCCAGTTCAGGATTGAAGCTGTCTGATCAGGATCTATTGTATTTTCTACCTATTGAACACAAATGGTTGGCTTATCTTTAGCAACATGCCTTGTTGCTCATGACTGTAATTATGCATTCGTAGCCAGCTAAGCATTCATTGATAAACCCTAGGCAGATAGTGTAGATCCAGATCAGCCAGCACTGTACTTGGAGCCATCTGATTAGGATGCCTTTGGCAGGCAACTTTTTGGTAATTCTTTAGTCTTTTAATAAAAAGAAATGATATGGTGGAAGCAAATAATGTAAATCGAGAGTGGCCTGCCCCTTGCTGGATACCATCTATTTGGGCTCTTCACTATTTGCTGCTAAGTCTCTAGCAATATGTCTGGTTGCATTTGCATTTAGTTGTAAGCTGACAGGAGGGGCTTTTGTATGGTTTATTGATAAATGTAGTTAGCCGCGAATACATCAGGAATATTGACAATTGTAACAGCTTTACTGCTAGATAACTAATATTTTAAATAAATGTCTTATAGGGTAAGATTTCCATATATAGTATCTTTTCTAAAAGCCATAATAACTCTTATCAGACATGTTGGTTAACATTTTCTGAAAACATTGTAAATGGCCTGTGGTTAAAAAGACTCCTTGAAATAATATTTGTCAATAAATGAAGGAGCTGTAGTTCTACTAGCGAGTGAAGAGTAAGGAAAAATGCTTGGTTTGTTTGATTCAAACTTGGGACTACTTGTTTGTTAGTCCAATGCTTTTACAAACTGTTGCACAGTCTCCTGGTAAATTCATGTTTAATGTTGTCCTATTATACATTACAATGGGCACAATGGTTACATACTTACTATGACATTATGTATTGATCATGATTGTTTCAACTAGAGATCTGTTCAGGGGTGCCCGTGGCAGAGCAGTTAGAGTCGCTGACATGCATCTCCTCAGCCCCTCACTGCTTGGTTTCAAGTCCCTGTGAAAACTTTCATTTGGAGAGGTTTTCTATCTAAACCTGTGCTTACCTATGGTGTGCAGTGTTTCTACCCTGACGTAACTCTGGGGTCTTCCTTCACCAAGACTTGACTCGACTTTGCCAATATAACCAAAATTTTATCGAAAAAAAAAAGAAAGAGAAAAGTCATGCACTTTTTGTTTTTTCTTTATTTAGTTAAGTATGGCTTTAAAGAAAGATGATCTTTAACTATGTTTCATTGGTACCATTGATTAAGAGGTAGTGTTTTCTCCGCTTCATCTTGAACTTGACAAATAACTTTGGATCTTTCTAATCAGGGCAGGCACCATATGTCCCTTATTGTCTTACGATCCGGGGTGTGTCCTATGTTATGATGAATAATAAAGTTGAAATATAACATAAATAAGGATATTCTTTTCTTTTGATGTATAATGAAGCTAACAGGTAAAATGTGAGCTGTCTGATCAGGAGATGCTGTTATTTTGTCCGATATTCTGTCAATGCATTGCACATCTATTTTCAGGCCTCTGGACCAGAGTTCCCCACCTACCACTGGTCTCTCTCCTCCCTTCAGCCATACCCTCCTTGGAAAGTATGATGATGATTTCCCTCTCAGGAAAACAGGTAAGTCCAGCAATCCCGGCTCCCTTTATTGCTGTTGATGTTGATGAAAATGATGACAATTATGGTAATGATCCAAGCTCTAGATAAGAGGGTACATCCGTGTGCTCAGTTCTCTTGTTTTTGCAATGTCTTAAGTTGTTAGTACTCATTTTGCTTAGTTCAAAATGAAGTGTCCAAATGAATGCTGGCAACATGTATGTTGTGGGTGGCAACATGTATGTTGTGGGTGGCAACATGTATGCTGTGGGTGAAAAATCTTTTGGGGTTGGGGGGGGGGGGGGGGGGGGGGGAACATGTTATGGGTGGTGAACATGTTGTGGGTGCCAAAGTGGTTGATGTGGGTGTCTAAATGGTGTTGAGGGTAGCACTAATGTATGCTGCAGGTAGCAAAAGATATTTAAAAGGATGCAAAATATTTGTTATGGGTGGAAGCATGTATGCTGTGGGTGGCAAAACAAGTTTTAGGTTGTAAAATGTTTGTTGTGGGATGCAAAACGCTTGTCATTTGTGGCTAATTGAATGGTGTTGGTGATTATTCTTTGTTGTGGGATGCAAAGTGTCTGTTGTGGGTGGCCAAATATATGTTGTGGGTGGAAATAAATGTATGTTGTGTGTATTTTATGCTAATTGTTTTTTCTCTTACAAACTTCATATTTCTTAAACTTCGTTAGATTTTTTACAATGAGAGAATTAAAATGAGTGCCAACAACTTAAGGTTTTGTTTGAAAATTCTAGGACATTTTAGGAGACCCCTTGTCTGGATCTCTGGATTATGATGTTAATTTCAAGTTTTAATCTATGTTGATGTTGTTTTTTGGATTGACTGTTGTTAAAATGATTCGGCCTGGTTTCATTTGATTTCATATTTTAAAAATTTCTTGTTTAGAAACTTCCATAATAGTTTAATAAGCCCCAAATGGTTGCCATAGATAAATACAAAAAAAATACTTTTTTATCATCAGTTTGAGATAAAATCTTGGCCATTGTATCAACTGTTGGCCTTTCCAAAGTCAAATTTCTTTTGATCTCATACACATTTAACTGTTCACTTGAATCATTGCAATGTTCTTGGCCTAAAATTCAAGCTTTGGCCTTGAATTCTTTAATTAGACAATAATTAGTATCAAGGTATATCAATTATAATCAGATTGAAACCATGGCTGGGAATGTTTGGGTCAGTGCTGCTTAGACAGTACTTGTCTGTCTTGATATGTGCTACATTCATCAAGGGTAGACCTCCTGGCTGCATGGTGTTTATCTATTACTAATGGCATCAAGTTGATGTATGAGTTTGTTAATGGTCCTAGGACCAAGTATTTATTAGCCAATCTTTGGACAAGTAGACATTAGTCATAACCTTCCGAAAAAATAGGTTGTAGTTGGCATGCTAATCTGAATCACACATCATTTAATGACAACATGTTGACATGGTGTCCTGTTTAACCAAAGTCCTGAATCATTTTGACCCATACTTACCTGTATCTTCTAAGACTTTCTATATAACATACTAAAGAAAATTAAGAAGTCCCATAACTTCAAATATAAAAAGATTCCAGTAATTCTGTCAAAATCACACAGGACTCTAATGTTATCCAACTTTTGAGTGTTAGTGTGAGACCTTTCACAAGTATTCTGTAAGGCTATCCAACTTTTGAGTGTTAGTGTGAGACCTTTCACAAGTATTCTGTAAGACTGTCCAACTTTTGAGTGTTAGTGTGAGACCTTTCACAAGTATTCTGTAAGACTATCCAACCTTTGAGTGTTAGTGTGAGACCTTTCACAAGTATTCTGTAAGGTTATTCAGCTTTTGGGTGTTAGTGTGAGACTTTTCACTAGCATTCTGTAAGGCTATACAACTTTGAAATGTTAGTGTGAGACTTTACACAAACACTCTGTAAGGCTATCCAACTTTTGAGTGTTAGTGTGAGACTTTTCAAAAGCATATTCCAAGGTTATACAACTTTTTATTGTCAGTATGAGACCTTAAACATGTATCTAATTGCTCAAAGGATCCTATTCTGTTTAACGTAAGTTCTCTTCTGATTGGTCATATTCAAACAGTTTTAATATTTTTGTCCAATCAAATTGCTTTAGAATGCCTCTAACTCTAGACCAAAGTTTTAGAACAACCAAGTCCTGGCCTCTTTATGCTGGATACCAGAATACATGTCTGTCATGCCACTATTTGCAATGTTAAGTGTAGGGTAGCATTGCCTGTCATGCCACTATTTGCAATGTGAAGTGTAGGGCAACATTACCTGTCATGCCACCATTTGCAATGTTAAGTGTAGGGCAACATTGCCTGTTGTGCTACCATTTGCAATGTTAAGTGCAGGGCAACATTGCTTGTCTTGCTACCATTTGCAGTGTTAAGTGTAGGGTAGAATTGCCTGTCATGCCACCATTTGCAGTGTTAAGTGTAGGGCAACATTGCCTGTCATGCCCCTATTTGCAATGTTAAGTGTAGGGCAACATTGCCTGTCTTGTCACCATTTGCAGTGTTAAGTGTAGGGCAACATTGCCTGTCTTGTCACCATTTGCAATGTTAAGTGTAGGGCAACATTGTCTGTCATGCTACCATTTGCAATGTTAAGTGTAGGGCAACATTGCCTGTCATGCTACCATTTGCAATGTTAAGTGTAGGCAACATTGCCTGTCATGCCACCATTTGCAATGTTAAGTGTAGGGCAACATTGCCTGTCATGCCCCTATTTGCAATGTTAAGTGTAGGGCAGCATTGCTATTAGCATGCTTTGTTCATAAATAAGGAATACTTATTGTAATTTTAGCATGCTAAGTTGTTTTATTAAGGACATCTGCCTCATTATTTATTTGTTTACCCATGACATGCAGCTTTCTTAAGAAATATTTAATGTTATTTACCTGTTTACCTTAAAACAAACATTGAAGACACATTGTTATTTATATGTTTTCATAAAGCATGCTTAGTTGTTTAGTGAAGCATATTTTTTATTATCAATTTTTATTTAGAAGTAACTTCTTTTTGACTAAGACTAGGGATATATCAGAAAAAACTATGTAGACCATTATCATTTGTTTCCCTTTGTGATTGTTCTTCTGGATCTACATATATACTGTTTGCTTTACCTTTAAAGCTGGTATCCTACAGTTTAGACTCATTTTTTCTATCAGACAACCACAATGATTTATAGTTGCCTGAAAAGATCCTGCAAAATGCTGTATATTTATGTCCTTCATCTATGTGAAAAGTGAAGCATAACACCCTACCCGATGTTACAAATATGTATTTTCTATATGAGCCACACACATGTCATATCATCGTCAGGTTAATCTGGGCTGATCCATACCTACTTTTAGTAGAAATCACAATCATTATAGATTGGTAAAGAATGAATATTTCGAGCGATTTGTTTCATGATTTTATTACTTGAAACAATTCAAGTAATATTAAAAGAATTTCTTTTTTAGACTAAAGTATGCGTGTATGCAGATATTGAGCCAAAATTTGCCAAAACAGAATTAAGATATTGTAATATACATTTGAAATAGGCAAACTGTTGGATACCACCTTTAATGTGCATAGTGTTATGCTTGGCTACATACACATTAATGTGCTTATTGTATGTCTTAATCCAAGAAGAGTTAAACCTGCACAACATAAAACTTGCTTAAACACTACATAGTTTCTTATATAAAATAAACAGAAATAGCACAGCAAGAATACTACTGTCTGATACACAATTTCATATAACCTTTTCATATTACTAATAGCACATATTGTTCACTATCAAAAACATAACTTAGCAAGTACAAGTTGACATTTTTGGCACAAGTTGACATTTTTGGCACAAGTTGACTTTTTTTGGCAATACCCAAGCTATAACTTTCTATCAAACTGATCGTTACGGCCAGTTATTGTTGATGGAGAAAGACCCCAAACAGTCTGGGTAGAACCACAGAGGTAAAGCAGGGTAGTTAGAACTTCGGTAATGGGGTGCCTGCAGTCCAACTGGATGGAGTTGCAAACTTGCATGTGTAACGACACCTTGGGCCTCTAAATGCATGGATTTGACTTGTGAAATATTTCCACCAGACTGGGACTCATAAGCCTAGCAATGTGGGGCTGTGGGAATAATATTACGAGAGTAAAATGCTAGGTCATGGAGACCATTTTAATTGTTTGATAGTCAAACATTAAATTTAATAGTCATGAATTGTTCTTCCATGATATAGTATCAAGTTTTAATAATACAGAAATGCACACAGTGTGCTGTTTAATTGCTTATTTAACTAACTAAAAGAACAAGACATGCTCTAAAAAGCATGATCTTTATTTGATATATTTAATGTGTATGCATTCATTTTTGCATGGTATTTTGCAAGCATTTAACAAAAATATTCCAGTCACTGATCATATTAATCTAACAGGTTCATTGTCCTGTAAAAACATGTCTCGATCATTGAGAATAGATATGCTATGGCTTTTTAACTCACCTAAGCACAACGTGCTCAAGGTGAGCTTTTCGTACATTTCGTACCCTGTCGTACATTGTCTGTCGTGCATTGGGGGGCATAAATAATTTGCTTGTGGACACACTAGAGGCTACAGTTTTTATCCAATCTTCACCAAATTTGGTCAGAATGTTGGTCTGCAGGAAATTTTGAAAGACTTTGTAACTGGGTCATATGGGGTCAAAAACTAGATCACTAGATTAATTTTAGAAAAACTTTAGAACACACTATAGGCCACATTTATGGTCCAATCTTCATTAAACTAGGCCAGATTGTTTGCCTACTTGAAACTGTTAATGAGTTTCGAACTGGGTCACTCAAAAAGTAAGTCACTTGGTCAAATCCTAGAAAATGTGATAACCCCAGAGACCACACTTACGACCCAATCATCACCATAGATTACTTAAGTAAAATAAATGTGTGAAAAAAAAGAAATGCCGGGTGATTAGTAAGCAATAAAAAAAATATAACACTTAATTTGTAACTAGTGTTACCTCATTTAAACTTAATTACGACCTGGGTATAGGCAAGTCTCACAACTGTTGTGCAAGCTCAGCTGCCCTTAAACTAAACTATTGTATCTAGTTAGTTACGTCTACTAAGCCTTCCTATCATGGTATCTCGCAGGAGGCAGCACTGCATTGTTATCTTCTGAGCATAAATTGATATGGCTTAGGCAAGTTATGTAGATTCAGATCTGTCAGCAGAGTCAGTATGCCTTATTGTATTTCACTTCATTTTTTTTAAATCATACTTTCCGCAATGTTTGGGTCCAGTTACCATGGAGTACCATGGAAACTGAAAATCTGAAACACAGGATATTTGCTTTCTTTCACAAGATCTGTATTCTCAGAAAGTTAAAGCTAAATCTGAGATCTAGCATGGTCAAAATTTTCTAAAGGTTGCAGAGAATTGCTCTTCAACATGTAGCATTTTAATGGATAATTATGTTCAATATGCCATGTAATGTTACAATCATGTATTGAATGTGGGCTTGCTGTTGTAGCTTTGTGAGAAGTTACAATGTCACAAATGTTTCTGCTTGATCTTAGCCTGCCATATTTGTTAATAACCCATAACAATAGTTCATTATTTGTTTACAATTTCATGCACTTACATTTGGATGTATTTGAAGAGATTAAACTGTAAACAGTGTAGATCCTGTATTTGTGGAGAACTGATGCAAAGTGTTTGTTTTTTCAGTGCTTCATTTAATGACATATTTGTAGAGACAACACCAAATAGTGTGTATCCTGATTAGCAAGTTCCCATTGGGACCTGGCTCGTCTGGATCTACACCTGATTAGAAAGCTCCTAGTTGGACCAGTGCTAAATTCTCATGTTTGTTTAATTATATATATGTTACATGTAACAACCTCATGCTGCCATTTAGTGCAAGATTATCAATACTTTTACGAAGTACTACTGGAAAATTTCCTGAATATAATATAATCTTATTGAGCTAACATCAATTGGGGGATGGGGAAGATCTCATTTCCATGTAATCTACCATATATTCATTTTCTTATTACCTTTCTTCTAATCAAATAGAAGTTACTAGACCATTTTACGACTTATTAACACAACTGCATGTTAGTGATTTAAGTTGATTTGTTGTTAAAGTGCAATAATTTTCCATGATCTATTTGGATGCGTTATTCTTTTTTTTTTCCAAACTTTTTTTTAATATTTAGAAGGCGGTTGCATGTACTGAGGTATTATGAGTGCTGTTTGCTGATATGGTTGACTTGGTAAATTAAGTAATATAAAATTATTGTAAATAAGCCATGAGGTAAGAAGCAAGTTATTGAATGGAGTAGATGTCAATTAATAGTATATGTAGGGGACTAGTAAAATAAAAGGAACATCACTGCTAAAATTATCTTATAAAGTACAGGTTTTGGAAAATATAAGTCACTGGAATATGGAATTATTATCCCTGGACATGGTATTGTGTTGGCTTCAGGATGTTTTATGTCCTGTGTTCACCAACCTTTGTTGAAGGTGCTATCTGACAGTTTGCCTATATCTTGTTACCGTATTCACTCGTGTAATCGCCGCACTTTTTTACCCGATTTTATCGTTAAGGAGTTGAGGGTGCGGCCATTCTATAGGTGTAAGGCCTTGGGACATTTTTTCTAGAACGATTCTGCCGATTTTTGGGACGCCATGCGTCTAGATGAGCTCTCTAAGTAGGAGGTTGACGGACGATATGAACGAGATAGCGCCGTTCTATGCTTTTGTCTAACCAATGTGAACATATTCCATAATTTATAAATGACTTCCTAGTTTTATCTCTTGTATCAAATTTCTGAATGTTTGCATCATCAAACAATTTCACCCAGCTGTCATGTGCACACTACCATGCAGATCAAAGGATTTCATAGTAGAGCCGATAAAACAACACAGCTTTGATACGAGGCGACAATCTCTTTGACGAGGTGAAAAATGAACAGGAGCATCGACCAGTCATGCTGTCTCAACAAAAGGGTTAATTGGTAAACAGTGACTGTGTTTTTGACATGTTGCGAATGTATCTAGTCTCAGTCGCACTGCTATCCTGTAGCTCGTGGCGGCATGAAATTAATTTCTTTGATCTACGTCATCAAGTCTGGTATGACAGTACACGATAGATCGGGGGACAGTGCACTGTCCTTGTGTACATGCCACCAATCAATAATTTCATGGAGAAATGTAATCGGCAGCTGCTTATAAAAACACATCGTTCACTCCCTCACTGTCAAACTGCTTGATATCACCTTGACAACAGCTTATCTCAGAGTCAGTCACTTGACCTGTGTAATGAGGCAAGTCTACACAGAAACGCCAAGTAAATTACAGCTTGGTGTATTTAGCAGACTGAAGTTGAAAGTTTGTTTTAAGTGTTTACTGACGGATGATAAGCTGTGTTTTATGCAGAACAAAGGGAAATGTATGTGAGACAGTTAATCGTTGACCGACAGTATTGACGATATAGCGGAGCTCCGCTGTATAAACTGTGCGGCCTTCATATTTTTTTCTTCAAACTTTGCGGTCATTTTGGGGGTGCGGCCATTACATTGAATTAGGATTTTTTCTTCAAATTTTGCGGTCATTTTGGGGGTGCGGCCATTACACAGGTGCGACCATTACACGAGTGAATACGGTACCTTATCACCTTATCTTGTACATGTAACAAACTTCTTCCCTTGTTTTGGGGACATAATTCCTGAACTCCTACATTAGTGGAAGTAATCACTGAATTAAATTGATCTATATCGTGCCATGTGGTTTTCTCAGTTTAAAAGTAGCTTATTTTTGCAGCATTATTCCGATAGGAAAAACATTTTTTTGTAATGACAAGTGGGGTGTTATGCTTTACTTTTCCCATATTTGTAAACAACATTTTGTGTGATTTTTTCCAGTAACAGTCATTTATATGGTTGCATGAGAGAGAAAAAAATCCAAAGTCTTGTATGCCTTCTTTAAACAGGTTACCCCAAATTATGATTTAAACTCAAATTACAAATTCAATAGTAACAAAAGTAAGCCTTTATATCTATTCAATATGATATTAAGTTTAAGTGCAAAGTTTGAGACATGCTGCGGGCTATATCTATAAGATATTATAAGTTACCTAAGAATGGCTGGTTGATATGAGGTTGGTATGAGCCTGTGAATGCCCACTCTATTCAGTGTCTTTAATACTGTGAGGTCAGAGTTGTTTTATTATTAATTTGTATATTGAAATTATATTAGCTCCAAGTCACTCGATGTTTATTAGAAATATTATGATAGCTAAATTTAAAAAAAAAAAAAGAAAAATGGAATCTTGGTAAAACAACTCTTCATTAATTCATAAATGGATTTTAGATTCATACATGAAAAAAACAAAACAATTACTGAAAGCTTTATAACCAAATGACCTTGACAAAGGACATGGAGAGACGTAAACAACTGAGTGAAATCAACATATTGTTTTTACAATTAAACATAAATGACAGTATTAATGGAGAAATTTTGTCATACATAGCTGACTTGTTAATTCAGTTCAATTAACCTATGTAATAATGTAAAAAGTTGTAAGGATTTGATGCCTAATTGTACTAGCACAGCAAGGAGTGTAACTATAGCAAGTGAACGCTATTCTTGTTCATGATTTGAAACAGTTATATACTATATCTTCTTAACTCTTAATTTCCAAGGCATTAATTGATCAGGCATTGGCAGATAGTATATATCCAGATCATCTAGTTCCTGCTAGATACTGTTGTGTCAGGTTCAGCGTTTTGTGCTGCCAAGTCTCTTGTCAGGTTGTGTTTATGTGTAGTTATAAGGCCATCATGTAGAATTTAACATTGTTAGCAAATATGACATGTAAAGTGCTGGTTTTAAAATGATCTTGCCTCATTATTGTCTGCTGTTTGTTGCCAATGCCTTATTAATATGTGATAAGAAGACAAGAGTTTGAGTTTTTATATACCGAATCATGATTTATTTAACTGTCAAGATGACCTCGTGACCTCAGAACCATATCATGACACACTAACCTAATACAGCTCAGTAGCTGTCCGTCCTTTCAAGGTCAAACATTATGTGATTAATTCTTGGAATTTTAATCTATCAACTTACTTACAATGGCAGTCAACCCAAAATGATCGTATCTGTAACTCTTATTCAGTTCAACTTTTCTAAAAAAAGTGCCAATAGAATGGGCATTTTTAAGTGCAAGGACAGTATTTTACCTTTTTCTCTGATTTTTTTTGCAATTCATCGTTTCATTCTTCCAGTTTGATTTACTGTTTCTCTGCTCAGATAATATACTATAATAATGGACACCAAATTCTTAATACATAACATCTCCAGACAAACTTAGTGCCCTTATTGCTCTCATAGTCTCTTAGCTTTCATTGAAACACTGTTGTAAAGACGTCTACTGTTTCATAGGTGGATTGTATGGCTCTGACATATCGGTGTTTCACCCTATTAATTAGTGGCAGTTTCTAGAGTTTCAGTGCCTTAGAACTTACTCTTAATCTGCCTTCCATGTAGCATGCTCCCCTGCTGGGAACAATCTGATCCAGATCTGTGCTATTTGCTGCTGAGTCTATAGTAATATGTCAAGGCTTATTTGCAAGTTGATGTATAAAGAGGACAAATAATGAGTATAGGTTATTTAGAAATATAGCAGACAAGGTGCTAAATGTAATGTGCTTTGTCATCCTTGTTGTGGTCATTTGATCAGCCATATGTCAGCAGTTCTGGGTACTAGAACTGGCTGGTTCTGCAATATTGCACAAAGGTTGTAGATTTCATCAGGCTTGGACTGGTTATGGTGTTATTAATATCTGGCTAATTATGCTTCATAACACAAATACAAGTTCTTTGTCATTGTTTTGCATCTAACTACACTGGTGCCTAGACATTTTTTGTTCTAAAGATACACCAGATATATAGTGTTGAGCCTGGTCAGAATGTACTAAGCAGGTTATTGCTTGTCGCTTGACATTTGTTGATAAATCTTTTTAAATTCTTCGTTTGTGCTTTATAACTTCATGCAAAGGTCATAAGAGGAATTGGTAGGGAATTAGCAACAAATAGATCTTGACCGGACAACTCCCAGCTGAATCTGGATGATCTGGAACTACACTGTTTCTTCATGTCTGATCAAATAGAAGGTCCTGCAATTACAGTAAATAGTTCTAATGACAATGTAACGCAGGCAACAGCAGCAGATGTAACAGTGTTTATTTCATTCTAAGATCTATGAATTGATGGGGTTTGTGGGGTACTGGCTTCATTTTTACAATGTTTTGGGTTTTAAAGATGGCACCTGCTGATAATATACTTTCTTTACATGTCACAAAATCATTGTATTTAGAACTTGGGAAGTGATAAGTGCACGTAGATAAGATCAAGCTTTAAGTTAAAACATTTATTTTTGTAAATTTGTGTGATTTTCACTAAGAATAGACTTTAAATCTGATTGATAATTCTATTATTTCTTTTTCAAACACAGAATTTGAGATGGATTTATTTTATTATTTATCAGGAATATGTAATTACAGAAAAATCAAGGCTGCTGAATATTATAGATGGACTAGAAGTCTATCCTCTTCCCTCGCTGTAAACAACAACAATAACAGCTAACAACAAAAACATACCAGCCAACACATGTTTGTTCAATTAGCGTGCTTCAAGAAAATTACAATAGAATCATTAGAGCATCCAATTCCTTATGGTCTGATAAGCATGGAGCACAAGGCCAGGATGTTTTGAAACTGCTGTATTTGAATGACTATCCTGAGAGATAGCTTTCCAGGAACTGTCAATATTTCCACCCACCACTTATTCATCAGCTGTTGTTTAATTGCCATACCCTTGTTATGCTACATTTTATTAAAGGTGGTATCTAACAGTTTGGACAATTTCTTTTCTCACATGCAATAAGCTAATGTAACCTGATAAGATCCAAAGAAATGTATGGTTTATTGGTATTCCTTGTACTCCATTTGTCATTATGAAAATATATTTCTTACCAGAGTCATACTGCAGCCCTCGCTATTTTTTAAAAATAAAAAACCATGACCCCTAACTTTTTGAAATCACTTACGTACACAGCTCTGACA
Source organism: Sinonovacula constricta (assembly GCA_007844125.1). Lineage (NCBI taxonomy): Eukaryota > Metazoa > Mollusca > Bivalvia > Cardiida > Solecurtidae > Sinonovacula > Sinonovacula constricta. The sequence goes on along the minus strand of CM017567.1, from coordinate 3,967,878 downwards.
CTGAGTTAAATTTTTTAGCTGAAATCTCCATCATGCTTATTTATAGATTTTGAAAGAATCAACATGTAGAGCCATATACTTCAAGATTTGTACTGTCTTAATGGTTTAGGAAATGTTACAATAAATAATATTTTCTGAAACTAAAGTATAAGTTTATGCAGTACTAATATACAAATTGCCCAGAACAGTTGTAAGATATGGTAACGTTTAGTGATGCGCCAATTAGCGGCATGAAAAAGCTTCTCGATGTCGATAATCAATGCATTCTCTCATAATTGATTAACAGAAGGGTGTGAACGCACTCCACATAAAGGTACAGGTTCCAGCTTTTACACTTATCCGGCCGAAAAATGAAATCACTCTGAAAATTAAAATGGCGGCCCATGAGATTTACGTGCATATAAAAATAGAAAGCAAGTGAAAAATTTGTATTTTGTCCTTGAAACACCAAATGTTTTGTAGAAAGTAGCAGCTAGTACACTATAGAGTAAATATGTAAGCTACTAATCAAAAAACCATTTGTGAAAGTAACACTGCGTAGATTAATATAAACCGATTATAATTGGTGAAATTGAATCGGAAGTGGCAACCAATTCCAACCGATGATTTATTAAGATTTGCAACCGATTTCCCAACACTAGTAACATTTATTAGATATTGGTACACTGTTGGATACCACCTTAAATTAACCCCAAGCTATTTTTTTTTCTTGTTTTTTTTTGCTTATCTTATAGATATTGCATGTAAGGGTTAATCTATGTATTGAAAAAGTTTAAGGTACAAATAGTGCTGACTGGTCAGATAGCTTCTAGCAGGAAGCTGGCTGATCATTATCTACCTTATTTGCATAAACCTTACAAATATTTCATTAGCATGATCTAAATTAATTATGCTTAACCAGTGTCCTGCTACAAGCATTTAAAACTTGCATGGATAATGTAAAACAGTTACCTTGCTAGATTTATTATAACTCAAGTATATGGTACTAGATAATATATAATACAATATGATGCTAAATCTTCTATTTCTCCCGTAAACTTGTTGTTACAAGTTGTTAAAATCCTATTGCTATGACATTGTCAATATGTACCATAAATAATGGTTGGAATAAGAACTATGGAATATACTGCAAAGCCAAATCAGACACACCCTGATCTTCAACCTCTAACTGCCCCCCTTCTCCCAGCACCCCACTACTCCCAAACATCCCCCCCCCCTCCTCTTTTACTGCTTCCCTCTGTCTCATCAGCTGTATAGCATTTTTGCAATTAAAGTTGACCTAGATAATAGCAAATGCAACAAAACTTCTTCCATTTAGCTGATTGTCTGCCTAATTGAAAATCTTGGTAATGCATGTATTGTGGGCATCCATGATGTGATAGAGAATTGTAATTGAACCAATTATGTAAAGCAAGGAAGTGTTCTTATACCATTGATTGCTGGATCTCTTAAATGATGCTGTTATAAATAATCTTTAAAAACACAAATTTACATCTTTTTCCATATTTTAAATCAGGCCTTTTGTTGTGGAGGACTTCTAGTTGTCTTAAATAAGTATTAGTTCTGTTATAGAGCTTATATAATGTCTTAAGGAGAAATAATGGATTAAGGATTCAAATTGCTTATTACCTTAGATATGTTTATAATGTATTCCAGCAACATAATGTCTTAAGGAGGGAATAAAGGTTTAAAACTGGCAATTGTGTTAGATACTAGGATGCAGATGAGTACAGCTATAAAATGTCTTATGTTTTTGTTGTTGTTGTTGTTGCTTTTGTGTGAAATACATCACAGAGACCATTTATAATTATTAAAGTGACATTCAGCTATTAGGTGGAGGAATACCTCAGACAAATGTCTGGGTAGAACCACTGGCACACCGCATGTCAGCTGGAAGACCTTCCCACTTGAAGTTCTTTGCCCCAAACGGGACTCAAACCCACACAGAGAGAGGCTTTGCAGTCAGCAAAACACACGCCTTAAAGTAACAGATGTTTATTTGTTCCTGGTTTCTTCTGGAATCGGTTCAAGTTGTGGTCGATTCCATTTTTGCAGGGTATGTGGGCGGATTTAACTGTAAAAAAATGTCTGCTCATGGCATCAGTAGCATCTTTGGCCATTTTATTTCTTTTTTTTACTAAAAGAGATAAAAGCAATTGTTCCAGAAATCATACATTGTACAAATAACTTGCTCTTGCTGAATAAGCTGGCAACTGAAAAGACCACAGCTACTTTAGCATCAAGAACAAAATCCTATTATTAGTGGTTGCCATTGATTAACTTTACCCCATGCTGAGATGGATCCCCCTGAACATTACCTGCATCACTGAGTCCATATTGACATATCTGCCATTCATAATCCTCCCATTACAAACAAGGCTTTAGTCTGAAGAACTGGTAATTAGAGCAATTTGCTCTGACCTGTCACTCACTTAACAGCCTACTACAGAAATGTGCAACAAAGTACGGAAATGTACATCCAAGTACAGAAAAGAACACAAAGTTACAGAAACGTACTACAAAACTAGAGATCTGACACTTCAATAACCTGTACAGAAATTGTACACAAAGTTACAGAAACATACTACAAAACTAGAGATCTGACACTTGAATAACCTGTACAGAAATTGTACACAAAGTTACAGAAATGTACTACAAAACTAGAGATTTGACACATGAATAACCTGTACAGAAATTGTACACAAAGTTACAGGAATGTACTACAAAACTAGCGATCTGACACTTGAATAACCTGTACAGAAATTGTACACAAAGTTACAGAAATGTACTACAAGCTACAGAAATTGTACACAAAGTTACAGGAATGTACTACAAAACTAGAGATCTGACTCTTGAATAACCTGTACAGAAATTGTACACAAAGTTACAGAAATGTACTACAAGCTACAGAAATTGTACACAAAGTTACAGGAATGTACTACAAAACTAGAGATCTGACACTTGAATAACCTGTACAGAAATTGTACACAAAGTTACAGAAATGTACTACAAGCTACAGAAATGCACACCTTGTAGGTATCTTTACTTCAAATTACAGGAATATACCAGAAACTACAGAAATATACAACAAATAACAGAAATGCACAGCAAAGTACAGAAAGTTATAGCAAGTTACAGGCATTGTTTTGCATATTGCAGAAATGTACAACCAAGGACAGAAATGAACAATTACAGAAATATACTTCTACCTATAGAACAACTTGTGTAACCAATAATTAAGCAACATACTACCAAAATCGGATACATACAACCATTTGATAAAACAAAATGGAGAAATGCAAGACTGATTACCACAACAACAACACAAACACAGAAACAACTGAATACTGAAACAAACATAACAGAAATGTTGATCAATTTTCAAAAACATGAAGCCATACTCAGAAACATCAACAGATTCACGAAAAGTACAACTTATTACACAATATTCTTTTAATAATATTCCAAAACCAACCAATTAATGAAACATAGTTTCCAATTCCCAATTCTGATTCTGACCCCAACAGTAGAAAAATCAAATTAGAGACCATTCCTAAGATTTTGACTGGTCCAATTAAAATCTTCCAAGAATTAGACCAATGGCCTAATGGTCTATGGAATTGTCTAAGACTTTAAGCTGAAAGGTTATATAAGCTAAAGGGTTATTAACTGTGCCTTTGAAGCGCTGATGTTTCCACTCATTATGTTTATATGCTATTATTAATTCAACCAATTCTAGAATGGTTAACATAGAGTGTGGGATCTGTCCCTAGTGTTACAAGAAGACGTTTTCACCTTACACTCATGTCACATCACCTATCACCCCTTAAGCTTGCTACATTTATAAATAACCCAGAATATTTCTTTACTATATTCCTACATTAACATCCAAAAGTGCTTAGACATATTGCTAGAGACTCATGTGCAGATCCTGATCATAATCTACATTGTTTGCCAAAGTCATTTAAATACATGGTTAGCATGCCAAGGGTTAATGCATATAGCCATCCAAGAATTACTATCACGCCTTTGTATCCATTTTTTTGTTTTCTGGTAAATTGAATATTTTCTTCAAAGGCAGCAAATTAAACAATGATTCGGACATCAGACAATGGTGCACATTTGAAGCCATTCATTGTTTATTTATTTGTGTTCCCCTCTTACCTTTTCATCTGTTTGTAGCGTTAATTTTCTCATGAACTGAACAGTCAGCATTTTGTAAAATTAACCCATAAGCATGTATTGATAAGGCTTTGGGATGTCGTGTAGATCCAGATCGGCCAGCTTCCTGTTGAGAAGTCTGATAAAGATCTACACTAAATGCTGCTGAGACTCCAGTTATAGGTCTTTTGGACCTGTCCTGAATTATTTAACCAATAACTAAGAATTTAGTATCATATGTAGCAGGATAAGTGTTAACATGTAATGCAATGTCATGTTTCATAAAAGTTCACATCAAATTGACTAATTATTACTTTAGTACATTTTGCCTCATCTTGTAGTTTATAAAATGCATAGCAAGCCTCTTCATTCTTTATAAACGTTTATTGACATTGTTTTATAATATACATACATACGTACTGGCAGTTGTTGTTTTCATAGAAAACATTAATTTTATCTTGCAATCTTTGAATGGTATGATTTCAGCAACAAAATCTTTATCACTGCTGTTAAAGATGCTATCATCTATCCCTTTTCCTCCTTTTGCCAGCAGATTCATTTGTCACTGTTGACTGGCTGCCTGTAAAGTCTGTACATTGATGATGTTTATCAGGGCTTATACCATACCAAATATGTTTTAGGGGCATTGTTTATTTGAAGTATTGGATATATTGCTACCTTCTCAGTGATAGTCTGCTTCAGTAAAAAATAAACAAGAATCTTCATCACTTATCTAACCCATCAACAACAAGTTCTGGTATAGCGTACACAATTAGATTGTGGTTTCAGGTCCCAAAAGGGTAAAGAAAACTCCTGCTGGGAGATGGGACATTTGTTCTACCAATATCAATCTTTCTCCTTAATAATAGATTTATACCATCTCAATTACCATTATTGGGTATGCTGCACTGTATTTAAAAACAAAGTTAAATAGAAGTTAGATCTATAGAAAGTCTACTTTGGGTTGTACTTGTTTGGAATCACACCTGTTATTTCCCCTGTATCTCAGCCCCACCTAATCGGTCAGTTTCATCATGTTCTGATACATACTGACTGATTTACCTCATCAAAAATTAATTTACAAATAAATAATTTGCTTGAGCGTTAGAAAGAGAGCTATACCAATACCATTTTTTACAACTTTGGTATGTTGCGGATCAAACCAGGGGCCTCCCGTACCATGAGCCGATGCACTACCGATTGCACTACGAGATCCAGTAAAATTAGAATGATAATGCTATTGGACTTGACAAATATAACTGTGGTCAGGGATGAGACTGTCTGATCTACTGTAGCCAGTATTCCCCTCAGCCCCTTATCACATTTCAGATATGAGACTGATCTGCTGCAGTCAGTATTCCCCTTAGCCCCTTATCATATGTCAGGGATGAGACTGTCTGATCTGCTGCAGTCAGTATTCCCCTCAGCCCCTTAGCACATGTCAGGGATGAGACTGTCTGATCTGCTGCAGTCAGTATTCCCCTCAGCCCCTTATCACATGTCAGGGATGAGACCATTGATCTGCTGTAGTCAGTATTCCCCTCAGCCTCTTATCACATGTCAGGGATGAGACTGTCTGATCTGCTGCAGTCAGTATTCCCCTCAGCCTCTTATCACATGTCAGGGATGAGACTGTCTGATCTGCTGCAGTCAGTATTCCCCTCAGCCTCTTATCACATGTCAGGGATGAGACTGTCTGATCTGCTGCAGTCAGTATTCCCCTCAGCCCCTTATCATATGTCAGGGATGAGACTGTCTGATCTGCTGTAGCCAGTATTCCCCTCAGCCCCTTATCATATGTCAGGGATGAGACTGTCTGATCTGCTGCAGTCAGTATTCCCCTCAGCCCCTTATCACATGTCAGGGATAAGACTGTCTGATCTGCTGTAGCCTGTGTATTCCCCTCAGCCCCTTATCACATGTCAGGGATGAGACTGTCTGATCTGCTGTAGCCAGTATTCCCCTCAGCCCCTTATCACTTGTCAGGGATGAGACTGATCTGCTGTAGTCAGTATTCCCCTCAGCCTCTTATCACATGTCAGGGATGAGACAGTGATCTGCTGTAGTCCGTATTCCCCTCAGCCCCTTATCACATGTCAGGAATGAGACATTGATCTACTGTATCCAGTATTCCCCTCAGCCCCTTATCACTTGTCAGGGATGAGACCATTGATCTGCTGTAGTCAGTATTCCCCTCAGCCTCTTAGCACATGTCAGGGATGAGACTGTCTGATCTGCTGCAGTCAGTTTTCCCCTCAGCCCCTTATCACATGTCAGGGATGAGACTGTCTGATCTGCTGCAGTCAGTATTCCCCTCAGCCCCTTATCACATGTCAGGGATGAGACTGTCTGATCTGCTGCAGTCAGTATTTACCTCAGCCCCTTATCACATGTCAGGGATGAGACTGTCTGATCTGCTGTAGCCAGTATTCCCCTCAGCCCCCTATCACGTGTCAGGGATGAGACTGATCTGCTGTAGCAAGTATTCCCCTCAGCCCCTTATCACATGTCAGGGATGAGACTGTCTGATCTGCTGCAGTCAGTATTCCCCTCAGCCCCTTATCACATGTCAGGGATGAGACTGTCTGATGTGCTGTAGCCAGTATTCCCCTCAGCCCCCTATCACATGTCAGGGATGAGACTGTCTGATCTGCTGTAGCCAGTATTCCCCTCAGCCCCCTATCACATGTCAGGGATGAGACTGTCTGATGTGCTGTAACCAGTATTCCCCTCAGCCCCCTATCACATGTCAGGGATGAGACTGTCTGATCTGCTGTAGTCAGTATTTCCCTCAGCCCCTTATCACATGTCAGGGATGAGACTGTCTGAACTGCTGTAGTCAGTATTCCCCTCAGCCCCTTATCACATGTCAGGGATGAGACTGTCTGATGTGCTGTAGCCAGTATTCCCCTCAGCCCCTTATCACATGTCAGGGATGAGACTGTCTGATCTGCTGTAGCCAGTATTCCCCTCAGCCCCTTATCACATGTCAGGGATGAGACTGTCTGATGTGCTGTTGCCAGTATTCCCCTCAGCCATTTATCACATGTCAGGGATGAGACTGTCTGATCTGCTGCAGTCAGTATTCCCCTCAGCCCCTTATCATAAGGGTTTGGGTCCAAGTTATAGCAAGATGTCCTGCACTTTCTTACACGGTCAATGCATTCTATTAACCTTGCTCACAGGCCAGGTCTACTCTAGGCAGTGTGACTCAATATCATGTCAGGTAAGCATCGTTAAGAATTTGAAAACAAAAACTTTTAATTTGGCCACTCATTAGTAAGTTTTAATTTGGCCCCTCAGTTGACAGTTTTAATTTGGTAAAAGCTTGTGAAACATAAAAGGAAAAAAAATTAAGTATGCTACTATTATTAAATGGTAGCATTGTCTGATCCATTTACTTTTTGAACCTGCATGCATGTCTGTTAATGTTTATGTTGAAACGTTGAAATTGTCCTTATCTGCCTTGTGTAAACAAGTCCAGAAAATAATTCTTAATTTATTGCTTATTTATCAAAGTACTCAACAGTTTCCAGACCAAAACACAATTTCTTCAATTTATAAAGACTAGGAATGTTAACGAATATTTGAATATTCAAATATCAAGTTGTATTGTCTCCATATGACTTTAGATGCTGGAGATGTGTGATTGCGCTCACTCTAATATCATTTTTATTTTATTTGCCATCTGGTTATCAGCATTAAATCACTTCACTGCACACAGCTCCTTCTCTGCCCACTCTCCCACCTGGACCCAGTCAAGGCCCCATACAGCTTTGGAAACAGTTGCCAATAAACACACATGTCAGTTCAATGCTACAGCAATTGGGCAGTCCGATAACTCGGTTACTTCCCTTGAATTCAAAGGTAAGCTACACTTCTGGGGACTAAGTAAAAAAAGATGGCGGACAAGGACAAAGAAATCAACGAAGCTTGTGTAAACAACTAAGAATTGGACCATTTCAAGCTAACAGATTTGAAGAAGTACCTGGCGAATCGTCATTTGAGCGAATTATCGGCGCTCACAAGCTAGATATTACTGACAATTATGAATTGAAAAGGAGAGTCCAACTCGAGAAGAATTAGTAACACTCCACCCTCCCTTAACCGGTAACAGGTCGCCCTTGATCGGTAACAGTTCGCCCTTGATCGGTAACATGTCGCCGACGGATATAAGTGTATACGTCAAGCAAAAATGTATACTTGTTAACTTATTTATAATTATTTCGACACCTTTCACATCAATTTGTATTTGTTTCCATCGGCTTCATATGCATTATGAGTACTTCGAATATAAGTGTACCATTTCCACGCGTTAAATGAAGGGGGAAAATGATGTCAAGTAACGTATATACTTGATTTAATTTGTTATATAGTGTATTATATATATATATATATAATATTTTATAAGTTATGCACACAAACACAATTAGTTGGTTGCGGTCTTAGTCGACTTCTTCATACTGTATTGTGATAAAGCTAGCGTACGATTGAATCTCTGACTAGCCTATTAATTGCAAGCACTTATATACATCTATGACGGCAAACATCAGTTAAGATCACGGTGACTAATTACATGTATCAATCAAGATTAGTGCTGACACTATCATCACAATAATGACCAGGCAAAAATCAATTAACGATCACACACTGACCAATTTATTAATTTTAATTTTTTATATACGTCTATATCGGTAAACATTAATTAAGATCACACTGACTAATTATCAATCAAGATTAGTGCGAATGGTATCATCACAATACTGTCTGTAGGCAAACACCAATTAACAACGTTCACGCTTTTATGTGCAATTTTAAGATAACTGCATACTCAAGTCATCTTGAGTATGACAACCATATTAAAGTATTTGCAACAAAATATGTATGCAACTAAGTAACATTAAAATCCTTGCAACATCGGAATTTTATTTGAATATAAAATATGAAATGAATAAACCACGTACACAGTATAATTATTATATTTTAGGTCGCAACATTGCATTTAAATCAAGGAACAGTGACAGTTCGTATATGTACTGGGAGGATCAGATTTTTTTCTTTGGTTAAAACAATTTTAAAATATGAAAAATAAAAATATAATAATTTACGATGCTAATAATACGATGTTTATAATAATAAAGAATAAGGAGACAAAAGAAGCATAAATTTAATGTGAATGGTGTCAAAATAATAAAAAAATAATAAGTTTACATTCTTTTTACTTAATTTCTTAAAGATTTTAAGGGCGAATGGTGGCGTATACACTTATATCAGAAGAGCTCATAATGTATATGAAGACGAAGAAAACAAATACAATGTGAATGGTTATAAATAAATTAACCAATTTACTTTTTTTCTCGATGTATACACTTATATCCGAAGGCGACATGTTATAAAGCAAGGGCGAACTGTTACCTGTCTAGGGCGAGCTGTTACCAATCAAGGGCGAACTATTACCAGTTAAGGGAGGGCGAAGTGTTATAATACCATCGAAATGCGTCGCAGTCGCTTGTTTTGAGGAAATCGATGCAATGAAACAGTTCTGTTTTTGACCACCTTCCCGCTATAAACACCTTTACATATTCAGCAATATTTCGGCGATTTCCATTTTGGTTTTGTTTCTTTCTTTAATTAACTTTCCATGTCACTCGATGTGTGTGTTATACACGCTGATAAAATTTCTACTTATACCCCGGAAGTTTTAATGCGCATGCGCATTCGGAGAGTACTCAAGGGCAGACAACTTAGTTATCGGACTGCCCAATTAACTACAGGAATTACGTAAGACTGACTCTACCCAGCTTCAGTCGTAAATGCAATACATTACAAAAGGCTTTACTTTTTGATAACAGGTCACCAGAACTTTTTATTTTTGAAAAAACACAACAAGGTCACTGTAAAGCAAACTTTAATTTTAATTACTTTCTGTTTTTGTTACTTTACCTTGTAATTGTTATTTTATTCCTTATTTACAATACTGCGGCATCTTTTATTTTCTGTCACCACAATTTCCTGTTCTTATGTTTTTGCTACATTTTCTCCAAATAACAAAAATGTAAATCTACAGACTGTTTACTTAACACAAATGAAAGTCATGAACCTACAATTTTTAAACAGTTTTTATATATATTGGTTGGTATTTCATCAGTTTATCAATAGTTGGGTAATCCTGACACTAGCCAATTACAGTTCAGAATGGTCACTTATGTATTAGTAACTAAATGTCCCTAATTGACATGTTATGCCTTTCGATTAACGGCCATGCGATACTCTTAGCGATAATCAGCCAGCCACAATTTAACACCAATCAGGCCACCAACCAATCAAGATCATTAATTGGCTGTGCACTTGAGTGAATTTCATATATAAAACCTACATGTTTTTGCCTAATTATCGTTCATATATCACCTGCAACTAGTCCCTTTGAAAATGCCACCTTAACATTTATTTATAAAGGTTAGTTCACAGAACATAATTGACTATTTGTGGTTATACATTGTTTGTGTTTGGTAGAGTAAAATATTAAAATTGTGAGCAATGTTTTACAATATCATACACTAAATACATTAACATTAAAAGAATTTTTAGTAGCTCCTTTACTTTAACAAGTCATATGTTAATACAAATACATCATTAATTACGCAACATATCTTTAAACTGTAAATGTTACTGTACAATGTACAACAAATAACAAAAAGACACCCAAGTTTAAGGTGACTAATCAAAAATGTCCACTGACCAAGTAAAGAAACATGACTTCTAGTTCTTCTATAAATAGGATTATGGCAGGATGATAATATTGCCAATTGTATTTCAAAGAAAAAAACATTGTTTTAAAATGAAATGCTATGCTAAAATCTTAAATCTATCGCTGCTTCTGCAATAATTAAATGTCAATTGTGGCCATAAATAAAACATTTTAAAATGAAAAACACGCCAAACATAACGAAAAATTACCTTGTTATATGCCACTCTGATATAAATTTTGTTACGAATATTGTAATATGATTCGAATACACTTAGCAAAAGCAAATATTCCAATATCATTTTAGGATTCGATTTTCATCCCTAATAAATACCATATGTACAATGGACATGCAGCACAAACAACAATTCACTGCTCTATTGGCGATGGGCTGGAGCGTGACACCTATATATGGAATGCTCACTGAAATTTGCACATGGGGAATTTGTTTTGTGGACTTTCTATACCTGATAAAATACGGGTCTGAATTCAGTAAACAGCGTTCTATATTATTTATTTATTTTTATTTTTTATTTTTTTTTTGTGTGTGTCTGTATCTTTCAAATTAACTTTGAAAATAAACAATAAGATACTGAAAAAGAAAAAAAAATACTGTGTTAGAGAAAAATACCATCTGAACAATACATATACTTATTTGTGTAATGTGAAGCTGCTGCACATGTGAACTTTCTGCTTGTACACTTTAGTTTTATAGTTAATTATAATAAATTTGCAACTTACATATGTAACATCTGAAAACCTATTAAATGGTGTCAGATTTTGCTTTTTATTCTGTTTTAAACCAATCTAATGTCTCAGGAATATAAGGTATACATACTTTTCTCAGGATTTATAGTATACTGATCTTTCAAATAAAAACCATAATGTTTCAAATGTATTTTTTATTTGTTCACTAATGGCTTTAGTCTGTTTACCTCTTCCACTTTTTGCGTCGCCTTTGATGCTTTGCATCAATGATTTTTCTTGTCTTCGGTTTGTAAAGATTCTTGTCATTCAGGGCAGTAAGTCTGTTGCAGGGGGTTGATGTGAGAGTAAAGAATGATAACTCTGCCCAGGAGAATGTCTGTATTATGTATGGAGTAAGGGGGGTCACAGCAGACCTGCCTTACGTCAGTATCTCAACTCAGATTTTTGTCTCGAGGTCTTTTTCCATCGAAATAGGCGCAAAAAATGTCAACTATTTGTAAATGCTATTTACATATCACAATGAATCAAATTGTAATCACACAATTATATTTAATGATTCTTTGTAAAAAGAATACATTCTAATAAGCATTACAATAGGGTCACTCATAAACATTTCACCAACAACATTCATTGACAAGACAGTACATCTGATGTTCTCATTTTAACACCAACAAAGATGAAAAAACAGAGATGGAAGGTCTTGCTGTAAAACAATGTTTAAATTTTAAATGTTTTCACGCAGATAATAATTGTATAATATATGGTATGAAAGGATTATTTAAGGAAATACAGTTTGTGTTTATTAATTCCATTAGAAACAATTTGAAAATCAATAATTTTGGCTTATATTATCCATTTTAAAGGCACATTATGGCAAATTATGTTACAGAAAGCCTACATCTAAATTGTTTCTGCATTTATTATTTATGGTTTTATTGCTGGATGATTTATTTGATCTCATAGTCCATTTGTATCTCTTTATTTTGATTGTTGATTTACCTTCATTTTCATTCAATGCATATTTTCATCATTATATTTAGTTATATTATGTACAGTATATTGCTTTTTAGTCATTTATGTGTGTTTGTGGTGTCATAGAAGAGTCATATTACTTGTGTAATTATCTTAGAAATGTCTTGTTATGCCAAATAGAAAACATGAACTAGAGATAAATCATTCTTGATTTCTCGTTCTGTTTTTTCATCAGTCTTTGAATCACATAAATTAATCCTCAGTCATGTTTTTGGACTTATTATCATTACACAATATTAGTTTTTGCTTAGGTAACTAGACCATAATCATAGAGACCCTGACAGTAGCAGATAGTATAGGTCATAATCTATATTAACACACTTTGCTTAAGCCAGAACAGTTTGTGTTTAAGCAGGCTGAAAAATTCAAATCCTTCAGACCAATGCTTAGATGTTTTAGTTCTGATTGGTTGTAAATATTGGCCAGTCACACATTTATGGTCATAGCAACAGTTAGATTGTTGTTGTTTTTGAAGGGAGACCGCCAGACACATGTCTGGGTAGAACCACCAGTGTACCATAGCTCAGCGGAAAGACTAGACCACATTAGGTGTTTGCTGCAACTGAGACTCAAAACACACATTGTGTGGCACTGAAAAGTTTAAGGAGTTTCAAGCCTTGAGTTAACCTCCCTGTCTCAGGCACTATAGTATTATTTTATCTTTTAAGACCGTTATTTGGTTGTGTTCCTAATCACGGAAAGTTTTTTTCCCCCCAATTTCAAAGAGAAAATTCCAAATTCAAAGAATGAAAAAAAAAATGTAATTATCAACCTTGGTCAAAGCAATTGTATAATTGACTAATTCAGTAACATGAGGATATTGCTTTGTATATGAGTGAAATATGAAAGGAATGAACAAAATATTTGATGTTTTGTGGGATATTATATATCCTGTAGTGCCATATATTGATTGACGTTTCTTCTATAATGAGATCATTGTTTTGTTTCTGGATATAGCAAATGTATAACAACTTTACAAGGATAGGTGTCCTTTTGAGAATGAGAAATAAGGGCAAGTGCTCTTTTAAAAATGAGACGGATTAACATAAAGGAGAATTGTGGTCTGGAAAATATTAACTTGTACGAAATTGATGTCAAAAACAAAAGAAAACAAAGCTAAACAAACTAATGTTAAACTCTGTTACTTGAGAATCTTATACCACTGTTTTGTACAAATTATTTAGGTACCAAATTTCGAGTAAGTTTGAAACAGTTTAGAAGGTTTATTCAACATTATTGTTCATTCTTTTAATCAGTCATATCACAAATGTCTCATTTTTCAAATAATAAATCATCAAAATTTAGTGAAGTGTTACCTTGCATCTGTGTAAAAAGGTCTCATACCACATTGACTTCCTTCCAGCTGCCTCTTTACCAAAGATCTGTATTAACAGTCTCACACAACATTTTTTTTCTTTCCAGCTGTTGCATTATTCTAACTCTTAGCCTGCTAACCTCAAATCAATCATGCTTGACAAATAGTTCTGAAAGGGATCAGGCAGCTCCATCTGGTATCAGTCTGATCACAATCTACACTTTTTGCTGCCTGGTCTTGGTTGCCATTTTGTCATGCTACCTTTTCATCAAATTGTTGGCAAATATTTAACCCTTGGCTTGCTATATTTGCTTTCAATGTATTCTTAACTCCATAGTCTTTTGTTACTTATCTAATGCAAATGAAACAAAACATATTGCCAGAGTCTAAGCTGCAAATATTGCAGATCCTGATCAGACATGTCCCAGCAGGGTGCTAGCTGAATCGGGATCAACTCTATTTGCCTTATTAATATGTGCTAAGCAGCCTACGAGTTAACAGTTGGTGTAGGTTTTTAACAAATAAAGCAGGCTAAGAGTCTAGCATCTGTAGTTAGATCATTTGGTGAGCCATGTCTTCTGTTTTCAGCGTCTGAGCCCAATTTAAAGGTGCGCTCTGCACTTAAACAGAAGGTGATGGAGAGGAGAAATGTGCAGAGTCCAATCTTGCGGCGCAGGGATAAAGGCTTCTTTAAGCGCAAAACACCCCTGTCAAGTATGTATTCATATGCAATCATTTGGAACTATTTTTTTGATCAAGGATATACTTTTCAATAAGTATAAAATCATACAAAATCACTTCGACCTATTTTTTATCAAGTATCTATTCATACTATAAAAAAACATCATTTGGAAAAAAAATTATCAAGTAGGTATCTTTTTTTATAAAGTATGTATTCATTCATAATTATTTGGAACTATTTTTTTGTTCAGTATGTATTCATGAACTAAAATGACATCATTTCAAACTTCTTTTTTGTAAAATATGTATTCATACCATCACTATAAACTATTCCTCAATATTTCTATTCACAAGGCTGTCACTTTCAACTTTTCTTAAAAGTTTACACTGCTGGAATGTCTTGCAGAAAATATTTTTATCTCTTTGTTTTCAGTTAAATAGTTTAAAGTGTACATAACACTAACAATTTTTTTTTATCTGTGCAACATTAATTATTTCTAGCCTATAAAATGTTTGATGAAAGTCAATGAGAAAGTGCTGTTGCTAAAAATAGCTGCCACTATCAGTCCATTCTTAATAAAAAAAAATACCTTAACAGCATGCTGTTTATCTGTGAACATTGTATCTAATGCATTTTGACGTCATATTGGGACTATATCATTTCGAACTGAGAGAAGATGGGTTAAAAGATAACAATTGCAACTAGCAAGGAAAAAGCAGGGATTTTTTTTTTTCAGATATTTTTTGTCCATGTTTTATGCTGGATTCCAGGAAAGATATTGTAGGGTGTTTGTTTAATTCTGATAGAAAGTTACTCTGTGAACTTTATCAGGCATCTTCTTTCATCTTCAATCCAGGTATTTTTGTACTATCACTGTTATATGCCCAAGATCTTTTTGAAGTGAAAATGTTTAACATGGCGCCATTGAAATGTGTGCCAATAATTCTGAGAATGTAACCTTGGAAACAAATATATGTCCTTCAGGCATTGTTTTCAGCAATTTCAATCTCCACTTACAACTTGTTTATTATTTTAGGAAGTCTAATAATACGGCGTAAAGGTGATTTTTCTATGTAATGATCCATAATTAGTTAGGCATTCTGAAAAGCATATTGCGCCTTATTTTACATTATATCTTAGTGACGTTTTATTTGTTTCTATGCTGTTTGTTTTATTATATGCAATAAACTTGGAGAATACTTAAGACAGTAGTATTAGGGACTAAATTTAGTTTGCTCTTAAATATTTCATTTGTTTTTTAATACATATGTTAATAATATAAAAATAATGAGATAATATCTGAGCATTTGGAAATTCTCGTGTTATATTACCAAAGACAAGGAGTTTTTTATATTACATTTAAAAGGGACAATAAACAATTTACTGTGGGTAAAAATATATCTTATTAAGCTGGCAATCATAGATTTGCTAGGAAGGATTATTTTTGGAAATTAAATTGCAATTGTGCTGCCAAGTTATTTCAGCTATTTGTAGTAACAATTTTGGCTGGTAGCTACTGTTCCATAATAGTTTAACTGTAATTTGAGCGTTAATGGAGCACACCAAGCCATTACATCTATTCGTGTAAACTTTTATCATTTATTCTGCCAAACGTAAGGATTGTTTTTTTTTGGTATAATAATGTGCACTTTTTTTTTTCTTAAATTGGAAGCATTATCTGTTATATCGTGGCAGGAGTGAAAGGCAGATTTTATTAATTGTCCTTTTTTTATTATAAATAGCCAAAAACAACACATCATATGTTTGGTAAACATTTTTTATTAATTTTTGAGATTTTATTAGACTTTGAAGAAAATGCCAAAGTCTCATTTTAGGATTAAACTATATAATAAAAATCTTTATTATAATAAAAAATCTCTAAGTTTATTTTGGTTCGACGAGGCACAATTTCTAGCACAAGTTAGTTGGTTCCTCCCTTGCATATGTTATTTATGTAGAATTCAATATGATAATAGTAAAGAAAGTTGTTTTGTTTTTGTTTTTCAAAATTTCTCTTCTTTCCCAGTTTAGCTGCAGTTCTGTTGTTATTGTACTGTTGAAAACTTTACATTAAAAGTGATTGCTCATCATTGGCATGCTGTTTTTTTCTGAATAATGCAAAATTGTTTTTTTATAAATAAAATATGCAATATTTCATGCAATATTTCAACAGACTAATAAGCAACTAGTACATAGTACAGATCCTAGTCAGACAACTCTTAGTGAGAGTTATCTGCTCTTGATAAACACAATTTGCCTATGCCTGATTAATCTCAAGTGCAGATCCTGATCAGACAACTCTTAGTGGGAGTTATCTGCTTTTGATAAACACTTTTTTTTATACACATTACTTACATTTGTCTTAAAAGTTTTTATGACCATACAGCCATCTTGAATTTAAAATCAATTGTTACAAATCTGAATACTCAACTATTGGCAAGTTTCAATCAAAATTTGAACAGGAATCAATGGAAGTAGTACCGTATATCCCGTATATATGTGTTAGAAAGGATAATGATAAAAATGTCACATATTCAGGGGAGGACCACAGGATGAAAGCACTTCCATGTTACAGTATGTCAGTCTGTTCATCCATATATACATTCATCTGTTTATCAATTTATTTTTCCTTCATGTTCCTTGTCTGCCAGTTGAACTGTCCATACATCCATCAATCTGTTTTAAGTCTTGTTTGTCTAAGTAATTAATAATTTGAAACAATTTCCAACGTATGTGTTTGGGGATGGGGTGCAGGTCATATAATAACTGCTTTTATATGTTGATCAATAAACATATATAATAGGAGAAAGTGACTGAAGTATGGTAATCTTATCTTTGGAATCATAAACAATAAAACAAATAAACATACCAGGTCAATGTCAGGGAAACACTACACAATATTAAACTTCACACACGTTAACTTTTTTGTTTCATGTATTTTATTACGTGTTTGGAATTAATTTATTTCATTTATCAGAAGAAGTTTTATAAAAGAAAAATTAGACATAATGTGCTGATGAATTTGTGAAATGTTTATTATACAGATAAACAGCTTGTGTTATGTTTTCTGTAAAATCAACATTAGTGTATATATCACTGTTACACGTTGGCTTTCACTATTGTCATTCACATTCATTGTTTTGTTATCCTGAAGGCAATCTTTTTATATTTCAAATACTATTTCTTCAACCGAAACATAGATATCATTTCTCTTTATTTCTAATTTTGACAAACATTTATATGTATTTTTTATCACAAGTATTTTTAGAAGTTGCCCTATCCTGGTACTTCTCAAAGTCTATATTTTAGCCCTACTGGTCATCAACAGATGCAAATTGTTATTTTACTATACATTTTGCATTACAAATCTGAAGTCATTCATACATTCATCTCCTGTTTGTCAAATGATTAGTTTGTAATTTCATAAGTAAATGTTCTGTCAGACATTTTTTATTGCATCTGTTCTAATCACAGTATCTTGAATTGAAAACAACAATAACAATAGTGTATGCCACTAACTGCATGTTTGGTTAAGATTGAATGACTGGTATGTTGATTCTAATGCTTGAGCATTGTGCATCAGAACTGCCACCTGTGTTGATGAATTTGATTGGATATCCCCTGAGGTCTGGCAGCCAATCAAATTTGTCCTTTCATAAGAAAATAATAGATAAAAGCATGTGACTAAAAATAAGGCTACATTTTTTCTTATGAATGATAAGAGTCTGCTGTTATTAAATTTAGAGATATGCTGTTTATTATCCAATGATTGATACTTATAATTTTTACATCTCTTGAGAAATTGAAAGAGTATGTTATAGTTTTTATAACATTTTAATATGAAGATGTCTTGCGCTGATACAACCACTGTACATCTTTCACAAATTGGATGTACAGCTGAAGAAGAAAATCTTTTAATATTATCAGATGCATTGCATCAAGATTGTTTTTATATTTAATGCATATTTTATCTTTTTTATGATAGGGTTGTATGAATTACTTTTATTTTCATTTTATTAATTTAGTTTCACCAACTGATAGATTTTATCTATGAAAAGCAACATTATAACAAACTTAAAATGCTATTTCAATATGTATAGACAGCATAAAAGATAAGGAATGTTATTAAAATTGCCATTATCTGTATGTTTTTTTTTGCTGCCGAGTCCTCATGATGTGCTGATTTATTTATAGAAACATTTAATACAGCAGTTAGAACATGGTGTTTTTGTAACATTAAGATGTACTATTTTAAGAAAATAAGGCCGGTATTGTAGAACTTATTTTAAAGGATATATATACGTATAGACAGAAATCATTAAGCAGTTAAAAGCATCCTTGTGGCATGGTTCTTTTTCAGTTGAGTGTGGCAGCAACTCAGACTCTGGTCCCAACTCCCCACCAGGTGGCGTTCATTCAGCTCTGTCCAATGGGAGCTGCTCCAACCTGAAGGAGGTACGTTTGATTAGTTCTCATGGATATATCACATGGTTAAATCACACCTGTTGGTCACATGACCTTATTGCTGCGGTAGAAGGTTAAGTTAAAAAATAAGGGAGATTATATGTCCAACTGGACCTGCTCCAACCTGAAGGAGGTACGTTTGATTGGTTCACACGGATATATAACATGGTTAAATCACACCTGTTGGTCACATGGCCTTATCGCTGCGATAGAAGGTTAAGTTAAAAAATAAGGGAGATTATATGTCCAACTGGACCTGCTCCAACCTGAAGGAGGTACGTTTGATTGGTTCATATGGATATATAACATGGTTAAATCACACCTGTTGGTCACATGGCCTTATCGCTGCGATAGAAGGTTAAGTTAAAAAATAAGGGATATGGATTATATGTCCAACTGGACCTGCTCCAACCTGAAGGTGGTACGTTTGATTGGTTCATATGGATATATCACATGGTTAAATCACATAATAAGGTCACATGGTACAGACTCATTTCTGTATTAAATTGTTGGGATATACAGGAAGGGATGTTGGTCATGGGTCCAACAGTAGCTGCTCCAATCAAAAGAATATAGGTTTATTTTCGTCACATGGACATATTACATGGTTAAGTCACATGATTATGTCACATGTACATGCACCTTGGATAAGGCACATTTTATTGGTTCACATGGCTATCTCTATCAATCTTAGCTAGACGTTTCCATGGTGACCATAATTGTATCAATCCTATGTAAATAGACAGACATAGTAAATGCACACGACATAACCACAATCATCTTCCAGCTAATTGTATTTCAAGAGACTCTTAATTGCACAAGACAGGGGATGTTTTAAGTGTAGAAAGTAACTTTATTTATAGCTAATAACATAGTTAAGCTAAAGTAAGAGATGTGTGCTTTCTATTCAGCCTAATTCTGGGAGAAGTTAATTAGACATGGCCAGAAATAGATGTTTTATCCAATTATCAGGGACTTGGAAGATCTGAGAAAATTGTTCCTGACTATTTTAACATGTGCAGAGTTTATAGCAAGCAATATTTCAGGACTGATGTATGTAAGAGTTTCTTTATAATTGGTTCTAAAATTAATGGTTTTGTTGTTTGTGAGAACTCTTATCAAGAAAGAATAGTCTAAAACAAGTGATAAATGTGGTAAAAGAAGACTGAAGATCAAAAGCTGGAAATGATCTTTTTATATTGTCTTTGTTTTTTTCCTTTTGCTGCCATGCTTAATATGTTAAGTTAATCTGTTATGTTTATTTGGTACTTTTATGTTTAAGCAATTATAATCTTCTAATTATAGCTGTATTATATAACAGTGTCCACCAGTAGCTGACAATTATATATCCATTTATCCAATTTAGTCTAAATGTTTGTTGGGTTTATCGTCCCACCAACACAATGTCAGTTATCTGACGACAATGTCCACTTAAAGCAGATATAGTGCTGCCTTCACTGTGTACAGCATGCCAGGAACACATGGTATGATACCACACCCAGTCACGTTATCCAGACCCTGCGCCAACCAGTCGTGGAGCTATACCACTATTATTTTTTACAACTTTGAGATGTCGCAGCCTGGGTTCAAACCTGGAGCTTCCCGTACCTGGAGCTGACACTCAATCACTTCAATAGTATAAGTTAACAAGAAGAATTCCATCTTAAAGTTGGTATCCTAAAGTTTGGGTCCAAAACTCTTCCCTTTAAACAACCAGATATGTTATTATCCAAAAGATTTTGTGAAATGCTGTTCATTTATCCTTAGATATGTATGAAGAACGTGTAACTCACCAAATCAATGACTATTGTTAACAGGGAATTCCTATCTCTGCAAGTGCAGCATATTTTTTAACCAAAGATGCTTGTCTTAACCTTGTGAGCACTTACTTTTACAGTTTTACTTGTACGTCTTCATGTAATTACATGTCTCCCATTTAATTGTTTGGACCTAGTATGTCAGTCCAAACACTTCAAATAATTCACGATTCATCTATCAGATGTATGACAGGAAAACTCCATGAAAATACCCATGCCAGTGCCTATGACAGCAACAAAGATAAATGTTTTGTTATTTATCTCTATTGAAGATGCAGTAACACTTGTATATCTAATAAGATATGAACAGTTAAATTGGTAAATGAAAGTTTATAGAACAGAATAATCCTATACACTACACCTATCTCTTCTTTGAAGAACTTTTTTCTGAAAGTATCATTGCACCAGATACATCAGAGGGATGATTGTCCCAAAGATGGAATTACCCAAGGAGAATTGCCAGTATGTAACATAATGTTTTTTTCATCATTGCAGGACACCCACATCCACCCATACCTCCTATATCACTCGATGGGCTATCCGAATGCTGACCTCTACACATCTCCCTCCATGCCTAACATATCCCTCGGCAGGCCTCCAAGTGCAGTAAGTCACCATGGGGCCTATAGCTACACATGCATGGACCTACAGGCTGCTAAACCTTGTATTTTAGATTAGAGGAAAAACAACATAGACAGTCACTATTTCAGTATACATTTTTGCTACTCTGCCAGTAAGCAGGAAGAGTACATACTATATATTGTTGTTGATGTACCAAATATTGATGTGTATAATGGTACAAATGTCACTTGAAGTCTCAAATGCAAAATACAGGTTCATCTCTTATTCTTACTTTCAAGTAAAAACAATGTTTCCAGATAATAGATTTTTTCGGCTTTCTATTTTGTATGTTTAATTCTCAAAAGGTTTATCAAGAAACACCTTTTCTTAACAATTGTTTGTATTTAACACCTGAAACAGTTGCTAAGTAACTCATTTAATAGCATTCTTATGTGTTAAGCCATATTAAGGGGTTACAAAGAAACCTGGCATGAACCACAATTATCTCTGTTACCAGGGAGGCACTGGACCCCCGGGAAGCTACACCGATGCTGAGCTGCGAGCAATGGGGGCATCACGCCTGGGACTTCCGTTAGCAACCCATGCCCTGCCAGGGGCACTGCCTGGCTACCCACATCATCCCATGACAGGTCAGGCAGATTTCTTTTCTTTTTGATAAAGTCCTTAATTACTTGTTATATGTTTATTTTAGGTCACAACATATTTAATAATATTATTAAGATTATAATTGTTATTATAGGATATTTTGTTCTTCAGCGAATTGGCTGGAGTTAACTTTCATGCTAATGTTTCAGAGTAGTGCAACCTTCAATTAGCCAAAATCCAAATGTCTAATACCACTTACATTCGTTTATCTGTATACTAACTGCTGTCCTCACAGTTCAAGATGGCGACTACTCGTCCGTTGCTGCAGCAGCTGCAGCAGATTCGGCGCGCTCCAGTTATATGGCCGCGCAATTAAAGGCGATAGAAGACGCGCGGGCTGCAGGCACTAAACCTTCTCCTCTTGTGGGGCCTCCTTACCCCGTCTGCAACAAACAATCTGACCACCAGGCAAGGATACACAGGTAGGTTATAATTACCATAACAGTTTTCTGCTAATAACAACTTGCAAATGTACCAAGACTTAATGCTAGTGATAAGTCGCTTACTGATCTCGATCTACACTTTTTGCCTTATGAGAACAGTAACAAACACATACTAGAGTTGCTAAAAATGGTAGTGTTATAGCTCCCTTGCTTATGCTCAAGCAAATATAAGGTTTGTTCCACGACTGGTTGGCCCAGTGTCAGGATAATGTGACTCTGACCAGCACCAGTCCAGTGATGCAAGTGCAATAAATCAGCTGATAGTGCCTCCCAACACAGTTGAGTGCACAAGATTGTTTGTACACTTTACAATTTTTAAAAAATGACTGCTGATTCACTTATGGTAATCGTAAAGAAGTCTTATATGGGATTGATTTTTCTATGTATACAAACTGATGCCAGATCATAAGGTAATACGTTAATCTTAAGCAGTACAAAAGGATCTAGATGAAATGAAATCTTCTCAGCATCAAGGAAGATTTTCAGAAGCAGGCAGTGAAAATATACACCAAACACAGACAGAAAATAAATAACCAGTTCTTTCAGTAAATTGCAATCTGATGCATGCCATTTACTAAATGAAATATGTTCTTGAATGTATGTTCAATCCCATGAGAAAACCGTTTATAACATGTTGTGTTTTAATTTTTTAGTTCACATGTTTAAAATAAAATAACGAAAACTGAGAATTTTTATTTTTATGTTTAATTATATCCTTCTGAAAAATGACTAAATCATTTATTATAAAAACAAAGAGTAAAACATTTATAGGAAGGTGAAACAATTAAAACTAAAGCACAATAAAAACACAAGATAATACTAATAAAATTTAGATACATTATAATATTACACCTTTCAGTAGATATATTTATTATTATGAACTCAACAGGAAGACCAACTCGCTAAGTTGGACACTTTAAAACAAGAACAACAGGTGGTCCTCTTAGCGAGGTTTTACTCTTCTCACCTAGCAGGCTTAGAGTTAAATTTATATATTGAAACATTAATGGAACAGAAGAAAAAAATATTTGGCTTTTTTTTTATAAATGAAATATAGTCTCTTACTCTTCCATAGACATGCTTAAAATATGTTACTGCTTAACACATAATAAAGAGGGATAAAATAAATAGAAAACGTCTTAACATAACAGACACTAAGAGGACAACTTAAAGCTCAAATATATATTTTTTTACATGAAATCACATAAGTAATTTGTAACCAAAAATTTGACCATGTGAATTTGCAGACATCGGCCTTTGAGTCGGACCCAGTCGGCTCCCCTCCCTATAGGCAGTCCCTTCATGCAGCCAAATCTGCTGCTGCAGCAGACACCTGGAGGGCCTCGCAGTGGGGCCTTGGATCCCCAGCCTGAACAGATCCTTAAGGATAAGCTGTATGTAAAGCAGCACATCCGACAGACAGTCCTTCAAAGAACTAGCAGCAAGACTCACATGGCCAATGTGGACGAGGAGACAGAGGCAAAACTAGCACAGGTACAAGGAGAGAGTATGAAGGAATTTGCCCTTTTTGATGTTCTAACTTTGTGTGGAAAATTTCTTTTACAAAACAATGAGTAAAACCTTACCTTTAACCACTGGGTTGATGTACAGGGCCTTAAAGCTTAGTGACAAGATATTGGTTGAAAACTTATAACAATGCAATTTTATGCACAGAAAAGACTTTAGCTGCTGAACACTAATCCACAGCACCTTTTTCCTCAAAATGTTAATGTACAATAAAGGTGGAAATGAATAATCTAATGGTCATGTTGCAGTGAGAGTTGCCAGATAATTCCCCAGAACAATTTCTGATAGAATGTTAACAAACATAAAATAACAATAATAGTAATTGTCTATAAATACAAAATCTTCATTCACCATTTACAGGAGTTGAAGGAAACGCACGAAGCAGAAGATGATGTGATTGTGGTACGAGAAAGCAAGATGATGGAAGGTGAAGGTGGGCGGTCTTTAACTCGCCGTGAGAGTGAACACCTGCTTCAAGCAGTCAAGCCTCGACATAAAGGTCACCATCGACCCCTGGCGCGAACCCAGTCTAGTCCTCTCGTCACGTTCTCAATGCCTCCCCAGGGTCAGGATCTAACACCAGTCAAATATACCTTCTCTACATGTAAGTGGACAATAAATGGTGCACAACCTTCATGTAAATGCTGTAGTGTTGAGTTAATAAAAAAATGGCAAAGTTTCTTTGTTTAAAAATATTGAACAAAAAACCTGAATAGGAATGTATAGTGTAGATATTCTTAAAGACACTGCAAATTCTTTTATAATAGATTTTATTGATTGATAATTAAAGTGTACCTACGATGTAGTTCTGAACAATTAAAATTAACATAGTTTTTCTCTCAGTGTTATAAGTGGCTAATGAAGCATATGTTTGATCACTATTAAGGGTATAGATAATTATTGTCTATGTTTTATTTCTGTTTTTTAGGTGTGGCATATGACACGACGATGTTAAAGCACCAGTGTCAATGTGGCCAGGATATGGTACATCCAGAACATGCGGGCAGGATCGCCAGTATATGGGCCGCATTAAAGGACAAGAACCTGATCTCAAAGTGTGAGGTATGGCAATAATTTGGTCTAACCTTTAAATATAAGAAGCACATATTATGGCCACTTTGGGAAATTCCTGTTGTTTTGATAAAATAAAACCCATTAAAAATGTTTTCATATGATCAGTTTGTGATAACTATGTCAACCATATACTTACTGGAAACACCATGAGGGTGTGGTATGTTTTATGTTAATGGGGTGCATATTGTTACCAACAAGTAAATGGTTGAAATGAACGGACAGTCAATAAAGGCATCCCAACAAGCCATAAGTTTTTGTTTTAAAAAGATGGAAAATGGTTTGAAAAACTGAATTGGGGTTCTTTTATGGCACCCAACTGAGTTAACTTCTTCAACAAGTTGTTTACTTACATTTATGATTTACATTGATTTTTTGATAGATATCAGATGGAGAAGATACATGTACATTATGTTTGTCAATTCTATTTGAGGCAAATTATTATGAGTTCACATTTTTGAAATCTGATACATGTACATTTCAGCGACTCAAGTGTCGAAAGGCAACCTTAGAAGAGATACAGTCTTGTCATTCACAACCGTACACACTCTTATATGCCACCAATCATCTCAGTCGACAAAAGCTTGATCCAAAATTGTTTGGTACGTACTTGAAATATGATGTTTGCTGCATTCAACATTGTTTAGTATCCAGAAATGATCCTTTCTTGCAGTGTACAAAATACTGCCTTCACTGTGAGAGCATGTTGAGAACAGCTGACACCTATACATTTGAATGTTGTAGTTGTAGAACTATCTTTCCAAAGAATAATTATACATTTTTTGTTGAGAATTAGCCTTTAACACAGAATCAATTTTCTTACTTAGAATATTGACTGTTGCACACAATCTTAATCCAGAATAGTTATAATATGACTTGGCTTTTGATGCAGCTTTTCACCAACAGTTTATTTTGTGAGCAGTAATTGTGACATGTTAAAGCAGTATGTCTACTGATTCACTTGCCTTTTTGATGTATAATCCACATTTTTTCACTATTTAATATAATTTTCTTAGCATTGGATAACTGCTTTAGCAGCTTTAGTTTACCATCTTACCTAGTTTCACAATTCTAAGTAACATAACAAACTTTTGTCTGCAACAGAGAATCTACCGATGCGGTTCTGTGTTTTACAATGTGGTGGTGTTGGTGTGGATTCAGATACTGTTTGGAACGATCTCCACACTTCCACGGCAGCTAGAATGGTAAGTATTCTCCGATTTATTATAGACATCATTTCAACAACCTTTGAGTCAATGATTTGAAAGTTGAAACTAGTTTCTATTTTGAGAAGTTTAAATATTTTATATATAACATCATTGCACTCATAAATCATGATTCATTTATAGAAAGTGTTAAGAACAATAAAATTAGAGAAACTGGTTTTAACTAGTTATATGGGATGTCTGAAGCATAGTGATAAGACTCACCAATTGGTTAGCCTCTTTGTTAACTTCTCTGACTGGTTAGCCTCCCATGGTTCAAGTCCTGTTCTAGGCAACAAACCTAATGTGGCAAGGTCATCCAGCTGACCTGCATTGAGCCAGTGGTTCTGCCCAGACATTTGTCCTGGGTCTTCCTCCTCCAGAAAAGCTGAACAGTGCTATAAGGATGATAATTGGTCACTGCAATGCATTTGAAAAACAAATAAACCAGTTATACATACTGGTCACTGCAATGCATTTGAAAAACAACAACAAACCAATAAACCAGTTATACATACTTTTTAAATTTGGAAATTGTTCTATAGTGTTCATGGTTCTTTATCCCTTTACTTGCTGGAAACACCATTAACTCTGTTCACACATAAGGCATCCCCCCCCCTTAGGTGTTTCCAGCATGGAAAGGGTTTATGGTGTATCTGATTCTAAAATTTTCTGCATTTCTTGGTGTATTTTTTTGCCTCCTTTTCAAAATCACCATAGTATAGCGGAGTATCTTTTCACAACAGGCTGCAGGGACGGTAACAGAGCTGGCATACAGGGTTGGTGGGGGAGAATTGAAAAATGGCTACGCACTGGTTCGACCCCCTGGACACCATGCAGAGCCCGAACAAGCGATGGGCTTTTGTTTCTTTAACTCTATAGCTATCGCAGCCAAACAGTTGAAAGAGACGCTGAAAATGAGGAGGATTCTTATCTTAGATTGGGTATGTCATGTGTCTTGTGTGAGAACTCTTTATGTTGTTAAATGCTGATCATTCAACCCTTATCATTCTACATTCCAATACAATACCCAGTCTTACATTTTTCCAACAACATTCTTAGGCAGCTAGATATTTTGCTATAGACTTGGCAGCAGATTGTGCAAATCTTGATCTGACAGCTCCAGAGGACAGGTAATATTGGGATATGGCTGATCTGGATCAGACAGCTCCAGAGGACAGGATATATTGGGATATGGCTGATCTGGATCAGACAGCTCCAGAGGACAGGTAATATTGGGATATGGCTGATCTGGATCAGACAGCTCCAGAGGACAGGTAATATTGGGATATGGCTGATCTGGATCAGACAGCTCCAGAGGACAGGTAATATTGGGATATGGCTGATCTGGATCAGACAGCTCCAGAGGACAGGTAATATTGGGATATAGCTGATCTGGATCAGACAGCTCCAGAGGACAGGTAATATTGGGATATGGCTGATTTGGATCAGACAGCTCCAGAGGACAGGTAATATTGGGATATGGCTGATCTGGATCAGACAGCTCCAGAGGACAGGTAATATTGGGATATGGCTGATCTGGATCAGACAGCTCCAGGGGACAGTTAATGTTGGGATATGGCTGATCTGGATCAGACAGCTCCAGAGGACAGGTAATATTGGGATATGGCTGATCTGGATCAGACAGCTCCAGAGGACAGGTAATATTGGGATATGGCTGATCTGGATCAGACAGCTCCAGAGGACAGGTAATATTGGGATATGGCTGATCTGGATCAGACAGCTCCAGAGGACAGGTAATATTGGGATATAGCTGATCTGGATCAGACAGCTCCAGAGGACAGGTAATATTGGGATATGGCTGATCTGGATCAGACAGCTCCAGAGGACAGGTAATATTGGGATATGGCTGATCTGGATCAGACAGCTTCAGAGGACAGGTAATATTGGGATATGGCTGATCTGGATCAGACAGCTCCAGAGGACAGGTAATATTGGGATATGGCTGATCTGGATCAGACAGCTCCAGAGGACAGGTAATATTGGGATATAGCTGATCTGGATCAGACAGCTCCAGAGGACAGGTAATATTGGGATATGGCTGATCTGGATCAGACAGCTCCAGAGGACAGGTAATATTGGGATATGGCTGATCTGGATCAGACAGCTCCAGAGGACAGGTAATATTGGGATATGGCTGATCTGGATCAGACAGCTCCAGAGGACAGGTAATATTGGGATATGGCTGATCTGGATCAGACAGCTCCAGAGGACAGGTAATATTGGGATATGGCTGATCTGGATCAGACAGCTCCAGAGGACAGGTAATATTGGGATATGGCTAATCTGGATCTGTGCTTTTTGCCAAAGACATGATTTTTAGTTGGTTCAGAGTTAGATACTTGTATCTGGAACATATGATATTTAGTTTAAGGTGGGTAACACTGAGTTAGATACTTGTATCTGGAACATATGATATTTAGTGTAAGGTGGGTAACACTGAGTTAGATACTTGTATCTGGAACATATGATATTAAGTTTAAGATGGATAACAGTCATAGACTTGGCTTATAAATCTATAACAAACAGTGACTGTATAACATGTAGAACTCTTCATTAAATATTGACTTTGGTAAAGAAATAACATGTTTTGTACAACTGCCAGTTCAAAGTGATTTTTTCTGTTCTTTATGTTTGTAAATTATTAAACAAATTATCTTCATATCTTCAGTACTAATTGAAAACATTACTACAGTTCATTATCCCATCAAACTAGACAGATATCTATTTAAGTGTGACAGCATATGATATCCCTTATGCAAAATTCTTCGTTTACAAGAAAAATAACATAAAGGACACCAACACTTACAGAAATAGAGTTATGGCAACTTCTTTCCTATGGATAATTAACTACATGTCAAATGATGAAAAAAAATGTCCAGAAAATAAATACAACCACTTCCTTTTCCAGGATGTTCACCATGGTAATGGCACACAGCAGATGTTCTACAACGATAGCCAGGTTTTGTATATGTCAATTCATCGCCATGATGATGGGAACTTCTTCCCTGGAACGGGGGCCCCAGAAGAGTGTGGGGCAGAGGAGGGGCTTGGCTTCAACGTGAATGTGGCCTTCAGTGGAGGTCTGGACCCTCCCAAGGGGGACGCTGAGTACTTGGCGGCTTTTAGGTGAGTGGTAATGCCAATATGTTGGGTCATGGACTCACAGTCACTCATTATTTGGCCTTTAATTCTGAGAAAAGTGACTAAATCCCAAGTTTGTTGTTGTGATAGTTTATTTCTGAGTCTAGTGAAACACCATTTCTATGACCGGCTGAAATAGCTCAGGTGGTAGAGCGTCAGCTTGCAGATCAGGAGGTCGTAGGTTCAAACCCCGGCCAGGTCAAACCAAAAACTTTAAAGTTGGTAGTAGTGGCTTCCCTCCTAAAGCTCGGGCCTAAGGGGGCCTAAGGGGACAGCATTACGCCTGACTTGTCGGTGTCGGTATAATGGATCGGCAGGGTTCAGTCCCTAGGCACCTCATAAGTGCCCTTGTGCTATAATGATAGAAATGTCGCTGCGCAGTATTGGCAAAAATGCCGACAAATCCCATCCCATTTCTATGTAATCAGTTTTTAAAGCTCCTAGAGAGTGAAATATAACACTCAAACCATCTTATTGTCTGGCTATCGGTATCAACATCTGTCTGACCAGTTGGTGTGTATTAGCTATAACTTTAATATCATTTACAGAATTTCAATCTTCACCATGTTTTAGACACACACTTTGAAGGTGTGTTATGCATAACATTAACATGTGCAAAGTATGAAATTTAGGGACATATTTTTGGTCATTGCATTTGCAGGGGGTTTAGTCCACTCACGTTCCTTGTTTTTTTGTGTCTGTTATAAAAGTTTACTTTTGTATAAACAAGTCTCACTTGCAGGGAGGTCTTAGGGAATTGAAATTGAGGTTTAACTTTTGTTGTTATTGAAGCATTTATTTATTGTTTATCATGTAAAAACCAACATTTATATGTAACTAAGACTTGCTACAAGTCTTACATCATATTATTAAAATCACTTTTTTCTGAACATATAGGAATATATTCATTATATTTTCTTGAAACATTTTTCCCTACTGAACTTTAATCATTGTTATATGTAAGTTATTCTCAATTATCTCCACAGAACTATAATCATGCCAATAGCACGGGAGTTTAAACCAGAGATTGTGTTAGTTTCTGCCGGGTTTGATGCTGCGGCCGGTCATCCAGCACCACTGGGAGGGTACCTTGTGTCACCGGCATGTAAGTCGCTTATAATCAGTCGTGTCAGCCATTGTTTTCTTTGTATTTTTTATATTTTGGGCCTCATTTGGTTGCACTTACAGCATAAGCTCGTTGGTTCCTGGTAAGGAAGCTCTGGGTTTGATCCATGGCAGCGACATACTAAAGTCGTTAAAAATGGTAGCGATTTAACTCTCTAACTTATGCTTAAGCAAATATAGGGTAGTTCCAGAACTGGTTGGCCTGTTGTCAGGATAATGTGACTTGATATGGCATCAAGCCAGGTGTTCATTGCATGCTATACACCGTGAAGGTGTGACGTAGTGGTAGAGTCACCGATTAGCCTTGGGTTCGAGTCTCATTTGGTGCGAAGGACTTAATGTGAGAAGGTCTTCCAGCTGACTGCAACAGTGTGCCGGTAGTTCTACCCAAACATTTGTCTGGGGTCTTCCTCCACCAAAAAAGCTGGACATCCTTTAATGAGGTTTTTAAAGAAGGTTTTTAGCACTTGCCAGATGAAACATCAATATACATGTAGTGATATAGTCTTATCTTTGTGTGTTTGATTTACAGGTTTTGGTCACATGACCCGGGAGCTGATGTCACTGGCGGATGGAAAGCTGGTGCTGGTCTTGGAGGGAGGGTATGACATCTCTGCCATCTGTGAATCCACAGAGATGTGCGTGCGAGCCTTGCTAGGAGAACAGATCCCAGACATTAGCCAGGAGGAGATGTGTAAAGTCTCTTGTAAATCTGCCTTAGACACCCTGGAGAACACCATCAACATACAGAGTATGTTACTAAATAAGAGTGTTTGTATAGGGGTTTATTACAAATTTAAGTAAGAATTACTGAAGTACAGAGTAAATGTGTGTGTCATCATTGCCAAGAAAGGCATTAGTGAGGTACAGAGTAAGTGTGTATCAGGGTTACAGAGTAAGGCATTGGTAAGGTACAGAGTAATTGTGTAAGGCATGAGTGAGGTACATAGTAAATGTGTGTGTCAGAGTTAGTAAGGCATTAGTGAGGTACAGAGTAAATGTGTGTGTCAGGGTTAAAGAGTAAGACATTGGTAAGGTACAGAGTAATTGTGTGTGTCAGGGTTAGAGTAAGACATTGGTAAGGTACAGAGTAATTGTGTAAGGCATTAGTGAGGTACAGAGTAAATGTGTGTATCAGGGTTACAGAGTAAGGCGTTGGTAACGTACAGAGTAATTGTGTAAGGCATTAGTGAGGTACAGAGTAATTGTGTGTGTCAGGATTGCAAAGTAAGGCATGAGTGAGGTACATATTAAGTGATGGTACAAAGTATCTAAGTGGATATGTAGCAAGTGGTGTTCACATATGCTTGCCTGAATGGGCTTTTAAACAGGCTGCACAAAATTTAATCGCTATTTTGTCAGGTTTGCCATCTGTGTAAAATGTCATTAGAAGAAACCTTGTGCATGTGGTTAATGTCCTCACATATTGATTGAACAGTTAAGATTGCAATATTGCCTGAGCTTTTATTTAGATTGGTTTTTATTCATATTTATCAATTAATGTTATTGTACTTTTTTTGGAAGTTCTTGATGTTGAATTATTTGTTCTAAATAGGTGTTTATTTGAGGATAGAAAGACTGACCTGTATTTTGTTTATTTCCTTTACTTCATCCATGCTAAATGTATTTACTGAACATTTTCCTAACATTTATGCTAATAAAATTCCATTTTTATTAAGGTAAACATTGGCCTTGTGTGCAAAGGTACCTAGGAACTATACAGTATACACTTACTGAGGCTCAAAAACGAGAGAGCGAGGAAACTGACACAGTTACTGCCCTTGCTTCACTCTCCATGCAGGCCCATCAGAGAAGGTAGGTTTAGAGCCTTTTGAGTACATTTAAAAAATATTATAATTGAAAATAATTGCATTCCTATCACTGTATCATCAGTAAACATTTTTTTAAAAACTTATATAAACAATATATTTGCTTTTCTTGCAAGTCTTAAAATGGGAATTCATTAAGAGCCCAGGTTGGTTTTAATGTTCAGACCAGGGAACCATTTAATCAAGAGTCCAGAATCTGAACCATTCTGCCATTAATGCTCCCTTTAAAAAAACTGATCAAATTTAAGATTGCTGTAATATTACACATTAATTTTCTGTTCCAGTAACTCCACGGAACAAGAATCAGAACCCATGGATGAAGAATCCTAGAAAAGAGAGCGGATGCAAAACAAGCTATGGATGAATTTGCTTCTGTTGTTGCTATAGCAACCATTCCTACCCATAGTGCACTAATGGTAGATTTGTTGCCCAGCACCATGTGTTGTGATTGGTCCTCTCTGTGTTTGTGTACTCTCTGAGATTATCTTGTGATATGTTAACAATATGGGGTTTTGCAAAGAAATTGCTCTGGTTGCTATGAAAGCCCGGTTCCCAATGATGGTCACTTCGACAGCCCAGTTCCCATGGCTGGTTGCTATGAAGATTAGTGCCCAGTGCTGGTTGCTGTGAAAAACGGTTCGGAGGATGCGTCTATTTACTTCCTAAATGAATGGGTAGACTGGTACCAGTTCATATTCAAGCATGGATTTGTTTACCAGTCGAGTACCTGACAAGCAAACAAGTAGCTGAACAATGCAGAAGGGAAGTAGATTGCCTTTAAGACTGGTTGTGTTTGGGTCAAGATAAAATGAGTTTAGATCCGAACTGATAGGATTCTTCAAGAAGGGAACCAGAATTGAAGACTTAATGTTTTGCATTTTGAAAGTTGACTTACAGCGTTATGTCTATATTGACAGCTCTGTTACCAGAATTTGTTTCCAGCTCGTCAAAAAGTTAGATTGGTTTTGTGAACATGGGAACCGGACAAAAGGATCTCGGCAGATTAATTCAGACACTGCCTCTAATCGTTTCATGTTGCTACACGTTAGTCGGCGTACAGTATGCTTGGGATATAAGTGTAAAAAAATAAAACAGTAAAGGGTACCACATGGATAACTGTTTACTGAATCAGAAACATAGGTTAATTTAAAACAAAGTTCTTGTGTTCTTTTAAATGTGTCAAGTTTTTTGTAAGATATATAATTCTTATTTTAATTGGTTGATCAATGTTTAAGGTGTTTTTTTGTATGTTTATCAATACAGTAGAGGGATTGGTTGTTGTCAGTAGGAAATTTGATAAGTTGGGTTTTTTTCTTTGAGAAAAAAATCCGTGAAAAATTGGACAGCTCTTTACTGTTGTGTAATTATATAATGTGTACTGGGCATCTGTTTAAAACAAGAAATGGTCCTAATGTCTCGGTATATTTTGTACCAACACACAGACGGTGTATTGAAAGGAGTCATTCTACTTTCATAGACCTGTGTAAAACTCAGTGTGTTTTAAAACTATATTACATCATTTATTATAATCATTTGAAGAACTTGGTCGTCCATGGGAAACAAAAACCTTTTGTTCGTCTTTGTGTTGGGCCATACTAGATACATCATTATTATTATTCATTTTTTTGTTGTTGTCGAGCATACATAAATTTACAAACTATATGAATGTCACAATGACAGTTTGTGATAGGTATAAGCACATTATTTGCAGCCAAGCTTTTTTGCTCTTCTGTATATAATATCGCCTTGCGGGCTGTCTTAATGCACACTCTTTGATTACATTGTATGTACATACATAACACATGGTCATGTTGATAAGATTTTTTTTTTTATTGTTGAATCATCATTTCTTGTCGCTATCTTCAACTACATCAGATGACATTACACTTATGTTATGGGCATTGAGCATACATGCTTTGAATATTGTTATTTATACGTTCATAATATTACTAGGAGTAATTTTCTTTTATTGTGATGCCTTATTGTGATGAATATTTTTATGAACATAGTGTTAGCTAGAATGCTCTCAAGACGCACTGTTATAATTTAAAAAAGCATGCGTTTTAATTGTGGGAAAATTACAGTAAAGAACAGTTAATGATATAAATTTATTTTAACTTTTTTGAGATTAATGCAAAATTATAAAACGTTTTGTTTAAAACTAATGCAATTTTATTTTATTTCAAATTTGCTAATGCGTTGATTTAGAGAAAGAACTTTTTCTTGCTTAATTATGTAATTTTCATGGAAGGTGAAGCTATATCTAATTCAGTGCATTAAGGTAGAGCAACTGTAATGCTGCACCTCTAGTTAAAAAGTATCAAAATGAGGGTTAAAATTGCAAAACTGGGGGTTGAGGGTTCGAATCCCGGTATGGGCACGAATGGTCAGCTTTTTCTCTTCCTATTTTTTCACTTTGACATTTTTTTTGGCATCACCCTTCCAGATATAAAATAAAACATGTTTATTTTTTATTTTGTAAATGAATTTTAATTTAGTTTTTTGTGCTAAATTTGATTACAAATTTATTACCTGATAAATTACCTGATAAAGTCTAACAAAACATTAAAACCATGTGGTGGTGAAATTATTTTATATTTTGCAGCATCAAGAAAAATACTTCATAAAACATTTTGGGCAACACTGAAACAAATCATTTGTCTATCAAGAGCGCTGTAATTTTATTAATAAAGCACAGTCAACAGAAGGAATATGAAAATCAGCCTAAAATGTGTTGAGTTGGTAAACAATTAATTACATATTTGGGATGGTTCAAGTCAAACTAATCAGTCAATGTTTGTTGGGTTTGTCTATACCTATAATTTGTTTCCAAATGATACTCATTAGCAAAACACTTCTCCAAAAGCAGATATAACATAATATTTATAGTTCTCTTATTTCTAAAAAGAAAACCTAAATTCAATTTTAGAAGAAAAAATATCTA
The DNA here is from genome assembly GCA_007844125.1 of Sinonovacula constricta. NCBI lineage: Eukaryota > Metazoa > Mollusca > Bivalvia > Cardiida > Solecurtidae > Sinonovacula > Sinonovacula constricta. Next base: position 3,932,418 of record CM017567.1, on the reverse strand, counting down.
TAAATTAAAACTTGGTGCAGAATTTCCTTAAAATTTGGCATAAACATCAACATCAAAATATACAACACATTAGTTAATTTTAAACTTCTGTATATTGTCTATTACACTTGCGTTACCTTAAGATGTTCTTTTATTTTATCAATTAAGAGTAGTTAGCTCAGTCTTCTTTTATATAGCATTTTTGCCATTTGTTTACTATCACTCGAATATTTTTATTCACACAACAACTTTTAGTCTTTATTTATGCATTGGAGCTTCTTTTGTTTATGATTGCAAGGAAATACCCTTGAATGGACAAAATGCGGCAATGTTATTTTTATTTGAAATTTTATTGATTTAAGCACAGAAAATTCTAATGTTTCAATTGTTTTTGCTAACACTGTTTTAAAAAGTAATAAAATACTCCTGTCTAGCTAACACTGTTTTAAAAAGTAATAAACAAAATACTCCTGTCTGTTATAGATAAGAATGGAAGTTAAATCTTTGACTGTTTTAAAGTAGATTTCACAAATGTTCACCTGTGATGCCTTCTTATTTTTTAATCAAAACAAACACTAGCATTGTTTATTTTTGTTTAATATTCCTTGAAACAACCTCTCTTTTTCACTTAAATAATATCATTGATGCATCATAGTTATTTTTTATTATTCTTACATTAGCAAAAAATATGCTTAAGATGATAATATATATCTTAGTGACAATGACATAATTTGTGACATCAGTTTCATCATCAGTGACATCATATATGACATCATCAAGTGGAGCGCACCAGGGTACTTATCCTCTCATTGTCATTAATCATAATTTTTGCATCCAACTTATCATTGATTGTCATCAGCAGTCATCATTTGTATCACCATCATCAGGAATAAAATTTCTCATTTACAATTTTGATGTTGTCCAAACTATTTAGTGTTTTCAATCAACAGTGTTTTGTGTCTTGATTTTCATTGTGATTCATGCTTGGGATTTGTCTTCAACTGTAAAAACAACTTTTTATTCACTATTAATAAAAAATTGATGATAAATTTAAATCAAATTGTATGTCTACTCAAGTTCAGTAAATCATTTTCATATTGACTGTAGCTTATGAAGCATTTATCTTAACTTTTGGTAAATAACAGTACATACTGTTTTAAATTCCCCCTTGATGCTAAAAATGTTATGATTCCTTTGATGAAAAAAGTTTTTTAAGTTCCCTTTTTTCAATTAATTGCCACAATATACCAGTAGTTAATGCCATTTTAGCATAATCTAGCCATTTTTGTTGAGGAAGGACCTAGGCAAGTATCTGGGTAAAATGACCAGTGCACCACAGGTCTGGTGAAAAAACTTCACACATTATGTTCCTTGCCCCAAATGTGACCTGAACCAACGTGGTTGAGCAGTCTGAGAAGTTACAGTTAGGTGACTACCACATGGCACCATGCCACCCTTCATACATCTATGTTTCCTTTGTTACAGTTAGGTGACTACCACTTGGCACCATGCCAGAAATCATACATCTATGTTTCCTTTGTTACAGTTAGGTGACTACCACTCGGCACCATGCCACCCTTCATACATCTATGTTTCCTTTGTTACAGTTAGGTGACTACCACTCATTACCATGTCATCCTTCATACATCTATGTTTCCTTTGTTACAGTTAGGTGACTACCACTTGGCACCATGCCACCCTTCATACATCTATGTTTCCTTTGTTACAGTTAGGTGACTACCACTCGGCACCATGCCACCCTTCATACATCTATGTTTCCTTTGTTACAGTTAGGTGACTACCACTCGGCACCATGCCACCCTTCATACATCTATGTTTCCTTTGTTACAGTAAGGTGACTACCACTCGGCACCATGCCACTCTTCATACATCTATGTTTCCTTTGTTACAGTTAGGTGACTACAACATGGCACCATGCCACCCTTCATACATCTATGTTTCCTTTGTGTCTTATACATGGAATAACGTCAAGCCAAATTCTTGACAAACAAACAGATGTGTTTTAATGAGAATGAAGTTGTATTTTAGAAATTGTTCTAGTAATGTAGTGACAGACTACGAGCATAAGGGGGTGTTTAATAGAGTGTTTATGACAGCCTTACCTTGATAGGATATTACCATTGTAACATTCATTTTAACGAGTCTTAAATTTTTTATTGGCAGCTCAACATTTTGCATTTATTCATTAAACGTCCCAAAATATCATAGATACATGACGACTTGTTTTAACAAGATGACATACTAGACCATGCCTCATACAGAGCTTGAGCTTAAAGGAAGGATACCCGGTACTAGTTATTAAATATATATTTCTCATATTTTGTTTATATTTTATGAAAATGCACAGAAAGTTTGAAGACCTTTCGTGCTTGTTAAACCTTTGAAAAGTGAATCTACTTGCTCTTCATTAGGGTGAATTGTATGCACAAATACGGTTGTCTAAATATTTGTGAAATGGGGCCTTTTCTCAAACTTTGAATGGAGAAGTCTAATGATTATTTGTCCCAACATTTTAACTCTGTTGTTTTTGTATTTACAAAACAGTTTTTAGAAAGCGACCCTCATTGCCTTTTTTTTATTCATATTTGTGATACATTTTGTGTAGTTTAGATGTATTAAGTTGATTTGTCCAAGTCTGGTGCAGAGCTATGTTTTCATCATGTTTAAGGATCTGAAGTGCTCGTGTTATAGAATATATATATAACATATATAATATAACACTCACTATCTTACATGTATTTTATTAAAGTATATTGTTTCTTTTCATCTTTTATTTCTGTTTGAGTTTTTATAGATGTATATCATTGTTAAAGTCAATTTGATGTTTTATCAGATATGTTATGAAAAAATACTTATTTTGTTATTTGTATATAAAGTTAAATTAGTAGTAGAAGGAGTACTATGTACAATTTATATTGGTTTTAGCAGTGAGTATTGTGGCTTTTACTTTTCTACCCTTATTGCTGAGTGTAACAGTGAGAAACCAGGCTTATCAGTTGACCATAAAAGGGGCGGCCTGGAGAAGAAGAAAAAATTGTAACAAAAACCGAAATCTGGTAAATGGTTTTAATTAAGCCAGAAACAAATTTAAGTAAGAACAACGTTAAAAAAAAAATGTTGTAAACACTATATACAGTTGTTATATAGAAAACGTTAATAAAACTTTACAGGTGGTTAAGAATTGCAAAGTAAAAAGACAGATTAGTCTGGATACTTTTTGTTAAAAGGCTCAATAGTAAACAAGTGGTTAAAATCAGACTTAATCTGACATCATTTCTCCCATGCAGAACCAAACAGACTGCATCAGTGACTGTAGATTTTTACCACTTTATGCTTTTTCTCTCTCTCTCTGCACCCCACTTCCTCTAAAAAAAACTTCTGTTTTTATTGTCATTTTGGTGTTGTGAAATTCTGTTGTACCATCGATAATCAGTATTTCTGTTAAATGAAGGGGGTTTTGTTTTTTCACACAAGCATGCAAATACATGCATTTCCCCTATATTAGCGTTTTCTGATCATCAGGTTTAGTTAAGTATTTATTCAATACTTTGCAGGCACCGTTTATAAAGCTTGATCACTGGTTTGTATGAACAATGGTCAACTGTCTTGTCTCCCAGCTGCCACTTTATAGATATCCACCCGTGTACATTATGTCACTCATTCATTTTCTCATCACTTCTTCTTTCCTTTTTACATTCTACATTCACAAAAAAAGAAACCGACTCAATCTGGCCTGATGATGTTGCAGTTAGGTTTAACTAAATTTAGAGTTGTCTTTTATGTTCTGTTGTTGTTTTTTAATCTTTAAATTATAAACACATTTAATGCAATTTATAAAAAGCAGTGCTGTAACAATTTTGGGGGTTTAATAATCAAAATTAATAATAACTGTACTAAAAATAGCAACACTACTGTTTTAATCAGCTGAAAATATTACCCTCGATTCGGATACAAAATTTTAACAAATTGACAGAATCATCTTATGTCTTTTACATTTTTGCAGAAACCTTGTCAGCGTTACATATTTGTCAAGTTGTGGGTCCCATTTAATCACTAAAATTCACAAGATGTGACAGTGCAAACCCAGTAAAGATACCATAACATGCTCTAGTGCAATGCTACAGGCCCTCTAGTTAACACCTCAAATGGGTTTGTGTGTGTATTGATAATTGAAATTTAATTGAATATTGATTTGACGTTGGTTGATTTTGGAAACATAATTATTGATACAATCATGTACTGCCAGAAGGCCTGTTGATTTATGGTTTTTATGACAAAATTATTGGAATAGTGTAAAACTTTGTTTAGAAAAAGGTTGAATTTTACTTTTCTGTCAAATTTGTATTTTTTTTCTCCTTTTACGATTTTTTGTTTCTGTATTGGAAGAAGTATTGTTTACTTTCTTTCACCAATCACTGCCAGGTGCTGTTCTTACAGAAAGAAAATCATGTCAGATTCTTTGTTAAAGTGAAAAGTCCAACAAATGAATTGTTTTATAAATATTACAACTTCTACTTAGACAGACACAAACATTTAAGTTGTTGACTAGAGGAGGCTGTTTTTTTATGTATTTTATGTTTAATCAATTTTTGTTAGCACCTTGTTTTTGTCATATTTAAGTTTTTCATGTCAAAAGAAAAAAATATTTTTGCTCTGTATACTCTTTTCAATCCTTTTGTAAGCCATTGATAGTGACACCTATATACTTATTCTCTGTTGTTGCTATAAGTACTTTCTATGATAAGTTTTGTTATAATGAACTGTGGTTTATTATAATAAAGATGTGAAATCTATCTTGTATTAGTTACAGTTTATCTGTTGTCTAGAAAAGTTTATTTTTGTATCTTATATTCTAATATAAATGAAAAATAACATTTATCTTGGTTAATGATAAAGTGTGTAGGAATTAATATAATTAAAAGAAAGCCTAAAATCATACTGCATTTGTAAACAACCCCAAACAATGCTTCATTATTTGATAAACACTATATGCATAGTTTACAATACACATTGAAAAAAACTAAGAAGCAAAAAGTATAAATCCTGAACAGGCTTATCCTATGTGGAAATAGGCTAATCTGGACCTACACTATTTGCCAAAATCTGCTAAATTCTGTGATTAGCAGGCAAACAGTTATGTTTATTGTTAACTTCTGCCCTGATACTTTTTTATAGAAATGATACAAATAATACAACTAAATTAAATCTTGTAATAAAGACTGGTGACACTTATTAAATGAGGGCAATAATCCTTGTTTACATTTGAATTCCTCTTTCTCTAAACAGTAAATAATGATTTGTAGTAGTATAGGTTATGAATAAGAAAAAAAAACTTTCATTAATATTGTTTTGATTTATTAAAGAATGTTATAAAAAGGTTGTTAAATGTACATTAATTTTCTAAATGAAAATGGTTCTAAAAATTGTGTTCTTTCATTTATGTGTGAATTCAAGGCAGTTAGTGTTGGTGCCATAAGACATGGTTAGCATTGATATTTAAAGCCTTTTTGAAGGAGTTTTTTTATGCAGCTGATAAATGACTGTTAAAATTAGAACATTCAGGACTTTAAATGTAATTTTATAGAATGTCCACATCTGTAACATCCTGCAAACAAAATAATAATGTTTGTAAAGTACTCATACATTGATATAAAAGTACATATACAAGACAGAAGATTTTATTCTGATTTTTATGCCAAAGTTAATGAATACATTTATACATGAATAATGCTAATAAGCTTTGCAAAGTCGACTTAAACAAAGGAATATTTGGACTGCCTTGATTTTTATTGGCCAAGGGAGCTAATGTGAGTTTTGCCTGTGTTCATAATGGTTAGAAATATATTTTTATTAAATCATTTCAGCAGTAGTTTTATTTCTAATAAGTAAAGTAAAGATTTATAATTGATTTCTTTTGATCAAAGTATGAGAATAAATTTTTAAAAATCTGTAATCTCCGAGAAAATCACATTTTCTTGGACATGGATTGATTGTTATCTCAAATCTTAAAATATTAGTAAATAGGAACCCAGGGTACTAATTTGTAAATGTGTGCTTTTCTTAAGTATTCTTGCTAACCTATGGTTAAAGATGAAATAAAACAGGGCCAAAGTTTATACACTTGAGAGTTAAAATAGTCATCTTTTCAAATGACATGTTCCTGATTTGTCAGCTCTGGACAATGGGTCAGGTTTTAATCTTAGTTATTAAACTTCTGTGCTAACATTAAATATGCAGATTTGGTACACTACAAAAAGGGTCTTCCTACCTGGATTGTTTATTACAAACACCACTTCAAAATGACAGAGGAAATTATTAATTTTGGAAAGATAACTTATCTTTCCATTTTGGAGCATCAACAAAATCTGCTGAATATATTGATATAATTCATTATTTTTATGAGCCTTACTGCCAGTTTGAAGAGGATTTTACAGTTTGTTTTTTACTTGGATTTAGTATCAGGCTAAATCATCAGCGACTCATTATCTGTTTTGCCTTATATAAACATTATCATTTTAAATTGAGAACAAACAAAAACCCTCTACTTTGTCTGTATTCTGTCCATATAAAGTGTTGAATCATTTTATTTCTCTGCAATTTAACAGTTTCCTATCATTGTACGATATAAGTCATGAAAATTGTGAAGTAAATTTTTTGTTGTTATAGCAACATTGTCTCGTCTTTTCCTTTTTCGTCCCAGTCCTTAATTGAGAACAGACAACCCAACATTGCTAACTGAGGTTTTGTATCAGGATATATGTTACGTCATTAAATACAAAATGATATAAGCGTTCAATGCAATTTGTGGAATTTTTTTGTTGTTTCTGTGTATACTGTTTACCGTAGACGATGCTAGAAATCGGCCTATCAAGAGTTATCTCCCATGCCTGCCATATGCGGCCGTTTCAGCCCAGCAAGCATAAAAGAGCTTTTACGTTACCATGGCCAATACTGCCTAGTTTAATATAAAAAACAAACAAGTGTTTTATAATTAGACAAAAACACTTCTGTTGGTGTGATGACTTGTGTAATTGAGACAAAATCTTCAGGATTCTTATTTCTGATTTTAATATACCTTCTACAGCCATCTTTTGTACCATAAGCATTGTACAGTCCTGCACAGAAAATGGCGGCCTCCAGTTTGAAAATGGCATTGTCTATAAAGCTTTTTAATTAACCCCTTACACACTGTAAACACCATTCACACCATTAATATTAAACCTTTCTTTACCCGAATGATGATTATTATTTCAGCAACATCCAGCTGGGTTTTTTTTGTTCAGAGAAAGACCTCTGACATGTTTGGGTAGAACAACAGGTGCAGGTCAGCTGGAAGACCACCACCCAGACAGGGCTTCAAACGTAGTGAAAGTCTGTGGAACCAAATTTATTTAATAAATTTTGATAGAATTAACTTAGTTAACACAGCTGGACTGGAAATCAACCTTATGTTAAAGATTTTGCCTTCAGACTTAAACTGCTTTTCACCATGCTTAATATGTAATTGTACAGTTCAAGATCAATTAGCTCCCTGATGGGCTGGAAATTATCTGATCAGAATCTATACTATGTGCTGCAGAGTTTCTAATTATGTCTTTAACTTTTAAGATTTTGTTTTGCTTATGAAAAAATTGAACAAATGTACCATGCAAGCGTTAGAACACACAAAGAGGGGTTGTTAAACAGCACTTTGCACGTATCTTGCTGTCTTTGTGGCATAACATATACTAAATGTTAATACCGGTATATAATAAAATTATTATTATTTATACATGTATATAACAAATACAATGATAACCACGGATATATTTATGTGCAAGAATGTGGTTGTTGGTCGGGAGGTCATTGTTACAGGGGCCTGTGATGACAAGTAACATCTGAAGGGAATAACCAGCCAATAGTGTAGATCCTGATCAGACAGTTTCTAGTACAGTGTTAGCAGATCTGGGTTTACCCTATTGGCCTTAACTTGATCAATTTGCCCTTAGAAGGCAAAGACTCGGCTATGTAGCCACTAATAAGTGTGTTGTTTTATAAAATCTTGTAAGTTTGTCTCTAAACTTAACACTTTAGTTGCTGGAAAAACCATTCGTACCCCATTAGGATAAAACACCGCATCCTTATGGTCAGGCCTCAGCAAGTAGAGGCTTACAATGTCCATTCAGTGTGATTCCAAAATGAAACTTGAGGAAACTCAAACCTTAAATGGAGAAAAATACTTCATATGTGCAAAAAACTTCTTCATTTGTATAATGAATCTTCAGTTTGCTATTTTAAAATTTAAAGTAAAATAACAAGGTTATGATCAAAGACTGGGGTTACCTGTACAAGGGAAATAGCACATGAATAACAAGATTCATAAGTTTTTCTGTTTACTTGTGTTGTAGACAAACAAGTACATATATGTAAAATTGATAAAAATTAGCAGAAAACCTGAAATGAAAGAAGATAATTCTACATGTAATCTCACATATTAGATAGGACTGCTAAAAAAGGCATGTTTGATCTAACAGTTTAGAATATTGATATTAATTCATAATAGTAAGACTGAAACTTAGAATGAATTATATTAGACTTGTTAAGCTGTGTGAAAAATCAAAGTAATAAATAGATGTACAGTCTAACTTGTACTAGCAGTCGCGTGTTAAGAGCGGCCATTTTGGTGTAAGCGGTCACTTCAATTCCCCCCCGAGCAATTTCTTCTTTAATTTTCTTGTAATAAGTGGTCGTTTGTGTTCTGCGGCCAGCGTCACCTTCAAACGAAATAAACCTTCCTTAATTGACCCCCAATCAGCAGTCATCAGTCAATGGACTATGCCACCGATGGTTTCTTGACGCAACGGCTAGACAAGTGCCTGTCTCGGGTCCACTACTAAGAGAGAAGGCATTAACTGTTTTGTATTAAGCAGCCAACTTGTCTTAAGCAGCCAATTTTCGTCAATCCCTTGGGTGGCTGCTTGTTTGACTGTATATCTATATTTTAACTTCTGTCTGTGGTGTAAATTATTTCTGATTTTCTTCTTGCTATGCAGTTGCATTTTTTACAGTTTAAAATGCACTGTTACTTATACCATAAAAAGCAAGATATTAGAGTTAACATAAGGTGACATGTTGCCATGGTTATATTGCAGATAAAAAAAATAGTGAAAACATTTGTGTCCTAAATATCAATGCTAACAAATTCAAAATCAATATGCTAATTTTTACAATCTATAAGCTTGAAGAAATTTAAATACAAGAAAGGTAAATACAAGTTACATCACAAGAGCTTGGTTACCACAGCCCCTCACCGTGTTCGGGTGCCGGTCGAGGTGAGAACTTTAATATGGGGAGGTTTTCCAACTAACCTGCGGTATGCCAGTGGTTCTACCTTGAAATAAGTCTGGGGTCTTCCTCCACCAATAATTAGCTGGACGTTGCCAATATGACAATAACTGTGCTGCTGCAAAGTAACAAAAAAAAAAAAACACCAACAAGTTGCTTTATTATTAATGTTTACTCATTGTTGACATGTTGTTGTTTTTTTACTAGACCTAACAGTAAGTACAATGTTAGAAAGAGTAAACAGTTATTACAGTTACTAATGTTTTAAAAAAAAGCTGCTCATGAATTGAGATTTGAGTAATGAAGGATGACATTTTGCAGTGATAATAAATAATTTTGAATAACTATGTAGGAGATTGCGATAAGGATATACAATAAATTAAAAATGGATTGTTAATAAATGTAGAACACAATAAAATAGCACACAAAAAAGTAAATTTCTTTAGCAGGCTCCACTACATATATTTTTATCTGATTACATTAAATCTTTTAAAACAATTTCAATATTGATAATATTTGCAGATTGTGTTTCATCTTCTTGCAAAAACATTATAACAGCATTAAACAAATTTAAATGCAAGATATTAATAAGATATATTTATGTGAGGAAACTTTATATGCATTTTGTTTACAAAAATCACCATTACCGCATCTGATTTTCATGAAAACTGAACCAGGCCTGAAATACTAATTTTCCTTATTATGTATCCTGACAAAACATCAAGCTACAGATACTGAACACAACAAAACAACATTTTGTAAGTTATAATAATAAATACATAGTATTAATATCAGCTCACAGAACCATATCAGTGTTGTAACAAGGACATCCTTTGTTCAAATAATTAAAATCATAAATTAATATTATATTTGTATGGTTATTAATATTTGATGAAATAAATTCAAGCAAAAGGAACATTCGTACAATATAAGATCTGTGGTGTGACGAACAATTAAAAGACAATGCATGTTATTTAACAGAATTTATCTAAATTCTTATCCTGCTTTGAACAAATTGATCAGGCTTATTTGTTAGCACCCTGTTCAGTGTTGCTCCTTTATCACCCTAACAAGATATTACAAGTATACATATTCTGTATAGACATGGTCCCATATATGATGGCTACATTAACACTTGTTTATCACAAATTGATCAGGCTCATGCAAATAGAGAAGATCCAGACCAGCCCTACACTGGGAACTGTCTGATCAGGATCTGTACTATTTTCTGCTGATGTTCTTTTAACCCTTTTGCTGCTAAGCCATTTTCCACGTCCCAGGCTGAGGAATTTTCTATAAATTCCCTAAGAAAATGCCTTTCATAACTAAATCCCTCATAATTTTTGATATGTAAAATTATATATCATTAGAAAGGTAATTGAATATGGATTCTGAATAATATAAAATATAATGATTTTCATGTGATATAAAATGTTATGGACTTTCAAATATAGAAAAAAAGTTGAAAAAAGCCAGAACTTTTACTTTTTTCTTTGGCATTTTACTCCTACACCTTCAAAAATATGAATATTTCTAAGAAAAAAGCACTGAAAGTTATTATCAAGGGAAGTAACTCTGGTCATTCTTTTTTAGGAAATTAGTAATGCTGTAAACACTACAAAATAGTAGTAAACAGGACATAGGGTGTATGTATAAAAGCATTGCTTGTGGTTAGAAATAGACATACGCTGTACGTCGGGCAGCAGTGAAAGGATTGATAAAACTTGTTACCTTAGCATGAAGTTGTAATCAGGTAAGAGTTTCTCCTGGGTAATGAGAGCTGTCTTTTCACAATCTGTACTACTTGCTGCAGACTTTGGTAACATGCCTTGGTTAACTTTGCATGTTGTTGTTAGCGGACAGTTCATATTTTGTATTGCTTAGTAAGGCTAGTAGCATGATAAAAGTTGAGATTTATATCAAATGAAACAATTTTGATAGGCACAAATATTAACTCTGTATACACTTATGACTTACAACCATCACAAAGTATAGCTTGAAATTTTTATTGTCATTGGAACTTGGGTTGAAAAAATAAGAAGTCAATTATCATAACCACTGTGCTAAAGTGCAGGTAAGCAAGTTTGCTTTCTTTTTTTTATCACAACATGACATGTTATAATATATGTCTCACAATGAATACAACTCTTAATTACTGCTAAAATTCACAATGAGAGATTTATATTAAAAAACAGTTATGTCAACAAAACAATAATTCAGATCATATTACCGACAATAACAGTTATATAAATGATGCAAATCATTAAATCTATTATTAACCATAAAAATTATTGGAAATGAGAATAAATGATAATGGTGTTTTAAGTTTTGATTTTGTTTTGAGATAACCTGAAATTATATATAAGGTTAGTATCAGGTTAAGCTTGGTGCATGACACTGATGTTGTGATGAACTTGATGCTTTATGTATCTATCACCTGTGCAAAAAAAAATGATAAAACTATGGGGTGTTTGGGGCAGTTGGAGCTTAAAGTTATCCATTAACTGTGCAAAAAATGATAAAATAATGAAACATTTGTTACAGCGTTGTTGGAGTTCCTAGTTGTACTACCTAGCTCTCCACCATGTGGGTTCGAGCCAGGGCATAAAAACTTTCAATTTTGGTCAGTTGACCATCAGCGTGCCAGTGGTATTACCCTGACACATGTCTTAAGTGTTCCTCTACAAATAATTAGCTTGAGGTCTTCATTATGACTGTTATTGTGTCAGCTTGATGTGACAATAAAAAAGGTAAAATAATTAAAATATACACTTGTATACAAAGTATAAATCTGAACACATTATAGCTTTATCAAAAGCTAGTGATTTTTTTGGCAGTGTATAAGAAAAAAAAAGATGTAAGCGCTCAGGCTAGATCCGACAGATTACACTGAGGAACAACAAAAGCAATAACATTTTCACTTAAAACATGCTTCCTTGATTAAAAAACATACAATTTAACCCGTTTGCATTCTATAGTTAATTTTTGATAGTTTTAGCTTTTTCTTACTAAGAACCTTTCAGTTGATAGATGAACATTTTTTCAAAGTTTTACCATTGATTCATGTTGTAAAATGTATATTTCATATTTTTGTCCTTGGACAATTAACATGTCATTGTATCCTTTTTGTCAAGATACAAAAAAAGAGTTAATTTTGTAAATAAAATGTTTTGTTGAGCAATGTATCCACTTTGTTTACCAAGTTGTTTTTTCTTGTCATACCAAACACTTTAGTGAATAGCAACATTCAGTGACAGATACCGGTATATGAAAGACAATGCATAGACACTATCATAACAACCTGTGTTATAAAACAACACTTGATACTGTTGCATTGACTAAGTAAGTCATGTTAGTTGCCATGGTACTGTTCAAATCTGCTGCCATGGTAACATTAGAGTTCAAGGTCATCATGTCACAAAGGTCAACAGGGTCAGTTAGCAGAAGTCCTGAAATATAAACATAAAATAATATTTAATATTTTATTGTGTTATATAATTAAATGAACTATAAGCTTCATTTAAACAGTTAGACTGATTTTTTCTCTTGTTTAAAAAATATAATCATAAATGAAACAAAGTTTTAATATTTTAATAACTATTTTGGTATTGGGATATTATATTATTTTGTTAATAATAGTCAAATTTAGAATTTGTCAATAAATCACAATAATTTTTTTTATGATGATAAATAATTCAAAGTTTTAATAACAACCATAGTTATGTTTTTGTTGTCTATATATTAACTCTTAACATATATTAACCACATATTTATCAGGCTAAGACAAACAGTGTAGACAACAACATCATACCTGCAACAGAGGCTGTAATGAGACTGGTGACGATGCCACCTAGCAGTGATCGGATGACAATCTGAGCAATTTCCCCACGCCGGCTTGGTGCCATTGGTGCCAGACCCCCTACCTGGATGCCAATAGAGCTGAGGTTGGCAAACCCACACAAGGCATAGGTTGCAATGAGTTCTGACCTCACCTGACGACAAGAGAGGGCATTGTAAGTTTGCATCCAAGATAGTTAATATGTAAATACTTATTAGTTAATAAAACATGTGTAGGTTTAAATTAGCTGTTCCTCAACTCATACAAATTTAAATTGACAGTGTCATATATTAATAGCATGTTCCTGACCTAAAAACTGTAATCATTACCATGTATTTGCACTCAAGATTAATGGAACGTTCTCTTAGATTTAACCTGTTATGGACAAATTTATCAAAAATAAATTGTTTATAGGGCCAGATAAACAAATTAAACCAAAACATGTAGTTGCCTTTGCCAGTTGTTGTAAGCAAAGAACTCAAATTATAAATGGGTCATTTAGAAATAATGCATATTATCACTATAAGTATTATAATATTTTATTATAAATAGTACAATGTTACTATAAAGAGTGAGAACTGTCATGATTACCACTAATAACATGCATGGATATTTATTTTTTTGGCCAGTTTGCTGGGCAAATTATCAAAAATGGATCCATTGAATGGAAGCATGCAACACCAATATGATGCTATTTATTCAACAAAGTAGCTGGCAGAAATTCCCAGTGACTTGACTTTAAATCAGTATATTGATTCATTCTGGTGAGCTTAGAAATAATTTATATAGGGTATTTTTTTAAGCAAAGGTAACTTCTTAATTGCAGAATATTTATTATAAACTTAAGCGTAAAGGCCCTCAGGATGTTATAATTAAATCAGGCCAATTATCAGTGCTCAGCTCAGCTCCATTGTAAATTATTGTCTTAATGAAACAGGTTTCATAGTAAAATTTCATTACCTACAAACTTGTTACTTACAGAGATCATAGGCCCAATGCAGCTTTTACGGTAATTCATCAACACGACCAGTTCCTCATAGGCCACAAACTCATTTAGAAAAGTCTTCATGCCAATTAGCTCCCCAACAACACCCGCATCTTTCCAGTCAACACCCATGAGGTAGGCAACTGGCATCAGAATGTAGCCGCAGATGATTTGGAATGTGAGGTCAGGATGACAGATAAAGCTGCCAAACCAGGACATCATAGCATTGATAAATGCCAGCATGGCCAAGAATGCAATCAGATTGGCAGCAATGTTGGCGACCAGTTTGATGGAGTGTGATGCACCAGCTGCTGCAGCTTCCAAGATGTTACGCTCCTTTCTGTAACAAAGGTGGTCGAGATGGGTTATATCAATATCCATGTATACCGGTTTATTGATATATCCACTGATAGGCTCTAACCTAAATTGGCATCCCTTTTGCTTTTCTTGACACCTCGCCTATAATTCGGATAGAGTTTTCAGAGCAATATCAGGACCCATTTTTACTTGACTTATGGGTGAGCAAATACGGTACTTAAAAATGTCACTTTTCTTTCTGTCATTAAAGTGGACTAACTTATATTGATACTGGATGTAGCAAAGCAGAAACAACAATAAATATCAATTTTTGAGATGTTGTTCAACCAATATTCTACCATAATGGAGTTAAATAAAATAATTAAAGAGATTTTGTTATCAATAAGGTATTATTTAGGCACCTAAAGTAAAAACACATGTAAAAAACATGTTTTAGAAAAGTTTGTTTGTTTGCTTTTTGTTATACACCCCTTTTCAATGGTCAGAGACATATGAGGCGGACACTTTGATACATAAACAGTGCCAGTTTCATGTGCTTATCCAAACTTACTATTAAGACCAACTCATTATTACAACCACTTTGTGTCAGAATGGAAGGCGGTCTTAACAGAGGGATTTTACTGTATTACTAGTGTTGCAACATTGTAATTTGATGTTTAACAAGTGCAGAGGTCAAGTTGAAAAAAAATGTTCTGAGATTGAAAAAATACATACTGCATTTTTGGCACTACTGTAAATTTTGATTATGACTTTTTGACATTTGGCTTCAACATTATTTCAACAACAAAAATGTTATCTTCATTAAACCTTACTTCAATATCATTGTGCATGCTGAAAGGTAAGAGACATTTTGTGTTGATATTGGACACTTAGATCTCTTACTTGATTGACATGAAGATAGGTAAAAATAAATTATTAAGAGCTTAATTGTGTTTATCCAGTGCATGTGCTAAGTTGTACTGCATTATGTAACACAACAAAGAATCAACAACTGTAAAATTTTAAATTTTATGTCAAGTTTTATCTTTGTGATCACGTTATTATGTTAACTCTCAACCTGCTAAGCAGGTCTGATCCAGACATACACTATTTGCTGCTATAACTCTTTCAGCACATAAGGTTACTTAAGCAAACAAGAATTTATTATGGATTATTATCAAATATATATATATATGTAGCAGGGTTAACCTCTATAATACAACAAAAGTAACTTACGTTTCTCCAATATTTACGTCCGACACTTTCTTGATCTGGCTCTCCTCTGTTTCTGGGAATAAAAGTTTAGCAACAGCCAGTGCACAGGGGGCATTCATCACAGATGCACACAGCAGGTGCTCTGGGGGTACCTGTAGAATGTAAGAAGAAAAAAGAAAGTGAAAATTTAGATCAAAAACTTTAATTTTTAACAATTAAACTTTTTGAAATTGTACCAGACGTCAGCAATTTTCAGATTTGCTTTTTATATACCTGCAAGTTATCAAGATAATTAAACACCTAATGTTATGTTGGTTGTTGTTTCAAAAGTCATATTGGGATAGGATATCATAAAAATTGTTAACCCACTAACAGATCAAACAAATATATTGCACACCTCTATACAGAAATCACCAGCATGGTTGGCCTCATGCAGGCTATGAGGTGACAGAAAGGAGACTAACTTCAGACTTGACAAGAGCTGTTAGTGCTTGTACTTTGTCACTACCAATCCAAGGGGGTCCAAATATCCTAACAGTTGGATTTGGTTTGTTAAGGCTCTCTGTAGGGCATTCTCCAGTCATTTCGATAATCAATGAGATCTTACTAGACCCAGGGTTCTGTATAATGTCAATGGTAGAACAGATGCTGACTTATAACTCTCATTACCATCAGCATTTTTGCCATCTTTTACAACATCTGCATCATCTAAATCTTTTATCACCATTCCCATCACCACCATCTTCATACTCATCAGTGCCATTATTTTTATCCTCATCATTTTTGTCATCATCACCACCACCACAATCTATAAAAAAATATATAAGATTTTCACTCACCCCAAATGAGATGTACGCAGCCATCACACCGCCAGCTATGGTAGCAAAGCCGCCAGTCATTACGGCATTCAGCTCTGACTTAGTCATGAGACCGATAAATGGACGGATCATAATCGGGGCTTCCGACTGAAATATATGAACGAAGATAGATTCACTAAAAGAAAATTAAATTAAAAACTGGTTGGCTCAAAATGTAGGTTAAATTTTTTTTTATGTCAGTATAAACAAAGCTGTTACATTGACTGTGTTGGAAACTTGTTGCTGGCAATAATAAAGCTGCCCATTGAAATACAGCATTGGAGTACTTGGCGAGAGTAAAGGACAGTGAAAAGTCTGAACTAGGTCTGCACTACATGACTTTTTTCTTGGAAAAATCTCACCACATTCTAACACATAGCTTGCAACATTTTGTTAAAAACCCAGGCTAAATTCTCAGGGGTTTTTTTTCTTTAATATTATATATGTTACATGTCAGGCTTGATATACTACTTATAAACTGACACAGAGCAGTAAATAGTGTACATCCTATAGACAAAGCTATAGACTCAGCAGCAAATAGCACAGATACTGATCAGAAAGCTCCCAACTGTAAATGATTGATCTTGGTATAGACTCCTTACATAGATATATTCACCACTATTGTGGATAGGGTCCAATCACAACAAATTGTGACTATCTGTTCAAACACTCATACCTAAGACTCTAAATAAATATTTTTTATATATTTTAATACCACCTTAGAACAGTTTAAAAAAAAACATTTTGAGTGTTATTTATATTTTTAAATTATAATCAGTTTTGAAATATTTTTCTAAAACTGCTCAAACTCAAATTGCCTTTTTCAAGAGTTTAACATAAACAATAGATCTCTTTACATATTTGCAAACATTCATGGGCAATATCCAGAATATTGTGGTTCACTTCTCTACTTGCAATGCACAAAATGATCCACCCTTGTTCAAATCAGCTATACTCTAAACTGGCTGCCAAGTCTTGAGGATCATGTTCAGTTCTTAATGGAACAATTTACAACTTTGTGTTTTACATATATTTGTTCTGTTTCCAAATACCATAAACATATCTTGACTGCAAATTGACTAAACCCAAATTACAAACTTTGCTATTATCGTTCACACACAAAAATGCCAGTAGAAACAACATCACAGCTGTATTGTTAAATGGCATTGTTAGGCCCGAACTGTTACCTTTATTATTAACCTATAATAAATTCCTAATTATGTGTATTTCCAAACAATCTCATGTATAGGTAACAAGACCCACTGCTTGACACACTGTAGCAGATAGTGCAGGTCCAGACCAGACAACTCCAAACAAAAGGTGGCTTAACTGGATCTTCACTATTTGTCCCTATCAATTTGTGCTTAGCAGGCTAAAAGTTATTTATTAATGAAGTTAATTAATTTTTATTATTATAATTTATCATTTAATCTCTGACATTTGTAATTAACCCATTGTATTTTAAGTCATTCATCAGCTACACTCATACAGAACTGGACATAATCCTAAAGACTTGGCAGCCAGTTGTGAGTATAGCTGATCTACACTTTTTGACTAGGGTTGATCAATGTGAACCTTGCATGTAGAGAAGTTTACCACAATATTCTTGGGTAGGGCATAATGAGACCTAAAAGGTGACCACCAACTGCTTAAGTCAAAGCCAGCTTAGTAGAAACTTATCTGATAAGTAGTGTAGATCCAGACTGGCCAGCTAAGAGCTTTTCTGATCAGGATCTACATTATTTTTATTTCCTTATCAATATGTCTTGTTCTCCTTTCACTAAGTTTTAAGACAAAAACAACATACATACGTGGTTTAATTTTTTAAGGTACATGTAATATGATAAGGGTCAACCACTTCCTCATAATTGGCTCCACGTGTTGATTAGTGATTTGGTCACATGACCAACAGTGTGTATTCGACTGATTAATATGAGAACACATATAGCACAGGTGAGTTTTAATTGTTCATATCTGTCTGGTTTAGATCAGTGTGTCAATTAACAGGAAGTTGCCGACAGTTGGAGTAGACTAGCATCATGTAAGTTGCATTGTATTTTATACCCATTTTAATACTGACTTTATTTTTATACATTAAATGCAGTCTTTAACTAGAAAAAAACATATATGTCAAAGTGGTATTAAATAAACAAATAAAGGATAATTTCATTACTAGAAAATAAGATGATGTTACTGAATTGCCTTCAGTAATGGCTATTATCTTCTTTAAGTAGCACATGACATTTTGTTTGAAGTACAACTAGATGAAATATTTTGACAATTGGACTATACTTTGTTAAGCCAACAAACAGAGTTTCAGTTTTCATTTATCATATAAATAGATGATGTCTCAATGCCTTTGAACACTTTTCATTCACCTGAAATCAAACCACTCAGAAATGTCAAACCAGGCACATTTCTGTTACTATGTTTTTCAACAAGGGTAAGATAAATTGAAGGATTTATGTTAGTGTTTTGTATATTTCATGCAAAGTTTCAAAGTAGCAATCATTAGTCAGTTATATCTTTTGTTGTAATTGAACTTAAATATAATATAAAATCTATGTTTCATATCAGTGAATATTAGCATCCACTCAAGTGCAGAAGTCCCCACTTTTGTCAAAAGCTAAGCACAGACAAGGGAGAAATGAGATCTCCCAGTCCAAGATTGAATCTTAAGCACAGGCAAGGGAGAAATGAGATCTCCCAGTCCAAGATTGAATCTTAAGCATGGCAAGGGAGAAATGCGATCTCCCAGTCCAAGATTGAACTTTAAGCATGGGCAAGGGAGAAATGAGATCTCCCAGTCCAAGATTGAATCTTAAGCACAGACAAGGGAGAATGAGATCTCCCAGTCCAAGATTGAACCTTAAGCACAGGCAAGGGAGAAATGAGATCTCCCAGTCCAAGATTCAACCTTAAGCACAGACAAGGGAGAAATGAGATCTCCCAGTCCAAGATTGAACCTTAAGCACAGGCAAGGGAGAAATGTGATCTCCCAGTCCAAGATTGAACCTTAAGCACAGACAAGGGAGAAATGAGATCTCCCAGTCCAAGATTGAACCTTAAGCACAGGCAAGGGAGAAATGTGATCTCCCAGTCCAAGATTGAACCTTAAGCACAGACAAGGGAGAATGAGATCTCCCAGTCCAATATTGAATCTTAAGCACAGGCAAGGAGAAATGAGATCTCCCAGTCCAAGATTGAACCTTAAGCACAGACAAGGGAGAAATGAGATCTCCCAGTCCAAGATTCAACCTTAAGCACAGACAAGGGAGAAATGAGATCTCCCAGTCCAAGATTGAACCTTAAGCACGGGCAAGGGAGAAATGTGATCTCCTAGTCTAAGATTGAACCTTAAGCATGGGCAAGGGAGAAATGAGATCTCCCAGTCCAAGATTGAACCTTAAGCACAGGCAAGGGAGAAATGTGATCTCCCAGTCCAAGATTGAACCTTAAGCACAGACAAGGGAGAATGAGATCTCCCAGTCCAAGATTGAATCTTAAGCATGGCAAGGAAGAAATGTGATCTCCCAGTCCAATATTGAACTTTAAGCACAGGCAAGGGAGAAATGAGATCTCCCAGTCCAAGATTGAATCTTAAGCATGGCAAGGGAGAAATGAGATCTCCCAGTCCAAGATTGAACCTTAAGCACAGGCAAGGAGAAATGAGATCTCCCAGTCCAAGATTCAACCTTAAGCACAGACAAGGGAGAAATGAGATATCCCAGTCCAAGATTGAACCTTAAGCACAGACAAGGGAGAATGAGATCTCCCAGTCCAAGATTGAACCTTAAGCACAGACAAGGGAGAAATGAGATCTCCCAGTCCAAGATTCAACCTTAAGCACAGACAAGGGAGAAATGAGATCTCCCAGTCCAAGATTGAACCTTAAGCACGGGCAAGGGAGAAATGTGATCTCCTAGTCCAAGATTGAACCTTAAGCATGGGCAAGGGAGAAATGAGATATCCCAGTCCAAGATTGAACCTAAAGCATGGGCAAGGGAGAAATGAGATCTCCCAGTCCAAGATTGAACCTTAAGCACGGGCAAGGGAGAAATGAGTTCTCCCAGTCCAAGAGTGAACCTTAAGCACAGGCAAGGGAGAAATGAGATCACCCAGTCCAAGATTGAACCTTAAGCACAGGCAAGGGAGAAATGAGTTCTCCCAGTCCAAGAGTGAACCTTAAGCACAGGCAAGGGAGAAATGAGATCTCCCAGTCCAAGATTGAACCTAAAGCATGGGCAAGGGAGAAATGAGATCTCCCAGACCAAGATTGAACCTTAAGCAGGGGCAAGGGAGAAATGAGTTCTCCCAATCCAAGATTGAACCTGCAACCTCTGGAGACACTACCTACAACTCAAACAGATTACCTGGACTCTTTATCATATCAGTAGAACCATTACTGTGTAAGCGCATGGGTTGCGGATCAGGAGGTCGTGGGTTCAAACCCCACCTGGGTCAAACCAAAGACTTTAAAGTTTGTAGTAGTGGCTTCCCTCCTAATGCTTGGGGCTAAGGGGACAGCATTACGCCTGACTCGTTGGTGTCAGTATAATAGACTGGCCATGTTCACTCACTGGGCACCTCATAAGTGCCCCTGTGCTATGAAGATAGAAAAGTCGCTGCACAGTATTGGCAAATCCCAGTATAATACACCTCCAATTGTTCTGCTTCAATAGCTTTAGAACTCTAGTCCATTCTTATTTATATCTCATGTAAATAACCCCTGTGTTACTGAAGGAGTTTTGATCCAACATAAACACCTTAATCAGGTTCTGGCACTTACCCACTAGAACTTGATAAGGATTAAAGGTATAATGTCATTTCACGAAAGGATTATATGATATAATGGAAATCATCGCTGTTATCACCACCACTACTTCTACCATCATCATCATCAAAATCATGTTTCTCATCATCATCATCATCATCATTATCATAAACATCATAATCATCATCATTTAAATCTCCTTAATTATCATCATCACCATCATATTAACATTAAGTTTCTTACTTGCCATCATCATCATCATCACTACATATTTATCATCATCATCATCATCATCATCATCATCATCATCATCATCACTGTTATCTTATTTTCCAATATCATCATCATCAACATCATCATCATCACTACCACTATCATAATAATGAATATAATCATTAGCACCAGTAGTACTACAACAATCACTTTCAGCTTCATGATGATCCTCCTCAACAAAAAAAATCATGATCTTTTCAATGATCAGCAGCAGTAGCATTATCTGATCTCAAATAAACCAACTGTTGTTGTTTTTTACAGGAACTCCATAGAGACCAAAATGTCTGCACATTGATTATAAGTTTAAGAGAAAGGTAACAATCCCCATCCTACAACTGTGATATAAAGAAACAGTGTGAAACATGCAACTAGAATCTGCAGTACTTTTTAAAGCCACTGTAGGACCAAGTGGAGACAATCTATATAACAGACCACAGGAAATGATAAAGCCTGGAAAGTAGCATCTACAGGACTTGAGTCATGTCTGACAAAGGAATGGCAACTCTTCTCATCATGATTAACGTCAAATTTATGACAATTGCTGCCAATGAGGACTGCTCCTAAACCATCCAGTCAAATCTGTTCTTATAAACCATTTCATTCATTCCAGTGTAAGTAGAAATGATTATGGTTAACATATTCTACACAAAAGATCTTGTGCTTTGTCTTTGTGATAATGATTGTTAATACTCAAGGTAAGCCTGAATAGAAAGAGTCAAAAACAGCAAAAGAAGACATTTACTAATGAATCGTAAAACTGTCCACAAAACAGAAATGAGACAATCTTTCTTATATCACTGATCTGCTCGTTCTGATCCTAATAAACACATTGGTTATACAGAAAAAAAACATACAATCGCATTTAAAAGAAAGACAATCTTTCTGAAATCACTGATTGTTCCAGCTCTCATCACCATAATGTTTATAAAATAATTGGCCTCACAATGGCACCCAAAAGGGAGACAATTCTTCTGGTGTCACTGATCAGTTTGGTCCTGCTTAACATCTCGGGTATCTTAGTGCCACTATGGCACATCAAGGACCACCAGAGGGACGTAAAAAATGCTACAGATGTCCAATCCTGTGTAATATCAGTCAACATACAGGAGGGGCTGTGGCAGCGATTCTGTTATGAGGTCGAGGGGGCAGAGTGTGTCGAGGACTTTCAAGGTAAGTCAGTCTTACGCTGGCCCAGATTAATAAGCCCGCCACAGTTAATTCCCTCCTGGGGATGTTTATTGTTTATTGTGTTTATTGTCCCACCAACAGTATTTCAGTTATCTGGAGACGGTGTCCACTTGAAGCAGATATAGTGCTGCCTTCACTGTGTATAGCATGCCGTGAACACCTGGCATGATACCACACCCAGTCACATTATCCTGACACCGGGCCAACCAGTCGTAGAACTACCCTTATATTTGCTTGAGCGTTAGCAAGGGAGCTATACCACTACCATTTTTTACGACTTTGGTATGTCGCGGCCCGGGATCGAACCCGGGGCCTCCCGTACTTGGAGCCGACGTTTACCGATTGCGCTACCAGGTCCAGTCCTCCTGGGGGATGATCTGTATTATCAAAAGCATTCATATTAAGGAAAACATATCTGTAGTGATCTCCCCTGCATGCTGCAGCTGTATCATGGCCCACAAGAGAAATTTAAGGTAACACTTTGAGGAGTCAACTTTTTATTAGCTAAATCTTTATAATTTAAGTTCGTTTAACCTCTATATTATTTATTTCTTTAGTATTTAATTACTCCATTTGGAACATGCTTTTGATGTTAATAAGTGGAATAGTTACTAGTGGTTTTTCAAAATTCGAGAAAAAATACTCATAAAATAATCATTGTATAACATAAATAAAATGAAAATTAGTTTTGAGACTGAGAATACCAATATGACAAAATAAATGAGAGGAGTGTTTTATTTTATATTTATTCAAAACACACAAAAGCAATGTCTGACTTCCAGAGACATTTAACAGATAAAGTGTTTTTCCTCGAACTGACCATTCAGAGACCATAATACTTTTGCACAAAGCTACATGATTACATTTGACCACATCCTCAAATGAAGACATGGTCATATGATCAGTCATTTCACATGGTATTATTTATAGTATATAGCGTAATTGTACCTTAAACCCCATAGTGTTGGTATTCAATAAAATGGTTTCATTGAGGTGATTTTTATGATTACCCTATTTATATGGTTAAGATGAGAAATAAAGGGATTAGTTTTGGAAATGCTTAAATTTAAAACTGTTCTACTCTGCCAGAGTGGTGTGACAACCTGGATGGGCAGGACTATTTGCACTATGTCACCAGTCTAGAACTGTGTGGAGACATCTTCCTACTGGCAGCCATTGCTGCCATCCTAAGAAACAGGATGTGTGGCCATCAGTTTACCATGGAAATGCTAGGTACCTTCATAGGATGTGGAGGTAGGTAGACATTAACAACTATCATTCCATATTCAGATATGAGCAACACCAGATCTTGGACAATTCTACATCAGATTTGTCTATAAATCTTATATAAGATTTGTCTGTAAATCTAACATAGATTTGTCTGTAAATCTTACATCAGATTTGTCTATAAATCTTAAATCAGATTTGTCTGTAAATCTTACATCATATTTGTCTGTAAATCTTAAATAAGATTTGTCTGTAAATCTTAAATCAGATTTGTCTGTAAATCTTACACCAGATTTGTCTGTAAATCTAACATATATTTGTCTGTAAATCTTACATTAGATTTGTCTGTAAATCTTACATCAGATTTGTCTGTAAATCTTAAACCAGATTTGTCTGTAAATCTAACATAGATTTGTCTGTAAATCTTACATCAGATTTGTCTGTAAATCTTATATTAGATTTGTCTTCAAATCTAACATAGATTTGTCTGTAAATCTTACATCAGATTTTTCTGTAAATCCTACATCAGATTTGTCTGTAAATCTTACATCAGATTTGTCTGTAAATCTAACATAGATTTGTCTGTAAATCTTACATCAGATTTGTCTGTAAATCTTATATAAGATTTGTCTGTAAATCTAACATCAGATTTGTCTGTAAATCTTACATCAGATTTGTCTGTAAATCTTATATAAGATTTGTCTGTAAATCTTACATTAGATTTGTCTGTAAATCTTACATCAAATTTGTCTGTAAATCTTATATAAGATTTGTCTGTAAATCTTACATCAGATTTGTCTGTCATATATATTACATTCAGCATAAATATAGATTATTACCAAAACTGAACATCATAAGGTCTTATTAAAGGAGAAGCTGTATGTCATAACATTAATGGTGCTGCTGTCTAACTGGTTCATGAGCACAAACAAAAAATCTAAAAAAATCTTGCACAACCATAATTGCTGTCTTAAGGTTAATTAAATTTTATGCCTATGACACTTTTTCTTTTTCAACTTCCTACACAATGGTTTCATTTAGCTAATATCATTTTCACAATGAAAACTGCATTTGCAATTTGAAAATACAACTTCTTAGACCATTTATTCAACAAAATTGTTCTTACAAGACCAACATCACTGGCAGACTGCCTGACCCTTTTCTCAATGTTTGAGTGAATTTAGTTTAAATAGATGCAATGATAAAATTTTCCATGCCAGAGCCATGTGGTCAAAAATAAATGCATGCCTGTTATAATTACTTTTTACACAATGAAAATTTGTCTGCTAGCTGATAGGTTATTTCTTAGAGCAAATATAATCCTTTGATTAAAAATTGGAATAGTACTTTAGACAGGCCGTAACTTTCTCACCAGGTACATTTTTAATTAAAGGTCAGATTTGATACAGATTCTATTTCTCTATATCCATATCTATTTTCAAATAATACAAAATATATCTCCTATTCTTCTCAGGGCTACTGATGATGGCTGGCATTCTTGTGTTTGCCCTTGCAGACGGAGGGGAGATTGGTTTCCAAGCAAATGACCTCCATCTTGGATGGGGTTTGTGTTTCGGGGCAGGGGCTCTGACAGAGTGCCTGTGTCTGTGTGTCTGCTGTATGAACCAGTGGAACAGTCTCAGACACCAGGACTTCTTCCCTATCACAGACTCCTTCCCCACACATACTGATAGTGATGATGATCTCATTGAAATGTGATACTTGAAACTTTGAAATTGTGATACTAGATACTGAATAAATGATTCTGGACACTCGTAAAATTGTGATACTTGACACTGAAAAATTGTGATACAGACCTCCAGTAGAATTAAGATACTTGGCACTTATAAAATTCTAATACTGAATTCCTTAAAGAATTGTGATACTGGACAATAACAGAATTGTGAAACAGGACTACCATTAAAGTGTGATACTGGATACTTTAAGAATTGTCATACGTGACACTCATAGAATTGTGATACTTGACACTTATAGAATTGTGATAGTGACAATGGAAATTACAACCTATCACATAGATACTCTTTCACACAGTAATGTATAGTCATGATAACCTATTAGAACTGTGATACTGGAGATACATAGGACACAGGATACTAAAAGGCTTGTGATAGTGACAAAGAAATTCCTTACAGACTCCATCCACCTCAACAATGTCAGTTATAACAAACTTATAGAATTGTGATATTGTTAAACTGTTGTGAGTTGTGATTTAGAATCTGATAGATATTTGATAGACATATAGTACACTTATATAATTTTGACAATAAATGGTTAGAATTTGTAATATCGCCATTCATGTATGGACTTCAGAAACTCAATAATCAGAAAATTAAGATAGAATACTAACTGGTGTAGTGTGATGACAGACACTTCAAGAATGTTGATGACACAAAAAAATGTATTCAGGAGACAATTATACAATTTGTGAAACTTGATGTATCACAGAATTATGATAGACACAAATAACTGTGATCTCAAAACTAGACAGTTATACAATTTGTGAAATCACAAAATCATGATGCACCTGTTTAGACTTTTTACACTTTTAAAAATAAAAAAAATATAGAATTTTTAAATATAATAAGAATGTATTGTCTATTTGATACAGACAGTTCAAGAATAGACAAAACTAACTAAATTCTGATTACAGATTGTATGCATGTAGTATTATGTACATCTGTATAAAGATGTGTATAGAACTGTGATAGAGGATATTAGATTTAATGATACAGAAACACAGAAGTGTAGTATACAAAATACATATTTCAATGATATATCTTGCCAATTTACATCTGTTTTGTTTAATGATATTTGTAATTGTTTACTATATTTTTAATTAGTATTTATTTTTTTTTATTTTTTTATTGAAAAGTGCTTAATTTTATCAAAATACATATAAAATGTTTACTATAAATACTGTTTGTTATATTTTATATTTTATGTCTTCAAGGCTTAATTTTAAACAAGATATTTCTCCATTACTGACAAGATTTTTCTTTTCATCCATATCTTAATAAGGGAGCTAACTAGTCTGAACCTACATCATTTGCTCAAGCCAGATATATCCATTCATGATTGGCATTATGATGTGAAAAAACTTAGCAATACAACTAAAAGATAATCTTATAAAACTTTAAACAGTAACAAATGGGCAACTTAACAGGGAAGATATGGCAAAACGATTTCAAAGTTATTAGATACTGTTGTTTTTCTTTCTTAATACAATAAACATACTATAATAAGTAGTTATTGTTAATATTTACCATAAAATGCTTTCTATTTCCAAAGGGTCTTAAAACTTTTCTTTTCTTTGTGGGTTTTATTTTTTAAAAACTTCAAAAACCATAACTCACAAGACCAATAAAGATATTTGCAGCGGCACAGACAGACTCAGGTGCGGTTGTACCGAGGACGTGTCGCAGGACCCAACCGATCTTGCTGATGACTGCCTGCATGACGCCAAGATAATACAGGACATTGATGGCACAGCTGAAGAATATGACCACTGGCAACACCTGCAGCAGGACAAGAGAGATATTTATGATCATCATCATCATTTTCATCATCATAATCATCATTAGCATCATTATCATTTTTAAATCATCCTTGTAAACATCATCCTGATCATCATCATAATCATCATAATAATCATCATCACCATAATAGTAATCCTTTTCCTTTATGAGCGATCGTGGTCTAGTGGTTAAGACGTTGGACTCCGGATCGGAGGGTCCCGGGTTCGAACACCGAAACTGACAACGTGATGTTAAACCTTGAGCAAGACTATTTACTGCACATTGCTCCAGGTATTCAGTACCTGAATACTGGTTCTACCCAGGAAGTGAACAGTCGAGAAGGATTAATATAAGTTAAAAGAACTTGTTTCCCAATTGACTATAAATAGGTTTGAACTAAACTAATCCTTTTCCTCCTCATCATCATAATCATTATCATCATCATGCAACTAAACTGATATATACCAACATATCGGGTCTTTGTTATGTTTGAACTCCATGCTTTACTGTCCAACAGCGCTTATTTAAGGCTTTCTTCAAAGTGATTGCATTTTTGAATGCCTGACATATATCCTGTTAAGACAAATGTGTTGTCTCTTTTACTTTATGTCTGCATTTTACATATATATATATATATATATATAAAATTTATATAATATATATAAAATTCTTGGAGCGTTTTTCTTAAATAATGAGGTTTTCAACCAGTTTTTTCAACATTTATGTAAGAAATATTTTAATCATTCTTTCTGTCAAATACCAGGAAAATCATTAAAAACAAGACCTAAGGTATTTGAATGAAACTAAAATTGTGTAAACTTACCTTCATAGCAAAGAAGTGATCTTTATAATTTGTCCCAAAGACAAACTCAGCGCCGATGTCTGAGAAACTGAGAAACTTCTGTATGCGCTGTCCAAGCCACAACACGGCCTGGTAGCCTGTGTCCCAGCGCAGGATAATCAAGGCAAAGTAAAACTGCAGCAGTAACCCTCCAAGAATCGGGCGCCAGCTTACCTGTATAGTAAAGACAACACATATATAATGGTTATATAACCTTTTATCATGCTACAACTAATACAATATCTTAAGTCTTTGCTGACAACAAAATGAAACTACCGGACCTGATAGCGCAATCATTTCTTTCCACTGGTTGGTAAAATTTTTACGTAATCCCTTCATAAAATCATACTTTTGTCTAAGTTAAGGTGATTCTAAAGCTACCTCAGTTGTTAGACAGTACAAATCGTGAAATAAATTGTTCTAAATGTTCTAAAAAAAAAATCAAATTGAGACATAAGCATGATTGGGAATCCTACTAAAGATAGATATACCAGGACCTAGATGGTCTGTTGCTCAGTCATTAGCAATTTGTCTTGTGACCTTTGCATGCTTTTGATAGAAAATATCTGAGAATACCAGTAAATATGGGTCATTAGTAAATGAAGTGTTTTAAGGGTTAAGAATAACAGAAAAATGAGTTGACAAATGTGTGATCTGCATGAGGCTCATTCTCACGTACCCTGCTAGGATGGGCAGACATGATCCAGAGGAAGATGATGAAGAAGGCAAGACCGCCCAGGGCCACCAAGTTTGACGGTCGCTGCCATGCCGTCGATATCAACACACTCACCACGCCAAGTAGCGCCAGGATAACAACACATCTGCAATACACGTATAAACATTCAGGTTAATGCTGCCTTAATGGTGATATCACAGTGTTCAAATATTCCTGAAAGTAAGTCACACTGTTAAAATCCCTGTATCAATACAAAATCATCAAATGTTCACAATGTATGTCCAGCCTGTATAAAATAGAGTAATGTGACCATAAAATGTAACACAAAATGAACTACTTTATATATAATCCACCATCTAGACCGGCCACAGCAAATAAGAAGGTCGTGGATTCAAAACCCCGCCCAGGTCAAACCAAAGACTTTAAAGTTGGTAGTAGTGGCTTCCCTCCTAATGCTCGGGGCTAAGGGGACAGCATTATGCCTGACTCGTCGGTGTCAGTATAATGGATCGGCCGGGTTAAGTCTCTGGGCACCTCATAAGTGCCCCTGTAGAAATGTCGCTGCACAGTATCGGCAAAAATGCTGGCTAATCCCATCCCATCCCACCATTAAAAGCAAGTAGAAAAACAGCATTCTGTGAAACATGTTTTGTAACCAGCACAGGGCAATAGAGATCTACTCTTCTGGTCTTGGTCTATGACCATTAAATGTCTGCTTATCATATGTCCACTACACTGAATGGTGGTTTATCTAACACAAAAACTATGTACAACAGTTAATCTACACTGATTTCATTGTCTCAAAATGTGACTATTTTTCCAAAGCAGTGAATATCTGGCTTGCAGTGTTTTCATTAAAGCATAAAGCAGTATAAGAGTTAAAATTGAACACAACATACCAACACAAATACTCGTATTATAATGGTGCCTTTATTATTAAACTTACTTTCATAGAAAAACACGTAAACACTTACATTTTAATGACTTGGGATGGCTTTCCTCGCATTTTACTCAAAACATCTTTAGACAGTTGCTGGAACTTCTCCTTGAAGTATCTGCGGACTAGTGTAATGAGTATGCAGACAGCTGCAACCATGGTAAGGCCAATCAATGGCCGGACATCCTGACACTTAAACTGTGAACTGACCACCAGCGCCCAGATGAAGTAGCCCAGGTACAGCAGGCCCCCCAGTCCAAGCAGGCTCTATGAACAGATAAGAATAGGATCCAGTGGTGAATAAGTACTGGGATCAGGGCATTCGGGAGTCATTTCATCAAAACAACTATGCAAGTCCATAGTTAAGTTCTATCAAAAGTCTTGGAATCAATTATCATAAAAGTATAATAGGTACAGGTCAGGTTCTCATTAATTCCCAGAGTTGCATATCAGCTACACTGATATGGAGTTACTTTAAGCATTATACATTTTCTTAATAACCAATATTATATCGAAGACCTCTTCTTATATAAACATCCAATGGTACCTAGTCATACTGCCATGTTATTAAAATTCAACATTCTCCTAAATTTGGCAGTAGTGTGTTTTTAAAACTTAAAGAGTGTATTTTAAAGATAATTTCTCTTAAATTGCCTTAACCTAGAGATTGTTATTTGAAGTAGTTTGTAATTACAGTTTACTTTTTTCTTTTCAGAAATGCCAATGACTGATATACTTAAAACATTGAAGCAAATGGTGCAAATCTTGATTATTGAGGGTTACAGGTTCAAATGTTATCATCAATCAGCAAATGGGATTCAATTAATAATAGCTTCTAGTTGGCTATGATCACAATTTAGTCAGTAAACGGTATTCAATTAATAATTGCTTCTAGTCGGCTATTATTACAATATAATTTCTTATTACATTTATCTTTATTATTTTTGTATAGTTTTCAATTAAAAAAAAGTTTTTACTCATATTTTTGGTGTATTGTTTTTTCACTGCCTTTCTTTTTATCTGGCTACTATATCTGACCTAAATCTTTACTATTTTTTTATTGTTTTTTACTACATCATTTATTTGTACTTCTTGTTTCTTGTTTATTCAATGCCATTTTATCCTATATTCAACTTTGAACAAAGGATTGTGCCATAATATGCCCACTTGTGACATATTGGTGCTGTTAAATCACCTAATCAAAATGATTTATTTTAATATTGTCGCTGCCCTTTTCTTTCTGCCAAAATTTCCCTGCACTGATACAAGTATGGCAGCTTGTGCAATTGTAAAGCAAAGAATAAAACAGATGGAAATTAAACAGTTTAACTAACCCATCGTATTGCTAGCTTGTTTCCCTCCATAAAGCTTCCGATGTTTCTGTGAATATCGCGGAAACTCCTGAACAAGTCGGAGTCAGAACTGGTCGGGGAATTGTCAACCTCCTCATCACCATTGACTAGATTGGGAGCTGAAATATGATGAAACTACTGCTATGAATAAAAGGAGGTATGTTGTGATTAAAACTGCATTGCTTGCCAGAAAATGTATGTATAGTAAAGTTATTTATGTTCATATATTTATATAACAGTATTCATGAACATATCATATATTTATAGAGGAATAACATCCAAATTGACTTACCGGTACTACATTGCATATAATTGAGTGCTCAGTGAATTGATATTTCATATTTTAAAGTTGCTTTAAAAATATTAAATAATTATATTAACACCTATGGAATAAGTCTTTACCATAAAATGTACATACACTATTTAAATTCTGTATGTAAAGGCATTTTGACTTTAGTACTAAACCATCACAAAAAAAATTACAAAATCATGTTAGCTGTTCCAGAGGTTTAAAACAGACAGTAAACTGACTACAAGTAAGTTTAGAAAACCAATGTAGAATGGTAGTTATAACAATGAATCCTTACGTTGTGAGAACACTAAGGTTAACTCATTATCTTTCTTGTGCACCCACGGTCCTGTTTCTGGATCTGCCCCAAAACTATTATAGACGGCATTTACTTCTTCTGTGTCACATGACATTTGCTTATTTGCTGAATCCATGGCCTCCAAGGCAGACAATAGTTTTGGTCACTGGAACTTAAAACCTGAAAAACAATGTGACATGAAATAAATTTTAAAAGTGTTATCCTCTTCATCAGACGAGTATTCTGTAGACATTCATTAACATTCCTTTACAATAAAGTCATTACCAAAAATAAAAAGATAAATGTGATGGACAGAGAGACAGAAGCAGACAGACAGGGATAAAAAGATAGAAACAGAGAGACAGAAAGCATGACAGGGAGAGAGGGGTGTACAGAATGAGAGAAGGAGACAGAGAGACAGAAAGCATGACAGGGAGAGAGGGGTGTACAGAATGAGAGAAGGAGACAGAGAGACAGAAAGCATGACAGAGAGAGAGGGGTGTACAGAATGAGAGAAGGAGACAGAGAGTCAGACAGCATGACAGGGAGAGAGGGGTGTACAGAATGAGAGAAGGAGACAGAGAGACAGAAAGCATGACAGGGAGAGAGGGGTGTACAGAATGAGAGAAGGAGACAGAGAGACAGAAAGCATGACAGGGAGAGAGGGGTGTACAGAATGAAAGAAGGAGACAGAGAGACAGAAAGCATGACAGGGAGAGAGTGGTGTACAGAATGAGAGAAGGAGACAGAGAGACAGAAAGAGGGGAAGGGAAAAGGGAGACAGAGAGGAGGAGATGGTGGAGACAGAGAGAGAGACAAAGACAGAGGGAGACAGATTCAGTATGGCGCAATGTTACTTTACTAGCTTACAGGGAATAAATCCCTCACCTCAAAGCTTGCAGAGCTAAGGCTAAGGTTTTAAGGTTAAAGCTAAGGCTTTGGCAAGAAGTACAGATTCAGATCAATCATTTCTCCGGCCATCTGATGTGGATCAGGGATTGTTTTCATGAAGAATCTTAGTTATTTTATTTACTTAAGCTAAGAAATTTCCCTAATTAAAAAAAAATGTAAGAAATTTTTAGATATAATGGTTTTATGAATGAAATTTAAGAACTGTTCCTATATCTGATTAAATATTTCAAGTTTTAAGAAAGATTCTTAGTTTAAGTTGGAAAAAAAGAAGATTTTTTATGAATATAATCCTTGAGCTATTTGCTGCTTAATCTCCGCAAATATGTCATTGTATGCAGTTGTAAGCAAATGATGAATAATTAATGTAGCTTATTCACATATGAAGCAGCCTATGAGATGAAAAATAGCTCTTACGCTGTAGCTTGCTAAGCACATACTGATAAAGTTTAGACAACAGTGTAGATCTAGATCAGCCAGCTATGAAATATTTAGCCACATGTCTTGTTACCCATACATGTGACCTCTTTTAGAGGAAGACTTCCTCTTTTAAGGTTCAAAATTACTAGAAAATTGAAGTGTGTTTTACACATTTTCAGAAATCTCCCTACTTGAAACCAGGTAACTTCTTTTTTTGTTTATATGAAAATAACAAATCTCCCACTTTGCAAGTGAAAATCTCCCACTTTGGACCCAGAAAAAGTTCACATGTATGGTTACCTTTGCATGTAACCTTAGATTTTGTATTAATAATAAAAAAATAGCAAAAGTGTTTATGTCTAGGTTATGTCATTTGTGGAGTATAACATAAGTACATGTATATGATTTTGAAACTTTACTTGTTATTTTAATTTTCTTTAAAACGGTTTAACGTATTTCTAATACATGTATTATAAAGTTAGTTTTGAAATGTTCTAGTTCAAGCTGTTGTTAATGTGAATTTTTAACCAGAGTCACAAACCGGGTAACAGAGCCGAATGGCTTGCCTGGTGTTCCCAGATGTAAATTCAGGAAGTCAAAATACCGCCAGTTGATTAATATAACATGTATGTTTCATCGTTTAATGGTGAATCCATGGTCCAACCAGTCAACAAATATACCCTAAGCGCAGGTCTACTAAAGACAAGACTGATAATTGTGACTGCTTCACAAAGGTGTAAAATGGCACATGCATGAATGAAATGAAAAATATAAGTGGTCTTCCAGCTGACCTGCCGTGTCCCAGTGATGTTTTAACGTTAAGTGTCAGATGACTTCTCCACTTTACCTCATTTTAATGATGACAGTTTAGCAACAAACTGAAATAACAATCTATACAAGCAAGTATCATGAATAAAATCCTGAATTTTTAATTAACAAAACACTACATTCAATCTATTTAGATCCTTTACACCTTCTAGTTAAGAACTTTTATGCCATACTTGTCTAGAGCTTAATTAAATTGGATTAATTGAAACTTTTTTTTCGTTGCTTAAACTTAAAGTAATTAAGTTCAATTTAAGTATTTCTTTTTACAGAATTTAAAATAATTATTTGGGTTTCTTTTATATCAGCTTTCATAAGGTTAAATATCACTCAAACTAACTGTATTATGCCTAATGGACTTTTGGAGACTGAGTTTTGTCAATCTGAAGCAACAATGAAGCATCAATCAATCTCCATAATAATACATTTAAGCAAACAATTGACAAGACATGAAATGTTATTAATGCTGCTGATGAAAAAAGGTCATTTTTTCCAGTTTATTTCACATTTCTTCAACTAGGAAGGGTCACAATTCAGGGACAAACCATAATAGTAATTAGATCCCATCATTAAATGTACCTTGTATAAACATATATATATATATATATGTATATAAATGTTTTTAGTGCAATGTAATTAGTTACAGTTAATGATGTGACATATATATTTTAGTTCTCATATATATTTTAAGTTATATTTTATTTTAATTTGTAAAATGTAACAAAATTTTTCTAACAAAAGCAATTTAAAAAGTCATTCATTGTCAGAATAATGTCCTTCAGACCCATTTTAAGTCATTTTGATTACTAAAACTTGTATCTCTCATGTATTTTCAAAATCAAATATTTAGCAATGAAATAAATACATAATCATGCAGTTACACAATTGACACCTAGTAATTAATGTAATAAAGAATGTGTAAGGGATCATACAGTAAACAACCCACATTATCGCTAACATTAATGTTTATGGCTTTGTGTAAAACTAGCCTACTGTCTCACTTCCATACTAGCAGGTAATTTAGTTTTGCATTAACCCATCAGAGGTTTTACTGTGACAGATTAGTACTATGTTGGCTAAAGACTCCCTGCAGTGATGACCAGCAATAAGCAGGTCTGGTCACAGCTGGTCGGGGCCTGGCTCAGTGGGATACCACATTCCTTTCGAGATGCCTTTAAAGTTTAAAGTTTTTTGTTAGAAACGTTTCGTTACATATTACAAATCAAAATAAAATATAACTTAAAATATATATGAGAACTCAAAGAATGAAAGAAAGAAATAACAAAATGTATCAGAAATAACAAAATTTACCAACAAAAGTAAGAAAGACAACAAATAAAGATTTATATATATATATATATATATATATATATATATATATATATATATATATATATATATATATATATATATATATATATATATATATAGGATTGCTTAATTGGTATATTCACAACTGTTTCCTTTACAAACTGTGAATGACTATGTTCAACCCCCAGATATAGCATACATACACTTGGATCTTGAACAATACCTGTGTGACTGACACATCGTTACAGACTTTGGCAGCCTGGCTTATCAGAAAACAGATGCCCTCACATGCTGGGTGGGGCAGTAAATGGGGGGGGGGGTCACTTATATAAGGGTTTCGAGATGCCTTTAAGAATAATTTAATGCAGCAATTACGCACACATTCGTCAGAACAGGGTCAATATGTTGTTACATGCATTAGATATAGGCAAACTGTTAGATACCACTTTTAACATATAAATACTACAATACAGAGAAATATGTATGTAAATTCTGTCTAATATTTTGTAAATAAACATGATAAAATAAAGGCTAATTATTGTAGTGTTCATGCAATCTAAATATCACTGACATGATAAGCAACATCAATGGTAAATATCAAATGTCACTGACATGATGAGCTACATCAATGGTAAAGATCAAATGACACTGACATGATGGGCTACATCAATGGTAAATATCAAATGTCACTGACATGATGAGCTACATCAATGGTAAATATCAAATGTCACTGACATGCTGAGCTACATCAATGGTAAATATCAAATGTCACTGACATGCTGAGCTACATCAATGGTAAATATCAAATGTCACTGACATGCTGAGCTACATCAATGGCAAATATCAAATGTCACTGACATGATGAGCTACATCAATGGTAAATATCAAATGTCACTGACATGCTGAGCTACATCAATGGTAAATATCAAATGTCACTGACATGCTGAGCTACATCAATGGTAAATATCAAATGTCACTGACATGATGAGCTACATCAATGGTAAATATCAAATGACACTGACATGGTGAACTACATCAATGGTAAATATCAAATGACACTGACATGGTGAACTACATCAATGGTAAAGATCAAATGTCACTGACATGATGAGCTACATCAATGGTAAATATCAAATGACACTGACATGATGAGCCTACATCAATGGTAAATATCAAATGACACTGACATGGTGAACTACATCAATGGTAAATATCAAATGACACTGACATGAGCAACATCAATGGTAAAGATCAAATGTCACTGACATGATGAGCTACATCAATGGTAAATATTTAATATCACAGACATGAGCTACATCAATGGTAAATATCAAATGTCACTGACATGATGGGCTACATCAATGGTAAATATCAAATGTCACTGACATGATGAGGCAACATCAATGGTAAATATCAAATGTCACTGACATGGTGAGCTACATCAATGGTAAATATCAAATGTCATTGACATGAGCTACATCAATGGTAAATATCAATGTCACTGACATGGTGAGCTACAACAAATTGTGAATATCAAATGTCGCTGACATGATGGGCAACATCAATGGTAAATATTAAATGTCACTGGCATGATTGGCTACATCAATGGTAAATATTAAATGTCACTGACATGATGGGCTATATCAATGGTAAATATTAAATGTCACTGACATGATGGGCTACATCAATGGTAAATATTAAATGTCACTGACATGGTGGGCTACATCAATGGTAAATATCAAATGTCACAGACATGAGCTACATCAATGGTAAATATCAAATGTCACTGACATGATGGGCTATATCAATGGTAAATATTAAATGTCACTGACATAATGAGCTACATCAATGGTAAATATCAAATGTCACTGACATGATGAACTACATCAATGGTAAATATCAAATGTCACTGACATGATGAGCTACATCAATGGTAAATATCAAATGTCACTGACATGATGGGCTACATCAATGGTAAATATTAAATGTCACTGACATGATTGGCTATATCAATGGTAAATATTAAATGTCACTGGCATGATTGGCTACATCAATGGTAAATATTAAATGTCACTGACATGATGGGCTACATCAATGGTAAATATCAAATGTCACTGACATGATGGGCTACATCAATGGTAAATATTAAATGTCACTGACATGGTGAGCTACATCAATGGTAAATATTAAATGTCACTGACATGATGAGCTACATCAATGGTAAATATCAAATGTCACTGACATGATGGGCTATATCAATGGTAAATATCAAATGTCACTGACATGATGAGCTACATTAATGGTAAATATCAAATGTCACTGACATGATGAGCTACATCAATGGTAAATATTAAATGTCACTGACATGGTGAGCTATATCAATGGTAAATATCAAATGTCACTGACATGATGAGCTACATCAATGGTAAATATTAAATGTCACTGACATGATGAGCTACATCAATGGTAAATATCAAATGTCACTGACATGATGAGCTACATCAATGGTAAATATTAAATGTCACTGACATGATGAGCTACATCAATGGTAAATATTAAATGTCACTGACATGATGAGCTATATCAATGGTAAATATCAAATGTCACTGACATGATGAGCTACATCAATGGTAAATATTAAATGTCACTGACATGATGAGCTACATCAATGGTAAATATCAAATGTCACTTACATGATGAGCTACATCAATGGTAAATATTAAATGTCACTGACATGATGAGCTACATCAATGGTAAATATCAAATGTCACTGACATGATGAGCTACATCAATGGTAAATATCAAATGTCACTGACATTATGAGCTACATCAATGGTAAATATCAAATGTCACTGACATGATGAGCTACATCAATGGTAAATATCAAATGTCACTGACATGATGAGCTACATCAATGGTAAATATCAAATGTCACTGACATGATGAGCTACATCAATGGAAAAGATCAAATGTCACTAACATGATGAGCTACATCAATGGTAAATATCAAATGTCACTGACATGATGAGCTACATCAATGGTAAATATTAAATGTCACTGACATGATGAGCTACATCAATGGTAAATATTAAATGTCACTGACATGGTGAGCTACATCAATGGTAAATATTAAATGTCACTGACATGATGAGCTACATCAATGGTAAATATTAAATGTCACTGACATGATGAGCTACATCAATGGTAAATATCAAATGTCACTGACATGATGAGCTACATCAATGGTAAATATTAAATGTCACTGACATGGTGAGCTACATCAATGGTAAATATCAAATGTCACTGACATGATGTGCTACATCAATGGTAAATATCAAATGTCACTGACATGATGTGCTACATCAATAGTAAATATCAAATGTCACTGACATGATGTGCTACATCAAAGGTAAATATTAAATGTCACTGACATGATGAGCTACATCAATGGTAAATATTAAATGTCACTGACATGATGTGCTACATCAATGGTAAATAATCAAATGTTTTAAAGGTGGTATCCTACAGTCTACCTATATAAAATACATGTAATAATACATGTTGCATGTTTAGGTGAATATGTGCATTATTTCTATATAAACTCATACTATAATCTAAGCAAAGATGATATCGAATACTACCTTGATTTTTAGATAGTACAATTCATGAAAAAAAATGCTTTAAATCTCCATTTTTTCAAATCTATAAATAAGCACAATGGGGATTTCTGCAAAAAATAGATAATGATGTCACAGCAATTTTTATATATTGTGACCTCAAAGGTAAGTGGGCATGTGGTTTTCTTACTTTAAAAATAGCTAACTGTGCAGAGTGGCTCTGATAGAAAATAAGTTTTTGCAGTGACAAGTAGGGTGTTAAGCTTCATTTTTTACTTAGATGTAGGGCATCAATAAACAGCATTTCTAGAGATCTATTCATGCAACAATAATTAATGTGGTGTTTTGAGAGAAAACAGTTGGTCCAAACTGTCCACCACATTTAACAAAGTATCCTGAAGAGTCACTGTTCTGTTTCATGTTTTAGTATTTTTCAGATTAATAAATCTTCTACCATAAAAACCAATAGACATAATATGGGTTTTTTCATCCTTCATTTTACTCTATAACAGGGGATTAATTTAATATAATAAAATCTGTTGAAAAAACAACAACAAAGTTTTTACCATCATTGTACATAACTAAAAGCATAATTAGGTAACAGCACCTCTTGACATCCGAGTCAATACTATCAAGATAAATAATTATTATAATGAAGGCGCTGCTGGTGCTGATGCTGCTGCTGCTGATGATGATGATGACAACAAAATGATGGTGATGACAATGATGATGATGATGATGATGACAACAACACAATGATGGTGATGACAATGATGATGATGATTACAAATCCATTGTATGATGATGTTGATCAAAACAGAAAAAAAAACACACACTTTCAAACAATTTCTTTGATAAAGAACCTTAGTGCTATTAAAAATGCCCAATTTTAATATGTATAACTATTGTAAAACGTATCCACCAAATTTGGTTCCTGTCTTTGTTGTATGAATAAGTTTCCCTGTAAATACTAACACCCCAACTATCAAATGATTTACACATGTATACAAGTGAATGTTTCCAGTAGCTTATCACTGAGTGGACAGATAAAATATACACATGAGCAATACATAGAAATAAGAAGCTCTAATTGGAAAAACATGAGAATAATAGGGAAAATATTGAACATATGTCAGAAACATGATGCTTGACTCTTTATTTGTGTTCATAGCAAAACTTATAGATAGCCTGTATATTTTATGTTATTTACATATAAACTGGAGTTGGACTTCTTTTTTAACTGTTTGGAAACACTAAGCAAACAAATGGTGCTATACATGTATCAGTTAAAGCTCTTGTATTTTAACATATTGTCTTTTTTATTTAACAAACTTAAACCAGATTTACTGAAAATATGAAGCAATAGACACAAATGACAACATTCAATCTCTTTAAGCATGTCGATAATAACAATCTGCAATACTGTTTGAACAAATGTAAAAAATACACATGTAATATAGAGTATATAGGCTAGAAATGTATTTCTTACCTCTAATATTCAAAACTTACTGGTCAAAGTGTGCAACTGTGTACGAAACAAACGTTGCTGAAGAAAGGTAAACTTCACAAAAATACGCTGCATTGGTCTTTCTTTCTTTAACCATTTATTTGAGCGGGAAATTAAGTAGCCCTATTTTTAGATATGTCTTAGGTCACCGTGACCTTCTGACCAACAGGTATCCCAGAGTGACCACTCTGGTAAATATTTAAGCCACTCTGTTGTGCCTTCTCATGTTTCAATATTTATAGCCACCAATAGTGCAGTTTCTTTGTAAACTGACCAACAAGCGCTAAGCCCCTTGACATGATTACCAGAGAGCGCGATTCAAAGGCGGCGGATTTAGTGTTGTTGATAGTATTTACTTGT
Organism: Sinonovacula constricta; assembly: GCA_007844125.1. Lineage (NCBI taxonomy): Eukaryota > Metazoa > Mollusca > Bivalvia > Cardiida > Solecurtidae > Sinonovacula > Sinonovacula constricta. Next base: position 3,891,562 of record CM017567.1, on the reverse strand, counting down.
TTAATAATGTGGCTCTATATGTGGAAGATCTAGATTTATAGATCTAGTTGCCTATGTTAGCATCAACCCTTTTTAACCACTGCGGCACTGTTTCATATAATCACATTGATCTAGAGTCTATTCGTTGGCAAAGACATGTTTTTAAAGTATTATGTACAGTCTTAAAATTGGTGTATTGTTATATCAGCCTTAACTCAAACTAAAGAACAATTTTATACAGCAATTAGGCTCATATTTCCTAGATGAGGGGTAATATGTTGTTACATGCATTAGATATTAGAAAATTGTCAGGTACCACCTTTAACATATAAATACTACAAAACAGAGAAATAAACATGATATATTCACCCTAATAAACGAATACAGAAAATTACATAAATTTATAAATCTACTGGCGGCATGTTCTACCATAAATGGAAACAAAGAACAACTCACCTTGACGCTCAGTATCCGTTGTGTTCCTACCCCACGTGTTTAACCGTAGTGTTGCTGTAGAGCATTGATATATATCGTCGCCACCACACGATGATGATGAAATCTAGCCTTGTGGGCGTGGCTTCATAACGCTACGTCTGCGCGCACATGTAGACGATATTTTCCCGCTAATTGTACTGGTACCCGTTCTCATTGGCATGACATACAAACGGGAACCCGCGAGCTTGATCATGAGTGTTTATTTGTTGGATTATTTGATCGATACTGCACTAGGATAATGGCATGACGGAAGAAAACGATAAAATTTCCATACACTTTTAATGAGTAGGTTATGTGAATAAAATTTCAATGGTAGAACACAGTGCGCTTATTTACTTAGGCGAAGAGAATCGTATTTCAAACTTAAGTTAGGCTATTAAATCATAAGCTTTTATTGTTAGTGAATTCATTTGAAAACAGCTTAGATTTATAGATATTCGTGTCCTTAAAGTGTTTGTTGTCAACAAAATGTCCTTTTGTAATAAAGTTAAGTTGGATTGTAAGCATCTAGACACTCTTATTCAACTTGTTTATTTAAAAGTGTTAAATAATTAATGTATGTGCAAACCAGGATGCAGAACTTTTCAGGTCGGTGTGGGATGGGAGGTGTGTGTGTGTGACTGAATTTGACATACGTTCGTGAAGAGGGGGGGGGGGGGGGGGGGGGGGGGGGTCGGAACGGGGGTTCCGTGGGTATGCTTCCCCGGAAAAAAGTTTCTACAATATCTAAGAATCTCTAAGATGCATTATGAAGTGTCTCTGGACAAAAGGTTACTCGTTTTAAACGGTTTTATTAAACTGACTCTAAAATGCGAAGACATAAACCTTGAGTAGCATAACTTTATTGTTGAAAACTGGTTTGACTTCTTCCAAAAATATGCCGAAACAAGCAAACACATACTTCCCTTCAAGCTGGACCATAAAATGCAGCTTATTTACATTATAGTTCCGTTTTCCATCGATTGTCGCTGGCGTATATTGGGAAAGAAAGAGAAAAAAAAACACAACAACTTAATCTTAGCGCATTTATTTTCAGCAAACAACCATTGCAGTATCGCCGAATATTTTACTTAACAAATATACATAAATATTTCCTGAATTTATATCTATGTTAGGTGTTTGAGAACGTGTTGAGCATAATTTCGATGTACAGGATGTATAGAAGTTACAACTAAAACTCGTCTTATAAAAATACCAAAATGTCCAGCGGAGCCTTCTATAAATGGTTCGACAAACAAAACAGCCCTAATTTGCCGCGAAGGCTGTATTAGATGTAGGACCCGACGAAATACAACTGTCAGTAAATATTGTAGAACAAACGAAATATAACTAACCCTTTTCCAATGTAGATCTTTTCTCGAAACTATACAATGGAGTTTCGGCACATCAACCAAAAAGCGCTTATTAAAACTTGGACCAAAATTCAACAGATTGTGTACACATCGTTGTGTTATAGTACACTGTTGTTGTGTTTTTTTTTAAATTTCGAGGAAAATACTTCCTTCCTACAGGTGTAGATCACTAAATTATAAAGATTATTATCAACTTAACACTTTCCTTTTCCTTTTTTCTTTTTTTTTTTTTTTTTTTTTTTTTTTTTTTTTTTTTGCAACTTAAAACATAATTCTTAACCCTCGGTTAAAACGGAGTATGGACAAAATTCTTCGATAACAAAATTTATTCTGTTCATACTAGCAAAGGCGGACTAACACACTCCAGTAATTTTCCAATGAATATAAAATCCCCTCATGTACATTTTGCACATTTTGCAATATTGTCAATTTAGTTCGCACAGTTAAGTCTCGCATATATAATGATAATAACGTCGGATATATTTTGTTATAAAATTCGATTTTCGAAATATATTTAATAATTTACCGGATTGATTTTGTCTGCTTTTGTTATAGTTTAGAATTTGTCCATCTATGCTAAAATAAACAGAAGGGATTTTGTCATACAAATGCGAACAACTATTGTAACTCTTTAAGAGTTTTCATTTTGCTTGGATATAACTTTAAATTGCATTTTGCTCTATTCTATGTCAGAATCAATCACAAAGCTGTGACCTCTATAATTATATTTTCGTAATGCACATCATTGGGATGCAAGGTGACGGACAGTCGTAACACCTCGGCTAATGCCGTCTGCATCACAACCGAGGAGTGCCGATAAAGTACTCGAGCCAGATGGTCTCGGGGGTCTGGCCAGCAGCAGGGGAGCGAGTGGCCTTAAAGGCATCTCAAAACCCTTATATAAGTGACCCCCCCCCCCCCATTTATTGCCCCACCCAGCATGTGGGGGCATCTGTTTTCTGATAAGCCAGGCTGCCACAGTCTGTAACGATGTGTCTGTCACACAGGTATTGTTCAAGATCCAAGTGTATGTATGCTATATCTGGAGGTTGAACATAGTCATTCACAGTTTGTAAAGGAAATAGTTGTGAATATACCAGAAGATACCAATTACGCAATCCTAAATACCAGAAATTATTCTATCAGTTCTTTATTATTCTATTATAGATATATATATATATATATATATATATATATATATATATATATATATATATATATATATATATATATATATATATATATATATATATATATATATATATAGTTCTCATATATATTTTAAGTTATATCTTATTTTGATTTGTAAAATGGTAACAAAATGTTTCTAACAAAAGCGATTTAAAAAGTCATTCATTGTCAGAATAATGTCCTCCAGACTCATTTTAAGTCATTTTGAATATTAAAACTTCTATCTCTCATGTATTTTCAAAATCAAATATTTAACTATGAAATAAATACATAATAATGCAATTACAAAATTGACATCTAGTAATTAATGCAATAAAGAATAATTATGTAAGGGATCATACAGTAAACAACCCACATTATCACTAACATTAATGTTTATGGCTTTGTGTAAAACTAGCCTACAGTCTCACTTTCATACTAGCAGGTAATTTAGTTTTGCATTAACCCATCAGAGGTTTTACTGTGACAGATTAGTACTATGTTGGCTAAAGACTCCCTGCAGTGATGGCCAGCAATTAGCAGGTCTGGTCACAACAGGTCGGGGCCTGGCTCAGTGGGATACCACATTCCTTTCGAGATGCCTTTAACTACTGCTCGGGCGGCTAAGATACCTGTGAGATATCTACACGGTGTTCAAAATTTGTGTGATCAGACCATTTCTCAAGAAATATAGTTGAGAAAAACTGTATGTCCGAGCCAACTGCCCCCCCCCCCCCCCGGTAAATCCGGGCCTGTATGTGAAATGGAAGAAATGTGTTGACAAATTTTAATGATGTTGCAATGTTCCTTATATATCAATTGTTACATAATGCTTAGATGCCTTGAATATATCCGAATACTGAATGCACATAATTAATTGAACTGTTGATAAATTGAGCGGGTTAAAAATTTTAATCAATCAAAACTAGTTTATGGCCATGTTTACAGGATTAGAGTAGACAAATGTCCATCTCCTCAAAATGTATGGTACATATAATGTATAAACCTTATAATTGTTTTGAAGATTGTCTTGATACATTCCCCAAGAATCACGCGTTCTATTTTTGGAAGTTTATACAATGAATCATACTTTTCCTTTTTAGGAAGGTGGGCATCTTCTTTACCGCAGTGATAGAATTTGTAATTTATCTATTTATCGTACACTTGGTGAAGTGTTTCACTTTCCTTTAATTGTCCATGTTTTTCCACCGAGAGAATCAAGTGTGTACGTGTTCGAGACCCAAAGTTTTACAAGCAAAACATTTTTTTTTGTGTGTAAAATATTAGAAGACAGCATTCAATAACTCATTCTCCAAAAGCCTGTCTTAACTTTAGTTAATTAATTCTATACGTTTCAATAACATGTATTTGTTTTACCTTCTTGTCGATATATTTTATTATTCTACAGTAGTAATTCAGTAAGTGTCAACATTGGTATAATTTATCATTTTTAAATTGTCCTTTCTTTTTCTTTTTTTTTTAATTTATTTTCTTGATTATATAAATCTGTCAGTGATAAATGTTACGGTTTTAATCACATGTCCTCCATTCTCATATTTTTAGTATATTTTTTTGTGCTGAAATAGGTACTTGAACTTACGTATTATTTCTCCAAACATGCAAAACTACCACATTTTTATTGTCGCCGTCCTGGGTACATTTATAAATTTATTTTCAATAACATAAAATATACACTCTTAGTTAACTTTATATTAAAGGTATACAAATCTTTGAATGCCTAAATACATGTTTTATTTACATAATTTTTAGTCATATTTATTGATCTAAGCTGGGAAAGGTACAAAAATCAACTTCCGTCACAGATGTAAACAGACTTTCAACCGGTTTGACATGATTTAAATGTAAGATTTATTTAATTTCTCGTAGAAGTGAACGAGAAAGGCTGTATTCAATACAAGTACGCTTTACTTTATGCAAATCATCAAATACTGCAATATGTTTAACTACCGTGACTGTAAACATCCGTTCCTAAATTGCCATTACTCGAGGAGGGATTAAACAACATCACGAGTTATTTTAACAGCGCACCGTTTTGTTTTCAACACGTTCATTGTAGTGCAAATGGCGCCATAATTGTAACTATTTGAAGAGTACTGACCGATTACCTTCACAATCTTCATGCCATATTCCAGCAAGAAGGACCCGGTAAGAAGATATCACAAACAGCATTAAGCAATATGAGACCAAAGCATTTATTGCTTGTTTATTTCTGTAACAGAAACACCTGTCTGTGTTCCCGTCACCAGAACATAGCGCTTATGTTGAAAGCAATACAAGACATAGCTGGCACTATGAACCCAGATGGTTTAATTTCCTAAAACACAGATGCTGATATACAAGAGAAATTACAGAAGATAGATAAAGATACTGTTTAGTTCACAGAATGGAAACGCCAGGAAGATAAAGGGAAAATGAGATGGAAACGAGTACAAACTGTAATGACAAAAGACCAATTTGCTGACAACTGATATTGCTTTGTTTCGGGATCATGTGAAGACCCAATATAGGGAAATGCAAAGGCTTAGGGCACCTCATAAGTACCCCTGTGCTTTAATGATAGAAATGTCGCTGCACAGTATCGGCAAAAATGCCGGCAAATCCCAATCCCTAATATAGTACATGTATACAAAATAACTATTAAAAATCACAATATAACAATGAGATAATACAATCTACTGCTAAATAAGAGGTAAATGAAACATTAGAAATGATAAAAACTTGCTGATACAATTCATCTTATGATTTATATATATGTTTATATAAGGTACAGTTAATGATGGGATCTAAGTATTATTATGGTTGGTATGTATTGTGACCCTGCCTAATTGAAAAAAAGTGAAATAAACTGGAAAAAATGACCTTTTTTTCATCAGCAGCATTAATAACATTTCTTGTCTTGTCAAATGTTTGCTTAAATGTATTATTGGCGACGCGCTAGAGCGCGCCGCCTCTATATATGGAATGCTTAAAAAATTAGCACATGCGAGCGGATGTCCGCGGACATTCTCGTTATAGCTAGAGAATGGTCGAGGGAAAATGGACAAGGCGTTCCGAATTGCGGAAGTTTCGCGATTTACACATTCCCAACGCACGGGTCCTATTTTGGTAAATGACGTTCTTTTTATATATAACTATAGCGAGTATGAAGTATTATTATATTATATGTACAGTTGTTCTTTGTATTAATATGTTTATAAATCTTATGAAAACTATTGGTTTTTCGTTTAAAATTATTTTCATTATTGATTAGGATCATTGATCTGTTATTAACGACGCTTGCGAACGGATCCCCTTGGCTATTCTCGTTCTCGATAGAGAATAAGCGAATGAAAATGGGCGAGGTATTCCGAATTTCGGAAGTTTCGCGATTTACACGTTCTCAACATACGGGTCCTTATTCGGTAAATGGTGTTCTTTTTATATTTGTTTTCATTCTTTGTTTGTAACTTCCATGCAAACGAGGTATTTTTACTTGTAAATTTCTAAACATAAATGTACATCTGACGGTTATAATTGTTAATGAAGACATGTATGTCTTTAAAAAGTGACGTAGCCAAAAGAAGAGACCCCATTCGCATCATTTTCGGTCCTTTCCATACACGTTCGGAAAAGCCACGATGATCCGAATAAGGGACTTCGCACCATCCACGACCCGTGAACATTCGGATCACAACGGCTATTTTTGGAACGTGTACAGAAAAGACCGAAGATGAAGCAAATGCCCCGTGAACTGGCAATGGATGATCCTTGTTTTAGGAGATTTTCATTACAAAATTTATACAAGAAAGTGCTTGGATGGGAGACATCCAAGGTGCCGTAGCGAGCATGCGCTTTAATCAAGAATATGACTGTCCTGGGAACTAAACACTCTCTTACACAGTTGATTACCATTGGAACTCCTCGGGTAATTCCGTCCTCGGGACAATCATCCCTCGGATGTATCTGGTGCAATGATACCGCCGGAAGTCGGAAGAAGATGCTTAAAATTTAGTTCGCACAAAACAAACAGTGGGGTCGTTTCACAGCTGTGTCTTTGCTTCGCCGGGTAAATTAACCTTGGATGATTTAAATTTGAAGCAGCCACAAAGTGAACTTTTACAGGCATCGTTCTATAGTTAGATGTCATCCGAGCTGCCATCTTTGTTTTGACGTCTGACACAAAAGAAGTTCCATTTAGGGAAATACGACTACCTACATACATCCGAGAGCTGATTCGTGAATTACCCACGTGTTCCGATTGAGTTGATTTATTACATAAACATTTGACAGTAACGAACCATAACTCCAATGGGAAGTAGAGTATTTTTGCTACTTTGTTTGTTTGTTTTCCTTGTTCTCTGCTACATCTGTATTTACATCGTTTGTGTCTGTGTATGTGGTTTTGAGGAGACTTGATGATCAGTAACAGTAACATTGATTGTAAGTATCTTGCAGATATGTACTATGTACACGTTGAGACAAATAAAAGACTGTTCTGTTCCTGTTAAAAAACAGGACACTTGGTTCTTTTCTCTGGAAAGTTTCACAGAACACCTCCGACATCGTGTTATGTACTGTTACGCTATCGTCCCCATAACAAAATGCATTCCATAAGAGGTTCTGGTCTCAAGAGGTCTAATGTTGCAGGTCTAAAATAAAACTATGCTATTTTCTAAAAGTTTTATCCGAAGTGCGCCCATCGATAATCTGGTTGGGAGACATTTGCATTTTGATGTGGTTAGGTAATGAAATTTATAGCCGTTATTTTATTAAATAAAAAGTAAAAACATGTATTTCAAGTCTTAAATGATAACAAGAAAACAATACTGAAATATTGACAACCTACGCAAAGTTACAAAGGTCAATATTATTCGCAGTATCTTGTTTTTCTAATTAAAACGGTATTAATGAGCCAGTCGGCCAGACCGAGTTTTATGCTTGTAAATTAATTTAGTAAGTCGTTAGCCAGTACCACTCGATCTGAATGAGTTTTATGCTTGTAAATTAATTGTGTAAGTCGTTTTCCAGTACCACTCGATCAGAATGAGTTTTATGCTTGTAAATTAATTGTGTAAGTCGTTTTCCAGTACCACTCGATCAGAATGAGTTTTATGCTTGGAAATTAATTGTGTAAGTCGTAAACAAGTACCAGTCGACCAGAACGAGTTTTATGTTTGTAAATTAATTGTGTAAGTCATTAACAAGTACCAGTCGACCAGAACGAGTTTTATGTTTGTAAATTAAGGATTGTAAAACGATGGCCCGTCCTGGAGAGTAACTTATGAAGTTGTAAGAGTCGAAATATCCATAAACATTAATTCCTTTAAACATTGTCCCCGACCAATCAGTTGTGCACAGATTTGCTGTTACTTAGATATTATTCATGATTTGGCATGTTTGCGCCAATTTAATTTTGAAAGAAACTCAAAATCTTGTGTTTAATCGAAAGGGCTTGTCGCCATACTTCCAAATAACCTGCAGAGAGATCAAAAGTAGTCTTATAATCAACATTACATCGTGCAGAATGCATCGCAGAATTATTTCTAACCTTTTCCGACGCCCTCCTTCCCGCGACCCCAACTCCAAACATCTCCTATACCCAATCTTCAAACGCCTTCTATGTCTGTATAAGTTTTAGTTATTCCTTCTTATGCAAAGATCCGCTAGTATTCTCATTATATTGAGTGAAATCGTTTGCTTACACAATGATACACGTATAAATTAACAGCCAACAAGATCGAATTTTGACTACTGAAAACAATTTGTATTATTATTAACTGTTGAATATTTATAAAACGAGCCATTTCTTTACTAGTCATAATACGTTAATAAAATAATAATACAAGTACAATTTAAATTAACAATGTATTGAGAAGTATGTGAGGTGTATAATTTGTAATGTCATTTTCATCATACTGACTTTATAGTTCTATAATACTTATTACTAATCTAGTTGCCTACCGCCCTCTTTTTAACAGTCCGGCTTCTGAATTCTCTTAAGTTGTTCGATGGTTGCGTTGCGAACAAGGAACACGTCTAACTCATCGGCCTCTCATCTTCTCAACGGTTCGAGACTCAGTCGGGAAGGAGAACTTCAATAGAGTAGGTTTTCTGCTGGCCAGCGGTGAGCCGGAAGTTTGGCTGTCGGCCTGACGATGCGGTGTATTTGTAAAAAAAATCATTAAAAATGGGTTTGCAAGCTTATGTTTATATAACTTTGCCATTCCCAAATCTAGTAAAAACTCCGATTCACTGGAACAATAGTTAAAAATTTATAACATCAGGATTTTTACGTTACAAGTGCAAAATTGTCAATTAACACTTACCGGTATACTGAAGTTAAAAAAATACATAAACAAGGAAAGAAAATATTTGTACTAAACACGTTATTTATATGTATAAACATAATTATATAGATGTTAGGTAATGATATTATAATTGCGTCAACCACATTTTAGTTGCCAATATATATTGTTACAGCGTTTCCTGTCTTGTTATAATATTTTACGTATACAACAGAAAAACAACAACACAATATAAAATTAAAACGCAACGAAAACACTTTAGAATAAATGTTAATAGACAAACAGTCTGGTGTAGTTTAATTTATTGTTATGAGCATATTGATACAATAACAATGATCAAGGAAGAAGTTGATAAAAAGGGGATTCAAGCCAATCCGTTCCGTTTTCAGGTATTGCCAATATCGTACATATATTTGATTTCGTATTAATTAACGCGTGCGTGTGGTGGCGATACAAAAACTTTCCGTGACAATGATAATAACGAAATTGAATAGAAACAAGTTTTCCAATAAAAATGTTATCACGAACTTAAAATGTCTATATTTGTTATTTTTGTTTTCAGTGCGCTAGCAAAGTCATAGCTACAAAATCCAAGCCGCCCGCGTCCTTATGCCCGACCGAACACGATTCAGCTTAGAATCCCTTCGCAAAATAAAGTCCTACATTTAACGATCAACTTTTGAAAGATACATTATACATTTTCGAACTACACCTGATTACATGAGGTCAGTAAACTTGATCTGACTCATTTTCTGCAGATTCTCTGCATCATACGTTAAAGGTGCATATTGCATCTCTGCTTAATCAATGAATATAAAACCTGACAGAACCTTTTTTAAGTAACAAGGCTTCATCGCTTTATGAAAGATAGCTCCGGATCCTAATATAAATACTTCCTAATATAAATATTTTTTCTGAGAAACTAAAAGAAAGAAAGCTTTTTAGACTTTGTAGGATTGCTTGACTTGAATAAATAAAGGCCATTAACTTATTGACCACAGAAAGTGAAATTCCAACATTTAACATCAACCTACGATCAGAGGCGGCAGTGGAATCGGGTCAATGTTACAGCCGGTATCCGGACAAATCCCCGCCCGGACATTTCCCCGTTCGTCATTTTTGAAGGTCCGGACATTTCCCCGTTCGTTATTTGTGTAGACCTGGACAAATCCCCGCTCATGAAATTGTAAGGGCGGACAATTCCCCGCTCAATTATGTGTGTTGTTGTTAATTAAGTCAGCCTCGCTCAATTAAAGTTGTTTGATCGTGGTAATAAATTGAATATGCAAATTATGTGTGAAAACTATTTTAATTAATCCTTTTACAGTTTTCTGAACAGTTTTCGGACTTTTAATTAATTTAACACGGTTTGAACCTCGCTCAATTAAAGTTGTATGATCATGAACGATATTAACGAACACGTTTAACACCTTATTATCTCCACAAATGAGACAATTAAAGTTGTTTGACAAACTTACTAATGACTCAAAAACATTTCTTAATATATAATCTTGCATAAGATGTATTTTACAAAAAACAAAATCTGTCATGGAGATCATCACAACGAAAAGCGGTACAAAAAAACTTGTGCATGCAGGCTTTGTATACACGAAGAACAAGGAGACGATCAAAACAGTGCAAAGGTGCACTCGTGAGTGACAAAGACATCACAGCAGCCAGCTCACTGACAGATCACAGCCATGAGGCAGATCACTTCGCCACTGAAGCACTCAAGCTTCGTACGGAGATCCTGGCTGCTGCGGATGCTAACCGTGGCAAGTCAGGTCAGATCCTCGCCGACCGGCTGGTGAACCACCCCGTCGAGGTTCGTGCGGCTGTTGGCAAGAAAGAAACCCTTCTGCATCCGGGTCGCAGCCGCAGAATCCACATACGTTACAGCGGTGTATGGTCTGCTACCAGGAAAAACACAACACCACTATGAGGAGTATCTGACCGCCATTCTCGACACCTGCCTTCACAGAGACATCAGGCCTAACCCAACAACAATCGTTGTAGACTACGAGATGGCCATCCACAACGCAGTACATGCTATCTTAGGCCAACATCTGAGAATACAAGGCTGCTTCTATCATTTAACGCAAGCTACGTGGCTTCGTGTCCAGGCGGAGGGGTTACAACGGGCGTACAGGGAAGAAGAAGCAATACGTGACTACTGCGGAATGATAGACGGCCTCGCTTTCTTGCCTATCAACCTGGTGTCCGAGGGGATGAAGTACATCCGTCACACCGCCCCCGTCAGAACTCATCCCAGTCGTTGACTATTTTGATGCCACATACGTGTCGGGGACCTACAAGTCGGAGTTCAGTGGTGGACGGCTACTTTTCAGGCGAACACCACCGAGATTTGACCCGTCAAAGTGGAACGTGCACGAAGCTATGGTGACAGACGCATCTAGGACCAACAACGTCATGGAGTCCTGGAACAACGGCTTCCGGCACCTCGTGGGTCATTCGAATCCGTCTCTCTGGACAGTGATTGATTGCATTATGAAAGATAACGCAGACACTGAGACGGAGGCCTATAGAACCGTTAACGGCATAGCCACAAGCAGCAAACGACGACAGAAGTATGTCGTCCAACATCAGAAGAAACTGAAGAAGCTGTGCCAGCAAGTTGCCAACTCCGAGAAGACGGTCGAAGAATTCCTTCTTGCGATTGGGAAGTGTGTGCGTCTACACTGAACGTTCAGTTGTTGGGGCCTGTAGTGACTGTAGTGTATTTTTGTATAAACTTTTTTATTATTACTATTTATTACTTGATTTTGTTTATTGTTTTATATCAAATGATGTGTGTGAACTGTGTGTATGCATGACTCTACGTACCTTGCTAAATGAAATAAACATTTGGAAATAAACAGTATTCAAGTTTTCAATCCTAAACAAACAACTTCAACAGGACAAGTGATTCAATATTATGTCTATTAATAATTGTGATTAATCCACTTATACATGCACAGTAATTTGGACACGAAAACTTAACTACACCTATTGCTTGGTAAAGCTTGAGCGGGGAATTGTCCACCCTTACAAGTTCATGAGCGGGGATTTGTCCGGGACAACACAAATGACGAACGGGGAAATGTCCGGACCTACAAAAATGACGAACGGGGAAATGTCCGACATTCGTTACAGCCGCCTGAGCCTTCGATCAGTATCTGCTTGGTACACCATCCCAGCCAGTTTACTAGCCCCTCCTCCATTATTGATAGACGCGTCAATTGATCAAGACGCTTGGAATTCTACAGTAGAAACTGATTGACTTTAGGCTTACACACCCTTTTTTGTCCCATACAGATTTTTTGTCGAATATTGGGTAAGGTGCAGTGTTGTCGTAATTAGGCGAAGATGATGCTTCGCTGTTCTCCTATCCGCAAAACATTTAACTTTTTGAACAAAAAACAACAACAAATAACAAAACAACAACAAAAAACAACAAAGAACAAAGAAGCACAAAAACCCAGCACCATTTTCCAGCTCAAAGTAAAAATATCATGGATTTAAAAAGTTGGTGTATATAAAAAGACCAATAAAAGGGTTTTGTTGTATATGGTTTCATGTTTATGCTTTATAGATTGTTCAATATTGAGTCAGGTCTTTTTAGCATGATGAAACTATAAGCATTTTTTGTATGTGGGCATTCTTTGTACGACTTTATTAATAATAAAGCAACTAAAGGTGTGTCTTCTTGAATGCAGTTAGTTTGAAAATAATGTCATTAAAGTAATGACTGTACTGACTGTAATGATTACTGTCTTACCATTTTAATTTAATTTTCAAGCAATGTACACTGCAGTGCTTGCGGCGCTTTGATTATTGAACATGTTCCCAATGTTTGTTTGTTTATTGGGTTTATCGTCCCACCAACATTATTTCAGTTATCTGGAGACGGTGTCCACTTGAAGCAGATATAGTGCTGCCTTCATTGTGTATAGCATGCCTTGAACACCTGGCATGATACCACACCCAGTCACGTTATCCTGACACCGGGCCAACCAGTCGTGGAACTACCCTTATATTTGCTTGAGCGTTAGCAAGGGAGCTATACCACTACCATTTTTAACGACTTTGGTATGTCGCGGCCCGGGATCGAACCCGGGGCCTCCCGTACCTGGAGCCGACGCTCTTCCGATTGCGCTACCAGGTCCGGTATGTTCCCAATGCTTCCCGTAGTGGAAGCGCAGACATGTTTATAAGCAATACAGTTTTTCTTTCTAGAACCAGAAAGCATAATGCTTACGGATTATATTTTTCTAAAGCCTACTTGTTTTTTCACACATAATGATGTTATCGTCCGTAAATGATTTAAGTCTATTATTTAAAAAAGATGTAAAAATGCCCAAAACAAACTAATATTTAGTTATACCTCGATAATTACCAGCATCATTGACACTGCCTTTAAAATAGAAAATGGTAAGATGATAACTCCTTTACTTCACACTTTAGGAAACCCACCAGAGCTGACAAATGTTATCAACTATGTCGTTCTCCTAATACGTTAATTATTCATTCAGCAGGAATATCAAAAATGGGCCTTTTTATTAAAATTTGTTATGCGTTTTTAATTTCATCCAGACTAATTGTTTATTGTGTTTACTATAATTGCAAGAAGACTATAAAACTTTATGTCATGAAAGCCATTGTCACCATTACCAAAGATATGATTGAGCTGAAGAAAATGTTCATAAAATCATTGACTAGTTACATTTGAAACAGCACCTTTCTTGCCAACAAAATGTTTATTTAAAAGAGACTTCAAAATGCTTAGAACCCTGTTCAGCGAAGATTTTAAGCTTTTTATTGAAATAATTATGAAAAAAGCAACATCATCTGTATGTCATACTACTATTAGCTATATCAACAAATATGAGTCTGTTGTTCTATGTCGACTGTTCTTAATCATCGAAGCATGATATTGCTTTCTAGCATTTTTACAAAACAAAATCACCCCATGTTCTTTAGCCTTCTTGATGGGAATAGAGAAACTCTTTTTAACAACTAAGTTACATTGATCTGCACCATTTGTTATAAAGTTTGAAGCTTTCTCTATCATGTTAGTAAAACATTAATTTGAGTAAGTTTTTAGCAACATATTTATTGTTTTTAAGACTTTATCTGCCATTTTATTAATGCAATTATTTTATAATTTTAGCATTCATATATATTGTTCAATACCTTTACAATTGTGCCGCATCCTAACGATTAAAGAAGGCGGGCGATACCTTTACTACTGTGCCGCATCCTTACGATTAAAAAAAAGCGGGCGATACCTTTACAACTGTGCCGCATCCTTTCGAGTAAAGAAGGCGGGCGATACCTTTACAACTGTGCCGCATCCTTACGATTAAAGAAGGCGGGCGATACCTTTACAACTGTGCCGCATCCTTACGATTAAAGAAGGCGGGCGATACCTTTACAACTGTGCCGCATCCTTACGATTGAAGAAGGCGGGCGATACCTTTACAACTGTGCCGCGTCCTAACGATTAAAGAAGGCGGGCGATACCTTTACAACTGTGCCCCGTCCTAACGATTTAAGAAGGCGGGCGATAACTATGCGAATGCGGATGTTTTTATTGGTCTTCCACGCTGTAGCAGTTACAAACATGTAAGCAAAGAATGTAATATGTTCTTATGTTGCAGGTCTAAAATAAAACTATGCTATTTTTTAAAAGAAAAGTTTTACCCGAATCGCGCCCATCGATAATCTGGTTGGAAGACATTTGCCGTTTGATGTGGTAAGGTAATAAAATGTATAGCCGTTATTTTATTAATTAAATAGTAAAAACATGTATTTCAAGTCTTAAATGATAACAAGAAAACAATACTGAAATATTGACAACCTACGCAAAGTTACAAGGTCAATATTATTCGCAGTATCTTGTTTTTTTCTAATTAATAAGGTATTAATAAAAAGTACACGAACTTAATGAATGTTGTTAATGATGCCTAGCCAGTCGACCAGGACTAGTTTTATGCTTGTAAATTAATCTAGTAAGTCGTTACCCAGTACCAGTCGACCAGGACAAGTTTTATGCTTGTAAATTAATCTAGTAAGTCGTTACCCAGTACCAGTCGACCAGGACAAGTTTTATGCTTGTAAATTAATCTAGTAAGTCGTTACCCAGTACCAGTCGACCAGGACAAGTTTTATGCTTGTAAATTAATCTAGTAAGTCGTTAGTTAGCCAGTACCAGTCGACCAGGGCGGGTTTTATGTTTGTAAATTAATCTAGTAAGTCGTTAGCCAGTACCAGTCGACCAGGACAAGTTTTATGCTTGTAAAATAATCTAGTAAGTCCTTAGCCAGTACCAGTCGACCAGGACTAGTTTTATGCTTGTAAATTAATCTAGTAAGTCGTTAGCAAGTACCAGTCGACGAGGGCGGCTTTTATGCTTGTAAATTATTTTAGTAAGTCGTTAGCCAGTACCAGTCGACGAGGGCGGCTTTTATGCTTGTAAATTTTTTTAGTAAGTCGTTAGCCAGTACCAGTCGACGAGGGCGGGTTTTATGCTTGTAAATTAATCTAGTAAGTCGTTAGCCAGTACCAGTCGACCAGGGCGGCTTTTATGCTTGTAAATTATTTTAGTAAGTCGTTAGCCAGTACCAGTCGACGAGGGCGGCTTTTATGCTTGTAAATTATTTTAGTAAGTCGTTAGCCAGTACCAGTCGACGAGGGCGGCTTTTATGCTTGTAAATTATTTTAGTAAGTCGTTAGCCAGTACCAGTCGACGAGGGCGGCTTTTATGCTTGTAAATTATTTTAGTAAGTCGTTAGCCAGTACCGCTCGACCTGAATGAGTTACAAACATAGGTCAGGATGACATCAATGTTACATACATATATGTATGGCAGACACGTTGACACATGGTTAAATTATTTATCTTTTATGTGTTAATTTTTTGCAAAAGATTACGTGATTACTACTGTTAAAATTACTCGTGTCTGTGTGTATTTGGCAGTGATTGGTACATTTTTGCTTTTCACAGGTGAGACATTTTTTACCATGTCGTTGGTAAGAGTATTTATATTATAATTAATATTGATTTCGCCTTTAGTGTTAAGCCTTATTTTCAGCGGCATAAGTATTGTTCTTACAAAAGCTAATTTGTAGCGTACACAGAAATGGCATTCACTCCTCAGAAATCCTCTTGTTCGTTAGTTTAAGATTAATATATTTAGATATAGAACTAGGAAACTTTGCTTCTTTCTCTATTCTATTCTATTTTGTTTAAACTAGCTAACCTTATCATTTAAGTATATACAGAATTTCTTGACGATGGACACTGTTCAAGTCAAATATTATATAGTTTAATGTAAATGATAAGGTTCCGGATATGTATTAAATATAGGCATAAAAGAATTAGATACACTTGTAATCTGCATTGACAGTTATATCTGACAGTGAAGATATGTATAATAGATATCTACATAAATAAATATGCTTTAGGTCCCCTCGCTAGAGAAGATTTACTATTCATAGACATTTTCTTTGTTTAGACTGTAATATATTATTTTATTATATACGCTAAAACAATTAATGTTTGAAGTTTTGATAAAGCAAAATTATTCGTTGTTTTTTTTTTTTTTTTGGTTCACGTGACATGTTAATTATCTATATGTATACATGTTTTAAAGATGATGTACACTATTATATGTACAAATCTTAAATAAAATTTCTGTTCTGTTCTGTTCTGTTCGTTGTCAAACCTGACACCTCTCGCGCGTATCTAAGACATCAACGAGTAGCTTGCAATTTAATTAACCATATTTTGTTCGAATTTTCACGATGTTATTTTAGGCTGAAAGTATCTGATACAACCTTCAAAAATGAATTTTATAATGTTTATCTATAATTGAAACGATTAAGTAATGAAACTGAAAAAACTATTTTACAGGTATATCTTTGCTTTTATGGTTGTTTTATGTTTCGGGACATTCCACGCATAGTTGCTTGTTTCGAAACCTATGAAATAAGAATTATTACAGTTTATTGATGTTGTTTATAACCATCTATTCCTTTACAATCGTATGTAAATCGTTTTTGAGATAACATTAAAACAACTATTGTGTTAAAATCTACTTAAGCTTTTTTTCCGTGGAAATACACTCTTGAAATAAGTTGAAAACAATAAAATGCTTAATACACTAAACGATGTGAAAGCTTCGAGGCTAGCTGGAAAGCCGATCTTTGTATCGTCCATGGATTAACTTGATTCAGTAATATTTTGAAATGGTGGTTTCACGACTAGTTGGTACGGTGTCAGGGTAACGTAACTTGGTATCATCAAGTGTTAATAGAATTTCCTCTTTACTAAACAGCTCCGTACATGCTTCAAAGTAACACAGTTTGTCGAAAAAATAGAAAGATTGTTGATGGGAGTGTTTATGAATCAGAAAATTACCGGTTTTTTTGTTGTTGTTTTTTCAAGGGAAACAACCGATGTATGTACTAACATGTATATCATGTTATAGTTACCTCCCTTCATCTGCTCCGTGTTTAGGTCTTATCAGTAGACATTCATTATAGATAAAACCATTGTCAACAAGCCAAGTACTTATTTAGCGTTAATACATCGCATTCTATTTGAAACAAAACTTCAAGTTATAAGTAGCCAAACACAGTTTTAGTATATCATTCATATCAAGTTGTCAACAACAATGTTTGTCAGTTGGTTGCATATATACCACTCGGATGGGTTGCACAGATGTGTGCTGTCGCTGCGGGTCAGGCGTCAGAATACAAATCCATCGTCTTTAAATGCCCTACCGATGACTTTGCCAAGGGTGACCAAATATTACCGGGTAGTAGGTTTATTAATCTAATAATAATTCATGTATATTTAATTGGTTAACGACACATTTTAGTAAAAAAAAAAAAAGGGGAAATAAAAAAGGGAAAAAAAGAAGAAAAACATTAGCAGTACATATTATTGTATTTTCTTTATCATCATCAGCAGCAGCAACACCACCAACAACATCAACAATTATCATCATTATCATCATGATAATCATCGCCACCATCGTCATCTTTTTCTTCCGTCCTTCTTCATTTTATCCCTTCACATATTTTTTATGTAAATGTATTGAATTTCACAGAAAGTCAGTCCTCTTAATACAACAATAATATCGGTTGCAATTTAGGCCTATATTATCAGAATAAAAGGATAAAACTACAGATTCTAGGTAGTTTTCTCTTTAAAAACTAAACACACCTTTTCTGTCTTACTTTGTTGTAATGGTAATGTTTAGTAACTTAATTGAATAAATTATAAAATAAATTGTAAGGCGTTTGTTAACACAATCTTTAAAAACAACCAACAGAATATTTAAACCGATTTCGTTAGCTATCTCTTTACTTATCGCCATTGGTGTTTTTCGAATAAGAGAAAATTAACTGGCATGACTTTGACGCAAGTTCTTCAGAATTTATTCAAATAAACAGTGTATAAGTATTTAGATAAATATGTTTGGACCAGTTCATCCCTTTGGTGACCTCAGCAACAAATTCCACACCATGGCTATCGCGAACTCATACCTGTCCGATTAAATGTCACATTTTCTACCTGGTTCAGGTATGCACCTGGGCTTAATGACAACTTGCGCCGCGGAAGATCACGTGACTTTGTTGTGAATCCGCCATCTTGAATATGTGCTGGACTTCCTGCGATTTTGGAAAAGTTAATAAACGTGCGATTCTGCTTTAGTGAATAACATTTTGGATTTATTGTTAGGCCTACAGATGAGAGACTCGAAGAAGGAGGCCTGATTTAGCTGTTGTATTGAATGGTAAGTACATTTGCTGTCAAAAATATGCGAGGAATTTGAGCGCACCTGTTTATAAACCTCTCATACACGCTATTGTAATGCGGCTTCAATAAGATAATTTGTCATTATGTCGTTTATTGTCAATACTTACTATTTCATACATAAATGCTGAGTTCCGATTTACGATTAAATTTGTGAAATAAATAAAATGTTGTGTGTTTTCACTCAAAATCAATGCGAAAAGCGGGGCACTATTTTGACGGTATGCACTGGCGATAATTGGGTCAGTCGGTATGTAGTGTGCGTATTTAGTCATCTCTCTGTATCTATGACGTTGATGCTAGATGATTCAATGACAAATTGACCATTTCTTGATAAAAAACAACATATTTTTCAGTAAATAAGCATTATTGCTTTCCCCATTGTACCTGAGTCTTACATAATAAAAAACTGGTCTGTCCCAAGATTGCCCCAAACAACAAAAGGTGAACGATGAGTCATCAGACATAGGTAGGCAAATTACACAAGTGGGGTAAATACATACCCCGACCAAGGTAAATATGTGACCACTGCTGGGACTTTAGGTGGAAATTGTGGACATTCTTTGTATTGTGTCTTTCCTATAATTGTTATTATTTTTATTATTATTATATCATGTTATAAATTTTAATATATGCCATTGTTTTCTTTATGTTTTAAGACCATTGACTGTAATTAGTTTAAACTTCATTACATATTACACTAAAGATAATCATATGTTTGTTATTTTGTCCCTTGTTTATCAAATGTTTAGTTAAATTATCTATTGTCAAATGAATTAATGTAAATGTCATGTTTTCTATTTATGATTATTGAGTATTTGTTGATAACAATAAATTTGACGATTTCTTTTTTATAGCATACAAAAAATCACAAGAATACTTGTGAGTTTGTGTGTGTGTGCATCAATCAGATTATTTTTACAAAGCCAAACCAATTAGGATGTTTTAAACTGTCACCAGAGTTTGTGGATAGCTTGGATATATTTAAAAATATGCCATAGCAGTACAACAGTTCATTGTAGGATAGCTGTATGATTAAGTACTCAGGAATTTGCTTTATGTTTGTTCTTTATCTTTGACATTTGGCCCCAGCAAATATTTGAATGGTATATCTCATAAGTTAAGTATAAGAAGTTCCCTATCACATTTTGCTTATATTTTTGTTGTGATTTTTCTATCATGTTGATTTAGAAGATGTCGGATTGTGGAGATGTAACAATGATATAACTATTATTATTGAAAAATGATTAAATGTTGCCAAAATAATAGATTGTAGATTATATAGTTAAAATCAATTTAATTTAAAACTTTTAACTCCTTGTCATTTATGACAAGTTCCTTGGTTCCTATTGGTGATCAGTGATTCTGTCTGTCTCAAAAATGAGATAGGAGGGGTCGGCCACGCAGTTAGAGTAACTGACTTGTAACTCATCAACCCCTCACATTGTGGGTTTGAGTCCCATTCAGGGCAAGAACTTTTACGAGGGGAAGGTTTTCTAGCTAACCTGTAGTGTGCCAGTGGTTCTACCCAGACATAAGTTTAGTGTATTCCTCCACCAATAATAAGTTGGAACTCCCCAGTATGACCATAATTATGTCGGTGTGATATAACAAAAAACATACCAAAAAACAGTATCAAGCCAGTTATAGAAATGTTTAACAGTAACTTTTATGTTATAAACATAAAAAAGCTGTGTTACACTTGGGTTTCACCAAAAGTCTTAGGACTATAAATCTATGACCAGTTGTAGGCGGTTAGACTCTGCTTGTAAATTCTGAATGGTTTTGAGGTCACTTCATTGAAGTACACTTTAGATAATTTATTAGTGTTATGACCATAAACAGGTCCTAGGACTTTTGATGAAACAACACTCAGAAAGTCAGATACTTAGTTGTAAGGGGCAGCAACTTTTGAAAATGTAATTTTTATACCTCCACAGTAGTCTTTCTTTGTATGTAACTGGCTGTTCCAGTCTATGATATATGGTAACTTCATGGTCAGTACAATGGTAAATATGTAGATATTTTTCTAACAGGATGTTCTTTGTGTAGTGGTTAAGTTGCCAACATGTTACTCCTGTTTAGTGTCTCACTGCAAGGGTCCCATTTTGGGTGGAGTACTAAATGTGGGAAGGTCTTCCGGCTGACACTCCGTATGCTTGCTATTCAAAACCAGGTATACTTTTCTAAGATTAAGTCTTAAATGTGGTATTCGCCCAGTTTGGACCCCATTATATTATCTCAAACAACCTAGTTACTGTTATATTGAATAGATCCCACAAAATGCTGTTTATTGATGCCCTACATCTAAGTGAAATGAGAAGCATAGTACCGCACCGGTCATTACAAACATGTATTTTTTTATCTGAGCCATGCCGTGCAATCAGCTACAGTTGATTCTGCTTATTTGCCTGTCAGTCACTTACCTATTTATTATTTTCATTATAAGATAATTACTGAGCTCTTAATTATTTAACTCCAAGTCCAGTTAAAAATCTAATTATTTTACTAAAGGGCTGCCATTTTGTTTTGTGACAGAAAAAATGGCATCTTTTTATATGCGGTATTGTAAAGTGCTCTTTTCAGATTTTAATTTTTAATTAATCCGAATAAATCCATTTTTTCATGATCTTTTTTATTTCATTTACACCTGCACTTATTTTAAAAAAAATAGGCCTTAGTACTGCAGTATTTTGGGAGAGTAATGCTCTATAAAAGCTTTGAGCGTTATGCATCGTTTCATGACATCATTCTATGTTGATCCTTGTAAACTTTCATGAAGACGTGTGAAATTCATCTAGAAGATGTCATAGACTCTAACAGGCGGCTGATCATGCAATTGACACAGCATAGCGACTGTGTTTCAGAGATAAACTAATAAGTGAGCTTCTGCTGACAGGTTCGATGGATTTTGCTTATAACCAAAATTGGGCTAACACCTTATGCACATAGCCAATAATTAAAAAAAAAAGAATAAAAGAAAAGGTTTTGTACATGAATATTTTATTCAATGAAATTGAATATGCATTATTCGACTAAGAAAACCATGTGACAACTTACTTTTGAGATCACATTATGTAAGATTTTCATCCGGGTAATTCACAGTGATGTCTGTATATATCTATTTTTAGTGGAAATTCCCCGTTATTAAATTTTATAGATTTAGAAATAATGAAAATACATAGCAATTTATTTCATGATCTGTAGAGGTAGTGTTTTACACAGACTTTTATTAAACTAAAGAATGATAAAATAATTTTGCCCCAAATCTCTAGTACCAGGGTAAGATGTTGTGACCAACTTACAAACTTACGTGTATTAGATATAAGCAAACTGTTGGATATCTCCTTTAAGCCTAACATTTAATAACATTAGATGATAAAGCATGACTTGATGGTGACATTTTAAGTGTGTTTATCTTGCTAGTCTGTAGTATACACAGCAGTATAGTATATCTGTCAGCATCTTAGACATGTAAAAGTGGAAGCTGCTTCCTCAAGGCATGTCTATATGTTCAGGTAAATAACAACACCTGCATCAATGGAATATTAGTGTATGTAACTGGATGTATGGTGGAGCAGCTGGAGAAAGAAATAAGGATACAGATTATTGTCCTTTTCACTGTGGCGTTGCGCCTTGCCCAAATGTCCTTTTCACTTTGGGACTGTCAGGGTTGTAACTTGAAATATTTTGAGCAGGCTCAATTAACTTTTAAGGAGGCTTGGCTTTGCGAGCGCCGAAGGTGTGAAGCATTGCTAGGGGGTGTCCGGGGCATGCTCATGATTAATTTTCTTTTTTTTCAAATTTGAGGCGGCCCGATTTTCATTTGAGGCGGTCAATTCGGCCACCAGCCGCCTCCTAATGACAACCCTGGACTGTGCCATACCCAAATGTCCTTTTCACTGTGGCACTATGCCATACCCCCTAGTCTTTTTCACTGTGGAGCTGCACCATACCCAAATGTCCATTTCAATGTGGCATTGTGTCATGCCCAAATGTCCTTTTCATTGTGGCACTTTGCTATGCCCCCTAGTCCTTTTCACTGTAACACTGTGCCATGGCCCCTAGTCCTTTTCCTTGTGGTGCTGAACCATACCCTATTTTATGCCGCACCACAGTGCCCTTTCACAAGCAGCAGTGTGCCATGCAGCCCTTTTCTCAATTCTGCCCTAGTCTCTGCCCTGTGGACATTACTTCCTGTGGAGAAGTTACCAGGTGCATCCATAAGCAGTACTTAGCCGCTGTGTTACTATGTCACACAATCAAGTTGCCTAATGCGTGCCTTGTGTTCATTCCAAAAGCATTGAGTGGCCATTAGTACTCGGCTACATTGCCTTACAGGTCGCAAATGCCAGGAACTAACAAGTGTTCCACGTCAATCCCGCGCTGTCCACAGTTATTAATTAGCAGAGCAAAGCTGTGGTTTGTCCAAATTTTTATCATGTTAAAGAAAGATCAAGAAGAAATGAACGTAATGGTGCTAAATTGTTAAAAAACGCCTAAAAATTTTAATAGCCTTCTTTCCACTAGCTTCAAGTTTTCAAAAGAAATACCTACCTGCAGTCTATATTTAGTGTGACACTAGGCAAACTAGGAAAACATCATCGGTATAGGCCTGGGAAATTCCCTTCACCAATCATGATCAACATGCAAGTCCCTTAATTGTAATTTGGGTTTTCTACGCACGGGATAAGACAAGCTTATCACAGTCCCAAACAGTTTCACATTTGCGGCTGAATGTCTATGAATCCAGTATTTACCACAAGGAATGTACTTTTAAACTTGCATTATCACAGTCCCAAACAATTTCACATTTGCGGCTGAATGTCTATGAATCCAGTAATTACCACAAGGAATGTACTCTTAAACTTGCATTAAAGTAGCAAATGCTCTTGTTCTTATTGAGCATTACAAAGATGCAACATAATGTTAATTATAATTTGTGATTTATCGCTTCGCCAATAGTCGCACATGGCATTTGTTTATTTGACTCTGCATTAAAATTTAATGAGTCTGACCTTTGTATGTACCATAGGAAAATGGGAAAATGGGAAAATGGGAAATAACTGTTCAGAATGGTTTCCTTTGGTGTATGTTACTGATTGTACTTATTTTCATTACATATTTACTCAATCAAATAGATTTTTGATATTGCTCTCAACACATTGATTTCCCCCAGTTTAACCACGACAACAAACCCCTGAAGGTCACTGTACTGACTGCAGCGTTGTTAACAGAGAGAATTAAAGTCTTTGTCATTAAGATTTTAGAGTATTTTTATAGCTGCTCAGTCATTGTGGAGTTTCTCTTGTCTTTTATGTTTAATTAGGCTTTAGGGTGAAAATAATGGGTTTTTGTTATTATGATCCGAAGCTTACTTACAGTGACATACAATGCATGACATTTATACTTTCAATGCATATTTTGTATCTTAAGCCAGTGTGTAACATTATTTGGAATATTCACAACCTGCATGTGATAATTTTCTATTTAAAAAAATGACCAAAATTTAATGTTTTTTTTATTGGTATTGGCATACAACAAATTATTACAGTATATTTCATGATTGTACACAGACCCTTAACTAGTGTTTCTACAAAGAAATGTAAAATCTGTGATCTGTTGTTTGTTACATCGCTCTGCCACAGTTTTGGTCACACTGACAATGTCCACTTATTAGTAGTGAAGATATACCCCAGACTTACATCAGGGTTGTGACACTGGCACACTGAAGGTTAGCCGGAAAACCTGGCCATGTGAGATTTATCACTCCGACCAGGACTTAAAACCAGGCAATAAGAGGCTGAGAAGTTACTAGTTGGCACCTGCCAAGGACACCCTCGATCTACTGGAGCCATCTATAACTGAAAAAGTGTTGGCCAATAGCAAATTGTTATACACAAACAAAGGATTTTTACCTTACCATGCCAGAGACATTATACTCTTGTCAGATTTAGCCTTGCCTTCTAGAATCTCTGGTTTGGTTCCCACGGCTACCAGGTATAGGTGCTGATGAGCCTGTTTACCCCAGGTGGGCAGGGAGAGTGATTGTTCCAGGTAGGTTGGGCCTTGTACACTCCCTCCCACTCTCAGCTGGATACTGTCTTCTGTATCTAGATCTTCTGACATAAGCAGGTTATTGTCTCATATAAAATCTTTTATTCTTTCTAAAACTCAATTAAGCCTTATCATGGTTCTGTTTTGCTTTTATATCATATATACATTATGTATTGTCAGGGATTATGCATCAAACAATGTATGTAATGATCAGGAATCTCCCATAAGGAAGCTGGCTGATCAGGATCTACACTTTTTGCTTAATTATGTGATTAGCAGTCAAAATATTAGTCTCCATAATTAAGGGGTTGGTTTAAAAGTTATGGGATCTTTTTAATCTTATCAGATTTGCAACTGCTATATACATAATGATAAAGATGCTCCCACTTCTATTTTGTTCTCTCCATCATGAACCAAGCATCATATGTTTCATCGTTCTTGTTGTACTGGAGCCTTAAGTTTGATGTACAGTAGAAACTCGCTATTAAGGCCACTTTTGGGACCGGCAAGAAGTGGCCTTAATTTAAAGTTTGGCCTTAATAGCGAGTTTTGATATAAGCTGTAGCAAGTTATGCCCCTTTGACATAATGAACTACATGTGTGTTTATTTTCTTTTATATACGTGTTGTATACTTTATATTTGTGTTTAAACCAATATCATATTTTGGTTTGTTAGTATAATAGTAGTAGTTTAAATCAATAATAAAATATGCATTATGATTCATAAAATGTAGAACACCTTAATTTTTTTCAGTATTATTTATTTTAGTTGAGTCAAGTCAAGTAGATCTGCCTTTCTCTTTAGGATGTTGGCCACCTGAAACCATTTGAGCAGTTTTTTTTTCAGTGGCTCTACATGTCTTATGTACTGA
Source organism: Sinonovacula constricta (assembly GCA_007844125.1). Taxonomy (NCBI): domain Eukaryota; kingdom Metazoa; phylum Mollusca; class Bivalvia; order Cardiida; family Solecurtidae; genus Sinonovacula; species Sinonovacula constricta. The sequence continues at coordinate 3,865,507 of CM017567.1, read as the reverse complement.
TGCCTTTGTTATTCAAGAACATTACATTGTATTTATACCTGAGTCTTCCCAATTCCGTACTTTTCTGCTAGAAAACCTTGTGATCGTCCAGGGCTCTCTTTGATAAGAGAAATCTTTTCTTTAAGACAGAGTTCTTCGCGTTTTCTACTCATTGCTACTTCAGTACTTTAACATAAACAGAATGATGTGATTAATAAAGAAGTGCAGAATCAATAAAGCATACGTTTTCAAACCAAACCTTCAAGTATAAAAGGACGTTGCGTTTTTCACACCTAACAATTGTCAATTAACCATTCGTATCAATAATAACGACCATTAAAATTACCCAATCAACTTAAAACAGTTTGATTTCGGCATTATCATACAAAGTGTAATTATGGCGACTAATTAAGCCATAATGACAATGGGGCGAAATATCATAATACGCACCTGCTACGATGAAAAGAACCGCCACTGTTTTTTTTTTTTTTTGTAATTTAATTGACACATGCCTATGATGTCTGTTAATCCTTTGTGAAATGCAGTCTAAACAAAAGAAAGTGTCAAAATGTCGGCCGCCTCTAAGTAAACACAGACTGGTGTACGATATGCTGATGGATGTCTATGAATAGGCTGCGCTGCATGGTAGTAAAATTCACGCACCCAGTCTGGCAACAGTCGATAAGAGTTATTTCCCTTGGCCGCATTAGTCAGTTTCGTTTATCGCTTAGACGCCAGTTCGGGACCGAAACTCATGGCCGTAATTCGCAATAGCCAGTTGCCCGCATTTTTGAGTTTCAAGTATATAGAATCACATAGTAAACTGTTCGGGACCGAGAAAATTGGCCGTAATATAAAAATGGCCGTATTATCGAGTTGCCCGCATTGTGAGTTTCTACTGTACAGTTGAATATTTCTTACAGATTTTATAAGACAAGTTACCAATAGTGAATTTCTATTGTTCTTTGTTTACCTTAACTAGAATAGTGTAATAAATAGATATTGAATACTGACTGCATAGCCTCTCTCCATGTGGGCTGGAATCCTGTGTGGGGAAAAGAGAGGGTTAGAAATTGTTTTTTTTGGTAAGAAGAAAGTACCTGCTACCTGGGATAAAAGTTAGTTGCAAGTCACATGAACCTAGTAGCAAAAATGTTCTCTTCAGGAAAACAACCTCCCTTCCTCTCATTTACAACTCTCAAATCACTGTCTGTCCACATATGGCTCTATATTAGTTCTTTAAGCCCTCTCTTCTGTCACCCACAACCTGTTGACAGCTGTCTAGGGTCAAAGCCAATGTTTTAATGATTGTGGTCCTGCAATTTTCACCCTTATCAGTATGTCAATGACCTCAGTTCCCAAATTGCACCACGAGTCTGGCTTCAATTTGATAATTTAAACGATACATTCTTTGATATCCGGATATTCTGGTGTCTGAATTACACATACAGTAATACCATTATAAAATATTGACGTCATTGTGCATGATCAAGTTTTTACAGATAATTTCTCAAAATGAGGCAAAATTTGAAATTGGTGACAAAATAAAGATGTGCTGCTTTTTATTATAGATTTACAAAGCTGTCTATCTACCATACCTGGTCTTGAATTGCTTTTGGTTTCAGATGATAAATGGTTTTCGCTTTTAAAACTTGCGAATGTCCAATTTCTTTTTAGGTTTTCACAGTATAACATATATTTGTATAGTGGTAGTAATGGCACAAAGGTCATATTTTATGTGGGCCAGCCTCATTGAAGATGCTAGTATGGTGTTAAAAACGTTATCACCTATGGTCAGTACATTGACTGATTTGTTTGGTTTTGTTATTATCTTGATTGGAAGAGTACCCTATAATAAAAGGACATCTTCTTTGTTTTCCTTATCTTTTAATACAGTTATAATGCACGTGTAAATATTTGCTTTAAGATGTTTGAAATTTTGCCCAAATCACTTAACATTCAGTAAAACCTCTCCACAGCAACATATGGCGGAGGCAAGAAAAAGTCTTGCTGCTGAGAGGTGTTGCTGCTCAGAGGTTTCAATGAGACCAGAAAAAATGTGTTTAAATATAGGTAATCAGCATTTGCTTGTCTATTACAAAAACAATATCGTCAGTAACGGACCTGTATCTGAGTTCTGCCGCAGCCCAACTCGATAGCAATAGACTGTGCTGACCTTCCTTGTTCTAACAACTTAATTGCAGTAAACACTTTGTTCTAACGTAAGGTAAACCTTTTTATAAGACATTTCAAGACAAAATGACAAGTATTCCAGTATTAAGTCATGCAAAGACTGATTTACCATTAAAAAATCGTATTTATAGTCAGACATCCTAAAACAATGACAGTTTGCATTTAGCACTTAACATAGACATCTTTTTAAGTAAGCAATCAATACAGTGATATCTTTTAATCTTCATCAGTAGTTGACACTTCTTTCACATGTTCCCGCAATACCCTAGATCTACAGCGGCATGTTTGTAGCATGCAGCTGGTTTCCCGTCCTACTGTAACTTGATTCCAATTAACACCTTCTCAACAGGGTACAAGCAGTGATCAGCAGACTGCGTGACATTTCTGGTGTTTGCGACAGACTGTTTTAAAAATAGCTGCATTGGAGTTGCTACGCAGAGGTTGAACTAGCCTCAGGGAAGAGATTTACACGGCTGTTTACCGCTTCGCGGAGGAGTTGCTGCTTAGAGGTTAAAATGCGCTGAAATCTACTGGGGGAAATTTAACTGCCGCTGCTTGGAGGTAGCCGCTGCTTAGAGGTGCCGCTTCGAGAGGTTTTACTGATTATGATTAGACCTTACCTGGTAGAGTAATCTGTAAAGCGTAGGCTCCAGGTACAGGAGGCCCCGGGTTTAAACCCGGTCCGTGACTTGCCACAGTCGTGAAAAATAGTAGAGGTATAGCTCCCTTGCTTATACTCAAGCAAATATAAGGGTTCCACTACTGGTTGACCCAGTGTCAGGATTATGTGACTAGGTGTGGTATCATGTCAGGTGTTCATGGCATGCTATACACAGTGAAAGCAGCACAATATCTGCTTCAAGTGGACACCGTCTCCATATAACTGAAATACTGTTGGTGGCTTGACTAACCCAACAAACAAACATTACGAATAGAAAATACATCCAAATAGCACTACTATATTTTAAAAAACAAACTTTGGTATAATTATAGGAAAAAAATATCTATTTGAAGATATTAGATATAATTGATTTGCTACTTATTAAATAATTGTAGAATTAAATCCAATGGCATTAATAGGGAAACACTAAGAAAGTTTGCAAGCTACTACATGTATTACTATATTTCTGACATGAGATAGCCAGAGCAACACAATAATTTTGATAGTATAGTTACACATTTTAACAAATCCTTAACTACAGTTCACACATTATTTACATTTATTATTTGTAATTAACTATTTTGACAACATTCAAAGTAGGAGAACATCGATTATTATTCTTATACAAGTTTGTGGGTGAACAGCTTGGTAAAATCACACTATCAGACTTCTTTTGATATTATAACTACATGTTTATATTTTGGCATTTTTTCCACATATGTTGAGAACAGTTTTCCATTTCCTTGTTGATATTTCCTGACTGGGAAAATTGTTAGCCCTTAACCAACTTAGTTTTTCTCCCATCATGCCTGATCAAATCGTATGGATCCAGATCTCACGCCCTCAAACTGGAATCTGTCTAATTAGGATCTGCACTGTTTCCTGCTTAATCACTAGCTATATGTCCTCTTACTGTCATATATATCATAGTTATAACCAGTGTAGACTTACCATAGGTATGTTAAGAAAATGCAGCAATCTAAGGGTGAAGGGTTTGAGCTTCAAGTATCAGTGAAAGCCATCAAAGAGAGCTTTACCTGGTCGGAACTGGAGTGGAACAATACCTCTGAAGAGTTCATTTACAGTGTATGTTTTAACTCGCTTTAGAGGAAGTAAGTATCCAGAATCGGTATATGTAGGCACAGCAGACTAGCTGGGCAGACTACCTATATTTTACTGCAATTCACAATATACTTCACCATTTACTCTGTTCACTAAATGGGGCATAAATCTGCCTAGGAAACAAATTAAAATGGTTAAATTTTCATTTGTCTCTGTTAAATAGTGTTGATGAAATGGTTGACTAGTTTAAAAAGTTTTTCATTTGATGAACTCAATTAATTTTCACCATAAATGCTTGTTTCTTGTGTTAGCAGTTCAATTATATATCATATTTTTTCCTGCACTTTATTGCTGGCTCAAATGATTTCACACTGACTTTTTGCTATAATTAATAATAATCGTCTGATTATATTAGGCAATTCAGCATCTAATTAAAGAGAAAGATCTTAATTAATTGCCAGAGTGAAACCATTAGTGAATTGCTTTGTACCAGATTAAGCAAATCTTTCTCATATAGGTCTCAAACTCTGGCACACCATTTTTTAAAAAAAATTAACAATACACTTTGTAACAGCTTCGTTTAAGACATAGCATTCTTTTTTGCAAACATTTAAGTTTAAGTTCTCACATCAAGGCTAAAGAAATTAAAACAAAATGGGCTTTTTTTTCCTTAAAATCCTGTGCAGTAGGCATTTTTCCTAAGATTTGGTAATGATCAGAATATTAAAATTTTTTTCATTAAAATAAAAAAAAAATTCAACTAAAACAACAACAAATATCTAGCTTTATTAATATCTTGCTTTTAAATGTTATTTTAAAATTTAATGTCCAGATTTAAAATACTATTTAAGGAAAAAACAATACAATTGTATCTCTAACCTATTATTTTTTTCAATTTCTTTTCAACATATTTATGGTAAACAGAGCGTTTGGTTGACCTGAGCTCCCAGGTTTTGACACATGAAAATTCGGAAATACCCCTAACTGACGCACATCAATAAAGCGGCGGGGGTCATTTTGACACGTGACAATTTCTTCCCGTGCGTCGGTCAAAATTGCCTACAGCTTCAAAAGAAGCTAGAAAAGACGACAATGGGCGAAGTCTGCATATTAATGAGAACATATTCTACCCACACATGCATCAATTACCTTCTGCTAGGAGAAAATACAGTAGGCGGAGCCTGCATAATTAATAAGAAACAGGTGCTTTTATTCTGCCAATCGACACGTTTGCTCGTTTGCGCGGCTAATTTTAATATGGTGTTTTGACAGATGTGTAGAAAAGTAATAAATCTTAATTGATCGGCATCTGTTTACTCGTAAAACATGTCTGTAGCATCCTGTTGCATCGGAAGCATGTTGGATGACTGTAGGCATTGTATAATTACTTGATTGGACCACCTAAATGTGTGATTACTGATAAGGTGTGAAGCCGTGCATCCGAGTATAATGTAAATTTGACAGCGATTTAGAACTATGCACACTAATACGGATCGTATCTATGAAAGATATACATGTTACTTGAATGGTTGAAATTATGGCTAAAAAAAGCTTGTTTGACGTTTTGATATTTCAAAATTAGTTTAGGGCACAGACTACAATTTGAAAACCAGGTTCTTGTTGTCTTGCCTGATGGTGCCTTTATATATATTTAGTTAGGAAATAATACTTGTTATATGTGTTATTGGGTGGCCAAGAATGTCGTCTGTTATATTTAAAATTGGTTTTGGAGTGACGTCAGTTTTGAGAAGCTATATTATTATTAACGGTGACAATGTAACTATGTTATGTGATATGTCATATTTGAGATGCAGAAAAAAAACAACTACTAAGCAATATTCTGTTTATTTACATGTCCCTAGTAAACTATCAGAAGTATCAATAATTCCCATCAAGGCTTATTTATACAAAATGTAGTCGTCAATGATATAATTATATGTACAATTATAATTATATACAAAAAAAAAAAGATGAATTAAATGTTTTAAAGAGACAAAGAAAAAGATAAAGATCTGCAGAAAAACCTACATTCTAAAAAAAAAAGAAAAATTAATTAACTGTAAATAGAAAAACACAACCAACATTGCTATAACAGCACATTTGCGCTTTAGAAAATTTTGACTGAGGGGTCAATGACCCTTGAAGTTCAGAGTCTACCGAACGCCCTGGAAAAAATATATACTGTGACCATAAACAAAAGAATATGTTAGGGCAGCCACGCTAATCTTTTTAAGCCTAAAGAAACAAAGCTGCTGCTTATAGGTACTTGATGTATATATTGCGTTATGTATTGAATCAACAGTTCAACAGACAAAGGAGCTTTTGTGCCTCAAAAGCTCCTGTTTTTATTCCATTTTATACTGTTTGTTTATGCTCTTTTCCTGCCAAGCATCGGTTGATCAGACTCTGGCAAATAGTCCAGGGCCAAATAGTCCAGGGCCAAATAAGCCAGCTCTTGCTGGGAGCTGTTTGATCAGGATCTGTACTATTTGCTGCTTGATTGTTGACAAAATATTAAGTTTTGGTATAAGTTATAAATAAATGTAGCATGATGTGTCGCTGACCGAAAGGTCAGTCACAGACACTGTAACGTTTCAGCCTCTTTTGCATGGGCAAGTATAAATCATGATGAGAACTTTCATGTGGGGAAGTCTTTCACCTGTCCTGCTGTGTACCTTTGGTTCTACCCAGACATATGTCTGGAGTTTTCCTTCACCACTTATAAGCCGGGCATTGATAATATGACCTTGATTGTGACATTGCAATGCACCAAAACACAACAAAACAAACCAATGTAGCATAATAATAGTTAGGATGAAGAGCATATGTTGTGAAGTGAATGGATTCTTGGGTTAATCAGGAACTTCATAAAGTCCATTTATTTTGTTTCCTTGCTAGATTCTTGCCAACAGGATGGGATGTGGGCAGGTAAAATATTGATAACAAATGTTGATCACAGCAGTTGTGGCAGGTCGGGATTGTGTTGGAGCAATGTATAGATTCAGGTAGACCAGATCCGGCTTTCAGAAATGTGAAGTCAAACATCAGCAGTTGTAGCACCTAGTTGCCTTCTGACCCCAGCATTTTGTGTTCTGTATTTAAACAGGTCTGGTAAAGTGACCTGTTCATAATTGACTTAATTCTTCACAATTTTCAACTAAATTTTCTTATCTTGTAAGTCTGTTTTTCTTAAGGGACTTCTATTTCCACAATTAAAATGATTTCACAAATTTAAATCCCAAAATCTGCAGTAACATTCAGCTGTAGTCTGTCTTCTGAACGGATGCTGCCAAACCTGATTAAGAAAAATTAAATCAAATTTTTTTTTTAATAGTAACATATTTATTTAACTGAATTGTCATTTGTGTAATTGGGTTCATTTTATTTATTTTGCCACGTTTAGGGCTTTGTTAGATTTTGTTAAGTATCGGCAATGGTATTTTTTTACTCAACATATTATACTGATACACCAACATAACATATTTATTATTTTCTCTAGTTTTAATAATTTATTTAAGAGCAGAAACATTTCTTTATAAATGATATACAAGTATTTTATACACACCTGGATTCTTCAAGATTTTGTTTATACTCTGTTTACTGTTGTACTGTCAGACTTGGCAGAAATTATAAATAATAATCTACATTTGTAAGAAATATGCTAGAATGGTATACGAGGGCTGGAGGAAAAGTTGTTTACCATAGCATAAAAACAGTTTTTGTGGGCCTAGGAGCCAATGTTTGAGATGTTTGTGTATGATATATGATAGATCTGTTACTATAGGAGCAACAGCCAAGAGAGAGAGGCTGTTCGAGGAATAATGTATTTGGTTTGTTGAGGCAGGTACAATGATTTCTAAATGATTCTCTACACTTCCCACTACTACATTAATTGCTCCATAATCTGACATTTGTTAATAACACACATTAATTTCTAGTTGTTTGTATACAACTGCATCATATTTTGCACAAAATCTTGTGGTTTCAGCTAGACATACTGTATTATACTGCTAGAAATATTGCTATATTTGTGGCAAATAGTCATTATAGCAGAGACTAATTAATCATTATCCACACTTGATTAACATGTACTAAGCAGAGGACGAGGTGGAGAGTTATTTTTCAGATGAACATGTTTGGACTGAAGGTGCTGTAGAAGGAATAACTGCTTAATGAACTGGACACAGAATACAGTTTGAACCTGCACTATTTGATGTAAATCCTACAAGAGAAATCAAATGGAGAAGTGGAATGAATTGGTCGGCTTCTAACCTAGCTCCTGGATTGGTTCCCCTCTGACTTATTATTAAGACTACATGTAGTTCTCATGACTGGTTTACACTGTAGGATGCTGTGATGTCGTTTGGTCTGTTCCCAGGTGTAAAGGTGGCCTCGTAATGATGTACAGGTTGCTAGAAAACAGCTCACTTCTGGAATTGTTTCTTTCGACGTGTGTCAGTATGGTAGCTCTAGTTTTTCGGATATGTGAAAAGTGATCCTGGAAATGGGTTTTCGGAAACTATGGAATTATTGTTTCCTGTATCTGATTCATTTGTGATGTCAGTGTGGATGTATGACAAATAGTAATTTAGTGATTTTTTTATATTTTATGTGTATCCATTTCTTCCTGGGCCCTATAGCTTGATGGTTTCATAATGTTACTTAAAATCATTGTAAAATTATTAAAAAACCTATTTTATTTAATGAGCTTTGCATAACACCTTTTTAAAATTAAATCTACTTCCATTTACTTTGATTTAATTGCAAAAATAGAAATAATTTAGATATTTGAATTTTTATTAATTTTTCAAAAATGTCTACATAGCTTTTATTGCCATACCTAATTGCATTTTTGAAAAACAGTTAAAATACCGGACCTGGTAGTGCAATTGGTAGAGCGTAGGCTCCAGGTACTGGATGCCTTGGCTTTGAACCCGATGTTGTGACATACCATACTTGTAAGAAATGGTAGTGGTATAGCTCCCTTGCTAACGCTCAAGCAAATATAAAGGTAGTTCCACGACTGGTTGGCCCGGTGTCAGGATAACGTGACTGGGTGTGGTAACATGCCAGGTGTTCATGGCATGCTATACACAGTGAAGGCAGCACTATATCTGCCTCAAGTGGACACCATATCCCGATAACTGAAATACTGTTGGTGGGATGATAAAACAAACAAAATAGTTAAATGTCAAATAAATATTGCATTTTTATTTTTATGTGTGCCTCGGTCTCTCAGATATTCTCATTATGAGTTTTTTTTTATCATTTATAATATTTGAGGTTTAAAAACATAAATAAGGCATACAATTTTTATTTTCATATTCAGGTTTTTACTGCTTTAAGTTTTGTACACGATAAAAAACCATACATCATCCAGCTGCAATCTGCAGACATTGTAAAGCAGAGAAATCATAACTTCCAAAGAGCTGTTAACTCTGATATGGAACCATGTAACTGCCAAAGTATAGATAAGCCCCACCAGGGAAGTAATAATTTTCCTATCCCTAATTATTTTATTTGTCCTTGAGACCGCTTTTACTCATTTTATTCATAAAATATGGTGTTTTTAGTAAGTACAAACTATTTAAAATATTTAGATTTCTGGGCAAAATATCTGTGGCATTCATAAGTACTTTCAAGGTCACTGGTGGCCGAGTGGTGAGGTGTGCTGACTTGTAACTCTTCAGGCCCAAGCTGCATGGATTCGAGTCGGGGCAGGAACTGTCATGTAGGAAGGTTTTCTAGATGACATGCATTGCACCAGTGGTTCTACTCAGACATTTGTCTGGGGTTTTCCTCAATCAATAATTAGCTGGAAGTTGCCATAGTTATGTTGGAGCTATGTAACTAAAGACGAACAAATGTACTTCCCTATATGAAAAGTGTATTAGGGCTTTGCTTGTTTGCTCTTATTATGTTTTTGTTTGTTAATTAAGAAATACTTATCTGATTACAACTTCATGCTTAAGATACTTAAAAGAGATTGTTATAAGAGACTTTGCAGAAAATAATGCAGATAATGATGAGACAATTTCCAATTAGATCTGGCTGATCTGGATCTACTGTCTTTGCAATAGCCTAATAATATCATGCTTAGCAGGGTAAAAGTTAAGTTTACCAAGTGGAACATCCACCAAGTGAACACTGGGATCAGATAAGACTGTATAAATGAAAGCCCCAACATGCCTGACTGCATGCTGACCATTAGCATGAACATGCATTGGCTCAGGTTCCCTTTCTGTGAGTACAATACCAGGCTTGTCTAGCAGACTGCTGGGCAACATTATCTCTACAGAACCAGCCTGATGGGCGTGGGGGACATTCATAGGATGGCTAATCTACCATCTCACCTGGCTCTGATGGTATCAAGCCAGGAACCAATTCTGTTTATGAATACATGTACTAGTTAAAATGGAATCAAACCTGGTACCAACCCAGTGATGAAATAATAGGCCCTATTGTAGAAACTGTCTTAAAATTGGGCAAGGTTGTCATAGTTAAAAGTAAATGATCTGGGAAAAGACAGAATTTTTAAAATCATTCAGGGGTTTATACCAATCCACAGTTTGGAGGGGGTTATGTCTTCCCTTGCAAAGTCACCAACAAGCTAATGTACAATGTATGCCTTTGCAGAAACCATCAAGGTCCTAATACTAGTTCTTGCAAAACCAACACCAGTCATTCAAAGAGGCTCAAAGGGACAGGTGTATACCTTGCAAGAGCTTTGAGTGACAAATGTATACCTTGCAGGAGCTTTGAGTGACAAATGTTTACCTTGCAAAAACCTTTGAGGGACAAAATAATGTATACCTTGCAAACAACTTTGAGGGACAATTGTTTACCTTGCAAAAGCTTTGAGGGATGTGTTCCTTGCAAGAGCTTTAACTTTGAGGGACAAAATAATGTAAACCTTGCAAAAGTTTTAAGGGACAAACTTATACCTTGCAAAAGCTTTGAGGGGTGAATGTATACGATTGTTTGAACTTTGAGGGGCAGATTTGTACCTTGCAAAAGGTTTGAGGGGTGAATGTATACCATTGCTTAAGCTTTGAGGGACAGATTTGTACCTTCCTTAACCTTAAATAAGAGGTGTATGTATACCTTGCAATAACTTTAAGATGTAATTTATACCTTGCAAAATCAGTGAGAGGCAATTGTGTATCTCACAAATCTTAAAAGTGCAAATGTATACCATTGCAAAATCTTGAGACAAATATTAACTTAAAAACATAAAGGAGCAAATGAATAGAATTGCAATGCCTTTAAGAGGCAAAATGTATGTAAATAAAAGTACTTAATGGGATAATTTTATACTATTGCCAAACCTTTAAGAGGCATTTGTGATTTTATGTCATCAGATAGATTACCAAATGCTTTGTAAATATGCTTTTGTTTATATGCTTTGTTTAAAACAATAGTTTTTACCAAAACAATGCTACAGTTCTTATAGTGATAAATGGCAGGCTAAAGTTTGAGTTATGACACAGTTGTATAAATAGTCAATTTTTGGGCTTATACTTTAAGGCACTAGTCATATGCCAGGTAACTAAACCTTAAAGGTCCCTTGCAATGGTTTTTGTCTGCTAAGAACCATATTAACACTGCTAATTACTTATTTATAACTCTTAGGCAGTAGTGCAGATCCAGATCAGCCAGGTCCCTGCTAGATGGTGTCTAATCTGATAAATACTATTTGCTGCTTAGTCTCTTAGACTATATATATATATATATATATATATATATATGAACCATGTGTAAAATGTATATAATATGAAAGCAGAAAACTTACAATTTTACATGGGAATTTAGTAATTTGAGGGAAACTTGCGACAGTTAACAGCTCCTCCTGTATCTTTTTCGTAAAATTATGTATACCAGCAGATATACAGCTAGTTGTGTAGGTTTCATAGAACTGCCGCTGCCTCAGAATTATATGACTAGGTGTAGTTGTGTACATGCAGATTTTATGGAATCTATACTGCTTATTAATTATGAGCAGAGCCATGGGATGTTAGTCTTGTCTGGAATACAATTCTAACACACAGGCACACTACCAGGTGGCTGGGTTCCAGGACAGGTGGGCCCCTCTTAGAGGTATGAAACTGGTTAAACAGGGTTCAGAATAAAAGAAATTCATCAGATTTTATAATCTCTAATGTAGAGCAATTCACCAGTAAACACTATCCTGCAGTTCCCAGCAAAAAATGTCTTAATCAAGACCAATCGAACCGGCCGCAATAGCTTGAGTAGTAGAGTGTCGGCTTGCGGGTTGGGAGGTCGCGGGTTCAAACCCTGGCCGGGTCAAACCAAAGACTTTAAAGTTGGTAGTAGTGGCTTCCCTCCTAATGCTCAGGGCCAAGGGGACAGCATTACACCTGACTTGTCGGTGTCAGTATAATGGACCGACCTGGTTAAATCCCTGGGCACCTCATAAGTGCCTCTGTGCTATTATGATAGAAAAGTTGCTACTCAGTATTGGCAAAAATGCTGGCATATCCCATCCCATCCCAAGACCATTTGAAGTAAACATTATTTAGGGATTGAAGAAGGGGTGATGACTTGACATTGCAAATATACCTCTCTAACCTGGATTATAATGTTTGAAAATGTGAATGCATGCAATCAGTATTGAGGACTTCGGTACATAGTAATGATTGATGATTAAAAATGTGCAGTTATAAGTTATATTTATTAAGTAAACATAGCAAAGCTCACTACACTGTGTATTCTCGTTAAAGTTAAGGTCATTATTGAACAAATAAGAAATGAAATATTTATAAAATTAATAAATTCGGAGATCTAGGTTTATTAAACTGTTGTGGTCTGTTCAGTTATCACATATACTGCTATACATTTGAGAAAATAGTGGTTCTTATGTTCAAGATCTTATAAAATTACCAGGCACATAATTTTATATACATCAAACATTTCAGTGCTTTGATTCTTTTAAAATGTAAAGGCACATTTTCATGTTTAAAGCCAAGAGTGCAAAGGTGTTCTAACAGTAAACATTAGATGCCTAATAAACAAGGGAAAATAAGGCTGTTATAAAGAAGTAAATTAATCTGATTCCAAAAAAATGTAAATTAGAATTCTAACAAATGAGATTGCAACTGGTTTCATTTCCATTTCTATTTTTTGTGGGAGGCAGTTGGCTGATGTGCTTCTACTTCTAATCAAAATGGAGATAAACATTAAGACTGCGTATATTTAGACTCTTTTCCTGCCAGAGTGTAAATAACTGGTGAACATTAATTCATACAGATTAAATCATCACACATTTCGTGTTTGCATGTCAGTTGTGAAAAAGTATGAAATTAGATCGGAATCGATGTCATAATGGAAATAAATAATCGAACAGGATAGATCTCACTAATTTTCGTGGTAGTGTGTATGTGCATACAGTGAAACTAGTGATTTGAAACAGTTTTAAAGTTTCAATCATCTTGGGATCCAGTATGAAGAAGTTTCTAAGTGAGGTTGGTTCCAAGCTCAGCCAGCAGTTAGAGGAATGGCAGGAGAGTTTGGAGCAGGATTCCAGCATTGTTGGCATGGCAGACTTCCGGTTACCAGCTCTCAAGTTTCCAGGTAACCATGCATCTTGTATGATATTGTTACAAGCAAAGCTATTGGCTGATTTTTTTTTCATGACTTTCTTTTTTGTGGGCACTTTTTTTATTTGTCAGGTTGATAACATTTATATTCGTTTCAAAATGTACATGAAATGAAGAAAAAACAACAACATATTTGTGCATTTGGTTGATTCCATGGTAAACAGAATGTCTTGCATGCTTGTTTTGTTTTTGACTACTGAATTTATAGTTGTTTATTAAAATGCTAAATACATCATCGGATGTCATTTTCTTGTATTTCAGATATTTTCACTGATTGATTATTGTCACTGTCTGGAACCTAAGTTTGATTACCAATTCTGCTGTGACAGTTTTGCAAAAACTGACTAGTGTGTAGTTCACTGTGAAATTTTTAGTCTGATTAGAAACTTGTTAGATGGTTGTGATGTCATCCTAGTAAACTGAATCCTTGCATGTGAGGAGGTTTTCTGCTGACATCACTGGTTCTTCCCAGAAATTTGTCAGGAGTATATCTCCAAATAGTATCTGAGCATAGATTAAATGGTCATACATTCATTGCTGAGGTGTGAGGGTTATCACAAAACAGTATGAGATGATTTATAAATGGCACTCCTACTTTTTAGTACCAGTTTTTGAAGAAAATAGATCCAGCTATTTCCATGATCTGTAGTTAGCATTAGTGGTGGTTAATGTTGGTTAACTTTTTCGTTAATGTCCATTTCTCCAAAAACATCCAATTTTTACTTTAAACTTGAAATACATGTTCACTGTCCAAAAACTTAACCCGTTAAAAAGGGAAAATAACCCTATCATAAACTTTTACAGAGTAATGGCCCTTGTTTGACCTAGGATGTATATTATACTATCTGGCACTAAGAAAAGTGGAGTGTATTGTCTATGGACAACTCTTGTTTAACTTCCCATGTGTTGGCAATCTAATTATTTGTTATACATCTGTGTAAAGATAATAGAATTACTACCTGATGTGCAATAGACACTGTCTACACCAAGCAGATGTAACAGCAGTAGGTGTAACTGTTGTTGCTGCAACAGAAACAGTAGACACTGTTGTCAAAGCTCTGGGTAAGGAGTGTTAAGTATATTTTTTGTGACCCAAAATGCTCAATTATATTTATCCAAATCCTTTATTGTGGGTACTCATTGAACTTACCATGTTAAGAACAATACTGATAAGCCCAGCACAATAGTTGGTAAAGAAATACAGTATTGTAGCATTAAAATGCCCACATTTTGGGAAGGGGATTTTGTAATATGAGTTGGAAGATAAAATAAGCACCAAGGAGTAGCAAAGACAACAGCATCAACAGAAGCAGTAGCATTGTCATCATCATCATCATCAGCAGCAGCAGCAGCAGAAAATCAGCATTACTGTCAGCATCAACAAAATCAGCAACAACAATGTCAGAAGCAGCATCAACAAAAACAGTTTCTGCAATATCAGCAGCAGCAGTAGCAGCAAAATCAACAGTAGCATCATTATAATTCACAGCATATAGCTACATAAGCAATATTTTTATTATTTATGATCACATGCAGCACTCTTGTGATATATTTGCATATATTTGTTATAGAGAAGAATATCTTCACATTAAATTTTAATTTCCATCTTCCATTTTTGTAATCAAATACAATACAACCAAATTAATTAATTATGGTATCATGATTGAACATGCACAGGTAGTTTAAATTGTACATTGAAGTTTTCAGAATTTCCCCATTTGACTCAATGTTCTTATGTTGGGAATAGTGCTACATTAGGTAAGGGAAGGAACCCTGACTTGAAATTTGTCCTTTCATATTCTTAAGTGTATTGGTTGTCTTTCTTGTTTCCTAAAAATTGTAGGATGTTTGGCTTTCGTAACATTAGGAAGAGGGCAGAGCAATAGCAGCAGTAACCGAGTAAATTCTAATTTGTGTGGTAAGACTGACATTGTTTATATTTTGAGACTTTTCTTTTCTCTTTTCTTAGTTCTTGTACATAAAGAAATAGAAAGACAGATGTAGAGAAAATGTCAAAGAAGAACTTAGCATGAAGATCAGGCTGAGTGCCAAAGAAAAGAGTGAGGAAAAAGTTAAATATCATGTACATTGTAGAGAAAGATAGAAGAAGACAGATGAAGATAATGGCAGAACTAAAAAAGGCACAAGGGAGAGTGTTGATATGGAAATGATGGAGAGAGACAGAAAACAGTTGATATAGAGAAACTTGTTGTAAGAAGCACAAATATGATGAAGATAAAATTAGACAGACAAAACAGAATAGGAAGCATTAAGGGAGTATGCTGTGTAGATCTGTATGTGTGAGAGAGGGAGAGAATGGGAGAAAATTAATAGGAAAGAGAGGGAGAGAAAGAGAGGTAGAGAGATCAAGAGAGACAGAGTACAAGTTAGAGAGCAAGGTGGACAGAGAGAAAAAGGGAGGGGAGAAAGAGACAGGGAGGGGAGAAAGAGGTAGAGGGGAAGTAGAGAGAGAACTTGTAAGGGAAAACCATGTGGGAGAAATAATAAGGTGAAAAAATTATTAGTAGAAATAAATATGTCTGGATAAAGTCTGGTACTTGCACATTCAGTGACAGGGTGTGCAAGCTATACCACTGTGTATTTTATTATAAATAAACTGTCCACTGGCTAAGTGGCTGGTTGGGGAGGCCAATCTCCTGTACTAGTCAATAATAGCATAGGATCTCTGTACTTCTACCTTCCATCTCTCACACTCCTATTGAAAACCCATTTATTGTACCAATCTCTGGATCCCTGCACTACACTTGCATTTAGAGCCACTGCATTGGTAGCTGGATAGACTGAATGAATGTTGCTGATTTAGATTGGATTCTGTGTGGAGCTGCTGCTGGAAAGTGTTTCAGTTACTCTGGCTGAAAACTGGAAATACTGTTTTACTACTGGTTCTTCAACTCCTCATATAGCTGTTCAGTGTGGATACAGTTTAATACGCATGGGATACTGGAATGGAGTACTAGATATTTTCTCAATATAGTGATTTGAAGTAGTGTTTTAGTTTGCTAAGAAGGCTTGTGTAACTATTGATATTGTTTTGATCAGTTGGTTGTCTTGTGAATACACACCGATCATTTTCCAATATAGAGAATAAGCTCTTTTGTGAAATAATTGATTAATTAAACTTTGAAATGTGCTGGTTTACTGGTGATTAATCATTGTACAAATGCATTTCAGTCATTAAAAAGTTGTGTTAAATCTTGTAGAGAGATTATAAATAAGGTTTACATGATTATTTTGTGGAATAGAAATTTGTGATTCCTTCGAGAGCTAGGGCATGTGTAAAGCTTGAGTGAAGTGAGATTAAAGGTGGATGGGTGGGATGAGAGATCAATACCAGGCTCAGGATTACACACAGCCGCACACGTTTAAGGAGGCTGGATATTGGCAGAGGCTGCAGGCTGGGGGTCAAGATCATTGGGAGATCATAATGATGGAGTAGAGTTTGATCAATAGTATTCATAATTATGCAGTAGAATATGATCAATAATAATAATAGAGCAGTTTGTCAGAGTTTGTTATGCTAAAAATTATAGGGATACTTAACCCTTTTATGCATACATACGCCATTTTACGCCTTGAGCATACAGTGCGGCAGTTATGCCAAGATGTCACACAGCCATGCAAAGTATACACTTTTGGTAAAATATATAGAACAATGCTGGAGAAGTAATTCTTCAAATAACATTGTCTCAAAGAAAATACTATTTTATTTTAGAAAAGGTTAAACTAAAAAAGAACATACCATTAGTCATGAAAAGGGTTTTCTTAAAAAATATTTTTTGTTGAACTAACTAAATCTTCATATTGATATAGGTTTGTATGGACAAATTCTAGTCATGTAGCTGAAACATATTAATCCAAGTGTACAGAGTAATAAAATAATTTCTAGAGACTTTATCGGTTACAAGCTAGATTAATGTCTGTAGCTGAATCTGTTTAATTATCTTCCAGTTTTGAACCTGCAGTTGTGCCATAAATTGTACAATGTACTAAACAGAAAGAAGTAGTAAAATGTACTCTGTAGTATTTAGTAAAAGTTACACAGAATGTCCTTGTGGGGTGATGTTTCAGCTGATCTGTGAAGTGCTGATGGATTTACTCAGACATGTCTTGGTTGGGTTTTCCTTCCCCATTTAAAGCTGGATGTGAGGCCTTCCTTCACCATTAATAGGTGTGCAGGTGGGGTGGGGTGTGGGTGTGGGGGGGTTGACTTCCTTCAAGATTAATAGCTGAATGTGAGGTCTTCCTTTACCATGGGGTGGTGGGGGGTGGGTGTGTGGGGTGTGTGTGTGTGTGGGGGGGGTTGGCTTCCTTCAAGATTAGTAGCTGAATGTGAGGTCTTCCTTTACCATGGGGTGGTGGGTGTGTGGGGTGTGGGTGTGTGGGGGTTGGCTTCCTTCAAGATTAATAGCTGAATGTGAGGTCTTCCTTTCTATGGGGGGGGGGGGGGGGGTGTTCAGAGGTTGCGGGTCAGAGAGTTTCTACTGTATATAAAAACAAAAGCATACAAGGCACCTACATTGTATATATCCGAATATCCGAAGAATAATAAAGCTTACGTTGCTAAATGTTTATATTTATAAACTGGTTCCAGTCATGCTACATTGAAAACATAAGTACTTGTGATTCAGTTTGGTATGTTCATATATGTAATCTAAGTGGTTAATAGGATTGCTAATAGTTTAAGGACAATTATCCAAATGGTAGTTGACAGACATATTACTTATCTTATTATCATTGTACAATCATATTGCCGAGTATTAATTATTCACCATTATTTATGTTCTTGATAGTAATTTAGCCACACATGTCGGCTTTTTATTCCGCAAACCATTTGGGACTACTTTTTCTTAATATTCCCATAAGTCCTTTCATGTGTACAGAATGTTAAGTATGGTTAGAAAGATCAAATTTTTGTAGGATCTGTTTCTATGGTAATCAATCCTAAATGATCTAACATTGTTTCATCTTCATTGTTTGTGCTTGCTTTTGAGACTATCTAAGGGATCTTTGTTATTTTTGTAACTGTTGTATTATGGCTGGGTGGGTTTGTTTCAGGAATGTTGTGGCCATCCCTTGAGTGTCGTGAGCTTTGTTCATTTGACACACTGTTCCCACTATTTTCTTTTGATCAACATCCTACTCACATTGTTGAATACTTGGGGGGAATTATAAATTAATAATAATTGGAACTTTTATATCTTGTTATGCTTGTTAATATCCCGCCGAAAACACTTAAACTTAGGGACTTTTGAATTGAATTGGAATAGACCCATGTCCTGCTGCATTTACTTATAACCCATGCATCTTCTTTTTTTTCATATTCTCTTCTTTATTATATTCTCTTTGTCCTTTCTGTCTTTCTTAGGGGTGTGGATGTTTATTAAGACTTCCTAGATTTTTTCTCCAAAGGTTAAGCAGCTTCACTGCAGTCTACACCAAGCTGGCCAAGCTCTTTTTTTCTCATATATTTAGTATTTATATTTTTGGTTGTCTTTACAGAAACTTAACATATTGTAACCTGAGGTTAGACAGTCAGTAGGGTAGAATTTGATCAGAAATTTCTAAGCTTTAGTCCCGCTGACTAGTAAATAAAGGCGTACTTACTTAGTAGTTCATAATAATATATTTGGACACATTATATTTTAATGCTATAAGACAATAAGCAGAATTTGAACATTGTTTTTGATGACAGTTTTTGTTGTGTTTACCTTGTATTTTTGTGTTTATGAGTTTGGGAATTCTGGTATCAAGTACAATTGTGCTCCTATTCTCTCCTATTTGCCTCACTGTGCCACATTATACCCAGTTGTTGGCTGCTTTGAATACCCAATTATGTTCAATTTGCTCCAGTTGTCTGGCTTTGTAATGTAATGTATACATGCCACTATGTCTATTTCTCTGTCGAAGGGTGCCTGGTGGCATAGAGGTTGAGTGGGCCTGCTGTTCAAGGGTTGTCTGTTGGCTGAGATGGGCTTGTGACTGAGGGGTGCCTGGTGACTGGGCATTGCCTGGTAACTGAGGGGGTGAGGCTTGTGACTAAAGGGTGCCTGGTGATTAAGGAGTGCCTGGTACCTGAGGGTGTAAGGCTTGTGGCTGAGGGGTGCATGGTAACTGAGGAAGTGAGGTTGGTGGCTGAGGGGTGTCTAGTGACTGAGAGGTGCCTTGTGACTGAGAAATGCCTGGTGACTGAGAGCTGCCTGGTGACTGAGGGGTGCCTTGTGACTGAGAGCTGCCTGGTGACTGAGGGGTGCCTGGTAACGGAGGGAGTGAGGTTGGTGGCTGAGGGGTGTCTGGTGACTGAGAGGTGCCTTGTTACTGAGAGGTGCCTTGTGACTGAGAGGTGCCTTGTGACTGAGAGCTGCCTGGTGACTGAGGGGTGCCTGGTAACGGAGGGAGTGAGGTTGGTGGCTGAGGGGTGTCTGGTGACTGAGAGGTGCCTTGTTACTGAGAGGTGCCTTGTGACTGAGAGGTGCCTTGTGACTGAGAGGTGCCTTGTGACTGAGAGCTGCCTGGTGACTGAGAGGTGCCTTGTTACTGAGAGGTGCCTTGTGACTGAGAGGTGCCTTGTTACTGAGAGGTGTCTTGTGACTGAGAGGTGCCTTGTGACTGAGAGCTGCCTGGTGACTGAGGGGTGCCTGGTAATGGAGGGAGTGAGGTTGGTGGCTGAGGAGTGTCTGGTGACTGAGAGGTGCCTTGTGACTGAGAGGTGCCTGGTGGCTGTGGGGTGTCTGGTGACTGAGAGGTGCCTTGTGACTGAGAGGTGCCTGGTGGCTGTGGGGTGTCTGGTGACTGAGAGGTGCCTTGTGACTGAGAGGTGCCTGGTGACTGAGAGGTGCCTTGTGACTGAGAGGTGCCTTGTGACTGAGAGCTGCCTGGTGACTGAGTGGTGCCTGGTAACATAGGGAGTGAGGTTGGTGGCTGAGGGGTGTCTGGTGACTGAGATGTGCCTGGTGACTGAGAGGTGCCTGGTAACTGAGGGAGTGAGGTTGGTGGCTGAGGGGTGTCTGGTGACTGAGATGTGCCTGGTGACTGAGAGGTGCCTGGTGACTGAGGGGTGCCTGGTAACTGAGGGAGTGAGGTTGGTGGCTGAGGGG
Organism: Sinonovacula constricta; assembly: GCA_007844125.1. Lineage (NCBI taxonomy): Eukaryota > Metazoa > Mollusca > Bivalvia > Cardiida > Solecurtidae > Sinonovacula > Sinonovacula constricta. The sequence continues at coordinate 3,844,880 of CM017567.1, read as the reverse complement.
TGTCTGGTGACTGAGATGTGCCTGGTGACTGAGATGTGCCTGGTGACAGATGTGCCTGGTGACTGAGAGGTGCCTGGTGACTGAGGGAGTGCCTGGTAACTGAGGGAGTGAGGTTGGTGGCTGAGGGGTGTCTGGTGACTGAGATGTGCCTGGTAACTGAGATGTGCCTGGTGACTGAGATGTGCCTGGTGACTGAGGGAGTGCCTGGTAACTGAGGGAGTGATGCTGGTGACTGAGAGGTGCCTGGTGGCTAAGGTAGTTTGGTGGCTGGCAGAGGGGTGCTTAGTCCTTTAATTTCTTTAGTTGCTTTTTTTTTAACTTCTTCTGATTTTAAATTAAAGAGAGCAGCATTATCTCTATTGCAGTCATCCTTTTTCGACATTGTCATCTTTAACTACTCTATAATGCCTAATAAGTGCAGGTTATTATGTTTTTGCAGAACAATTTAATTCTTCCATATCAGGCAGAAATAATTCACATCTTGGAGCATAATTTATTCATTCTGATCAGATCTACACCATGTCTCACAGTACCAGGCAATTTTACTTTTGTATGAAGATGTTGTGAAGCAGATTACCAAAAAAAAACATGAGAAATTGAAAACGAAACAACACCTAATAAAACAGCCATTTAGTCAGGATATCACGAAACAAAATGAAACCAAGAGATTAATTAAAATTCAATAATAAATCTACGATGCTCAGAGATTTATCACCTTCCAGTGGGAATGGTTTGCGTGTACTGGGCTGGTTTGTGTGATCATTGTAATTGGTATTGATTGCCGGCTTCCTTCACCATTATATTGATCCAAGAACAGTTCTCTCCTACTACAGTGATTCTCTCTCTGGGCACTGGTAGTGAGTATGGCAACCTTGTTCATCTGATGCTTCCATTGCTGTTAGTCGTTTTGTGGTTGTGGAGATGAGGATAAAGATGATGGAGTAAGTGGTGATGATGATGATGATGATGATGATGATGATGATGATGATGATGATGATGATAGTGATGACAGTGGTGATGATGATGATGATGATGATGATGATGATGATGATGATGATGATAATAAGTAGGAGGATGATGATTATCAATTGGTGTTTAATTAATTGATGATGGTAACTATTCTGCTGCTGCTGCTACTGCTGCTGCTGCTGATGATGATATTGGTTTTGGTCACTTCTACATTTTTAGAAGGCAACATGTGATACTTCTGTCATTTGATTAAGAATTAAGAAATCATGATATCATTTTGTGAAATTACAAAATTATTATATTGTTTATATTTTCTTTATAAAAGACATACAAATTTCTCTATATAAAGCATACAAATATTGAAATAAAGGTTGTTATATGTAATGCTGTGATTATATTTCTCGCTAAAGTCATGTAAACCAGTTTTAACAGGTTGGAATACTCTTAAGCCTAGATCAGTATGGGAGCCCTCTCTTGATCTTCCCTCCCTTAATCTTTGATGCCCTTAACTTGCTAGCTCATGTGTGTTAATAATACCTACAAATGCTCACTATTAGCAATACATTTTATATCTTTTAGAGAAATTTAGTTATATAATATGTAATTAGATGTGTGTTTGGCTCTAGAAAGCAAATAATACAAATCCAAATCAGACGGCTCTCAGAACTGATCTGATTCTACACTGCATGCCATGGTCTAATCAATTTCATGTTCAGCAGGTAAGGTTAAAAAAAATTAGTCCAAATCACACACCTACTGCCCTACAAAAATCCCAGGGATTCGTTTTGATGTTATTATTAATCTAAAAATAATGTGACCATTTGCCAGGTCAGGTAAACAGGCTGTGTCTGGTGCCTAGCAAATATTTACATGAAATCCACGGAGTTTTACTCTGATGCATGTAAAAAAGTGGAAGATGATAGTACTAAAAACCTGTTTTAATTTCACCTTTTTATCTATACAGTATACAGAAACCTTTATAAACATCTTCCCTGTATAATCTGTTCTGTACTGAAGGTATCTATCATACCTCATACTCAACAACACTTGTTAATAACTAATTGCCAAAATGTTTCTTATTTACCTATTAATGTCAGGTTCAAAAGCATTATTGCAGAAGACTTATCAGCAGACAGTGTGGATCCAAACCAGACAGCTGGCTGTTCCAGATCCACACCATTTGCCTAAGCCATATAAATACATGCTTAGCAAGCTAAGGGATAATTCTGACCATGAAGAACTGAAAGATTGTGGGAAGTTGAAACTACAACAACATAATTGTTACCATTTACCCTTTGTCAGATACATACTATGAGAATCCTTGAAGACACATGTTTTGTGTTTTTGATACACCAGCAGCATACACTTGCCATTTGTAGATATTAAACACTGTAATTTGTTTCTATGTTATATTGCACCGACACCAGTATGCTCATAATGGTGGCGTCCGGCTAATGGTCGGTGGAGGACGATGCCAGACATACATTTTAGTAGAACCACCGGCATCTTGAAGGTCAACTGGAAGATATCCCCACATGAAAGTTCTTGCCCCTCTGTGGTGAGTAGTTGAAAAACAACAAGTTGGCAGTTCTACACAGCTGGGCCATGGCACCCTCTGTTCGAAAAGATTAAGTGGCTGAAGTCAAGATCCTCAATCTATTTCTCAAGGTACAACCCTGGACTAACTGCAAGTTTGAAACCTCCTCACATTAAACAAAATTCAGATTTTGAGATGCTGAAAGTTTCCAAGTTATTGAATACAACCACTTGGCTTTGGTCCTGTTACTTATTGCAAAAGATGAAGTCTACACATTTACAAAGAAACATTTTGTTTCAAGCTGAAGATGTACTTGTGGTTCTACCCAGGCATTTGTGTGGCTTTTTGTAATTTTAGTATCGTCATTACTTTGTTGGTTTGATTTGTGAAAAAACATCAAACAAACCAAAGAAATTTTACAAGTCATGTGTCCTACCTGTTCTCTACCACACAAATAATTTTAGTTATAAAAGAGTTAATAAACAAGCAATTTTTCATCACAGTCACTGTACTAACTAAAAACTAAGTGTGCCTTTATTCGTGGTTAGAAGTTTGTATAAATCAAAACACACTTTTGTTAATCATTAAATGTTTGGCATGTTTTTTTATAAACAAAGAAGAAATCCCCTACATTCTATGTAAGAACTTTATATGCTTTATTTATTGAGTTTATGAGTAAGACGTGTTCATCCCTGATTGTCCTATTTTAGGACAATCCTGACTTCCCATTTCTGTATGACTGTCTGTCTGATCCAGATTTTAGTTTATTGCTGCAGTTCGTGTTGCAACTCAGTGAGTCAGTGCTACACAGATTGCACACTTTCTGGTCACTATTGACAAAATCTTACCATGTCTCATTTCACTTGATAATAGAGACTATAGCAGTTTGTGACTATGAAACCTTTGACATTTCGAGTCACCTGTTCAGAGAATAATTTAAAATTAAAGGTACTCATCCTACATATTGATGTTGTTATATTTAATATTAATTTTTAACTGGACGCCTATTAAATTTGTACCCCAGCTTTTTTGTTCTGACCTTTAAGATTTTTTTAACATTGTCAATAGTATTAGTTTTCCTTCGTTAGTAAACATGCAAATTTGATATTAATAAAAAACATCAAACAAAAAATACCTCAAAGGGGAGATTTTTGTCTAACCATCTCATTAGCTTTATCAGTTAAAGGATGGGTCATAATAGATGACTCTCCCAGGTTCAAACAAAGCATTTGCTACAATTATTTTTCACTAAGTAATCATCTCTTCATTTTATCATAGGTCAGCTTCTAGCCAAATTATTGTCTTTTGCTGTAATGACAATTAGATCAACAATAAAATGATCAAATGATTTTCTTTAGACATATTGGCATACATACCAGATGTAAGTTTCAGTAAACCGGACCTGTTAGCGCAATCGGAAGAGCGTCGGCTCCAGGTACGGGAGGCCCCAGATATGATCCCGGACCGCGACATACCAAAGTCGTTAAAAATGGTAGTGGTATAGCTCCCTTGCTAACGCTCAAGCAAATATAAGGGTAGTTCCACGACTGGTTGACCTGGTGTCAGGATAATGTGACTGGGTGTGGTATCATGCCAGGTGTTCACGGCATGCTATACACAGTGAAGGCAGCACTATATCTGCTTCAAGTGGACACTGTCTCCAGATAACTGAAATACTGTTGGTGGGACGATAAACCGAATAAATAAAAAATATAAAAATAAGTTTCAGTAACAATTTGTTGGTCCACATGTTCATCCATAGATTCTACCTGTTAGAGGTGACCCAATTGTTTTCATCTGTTTTTAAGCAGTTTCACCTGCCAGTTGCCAAGATGGTGTTATAAGTTAATTAAGCACCTTGCCAGGTTGCCAGAGAGGTAGGGAACGGCTTGTAAATGGTACACAATTGTAGATGTATAGCCATTTCATTCATACATATGCTATTTTATGCCTTTGCAAAAGCGTACACAGTTATCACTTGCATTTTTTGTAGAATCAACTATGGGTTTATTTGCTGACTGGTTGAGGGGAGCTGATAGAATTATATGTGTAATGTACATGTGTCAAATAAATACCTAGAAATGTTTAAAAGAAAACAAAAATAAATAAAAATATGCCTTGAATGTGGATCTGTGCATTTGTGGTTTTGGTCTCATTTATAAATGACTTGCATCAAACCAACACAGTTATGGTCATATTAATGTAATATTAACCATAAATGTCATAACGGTATATATAGATCTGAACTTCCGTAAGTGTTTTTTGCAGTTTCAAAGATCTTTGGCAGTTTGAAGTATTATGGCTGTTGAAAAATTAATAAATATAAGAAAGTATCAGGTGCATTTTTTATTGTAAACACAATTTTAGATCAAAGTAATGGATAATATTTCAGTTTTAAGGCTTGAACCCTTATCCTCCAGGGCACATGTTTATATAAAGGCAAATGGTGTAGATCTAGATCCGCCAGCTCCCCATGGGAACTGTCTGCTCATGATCTGTATTGTTTTCTGCTGTGTCTCTTTGTTTTATGTCAAGGCACCCCAGCATGTAGAAGTAGATAGATGACTGTATAAGTACTGTATTTAGCATAGTAACCCACACTTGGAGTATACCCCGCGTGGCCTGTAGTTCATGATGTATGGGTTGTAGGATATGTTAATATTATATATTTATGAAGAAAATATAGTGTACGGGTTAAATAATGGATGAAGGCAGTATATCAGTCATATCCCAGTATTGTCAGACTTGTCACTGCAGCATCTCTTGACATGTTCATTGTTCGAAGCAATAGGTAAGGCAGTGAACTTGAAGTCAAGCATGCTCTGTGCAGTGCAGCCTCCAATAGGACAGATAATGTTTGCTTCATCTCTGCAGATGTTTATAATAGTCCCAGAGCTTCAGTTGTTAGATAGATACCTGGTGCTTCTGGATTACTAATTTAAATATACCTGTAAAAGTGAATGGTGCAAGGATAATGATGATTGGAAACGATAAAGTATAATGGAAAATAGTAATCAGTGATGGAAAAAATCCACTTAAATTTTTATGAGCTAGGTCTAAACATTATTTATTCAGATATTAAGGCAATTTTTTATTTCTCAACCTTTCAGGTATTATGTATAAATTAAATTATTAACCTGTTTTGTGTGTGTAGGTTTGGTTTGTGGTGATAGATTGTCTGATTAAATAGAAAGCTCTGTTCTTAGATGAAATTAATATTTCTTTGATATGTTTTAAGGCTTCAGGAGAAATACAAATCTAAAAATTGAATGAGAAACGACAATATCGACAGCTTGATTGAAGATGGCTCTCATGTTTTGAGAATAGTGATTGTTTGAGTTTTGAAGATAATCAACACTGTGGAGAATTTCAACTTCAGATTGATTATACTTAATATCTGTGAAGAATTGTTTTAAAATACATTTCCTGAAAACAACACACTTTTTTATATAAATAATTATGGTTGATTAAAATATTAACCAGCAGTGAAAACCAATCCCAAATGGAACAATTTGTAAGTTATTGACCTTGACCTTTGTGATATTGTGACCTTTGAGTTCACCATGGCAACAGTGGAAGTGCGTCACAGCCCATTCGTTGGAACAACTGGGCGAGCTATGAGCCCATCGCTGGGCTCTCAGAGGGAACCAAGGGAGTTTAAGCTGCGTCAGTCACGTAGCTTGACCAATAGTCCGTGTCTTGTGCGTGTAGGAGCATCACAGGGCATGCCTGTTGAAGGTGTGTAGTGTCAAAGAGACCTTGACAAATTGACCTTAGTAATTTTGATTGTTGTCAATATAGTCATGTTTACTTTGCTATATAAACATACAATTAACAGCTTGTGTTTTATCCATGTAAGAGCATCACAGTAATCCTGGCAGATGTTGTGCACAGTGAGTTAGACTTTCACCTTTGATCTGTATCCAGTTGTCATATGCTCAATGTTGTCAGTGTTTTGTATTATCTATTACTTAGTTTCCAATTTTCTTACACTAATATCTTCCAAACCATGCATATTAAAGGTTTCTACAGTCTTTGCCCATTAGAGACTAGCCTGATATATTTACTGTTGTCCAGCCTGTTTGTAATTTCATTTTCGTAACAACTTAATCTTAGCTGGCTGTTTTGGTTGTTGTTTATCTTCCTTCTAGTCTTATGTGTTGTTTATGTTGCTTTTAATCAAAGATAATCTGACACAAATTGATGATCTTCCTTCTTTGGTTACTGCTGCATGTTGTTTATGTTGCTTTTGATCAAAGATAATCTGACTCAAATTGATGATCTTCCTTCTTTGGTTACTGCTGCTTCTAACCGATGATTGTGGTATATGTCTTTTTTGGAATATAGATTTTTAGCTCCACTTTTTATAAAAAATGGAACGATTGTCATGACAATTTAGTTGGCATTGGTAAAAGTCCATTTCTCAAAAAACTGTCAGAGATATTGACTTTAAAGTTGGAATACTTGTTAACAATCAAAAGGTGAACCTGTTTCATAAAGGCTGGTAATCATATAATTAATTTTGAAGAGTTGTACTCCTATTTTTTACTTTTTTATTACAAAATCTTAGGACAGCACTTGTTATAGTTATATACGTTGATAGATGATAATATTACTGCTGCTTTTAATATTGCTGTTTCAGAACTTTGCTGCTGTTAATACTGTTGATATTTTTAAATTTTGTTCAATTTTTGGCGAGAAATGTTGCAAGGACTCTTACAGCCACTGTTGAAAACTGACAAAATGACGGTACATTTAGTGTACAAAGTGCTGACATAAATCTATTATTGTCACTAAACAAGAATGCAATCCATGAATAATTTAGGCATCGTTCTGATCCCCCAAGTGTATGTATTTACTAACATTGTGGCTGTAACAGCTCTACATCTTGTACAGGTTTCACTGATGTCCCATCATAATTTCACTATAAACTTCTGCCCTCTAGAAGCCATGTGGGAGTTTCAAGGACTAAATTATGCAGGTCTGCAACCAAAGCTCTGTCTACATTTATAAAGGTATCATTGTACAATTATAAAGGTTTACAGTTACAAAGGTGTTATATTGTACAATAATAAAAGTATTAATTGTCATTGTTGCCATTGTGATTAGTGTAAGGTCTGTCTTTGTTATTGTTATCATCAGCAAGATTTAAAATAGAAATCACTGGTAAAGTCACCTCAAAATTTAATATTCTTGTATCATTTCTACTATTTGATACTCCATTAGTACCTAAATATTACCTCCCTATTATTTCAAAGGTCAGAAGAAACATTATCTGTAGACCCCGATTTGTTCAATTCATAGCCAACTATGCTCAGATTGATAAGGCTTTGGCCGATACTGAAGAGCCAGAATGGCTGGCTCCTGCTGGTAGCAGTCTGATCAGGATCTGCTCTATTTTCTGTAGACCCTCAAGCAATACTTTTGTATGATGTTGTTCAAGGCATTTGAAATGGCATTCTTTAGAGTCCACAGCCTTACAATAACACCATCCTGGGAGATCACTGCTGGAACACTTCATTTGTGTATCATACACCAAAACATTAAGTCACACTTGATTCATGCACTGCTTTTGATCAGGTCAGATTGCTACTACTTTCCTGATTCCACTGCAGCCTGAGGCTGCATCCACCATCCCACCCCAACTACATTTAAAACTATTGACCTATCACTATGAAGCCAGATAAGGCCACATACAAATTTCCAATTCCTTTAAGTAAATAATTTATATTTTGTATTACTTTTGACTACATGCAGCATGATAAGGACCATAAGAAACATAGAAGCTATAGACAGATATATATATATATACTTAACAGTGTAACTGTGTGTGTTGGGGGAGGCCAGTCAGTTATTGATTCTTGTTGTAGCCAACGTGAGAAGGTTTTCTGGTATCTCCTGTAGCATGACAGTGATTGCTGCCATGTCACTCACCGTCTCAGTTTGATTGCAAGATGCAAATTGTCTGTCGTCCCTTGTTTGCACATTGTTCCATGCTTTAATTGCCAATGCAGAGATTTGTGAGAAAATCAGGAAATTTACGATTTGGATGATAAGGAAATGTTATGCACATATGTTTTGCAATGAGTTTAGAGTAATTTATCTGATGAAATTCTGCAAATTGTTAAAGTAGATCTGCAAAAAAAAGATAAGACTAAGTACAAATGGGGATGGTAAGAGAATTAATTAAAACGTCAATTATGTGTAGAAAACAATGCATCTGAACATATTTTTAGAATGGCAACTTTTTACAACAGTACTTTGATATGTTTTTTCCTTGATATTTTCCTCTTTCTACTGTGATAACCATGTAAATTTTTCTTGATTACAGTTATACCCCTTTTGTAATTTCTTGATAAGGCCCATCCCTTTTATAGCTGAAAACCATTCACTCTTATTACAGAGTGTTGGTTCATTTCAGAGCTGCAGAAACCTTGTCACTAGTCATACCTCTATACCATCCCCATTTAACTCTTATTGCAGTTTGTCCATTTCAGAGCTGCAGAAACCTAGTCACTAGTCATACCTCTATACCATCCCCATTTAACTCATATTGCAGTTTGTCCATTTCAGAGCTGCAGAAACCTAGTCACTAGTCATACCTCTATACCATCCCCATTTAACTCATATTGCAGCTTGTCCATTTCAGAGCTGCAGAAACCTAGTCACTAGTCATACCTATACCATCACCATTTTGACCTAAAACATTCATTTTTATTGCAGTTTGTCTGTGCATCTCAGAGTTGCAAAAACCTAGTGATACTTATTCCATCCCCATTTTAAAACATTTCCTCTTATTAAGTATGTTTGTTCATTTCAGAGCTGCATCACGCCATGTCCATGCGGCTGGTGTCCTCAGGCAGCTATAATGTTCGGGCCAGTGAGATGGCCCACTACCCGCCCCAGCCCGACAGACAACAACCTAAAATGATCAAATGTGTGGTACACTTCCTAGATGACTCACAGGAGGACTTTGAAGTCGAGGTAAGCATGTTGTAACAGCCTCATCCCACAAACATATAACCCAACAGTAACACATGCGTACACATGCGAGGTTACTATGGTATTTCCTGCCAACTATCGAAACTCCGCCTACCTGATAACCATTCGCATAATTTTGCATTCGCATAATTTTGCAGGTATCGTTAAACGGCTCTCAACGAGTGTTGTGTACTGCTGAAGGAGACGCCACCAATACTCTGTATACCAAATAAACTATGCATGAAAAGGAGTGTCCCGTGCAAATATTATGACCGTGCAAATATTATGATTTATTTGTTATTGTTAACCGATTTTTATGCTCCGCCCACTACTGCTAATGACAGGATTGATTGACAGCGACTGGCTAAAGTGCCGGCATGTTTGTGTGCTCGACTGTCGGCATATAATTAACGCAAATTACGTAAAGTTTGTTGCTGAGCACTAATTATTGTTGTCTGTTATGTCAAAGAATATAACAAATTCCAGCAAAGGTACCTTAATTGCTGTCCAGAAGCACAAAATTTACTAGGGTCCTTTTAACCAATGGCCTGCAACAAATTGTCAAGAAACATAACATAGTTGTCATTGAAGATAACTGGATACAGTGTTTGACCATGTTAACTATTTCCAGAAGCATTTTCCCAGGGTAAATAACCATTGTCATTACTTATGTTTTGTTTTTTTCCAAAGCACTGGGACTCCTGTTTTGTTTTTTCCAAAGCGCTAGGACTACTGGATGAACAATGTGGTCCTGTTAATCACAGAATCACACAAATCTCACATTTCCAGAAACAGTTACCATAGGTACATATAGCTAATGTCTTAACCATGTGAATTGTAATTTTCAGAAGCGCAACAAAGCTCAGACGCTACTAGATAAAGTATTTGACCACCTTGAGTTGATAGAGAAGGACTACTTTGGTCTCCAATTCATCGACATGTCCCCAGACCCCGACACTATGGTAAGCATGTGACCTTGACCTTAGGAAAACTATAAATAAACAGATCTGACCGTTGGCTAAAATAATTTTACTGGCCTAAAGAGAATTGTCAGAAATTTAATTGTATGTTGGGTTAAGTTTCTTTTAAACACACTTCACAACAACATAGTATGCATGTAACCTTGACAATAATGATTTGATTAAATTCCAACAAATCTTTGCCAATTTGTTATTAAGCAGGTAGGAATATTGTTCTTGATTGAAAAAGTATTTTCTTCTTGATGGTGTTTTTTGTAAGGTAGTTTGTTTATTTTAAACACTTAAACATGTGGCATCATAGTAAGCATGTAAAATTATTTTTTGGCACAATTTTAGACGTTTTTTTCTTTTGCTGCAAAAATAACATTTTGAAAGCAACATTCCATGTGATGTTGCGAAGTTTGTTCCCATGCCTCCAGAAAATATAATATTGTTATAATTTCTTTTCTTTATACTTTAAATCTGTACTTTTATTTTTTTGTGTCCTTTTTTTAGCCATTTGACATAATTATCTTTGTCACAGATTACCTTTGTTAATGTGACCAGAGTAATCGCTCATTATCTACCTTAGATTTTTGTACATAATTTAAACTTTAAATCTCTAAGACCATATTAACAAAATCATACGACTGCACATTTTCAGTTTGTACTAGTATATGCATGTATATATTATACATTCATGTGCCAAATACCTTTTTCTGCATGATAGTGAAATAATGCTTGTAACTTAACTTATGAGACTTTTATCACAATAAAGCTGTGATGTTAAAATGGAAAGAAGGTTTTTGATTAGCTGGTAGATTTTAATAACCCTTTAATTTCTGAAAACACCATTAGGTTGGGGTTTGCTTTATGCTAGTGGGCTGAATGATGTTTCTAGCATATTGGGCAGTCCGATAACTCAGTTACTTCCCTTGAATTCAAAGGGAGGCTACTCCCCTGGGGACTAAGTGAAAAAAAAAAGATGGCGGACAAGGACAAAGAAATCAACGAAGCTTGTGTAAACAACTAAGAATTGGACCATTTCAAGCTAACAGATTTGAAGAAGTACCTGGCGAATCGTCGTTTGACTAGATCCTGAAGGGGATATCAGCTAATCGAGCGAATTATCGGCGCTCACAAGCTAGATATTACTGACAATTATGAATTGAAAAGGAGACACCAACTCGAGAAGAATTAGTAACACTCCACCCTCCCTTAACTGGTAACAGGTCGCCCTTGATCGGTAACAGTTCGCCCTTGATCGGTAACATGTCGCCGTCGGATATTAGTGTATATGTCAAGCAAAAATGTATGCTTGTTAACTTATCTATAATTATTTCGACACCTTTCACATCAAATTGTATTTGTTTCCATCGGCTTCATATGCATTATGAGTACTTCGGATATAAGTGTACCATTTCCACGCGTTAAATGTAGGGGGAAAATGACGTCAAGTAAAGTTTATACTTGATTTAATTTGTCATATAGTGTATCATATATAATATTTTATAAGATATGCATACAAATACAATTAGTTGGTTGCCGTCTTAGTCGACTTCTTCATACTGTATTGTGATAAAGCTAGCGTACGTTGCGAGATTTAATCACTGACTAGTCTATTAATTGCAAGCCCTTATATACGTCTATGACGGCAAGCATCAGTTAAGATCATGGTGACTAATTATCAATCAAAATTAGTGCTGACGCTATCATCACAATAATGACTAGGCAAAAATCAATTAACAATCACACACTAACCAATTTATTAATTTTAAATTTTATATACGCCTATGTCGGTAAACATTAATCAAGATCACACTGACTAAATATCAATCAAGATTAGTGCGAATGGTAACATCACAATAATGTCTGTAGGCAAACACCAATTAACGTTCACGCTTTTATGTGCAATTATAAGATAACTGCATACTCAAGTCATCTTGAGTATGACAACCTTATTAAAGTATTTGCAACAAAATATGTATGCAACTAAGTAACATTTCAAATCCTTGCAACAGCGGAATTTTATTTAAATATACAATTTGAAATAAATAAACCACGTACACAGTATAATTATTATTTTTTAGGTCGCAACATTGCATTTAAATCATGGAACAGTGACAGTTCGTATATTGTACTGGGAGGATCAGATTTTTTTTCTTTGGTTAAAACAATTTTAAAATATGAAAAATAAAAATATAATAATTTACGATGCTAATAATACGATGTTTATAATAATAAAGAAGGAGACAAAAGAAGCATAAATTTAATGTGAATGGTGTCAAAATAATAAAAAAATAATAAGTTTACATTCTTTTTACTTAATTTCTTAAAGATTTTTAAGGGCGAAGGGTGGCGTATACACTTATATCAGAAGAGCTCGTAATGTATATTAAGACGAAGAAAACAAATACAATGTAAATGGTTATAAATAAATTAACCAATTTACTTTTTTTCTCGATGTATACACTTATATCCGAAGGCGACATGTAGCAAGGGCGAACTGTTACCTATCTCGGGCGAGCTGTTACCAATCAAGGGCGAACTATTACCAGTTAAGGGAGGGCGAAGTGTTATAATACCATCAAAATGCGTCGCAGCCGCTTGTTTTGAGGAAATCGATGCAATGAAACAGTTCTGTTTTCGACCACCTTCCCGCTATAAACAACACCTTTACATAATTAGCAATATTTCGGCGATTTCCATTTTGGTTTTGTTTCTTTCTTTAATCAACTTTCCATATCACTTGATGTGTGTGTTATACACGCTGATAAAATTTCTACTTATACCCCGGAAGTTTTAATGCGCATGCGCATTCGGAGAGTACTCAAGGGAAGACAACTTAGTTATCGGACTGCCCAATAGAAAAGCATTAAGTACTGTTCTTTCATGGGTACTTAGTATTTGCAATATAAGCAATAAATGGGGACATGAAAGATTCAAATATTCATGTATTTTCTGAAAAAAAAAAGAAAGCTAACATAGTGGGGACATCAAAGATTCAAATATTCATGTATTTTCTGAAAAAAAAAAGCTAACATAGTGGGGACATCAAAGATTCAAGTATTCATGTATTTTAATGACAAAAAAAAGCTAACATAGTGGGGACATCAAAGATTCAAATATTCATGTATTTTCTGAAAAAAAAAGAAAGCTAACATAGTGGGGACATCAAAGATTCAAATATTCATGTATTTTCTGAAAAAAAAAAAAGCTAACATAGTGGGGACATCAAAGATTCAAGTATTCATGTATTTTAATGAAAAAAAAAAAGCTAACATAGTGGGGACATCAAAGATTCAAATATTCATGTATTTTCTGAAAAAAAAAAGCTAACATAGTGGGGACATCAAAGATTCAAATATTCATGTATTTTCTGAAAAAAAAAAAAGCTAACATAGTGGGGACATCAAAGATTCAAATATTCATGTATTTTAATGAAAAAAAAAAAGCTAACATAGTGGGGACATCAAAGATTCAAATATTCATGTATTTTGTGAAAAAAAAAAAAACCAACATAAACACTCAAGGATCTTTGGGTCATATCTGTAAAGAATCTTTGTTGCTGTTTCTCAGTTAAACTAAGAAATGTTTTTTTTTTTATATATATATTTCCTGAAATTTCAGAATAACTCTTAAAGGTGGTAACTTACAGTTTGCCTGTATCATTTGACTGTAACAATATTAAAAGTAAGCAGTCACATGGTTTTCTTAGTTTAAAAATAGTTATTTCTGTAGCTTGGCTCAGATAGGAAATGTCTGTTTGCAATTACTATTGCAGATTTATTCTTTACTGTTCACACAGATGTAGGACATCAATGAACAGCATTTTGCAGGATCTTTTCAGTTAACAATGACTTATTTGGTTATTTGAGAAAAGAAATTTTGGTCCAAACTGTCAGTTACTGCCTTTAAGTCACATTTATAAAACCACATAAACTAAGTAATTTCCTCTGATCATGGGATTGAAATATTTCCTTAGAATGAAGAATAATTCTAAAGCCCATTTATAAAACCTTTAAAACCAAGTACATGTCATTTCCCTTGATCGTGGTGATTTAGTTTAAATAAGTAAACGTTACTAAGGTTTGTTCTATACGACCTTGGTGGATATAAGTTAGTGGTTCTGTATTGTGGAAGTTCAATATCATGCTGGGACACACAGGACTGCAATAAAAGATAAAGAAGAACCTAAAACATTCATTCTGGTTCAGCTTTGTCTTGCAGTTGCCTGGCTTATTTGGGATCTTTTCAGGATTGCTTGGCCTGGTGTCAAATTAACTCACAGTTTGCTAAACATGGGTAATTCAAGTTTAGACAGAAAGTGAAGATCCAGATCAGAAAGTTACTGTTCAGCCAGACTGAGATATCTGATTAGGATCTGCACTATTTGTAGCAATATCTAGCAATACGTTTCGAGACCTTTTTGTGTAGATGTAAGATTATCTAAAGTTAGTATGGGTTTAAATGATATGTATTAGGTTGACTGTTTACTTGGCATTCATAAATTTGGCACCTCGGATGACATTAAATAAAAAATCCTTTCACCACCTCAGATCACACCTGTTAGGAAATCAGTGAGGCACCTCAGATGACACCTGTTAGGAAATCAGTGAGGCACCTCAGATGACACCTGTTAGGAAATCAGCTAGGCACCTCAGATGACACCTGTTAGGAAATCAGTTAGGCACCTCAGATCACACCTGTTAGGAAATCAATGTTAGGAAATCAGTGAAGCACCTCAGATGACACCTGTTAGGAAATCAGTTAGGCACCTCAGATCACACCTGTTAGGAAATCAGTTAGGCAACTCAGATGACATCAATGAGGAAATTAGTTAGGCACCTCTGCCAAAATCAATTAGGCAATCAGTTAGGCACTTCAGATGAAACCAGTTTGGCAATTGATTAGGCACCTAAGATGACAAGCAATCACAGGTAAAGCTGCCCTGTATCTGCCTCTTTTATCTTTATATAACTACAAGATTGTTGTTTGGAATTTAAATTAAGCACCTTATTCCCCATCCTCACTACCCACAACAGAAGAAAAGCATTTATTTTTATCATTAGTTTTTAAGTCTTGTAAGAGGTTATGCTGATAATGAAAACAATATGACAGAAGTTTCTATACAAAGATATTTTGGCTCATGTGTTCTTCTGACATGCAGTTACATTGATAACAGCACTTGATATTTTACTTCATACTCGATCGTTCATGACTCATTCAAGTAAGCAATAAAAAAACAAAAATTATATAGCAAACAATATATATATTCATGTATAGTATGTTATTCTGAAGTCACTGTTTCCCAGCCATGCTAGAGTGTAAACATGTGTACATTGAAATGATGAGCCATATATTGAACCAGGCTACACTGACACCTATTGTAGAGATGCATAGAACATAAACCCTGAACCTGCTAGGCACATAATGTTACAGCTTAGGCAATAAATATAGACCCTGATCAGTCATGTCACCAGTGGAAGCTATCTAGTCTTTTCCCACACTATTTCCTACTTAATCTTTGAATTGGCATCTCTTGTATAGTGTTGTTGGTAATAATAAGAATTTTAAACGGGTGACTGTCAAATGCAGCAGGCTGTGAGAGAAGCTGTGGTTGAAGCAATCAATATATCCTCTCCCACCATCTTCAGCATGTCGCTCAAAGCACAACCACCTAGTTCACAACCACCTAGTCTAGTCCCGGAGGGAACCCACCTTACTCACAACTCAAGGAAAGTCACTGTACAAAACTTAACTTGGTAACAGTAAAGATAAATTTTATTTATAGAAACTTGGTTACAGTATAGATAAATTGCACTTTTAGAAACTTGGTTACAGAAAGGATACATTGCACTTTTAGAAACTTGGTAAACGTAAAAATACAATGCACTTTTAGAATCTTGGTTACTCTATAGATACATTGCATTTTTTGAAAAGGTAAAAATTTAAGAAACCTAAGGGTGAATATTTCTTATAGGTGGTATTCGACAGTTTGGACCAAAATATCTTTTCTCAAATAACCAAAAAAGTCATTTTTTGCTGAAAAAGGTACTGCAAAATGCTGTTCATTGATGTCTTAGATTTGTGTAAAAAGTCAAGCATTTAACACCACTCATCATAGCAAAAAGGTATTTTCTATCCGAGCCACGCTCCAGATATCAAGCTATTTTTAAACCTAGAAAACCATGTGACCACTCACTCTTGCAATCACGTTATAAAGTCATCCGGGTAATCCGCTTAGATGTAGATATCTATTTTTAGCAGAGATCACTATTGTGCTTATTTATAGATTTGGAAACAATGAACTATTAGAGTGTTCGTTTTTGGCGATTTTACTGTTACAATATAGGTAGTGGTCAAAACTGTCTTTACTTGCAATAAGCTATGAGTTAATGCAAAAACTATGTCCAGATTCCACAAAGCAGTGGTTAGATATTGCTATATGTATTTGATAAAGGCAAACTGTCCGATACCATCTTTAAATCTATGCTAGGCAGAACATGTAGACCCAGATCAGCTAGCACCTGCAGATAGCTGTCTGATCAGGATCTGTACTTATCACTGCTTTGTCAATGGTCTTTAATGTGTGTGTGTGTTGTTTTTTTTTATCAAATTGGCGATGCATTTAAAGTAAATATATGCTTGAAATAGAATTAAAAATGCCATGTGAAGTGAAGGAAATGTTGCTAGCAACTTAGCAGCAAATTGTGTAAAATCCCAGTCTGAATGTCATAGTTATAGTCTTACTGCTGAAAATTACTTAGCTGGATCAATATGTCCTGCTTAAGCCGGATTGATTCATGCTTAGCAGGTTAGAAGATAAGTCTAGCAAAAAATAAATAAATGATAAAAACATTTGTTGTTTAGTTACATGTATTCTTACAGAAATAATTGACTGAGAAATGCTCTTCTTAGAAGTGTCACGTCCGCAGCCAAGTCATAATCTCTTCTGATTGGCTGAAATTGTGTCAGTTGTAATGCTATTATAAAGTTAAGAGGAGGAAAGCGTAGGACTGTTGTGTGTTATTCTCTATTATGTCAACAAAGCCATAGAAAAATAGGTTGTGGTTAGCTAATTTCTTCAAATGCTGTAATTACTTTTCTATGAAGTGCTACAATATTAAATTTGTTTTTTTTATATGTCGTTGGGAAATAATTTAAAAGCAACAATAGAAATGAAATGCTTTATTTTATATTTCGTCATGTCTAAGGATAGCCTTGGTGATTATGAATATATTATTAAATCTCATTCAGAATGTGTAGAGCATTTTTTAAATGGATGCAAATAATTGAGTACAGATAGGTTATTTAACAAACTGCGCAGCAGTACTATAGAGAAAATATTGAAGTAACAAAGGATTTTGTTTTCTATTTCCTGAAACTTAATTGCATAATGTTTATGACTGATTGGCATAAGTTGTTTTATTTGGGAAGGTCTTCCAGCCAACCATCAGTGGTTCTACCCAGACATTCTTCTGGGGTCTTCCTCCACCAAAAGCTGGTTTGGGTTATAATTTTAACTATTGTGTTGCAGCGATATATTTATAACAGCAGATATAAAATCTGTTGATGATATTCTCATAGTGATGGCAAGTGGGTTGTGAGTGTGCGAATATTGTAAAAGGGTTTGTCGCTAGCTTCTAATTCCTTAGTCCCTTACCGTATGGGGCTATGTTGGAGCAAAAAATTTCATGGGGTGGGGTGGGGATGGGGGAGGGGTGATCTCCAAGCTGACCTGCTGCACACGTGGTTCTACCCAGACGTGTGGGGTCTTCCGCCATCAGTTTGTTGAACTATGCCAGTATGACCTCAATTGTGTCAGTGTGATGTAACAAAAAAACAACAACACATGCAAAAAAAACAATGGCAACCAAAAAAGATGACCAAAAGACACTTTAAGGTTTTAAGGTTACTATGACAGCAGATTATTATTTGTATTTTTACTTTTATTGTATAATTTTCTAACACTTGTAGCAACCTAACCCTGACCTTAGAGAAACTCAGGTAAGAAACAACAAAAGAAAATAATATGATAATCTGCCTGCTTTTTTACAATGCTGTAACTTTAGGAGGAACTTAATCTCATGAACATATATCGGAGCTTACCTAAGGGGAGAAATTTCTATGCTGTCTTAAATTAAACCAAAAACAAAAGATAAAGACAAAGCCATAATGTTGCAATTAAAAATAATCAGGAACAGAGTTTATAAAGCATCTAAGATTGAATATATCACCTTTCTCAAGCATCTGATTGGTTGAATTTTATTTCTGTTTTATCACAAACTAATCAGAAACGTGAGAAGCAGACACTGGAATTTGCTAGGGTCAGAGATTATAGTCTGAGCTCAGTCATTAGTTAAGTTTTAAAGGCCCATGAGGCAAGGTAATAAAACTTTCACCTCAAGCTATGAACCAATCAAAAGCCTTTGCATGGTCAAGATAGACTTCTAAATGCAATCTATTTGATTCTTTAGAACAGAACAAAATGTACATAAACTCCGATCTGACTGAGATCTGTTTCTAAGTACTTTGTTCAAGTTTTGTTAGTTCCTCAAGTTGACCATTCAGATGCTTGAAACTTTTATCAGACCTTAAAGTTGAGAAGTTTTAAGATTTCATAGACTTATATTAATTACTTTCATGTCATATATGGCTTTTTTAGCATATAATCTTTTACATTATTAAGGTGTATAATTATTGTTGATGTCATACTTTTTCTTTCACTGTACTATTTATTTAAATTATGAAGTTTATATACTTCATAATTTAAGCATTTTTCTGCAATAATATGCATGTTTTTACTGTTCATATGTGACTCCATGAAATTTTTAATAGACAAACAGTTTAATAAATGAATAAGAGACCTCTTTTTGCTTTGCCTAACAATTTACTCTCAGAGCTTTAAATTAACATAACTAGATGAGGCTGCTTTTTCTTTACATAATTTGCTTTTATTATTATAAGGAGCCATTGCTGCATTTTTAATTGCTTACATTACATTGCTAGAGTGTTGTTAGAATATACAAATATAAATTTAACAAACTGCCTAAATTTATGTTGAAGATTTTTGTTTAATGTATTCATTGATTTCAATGTTGATATCCAGTCAACAAATAAAACTCATTAGATCAAAGTCTCAATGATTATAATTATATGAAACTAAGACCTGTATTCACAAACCATTCTTAAGCCTAAGTCGTGACTTAAGCCCAAGTCACAATTTTTTTATATCAACAAAAGTAAGCTTATTTATGAAGTTTCAATCTGATTTTGAGCTCAAAGTAGCAAAGTTTAAGTGTCATGCAAAAATACAGACATGAAGCTAAATACAGAATAAAGATATTGTAGATTAGAATCCATGACTTGAGCAATTCTTACTTAAGAATGGTTGGTGAATATGGGCCTAGATTTATTAGAATTATACACTTTAAGTTTATATTTATATTTCTGAACCCAACATGTTTTATATATATGTCTGTTTGTTTTCCGAAACAAGGTAAAATTAAAAGATTAAATTTAAAAAAAAAAATCTTTTCACCAGACCTTGTAGTGCAATTGGTAGAGCATTCTCTCCAGGAACGGCAGGCACTGGGTTCGATCCCGGGCTGCCACTTACCAAAGACCTTAAAAATGGTAGTGGTATAGCTTCCTTGCTAATTCCATGTAAATATAAGGGTAGTTCCACAACTGGTTGGCCCTGTGTCAGGATAATGTGAAAGGGTGTGGTATCATACCAGGTTTTCACGGCATGCTATTAAACAGTTTAGGCAGCACTATATTTGCTTCAAGTGGACACTGTCTCCAGATAACTGAAATACTGTTGGTGGGACGATAAACCTACTAAACAAACAAAATTTTTTTTTTTTAAATAATGAGTCATAATTATGTCAAACACATGCCCTTACTTGCCTTTCACATTGACTATAAAATAAGTATCAGTTTGCCTTTCTAGTCTGAAAATGGGCATTTAAAAGCTAAATATGGAGATATTTACCTTTCTTTGTTGTTTATTTATTTATTATACACTCAACAATATTTGGGATATGTGGCTATACTGTCTTTTATCTTTAATGTATAAATATTATTTTTTTATTTAAGATGATTGTTTTTTATTTTACATCAAAGATTTAATGGTGATAAAATCTGAACTTTGTTGTTTGGATTGTTTCAGCTACAAAAATGTTATAAAACTGTATATGAGTATGGTTAAGCCCATATAAAATGTAAATGTTTCAAATTTGTCTGATGTTTAAAGCTGTATGCCCTATGCTTTCTCTGGATGATAATAATAACACTTGGCATAATGTTTTTAAATGAATATTATGATGATGAGGATGATGATGTTAAGATGTATGTGCCTATGATTATGATGATGATGTAAAGAGAATTGTATTTTAAAGGCAGCTCAGAGCTCCAGATAAAAGAAGAAATTTCTCCTGTTTAATTCTTTAATCTTTATCTAATTACTATATTGCTTGTAGTGAAATGCATCCTTATGTAACAATTTCAATGAGTTTCAACAAGAAATCCTTTATTTCTTCTCCAAATCCTATATCCTTGATGTGACAAATCATATGAGTACCAACACTATAGGGTTTGGTTGAGAATTGCAGGATATCTTTCTGCTTGAAATCAGGTTTAACTCCTGTTTATCTGGACCTTTGAGAGTTTTATGTTTGTCCCTGTGTTGTTTGTAGGTAGAAACAGCGTATGAGAACTTGCAGCTTGAACCTATAGAGGTATTGTTATGCTTCTGAATTCATCCATCTTCATTCTCTCTCTCTCTCCAAACACACCCATCCTACTGTGGTCTGTTGTCTTCCTTTATTTCAAAATTGTGATTATTTTTAATAATTTATTGATTTCTTTTTTATTAATAAAGTTAATTATGATAAATGAAGTAAATTATGAAAAATGATATGCCAGTTATATTATTACTATGATGACTTAAGAAATATATTTTCTTAGTTCAGCTCTTGAGCTCACATCTTATTTAGAAGAAATTGACCTTGGCCCCAGTAAAAAGTGTAGTCCTAGGTCAGCCAGAACAGCTGTTCAGGATCGGTGCTATTTTCTGCCAAGGTTCTAGCAATATTTATTTCTACTTTTGCTTACTAAACCTTCAGGGATATTTTGTACATTTAAAACTGAAAACAAAGGGAGACAACTGGGTCAAGATGGGAACTTATCATGGCCCTAAGGCCACAGTTGGGTGGATAGTCTTCTAGCTAGACACAAAACCACAATCCTATGCTCACAATCACACAATTCAATGTTTTATTACAATAATACCATTTAAATAAATAAAAAAAAAATCTGTATTAAATAGATATAATATTGTTAGCATAAACAACTTGAGTCGGTTACTGGTAAATTCCAAACAAACAAAATTATTTCTGTTACTTTATCTGCAGTCTTAGGAAACCAAAAAAAATGTTTGGAATTATTTTACTATGCATGTATGTAGGTCTTCTTTATAAAATCAGTTTTATTACTGAAGTAGACATTTAATATAAAATAAACTTGATATTAAGTTTCATCTATGAAAGAATGTGTCAAGTGGGCATAGGAACTGTGTTATTTTTTTAAACTTTTTTTATTATCAAATGCTAGCTAGGGAACATAATCTAAAATGTTTGAGCACTAACATTCTTAAAGATATATATTAAGAAGTAGACACAAAATCTGTACTTTTTTAACTTTTCTAAGGCTAACATAGAGCTTTTTGCCATTATCTTTTTTTATCATCACCAGCATCATCATCATCTTCATCATCATCATCTTTTTCATTAACATGATCATAATTGTGAAACTATGTATTTTTTTAAATCATAATTATAAGGTGGTGCTAGTATAGCATAGATACAGTATGGATTGGTTAATTTGGATTTGTTGCTAATCATTGTTGATTCATGCTATCTTGATTATTCATAATACATGATCTATATTACAACTGATTTCTCAGTAATAACATAGCTATATATACACGTCATGTCAGCGTCACTTATGCATTATTGTTCGCTACATTGTTTTTTTTTATAATTCGTGATACTGTTCATAAATTAATATTTTATTTCAACATTGTTTAGCTATGCAATAATAGTTCACAGTTCACAGCATTTTCATGATCATATTTATTCTCATATTTATCTAAGACTGGATGTACCTTCTATACAGTTTTAAAGGGACACTACTCTAACTTTTCAAATTAATATGGTGTTACCTCCCTTGTGAGTATTGCATATAGTTACTACAAAAAAAGATGATTTTGCAACTTTTAGGCAACTGATCTATTCAGAATGCAGCATAAATATAAAATGTATCTGATTGATTTAGGTTTAAATAAGTTAAACTGTGTAAGTATTATGATGAAATAAGCACAATGAAAATAAAATATTTTTTTCTTATAATAGGTAAATGAAAATACCTACCCATAAGAAAGATAACTAATTTATTTTTTCTTTGAAAAATGGAAAATAATATATTCAGCAGAGCACCATGGATTCGACTTTAGATTACATTTTGAGTTGGTTACTGGCAATCATGTTTCATCAATACAAGCATCTTTGACTTTGGATGCACAAAATGGTGGTGACAGTAACCCAAGTTTTCAAAATACCGCCCAAAACTGGTACAGCCATTTTGTATTGCAGTACAGTATTGACTTCACTCACTATCACAATATACCGGTATACCGCGACAGCCCTACTGAAATGGTATTTTTTCCGACTTGTAACAACTTGTAACGCCAGAATCTGCTAAGTCTCACACTGATTGGGTTTGAGTCCTGGTCCAGGCAAGAAACTAATTGTG
The DNA here is from genome assembly GCA_007844125.1 of Sinonovacula constricta. NCBI lineage: Eukaryota > Metazoa > Mollusca > Bivalvia > Cardiida > Solecurtidae > Sinonovacula > Sinonovacula constricta. The sequence continues at coordinate 3,821,615 of CM017567.1, read as the reverse complement.
GGAAGATCATCCAGCAAGCTGGCCTGCGGTGAAATGATATTTAATCCCAGACACTTTTTCAAGGTTCTTCTCGCTATAATGACCATAAATGTGTCACTGGGATGTGTTTCTAAAGAAAAAAACAACAACAGTTTTGTCATGTCTGTCTGTATCTGATTGGAAATTTGCCTGGGGTCTTTGTCTACCAGCAATAGTTGGATGTCTGCTTAATGACCATGATTGCATGTGTTAATGCTATAAATGTCAGGGGCCTAGCTAGGCATGATATGGTGTATACGCGTGGGTGCGTGGGGGTGGGGGTCCAGGTGTGTGCTCTTGTGTTTCTAGATCATGAGTGTTGGCATCATGGGTGTTTTGCGTATAAAGATATTACTTGGTTTTAAGTATAATTTGATGCTATAAATGCTTAAATATTAAAACAATAATTGTATATATGCTTTACTTTTTTTCAAATAGAGAAACTGCTCCGTCACAAGCACCATTTGTCTGGTTTTGACAATTTCTGTTACATAATTCCTCCCTATTTATTTATACAAGTTACTTGTTTTTATGCAGATATATTTTTTATTTACCTTGTTTTCAAGCAAAATGTCAGGATCTGTTGAAAACAAAAATTGTATTTAAGCCATTTTGAGAAATCACAACGGGCAAGGGGTTCAACTGCAATAAGTTGAATTGATATAAAGCAGTAGAAAAACCAGGGTTAATTTAGTCACAGTTTAGTCCCGGGACGAAAAAATGTAAGTGTCTTTGATGTAGCGACTAGTAAGGAAAAAAAATACATGATTTGTTTATTAAATGCAGTAACAGTTGTATATCTAATGAAAAATGAAAACATAACTTGATAAACAATGAACAAAAAGTTGCAATTCTGTACTCATCCCTTAACCTGATACTACTAAACTGTGATTGTCGTGGAGACAGAATTATCTGCAAAGTTCTGATATTACAGTAAGATTTGTTTTGCAGAGTTTACTTTTTTACGTTTTAATTCATTGGGTACAATGTGCATGCAGCTAGGTATTCTACATACAGTCAGCTATGCACCTGAATGTTAAATAGAAATAAATGAAAATGTCATACTCATCACATTCACTGTACTCTAAGCATTGTATTTGCTTCATCTTCACATCATCATGAAACTGACACATGGGATCAAGATTATAAAACTTTGAGTTTGAGGCTAAGTCACTTTCCAAGCATTTGAGTGAAGATATTTAAATTGATTTTAAAATCTAACCAATCAGATATTTGAAGCTGGGTGTAAGGCTTGTGCTCAAAGTTATATAACCATGGGTCATGGTTTGCTTCTAAGCATCACATGCATAATCACATAATCAGAAAAATTCTAATTCTTTACTAACAAGTATATTACTATAAAATACTGATATAACTTAACATTTTCTTATGTATAGGAGTGTGTGTACATACATTTATGCATTCTTTATGACATTGGTCCTTTAATATATTATATCCTGTCACTTTTTACTAACAAATTTTGGAAAAGTAGGTATATGTTAATGTTTAGCTTGCTATTCACATATTTACAAGGCTTAGACAGATAGTGTAGATCATATCAGCCAACTTCCCGGCTGGGAGCTGTCTGATCTGGATCTACACTATTTGCTGCTCAGTGTCTGTTTATAAGTATATCAACCCGACATGTAACATATATAAAATTAAAGCAAAAACCCCCCCAAAAGCTAAGAATTTAGCATAAGTTTTTAACAAAATATAGCAAGCTAAGCGTTAACACTTTCATGTACCTTGCTAAGCACAAATTCAGAAGGCCTCGGCAAGTAGTGTAGGTCTGGATTCGTCTATCATAGGAAGCTGAATTTCCTGGATAATCAATATTTGATACTTAGTCTCTAGTGACCCTATTTTACCAATGTGTAAAGTTTTTAATTAAAAGGCAAGTTTTAATTGAATATTTTCCAGTAACAAGTGCTACATAAATAGCATGAATGTATAATGTTTAGTGCTCTTAGATTGTCAGAAGTGTATTTACTAAGATATGCTTCTTTCTGTATCTCTGTTTGTGGCTTTATAGTGATATAATTTAAAAAATCCACTAATGTTTTTACTGCTTGTTATTGTCATTCTTATTTATGCTTTTGTTGTTAAAACACATTCACTGATTACCTTTTCCATAAAGGAAAGTTATGTGAAATCCCCCACCCGCCCTACATCATGTGAACATGTAAACAATGTAAAAATCAGCCTAAATTTGATTCAGCAGAATGGTTATCAACATTTTACCAGTCAAATGCCATAGAAAAGCACCTGAATTTTAACACTAGTTTATTTCTTGTGGAATGTTTATTACTGTGAATGTGGCCATAGGGCCCAAACACTGTTTGAGAATGTGCCTGAAGCAAATTTTAGGGTTGTGATGCCAGTGTGTGGGCAAGGCATGTTTATATCACTCCAGGAGTATCGACAGCTAGGGACTCATCATGACAGTTGTGTTAAAGAAACTAATTAATTTTAATAAAGTATATCTCGCCATTGTGTACAAATTGTAACTACTAATACCAGAATGACAGGGCATTGACCAGCATACATTGCATAATATGTCCCTACCCCATATGGTTATACAATTTTAGTATTCTATTCTGTCACACAAATCATGTAAGCAGTGTTCTTGCTGTTGCATGGAGCTATAGAGCAAATTCCGTAATCCTTCTCACAGTTGCGGGAGAGGGAAAATAATAGTTGTGTGGGAAAAATCAATTTTACACCACAGGAGACAGTTCATCGCAGTTTTCCACATGGCCTTGATCTAAATTGTGTGTAGGGAAAACATTGTCATCCAGTGTGTGTAATACTACTGCGATGAGAACAGCTTCTTCAATACTCAAATACTATTGAATGGTTTCTGGTCTACTGTTGTTTAAGGCCATAGAATAGAAGTTTGCAGTTTCAAATAAAAGGGGTTTAACCCCCAGTTGAGATGAAGACTTTCATTATGTAACCTTTAGCTGACAGTGGGTCCTTGATTATACCCAGATATTTGTCTAGGGTCTATGACCACATTTTTTGTTGGATGTTGCCATATTATACTGTTGTTAAAGTATTTATAACCACCGTGAAGTGCCATCTTCAATGGAATATGAATATTCATGAGCATCTCATTAATGGGTTGCTTCAATTTCAAGGAGTACATTTTATAACAACTTGTAACTTATTTCTAATGAGATATCATTATTCACAAATATCTTAAGCATAACAGTTGTTAAATAATAGCTAGACCTCATTTTTGATGGGAATTAGAATCTTATTATGAAGAATATGCTTATAATTGTGATGTATGGGCAATGAATTGCCATTTTAGCATCAAATAACATCTATTTAAAGTAAGTATCCTTTTACAGTTTTAATGTCAGAAAATTAGCACAAGATGTTTTTTACATAATCTGGATAGGAGAAGTTAGTCTGGTTTTAAAGAGTGCTGTCCCTTTAACTCATAGACTGTTTAGCAAAAATTTTCACATTTTGAGCACATATTCAGGCCAAATAGACTATATTGCAATCAGCCAGCTCCTGTTGAAAGCTTTGTTACAACCCATTTTGCAGTAACTTATTTTTTTGTTATAAAGAAGTTAAAGATTTTGTTTCAAAATGCATTTTTTTGCAAATTGGAAATGAGGACTTAGTTACTTTGCAACAAGCACACTTTGCAATACAACTGTACCTCACCGTTTTGCAATAAAAACAAAGCTATATTGTCAAAATATATGCTATTTGCTGCTAATTTATTTATCAATATGTCTTGTTATAAGTGCATAGAATTGTAAATATATTTCACAGATTTTTTTTCCAACTTGTTAGTGCTAAAATTGTTGCAGCTAAGCAGTAATTTTACAGTGCCTACCAAATAAGATCAATCAAAATTAGAGACCGTCTACTTAAAGCTGGCTGATCATGATCAGTTTTACTTGCTTTTGTCTCTTACAATATGACAAGTTAATTTTTTTGTAGTTAAAAGCCCCAAACTAAGAATTTAGTATCAGTTATTAACAAATGTAGCAGCCTATGTGCTCAGTGTTTTCCATTACCCCTATATTATTGTTACTCAGCAGATTAAAGGCCATTGCATGTCAATGCTTGCTTGTTGTAAGGTGTTAGTATTATATAAGTGTCGCATTGTACGATACCATTTCTGCCTCCTTGGTTGTAGTCACTAGTTTATTGACAGTGGTTTTTTTTTATATTTTACAGCGATGGCTGGATCCATTGAAAACAATAAAGAAGCAGTGCAGAGGTAAGATATATATCGTCAATGTTTGTGAATATGAAAAGTCCTGGTGTAGTTCAAGTATAAGTGGATGATAAAACATTTAGTCAATGTTTATTGCTTCCTGCCTAAAAGTCGGTCTTCATTTGAAACATTTTCCAAACTGACACTTTTCTAAAAAGTTACGTTTTAACTTTTCTGCATTAAGAATACAGTTGATTTCATCAGGAAAAAAATAAATAACAATATAAAAACTAAATAAATATCAATATTTATGAAGTTCAGAAGTGCACCAGGTATATAAATGAGCTTTCAACCTGCTATTTACGTATTTATAATGCATAGGCAATAGTTTAGATCCAGATCAGCCAGCTCCCTGGAGCTGCCTGATCAGGATCTGCACTATTTGTTGTTCAGTCTCTGTTTATAAGTATATCAACCCTGACATGTAACATATATAAAATTAAAGCAAAAAAACCCTAGGAAGCTAAGAATTTAGCATTAGTTATTAATATAATATTAAAGCAAAAGAAAGAGACTTTGGTAAAGGTTTTAACAAAATCTAGCAAACTAAGGGTATACACAAATTATAGTATAGTATTAGTTATAACTGTGTTGCAAAGTTTTTCTTTCAACTTTTTTTGTGTGCATTTGAACCAGTTGACTAATGGGACCTTATATGTAATTTATTTGATTCATTCATAGACAGACTTGGACTTACTTGTCATGGATATTAAATGTCAATTATGTATTTTTGATTATTTTAATTTCTACTAGTTTAACCAGAGAATTAACTCTTAGCCAGCTAAGCACACATTGATCTGGCTTTGGTAAATAAATGAAGCGTTACCAGGTATTATTTAGACTACTTTTTGTGTATTGGCCAGGCTTAGGCAAATGGTGGGGATACAGGTCAGCCTGACTGGGTGCTTTCTGATCAGGATCTGCACCATTTGCTGCCTAGTCTTTAGCAATATATTGTTTTATCTTGGCCTACATTTTGTTTTGCTTGATAATAAATGTAGTATTATAGAGCAAATAAAGTGAAAAATAGATCCACAAAATAAAAAAACTAGATATCAATGAAACAGCCATCTCTAAATTTCCAAGATGTTTCTAAGATGTTAAAAGAAAATATTGTCATAAAAAGCTACATCAATTTAAAAAAAAAATCAAACACAATATAATTTTAAGAATATAATTTTCACTTTTTTCTTTTGAAGGACCCTCATACGAGTTCTTCTTCCGAGTAAAGTTCTACGTCACAGACCCCAGCAAACTTGCGGAAGAGTACACAAGGTATGTGGCAATTCTTGATGTGCATTATTTTAAAATGAGAATCTATTGTGCATGATTTGAAAAACATGTTTGTTATTAAGTTTTATTTTATGTTTGATTTAAAATATTGACTTTGTTATGCTCAATACATGTTTTAAGAGAACTTGTTAAATTCTATCATTTATAAATTTTTTTCTTTTTTTTTTGCTCTTAATAAAATTTAAAATTTTTGGCATTCTTCTGTACAGCCATTTAGTTTTAGCACTTACTAAAGTTGTAATACTATTTGGCATAATGAAGTTGTAATTTTATTGTGCTTTTTCTGAAAGAACATTCCAAACATAAGCAATATTTTAATTCATTAAAGTAATACCTACATGCATATGCACTTTAATTTAGTGTTGTGTAACCTTGTGTTGCAGGTATCATTTCTTCCTCCAAGTGAAGAGAGACATCCTAGAAGGGAGGTTACACTGTCCCCGCAGTACTGCAGCCCATCTAGCAAGCTTCGCTGTCCAATGTATGTGATATGCTTGTAAATTGCACAAATTCAAGACATATTTAATGAACAATTCTTTGTTCTGCAGTTTAACATGTGAAGTTGGTTGATATTGTTTCCTTTTTGGAGGAACAAGACTTACCATTTAAAGTATAACTTGTTTAAGTTTTTGTTAGATCTTCTGTGAGGAGCAGTAACTTAGCTTTAACATTTGTTATACATGTGTAATAGATGCAAATTACCAATGAATGAGAATTGATTAATGTTTCAAAGATGATTATATTTTCCTTTTGATACTACAAAATATTTTTCAATATTAGCAAGGGTTAAAGCTATCTCTATCTTGTTGATATTATTGTGTTAACGTCAAACTGAGTTGAATATATTTTATTTCAAGCAAAAATGATAAAAATTCTACAATGATCATAAAAAGGAGAACACTGTTAAAACTATCTATCGATGTGTGCTTTATTAAGAGTGAATTTCTTTGAAATGCAAATGATAAAATTAAAATTGTTGTCATCATTATAATCATCATCTTGTGTGACGCAGCTGAGTTGGGAGACTTCAACCCAGAGGATCACATAGATGGTTATCTGTCAGAATTCAGATTCATCCCCAGTCAGGATGACGACTTTGAGAAGGAGGTGGCTAAACATCATCAGTCACACAGGTATTGTATTAATAATGTCCATTAAATGTAGAGGTATCTATGGCTGTGGGGTTAGTGTCAGTGACTTCAAACTCCTCAGCCCCTTACTGCTAAAATTGGCCAAGACAGGTCTGGGGTCTTCCGTCACAAAAAATTAGCTGGATGTAGCCAATATGACCATAATTGTAAAGTTACCAAAAAAATTGTAGTTATTATTATCATTATTCAATAATAATAGAAATAATTGTTCTGGAGTTTGGATATTTTGATCAACCATGACAGACAATCGCAGTAATTGCAACAATATATCTGATTATATAACTGATTTAAAAATTGATATTCAAGAGAAGTTTTAATATAAAAACTTCTAACTTAATAAAAAGTAGTTTGCATAATATAAAACTATTGTAGCAGTATTGAACATTTTTAACATAGAAATTTTTTTTTAGAAATGACATGAGTTATTTTTAAGAATTAATTTGTCCTAAATTGACACCAAATACTGTCATAATTTAAGAATTTACTAACAATGGATATAACTCCAATAAAATAATTGTGATTACTAGAAGAATTTTCTCCCCTCTTGAAAAGTTTGGTTGTATCCAGACTGTTAGTTACCCATTAGTGATTTTGAGAGGGAGATTTCAGTGTGATGAATTGGAAATTTAGATTTATAAAAAAGAAACTTTACAACCTTATTGCTTGCCTTGATAAAAGTGAGAAAAAATCACTATTGTTGTTAATTTCAGCTTTTTTTACATTAATAAACCACTTTTGAGTATAAAACTTAGTTTCTTACTATATATATTATATTATTTGATTTCTATCAGGGGTCAGACACCAGCAGATGCTGAATACAACTACCTGGACAAGGCCAAGCGTTTGGAGATGTATGGGGTAGACTTACACAAAGCCAGGGTGCGTATGGCATACTTTCTTTGTCCTAGTGTGTGTTGATTGGCTTTCTTTTAAACTGTCCTTGAAAAGTTACACATGCTGTTTCTATGCTCCAATCCCTTTCTTGTTTTCAACTGACCACACGTGTCTGATAAAATGGAAATAAGTTGAGGGGCTTCCATTTTTGAGTGGTTAAAGTCCCATGATACTGATATCAATTCCTGGTGAGGTGAGAACTTTAATGCTTGTGAGATCTTTACTTGTGGTGTGCCAATGGCTTTATCCAGACATCTGTCTGAGGTATTCTTATTCAGTAATGGTGCAAGCTGCCAATATGTCAATGTGCTCTGAAACAGTGACAAAAACAAAAGAAAGGTAATATGTTACTATCTAAGATAAAAAACTTCATTGTGTGATTGATGTAAAAATGTTCATTCTGGTTTAGCTGTAAACTATACATTAATTCTTTGTTTTGGTTGGGGGTTTTTGCAGCCTGACCTAATACACATATTTTGTTGTGAAATATTCCTGATCATGTGAATTTGTGCAATGTGTTTTTCTTTTAATGAATTATGGCAATGCTAGAAGCCTTGAACTTGAATGTTAGCCCCCTGCAATGTATGACCATGACCTTTGATCTCTTGTTGCCAGGTGACCCAAATGTGTTGGGATAAGGTCCTGACTCGTGACCAGTACAAGGCAAGCAGCACTCTAACACCTTGTACCTTTATTAGTCTTATACCATTTATAGTGTATCAGTAACTGTTATATAGATAGGATGCACCTACGGTTCAGGAGAGTATAGGATAAAGACAGCTTGCTACATTTGTATATAACCTAGCCTTATTCTTTGTTATCATCTTACATTGGCACATTAATGTGCTAGAATTATTTCTGACAATTATTTGTAAAGATTATTTGCTTTTTTTGCGTCAACTTGTTTAATTGATCAGTCCAAGTTTCAAAATTGTGTATTCTTCAGCTTTTTATTCTAAGACAAAAGATTAACTCTTAGCCTGCAATGCATGAATCTATCATGGTTAAGCAAAGACCCAGGAGCATATAGTGCAGATACTAAACAGATAGCTCCCAGCAACTAGCAGTATGAGCTGAATCTACACTATTTGATATATATATATATACTTGTTAAGCAAGCTAAGTGTTAAATCCTTTTCTTTAGTTTATTTCAGCATTATCATATAAACAAATCATAGTTCTTTGATAGATGCTTTTTGACATAATGAAAATATAGTAATATGAACAATACCGTAGTTTCTGTTTTAAAACAGAATAAGTCTGGACAGTTAATTTCTTTTAACAATAATAATCAATTGTTTGTTCTGTGTTATAATGAAATGTTTAATTCAGGTTTTCTGTTAATACTCTTCTGAACCAACTTGCTAACTAATAAATAATATAAAATGTTCAAAAATGGTGTTTAACATTGGGGTTTTAGTTACTGGTTTTTTTTTACTTATTTTCATAACTAACATTTCTTTTTATTTTTTATTTTTTTTATTTTATTTATTTTATATGTATGTCCTTAAAACCACAATTTTCAAATTGAAAATATTGTAAAAATAATAATAATAATAATAATAATAATAATAATAATAATAATTATTATTATGATTATTATTATTATCACCATTGACGTCACATATCATTTACCACAAACATTCAAAGAAAAATGTTTCGTTGATCAGAGGGTATTTTAGAAAAATATGGTGATGGCAAAGCAAAGTTTGTTTTTGTATATTTTTTTATTATGCTTTTTTAGTTATTTTTAGTTTCTTATACTTTGTTATAAATGTTGTCCAAAGTGACTTTGAAATGTCTGTTAAAGTATTCCAAGGTGGTTGTGGTAATGCTCCCATACATATGATCAGTTTATGGGGGTTGTACCATGATTGGTTGTGGTATCATCCAGCTGGTCATGGCATCCTTTCACAGACAGCATCAAGTGACAACTGAAATCTAACAAACAGCTTGCACAACCTTGCAGTATGACACACAGGAGGTAGCACTGTCTTCTTCAATAAAAATATATATGACAAAGTCATATGAGCATAGCAACATTTACAAAAATTTGAAAAGGCACCTGACCAAGGTATTCACATGCAAGACAAATGTAAATGCAGGAACAAGTCCGTGACGAGCCATTTAAGTGCAAAGTTAAAAAGTGCAAACCTGACTGTTACTGCCTTTGAACGGTCAGTTGGCAACTTGGACCAATTGGCGTGCTCAAACCAGTTTTACAGAGCTCTAACCTCGCACTTCCTGATGGGCTTCTCAAATGCAAGCAATGAAAAGAAAACCAATTCATTGAATAAATATCCAAGCACTGACGTTTGGTCAGTGATGACAAAAGTAGTGACGTCTTTGAAAAACAAGGTCCACATAGTGTTTAGAAGAGAGATAGGTATTATTTCGATTGGAAGACCTACAAATTTTTTTTTATAGTGAATGAAATTAACTTTTTGAATCAAGAAAGAAATGACCAGAGAAAAGTAAATGGTTGTAGCATTCAGGTCCTACACTACCATGTATGACTGAAAGATGGGCTATTGCATGTTAATCGTCTACAGTTGTTGATATATAGTATCCTTTCAACTTCACACAAAGGTAGCTAGAAGTTATGCTGGAGACTGTTAAGCAAATAGTAGATATCCTGATAAGACAGTCCCAGCTGGATCTGGCTGATCTGGATCTACAGTACTGCCCAAGACTGGTTATTTCGCACCTAACAGTGTATGATTTGTATGATCTAATATCTTGTCACACTTGACTAAGTTTTTATTATCATAACTTTAAAACTGCTATAATTTAAATCATCCTAGCTTATGTTCATGTTTGTCTTTTTTAGGATCCAAGTAACCTTGAGATACATTTAGGGGTCACATCAGTCGGCCTGGTCGTCTTTCAAAACAGTCTGAAAATCAACACATTCCCCTGGTATGTTGACTATTTTGTACATTATCATGTCAAAAGTTAGAAAAATCACAGTACATTTTACTACCATTAACATGGCATGGTAACATATATTATATATCATACAAGCAAGTACTATTCTCTTTATTGGCACATCATGGAGATTAAAATCTGGAACTGAATAGAAACTAGAAGGTTTAGAACCATTCATTTCAACCAGCCGCAGTGAGCCCCTGGACAGGCAGTCGACAACTTGTTACTCCTTAGTCCCAAACCATGTGCAGTCAAGTTCTGGTCAGGTTGAGAACTTCCATATGGCAAGGTTTTCCAGCTAACCTGTGGTGCGTAAATGATTCTACCCAGACATAAGCCTGATAATTAGCTGGACATCACCAACATGACCATAACTGTGTTGGTTATATATAACAAAAGGCAAAACCAATCAAGCAACTGCACCGATAGTCGTTATTTACCCCTTTGCTAGAATCACCATTCACCCCGTTAACATTAAAACAAATCCAACCCATACAGTTTCCAGAAAGTAAAGGTTTAGGTGTGTGAACTCTGTACTGCTAAGTTTAAACATTATTTTTTTATTTCGTATTTTCAGGTCTAAAATAGTCAAGATCTCGTTTAAGAGGAAACAGTTTTTTATACAGTTGCGACGGGAACAGGTGAGTCCAATGGTGAGTTGAGTTCTTCACATAATAGTGGATATGTGGTTTTACTTATATTTGTTTGTGTACCTCTAAGCTTGCTTGGTTCGCCTTAATCAAGCCAACACAAAAAGGTGAGATCCTGATTGGCCAGCTCCCTCTGGTAGCATCAAGTCATCAAGACAGCATATTTTTTATCTTCTTTACCCAGATATTCAAGTCATATTTGTCTGTGTCTTTTTTATTGGTGCCCTTTGTATTAAGGCAGTTGTATTTAAAATGTCACATGACCGGTTTGATTTTAAATGTGGGAACACTTTTTTCCTTTGACAGTAGATTCAAACCACACAAGAAATTGGTGTTGAAATATTAAGTGAAAAAACTGATTTTTATCCTTTTTATTCCCACACTAGAAACATCTCTCATTAAACAATTCAATTCTGTATCTTAAATAAAGAATTTGTTTATGAATTGTGTTATGAAATATGAAATTTATCACCAAAATTGAATCCCCCCTTTTTTTGCTCTTTCTTGAACATTATACACTAAACATAGGAATATAAACTTCATAGGAATATAAACTTGTTTTGTTAATCTGTTTGTACAGAATGACATGGTGGACAACTTGATAGGTTTCAACATGATAAGCTACAGATCGTGCAAGAATATGTGGAAGTCGTGCGTGGAACATCACACATTCTTCAGAGTCCACACGCCCAGTCCACCTTCGAAAAAAATGTTTTCGCTGGGATCCAAGTTTCGGTATAGGTGAGTACCTTTTATAAAACAGCTTGTGATGATTTTCTTCTTCTTTTTTTTTTAAACCATGCTTATACATTCAATATGTAGGTAATTTTAAATATTACTGCCTACAAGGGGAATAACTATTCCTAGTATATGTTTGCCTGCTGATCCCTTTTACCTCCCTTTATTTAACCAAGTTCATTACCCTGCTGTAGTTATAAAGTATTGCAAAAGTTGCAAATATGGCCTTTCTTGGAAAATTTGTGACAAATAAATGATGATTATTACTATTTTTGTTCTTTTTTGACATACATAATAGTAGTGCCTTGCTTTCAAGCTAGAATTTCATTTTTTTTGCTTGTTTTATTTGCTTAATTATTATTTGTATTGCCTTTTGTTTGTTCAATGTCTGCTTGCTTTTCAGTATAATTTGTACTTGTTTTGCCTTTGTATTGCACTGCATCATTGCAACATTTGTTTTCATAGATGCCTTGATTATTACTTCTTTACTCATCATTTGTCTTAAATATGAATACAGATTTTCAGAACTGACTGGTGCTGAAATTCAATTCCAGGCTTGCCTTTGTCTTCAAATTGGTAGTAGTATAGCTGCTGGTAGTGGTATAGTGGCCTTGCTTCTGCTTTCCTTATGAGACCAGGTCCATGACTGGTTGTCCCATTGTTGGGAGAATATGTCAGGACTTTATATTATGCCTTATTAAACACTGAACCAGCCTGCATTTAACCCTTTCATTCATAATTATGAAAATTTTCTTTGTTGTTTTTCTTTAAAAGAGATAAGAGGATTTTAATAAATGCATGTTCAGCTTGTAATAAAAGATTTAAGGCTGAACCAGTCTACACATACAACCTTAGTCATGCAGATTCTGTTAATTATTGTGAATGGTTTGTAAAGGCGTAAAATGGCATATACATGCAGGAAAGAGAGCATACCATTGCAAAGCTTTGCCAGTCAGTCCTTTTTTATGTATCTATGGTTAAAAGGACATTTTACAGTTGAAGACAGTAAGCTAATTTATATTTCTTCTTTCTTGACTGCATCTTATTTTCAGAAAGTATAGCTGTATTACTTTCTTTATGTAACAGGCCAGACATTTGTCATGCTGTTAGCTTGCAACGATTCTGATCAACACACATAAATTCCTTCCCGTATGCTATTTTCAGCTCTTCTTTACTGGTTCTTGTTAATGTTTATTCTTTTGCAACCCTAATTTTTATTAGAAGATATTTATAATATCTGCATCCTATTGCTACTGTTGTTGGGATAATTATTTCTACCCAGAAATCTGTTACATGTATTGCTTGGAGAACAGGAGATTTTCTCTAATGTGCCTGTTTTCTTCAATATCCAACTGGCTTCTGTTTTTCTCCTTAAAATATGATCCCATGTTGCCAATATTATTGTCTTGGAATTCTCATTCCTTCCTGCAATAAGTCTTTATCTTTGTAGTATTTTTCCTTCCTGCATTCTTTAAATGTCTTTGAAATGTGATATTCATTCTGCTTTCTGTCATTGTCTTAAAATACAATTCTAACAAATCATAACTGCTTAGAAACATAATGTTACTGTCATTGAAATGTGATGTCATCTTGGCATTCTGTCATATGGATAGTGTAATATCTACAGAGAATTATGTTTGAAATGTGATGTCTGTCATTGAAATGTGATGTCATCTTGGCATTCTGTCATTCTGGATAGTGTAATATCTACAGTGAATTATGTTTGAAATGTGATGTCTGTCATTGAAATGTGATGTCAACTTGGCATTCTGTCATTCTGGATAGTGTAATATCTACAGTGAATTATGTTTGAAATGTGATGTCTGTCATTGAAATGTGATGTCAACTTGGCAATCTTGCATTCTGGATAGTGTAATATCTACAGAGAATTATGTTTGAAATGTGATTTCTGTCATTGAATTGTGATGTCAGCTTGGCATTCTTCTTTCCTGGGCCTGTAATATGTACAGAGCATTTTGTCACTTTCATTTAAATTGGCATTCTGTTATATACCATGTATGTGATAGCTTCCATAGATTATATCACTGTCCTTGAAATGTAATGTCCACCATGACCTCAGTCATAGTCTTTGAAGTTTGATAAATCCCTTGGTCATTTTGTTTTGCTTTTTTTTGAAGAAATATATTTGTCCTAGACATAGCTGTGTATCTAATCTGAAAAAAAAACCCCACCCTAAACATATACAATACCTTTAAGTAGTATTGTTATAATTCTTCAGCTTTAAATAAATAGGCTGAGAAAAATTGTCTGTCTGGTCTTAATATATTAATATCTCTCCAACTTTGATTAAATAATGCCTTGAAATGTGTGGTTGTTTTAATTCATATTTTTTCATTGGCTTTAAATACAAAGACTAAAATATATGTTATGGTGTAATGTTCTAGGTAGTTTTTTTAGTAAAAAATGTATCGTGCTCCCCTTTGCAGTTGCATTAGGTATTAAATGGCATTAGAACCTTATCAGATCTCTAAGCCAATGGCAGAATGGCTAGAGTTGCAGTCTTGTAAGTCTTCAGACTGTCACCCATGGGTTCAAGCCCCAGGTGGGGTAAGGATTTTCATGTCAGGAGGTCTGCCAGCAGACTTTGGATCTGATGGTTCTTCCATGACGTAAGTCTGCAGCCAACGATCACATCATTAGGCTGTACATCACTAACATGACCATTATTTTGTCGATGCAATGTCAGACTTAAAGAAGCAAAAAACATCGGAAATCAGACCTTTTACAGGTTTGGCAGAACTTGACATAATTATATCAATGAACTTAAACATACGTAGTAGTTAGACTGTCTATTATTTAGTCTTAATGCATAGTACAATAGGAAAATCAAAATTCATATTCAAGGAATTAATGTCCAAGATTATAAAAAAACGACAACCAAATATGAAACCAGTTCTGTGAAGCATTTGATATATTTGGCCCTTTCAGTTTTGTGTGCATGTATAGTGATTGTATCATATGCCTTCCCCATTCGATGTTTTTGGTTTAAAGGTACACCTGCTTGTGAAATGCATGCAAAAGTTATGGCCCCTGTTGATTGTCAAACAATAACCTAAGCTCTTCAGAATATCATTGTTACTTGGTTGAATGTTTTAAAAGGCAAGGATTTGTACACTTTCACCTATTATAAAGCCAGTTATAGTATTGCTGCCATCATTTTCATTTCACCAAATATGCTATTGCATTGTTTTGTTGGTTTGGATTAAACTTTTACCCTGCATCTTGTTAACTTTAAAGCCAGATTTTAGTGTTGATTTGCTGTGTTGATTTTCTGAATATTGTCTTTGCTGTTATTTAGTGGTTTGGTGTTTACATAACTCAACAAATTGAATCCATTTGTTTACATTAAAAGTTCATACTTTCTTTCTACTTTTGGTTTATTTAATGTAAAGGCAGAATGTAGAACCATTGATATCTTAATTTATTGAAAAAAGCCCTTCCTTTTTTGCAATGACATTTGGCACATTTTTTTAATGATCAGTCTTAGCATCCCTTTCCTCAACTGAATTACTGCAAAACAACCCTTGCTGTTCACAGCAGGATTGGAGCTTTCTGTAGCCATGTTTTGAAGCACTTAGCTCTTGCCACATTTATTTACCAAAACATACCCTTGCTGTTTTTCAGTGGGTTAAAATTTAATTTAAAGCCTTTACCTTTTTCAATCTGGAATGTAGCATTTCAATTTCATGTAGCTGCTACATTTGATTAATTGACGACTGCACTTGCTGTTTTCAGCGGTAAGACAGAGTTTCAGACCGTTGAGGAGTCAAAACGGCGTGCAAAAGTTGAGAGGTCTTTTTCCAGGTGAGCGTATTGTACAATATGGTACTCTTGTATGGTATGGCTCTACATATCACACCTGGTCACTGCATCTTCTTGTCTCCCTATGTATCCTTAAGTTTTCCTGGCAGTCAGTTTTTCACTTGTTTTCCTTGCCCCCACTCCCCTTCATTAGTTTCTCATGTTTATGTTTTTGCTTTTGGTTCATTATTGGTTTTCCTTATGTTTATTCCAATTTTTCTGTATGAATGGTTTGTGTAAATAATGTGATAGTCCTCATTCTGTCCTTTTTTGCAACATTACATCAGAATGTTACAATTCACAGCTTCTGCAAAAAGTTATTATCCGTTATACTTACTACTTTAAACTAAAAGAATGAATTATTATTTCATGTCTTAGTACTTCTTGTTTCTCATACTTTAAAATGTCTTCCTTTATTTTTGACATGCCACCTCTAAAATTTTCTGTTCCCTGCACAAGCTGCATGCTGTATAGTTATTGTGTAAATTGCAATGCATTCATCTTCTCCATTGTATGGTATATATTTCCTGCTTTCAATTTATATTTCCCTAACTATTCACAAATTTGTCCAGGATGCATCCTCTGACTGCTTAGCCCCTCAAAATTTCCATTGAACATCCAGTGGGAGTAGAGAACTTTCATTTGGGAACATCTTCATGATGCAATGAATTGGTATTTTGCTCATATATTTTTTCTTGGGTGGTCCTCCACCAAATAGTCCAATGTTGCTAAAATGTCATGATTATGTTGCTACGATTTACTGTAAAAACCAGAAGCAATCAAATCTTCAGTTCCTGTCGTGTAAATACCACTGTATGGGATTCAGAGCCTAAAGTGCATGGAGCTTGTGTCTGAAACGGTTTACCTGATTGGTCAGATTTAGAATTCAGGCTGGATTCTGGCCAGTCAGATTCCTCCAAAAGGTTTAGAACTCCTACTCAAGATGAGTTCATCTCTTCACTTTCTAGACACAGTCGAGTGTTGTCAGATGTTGTGCATTGTATTTTGTTCATTCATGTAGAAGGACATTAGCCTAAACTATGTGTTTTATCTTGTTGCATGATCATACCTATCTGAGGGTGCGGGGGAGCCTGTGGCATAGTGGTAGACTCGCTGACTTGTAACTCCTCAGACATTTGTTTGGGGTCTGCCTCAACCAAAATAGGTGGATGTCGCTATAATGATAATAAGTTGTTGCTGCTATGTATTTAAAAAACAAACAAAAACATGAAAGGGCACCCTTGGTGTACTGGTAGAGCCACTAATTTGTAACTCCTCTGACTGCTTTGCCTCTCAATGTTTGGGTTTGAGTCAAATTTGTGGCAAAGGACCTCATGTGGGAAGGTCTTCCAGCTGACCTGTGGAATGCCAGTGATTCTACCCAGACATTTGTTTGGGGTCTTCCTCAACCATAATAGCTGGATGTCACTGCAATGTATTTTAAAAACAAAACATTCTTGTAAATGTATGCTATTCTTCTCCATTGAAAACACCAGTGGTTCTTAATTATATATTGTGATATGAATCTAGATTCAAGAAATAAGCTGGTATACCAACATAGGAGTAATTGTCCCATATAGGTCATGTTACATGTTCTGCTTGTAATAGGACCCTCTTTATTGTTCAACTGACTATTGTCTATCTGTCAATATGGCAATCAGCATTGATCAAATGGAACCATTTGACATAAAAACATGACCATTTCCTTTTTTCTCCTGGCATATTTTCTTAAATGGTCCCTGTACAGTCCTCTATATACCAAGATGTGTCCTAACAACTCAATATGCTAGAGATTGTCAATACCACGAGTTACTCAACACAGCTGTTTTTGTTAAATCTGGTTTGTTTGTTTTTAAGCACAAAACATTGACTAAGGCAGTCATTATTTAATGTGAATTAACAACTAATTTCACATGAAAACATAGTTTATTTTACGTTTCACAAGGAAATTTTTATCTGTATCATGCTCTTGCAATTCTTAGGAAAGACTGTTTTCAATCCACATGTGAAACAACTCTTTATGTTCAAGTGTAAGTCTGTCATAAGTTACTTCCCTTGTTGACACAAATTGTGTAAGTGCCTAATGCAATTACAAGTTCTTTGTAGAATAATAGTCATATTATTACATATTACATTCTCTCTTGTTTTCAGAACTTTCTCCAAGAATTATCATGATAGTGTTTCAATTTTATTGTATTACTATGTACGGTAATAAAAACTTATAGATAAAGAAAAAGAACACTTTTGTACCTTTTCAGTTTCCAGTCATTTTCTGAACTTGACAAGTGTCTGTATTCGGATGCATTGATATATATTTGCAGGCATCTATCTGTTTTTTGCAGGCTTCAGTGCATAAATAGTTCACATAGAAATCTTTTCTATAGTCAAACTGCCAATAGTCTTAATATCTGTTAAGCATCATTGTTTCTGCTCTCGTCTCATTTCAGGTCTCCCAGTAAACGATATGCACGGAGGACGGTAGGGGGAAATACGCGGAATGTGATTCTAGTGGAAAAAAACACTATAGATGGGTATCGAAATATACCTAAATCAAAAACTTTTTCGGGCTCTGCCCAGACTTCCTCCCATCGACATTCTTTTCATCGTTACGATGGTGTCAGCAATCATCAACGTGCTACTTTACCGCATGATTATAAACTCGGCAACTCTTCCCAAACATCCCTTCACTCAGAACGGTCAGACGAGTAAGTACCCTCACTTTGTTATCTGTTCTTTATACTTCAACTCTAAACCATTTGGACCCATATTGCCAATCCAGCTCAGTCAGAACTCACTGGAAGTTGTCTGATTAGGATCTGCTCTTTTTGCTGCTGATTCTTTAGCTATATGTCTCTTTACCTGTGCATGTAGTTGTTAAGCAAACTATGAAAGCTTTTAACTAAGAGTTAATTAAGGTCTATTTGATATAGGGGCTGCAGATAGGGTAAGGGTTAATTGAGGTTTATTTTGACATTTGAGGCCCCTGATAGGGACACTCGTTGTAGCTTAATTTATTATTTCAAGTTAAGCCTCTGTCTCTTTCAATAGTTTAAGTGACTTCTTATAGAAATAAAAAAAATGTGCTAAAATTTATTGAGAATTATGGGATATTGTGTCACCACGCAGTTACATTAACTTCCCCTAATGTGGAGCAATGGCCTTTTGTGTGTGTTTTATGGTAATGCTATTAACTCTAGCTGTGCTTCAGCCATACATACAGGAAATAGACATATTATGAGAGATTAAGCAGTAAAAAACATAGATCATGATTATCCTGTTCCCCACAGGTGCAGTCTCATTTGAATCTACTCTTTTTGGTTAAATCATGTTGTACCAAATAGCCAAAGATAGTCTGCTTTCAACAATTTTTGCTTGCATGTACATACATGTGAACTTTTCCTGAGGCCAAAGTGGGAGAGTTTCAGTTGCAAAGTGAGAGATTTGTTATTTTTCTATAAACAAAGAAGAAAATTACCTGTTTCCAAGTAGTGAGATTTCTGAACATGTGTAAAACACCCCTCATTTTCAAATAATCTTGAACCTTCAAAGAGGGATCTCCCTCCAAAAGTGGGTGAGTTCACATGAATGTGTACTGTAAGTGCATCTAAAATGGTTCTATCTTTCGAAACATTTTCCCTTTTGTGAATGTTTTATATTGCAGTTATTTACAAGGAATCATCGGTTTCTAGTTATGTGTACAACATTTACATCTTGTTTTTGTATTATGTTTTTTGTTTGTTTTCTTAAATGGGTTCCTTCAAATACAGTGTTGGTTACTGAGTATATAAATTATCACAAATGCAGGATGTATTTAAAAATTTTCAACATGCATTATTATGCAGATTATATTTAAATGGCTGTGAGTGTAATTTTGGTTCAGTTTTCAATGATTCTCAGCAAAGCACTGTTTGAAGTAGAATTTTCTCAGGTACAGTACATAATCCCTTTATACCACACAGCTGCAGTGTAAAGTACACATGGATTGGTTTTAGAGTATAGGCAACACTGTATCTATTTTAAATTGAATTTTAAATTGTCAAATTTAAAGTGTGCCTTTTATGATTAACAATGTAAGATCTGTGCACACCCAACTCTTAACAGGTGTGAACAGTTTTAAGTCACTGTTCTGTAGGATTAGTGCATTAAGTACTTCACTCGGGCTTTTTAAAAATTCACTTTAGGAAAATGTGAAGCTGACCCTCTTGTCAGTGATGCTTTACCTTTTTTGTTAAGGTTCAGCAATGTGGAAAATGGAGCACACTGTCTACTGATACCTCCAGTTTTAAATTGGTGATGTTACTGGAGATAAAAATAAACTTGTACTTTTAGACACTTTCAGACGACCAAAATTTCTATTCGTCCTTAGATGAGTGTGTGTTTTTTTGCTCTCAGCTTAGACTGGGTTTCTGATTGTGTTCATATATATCGTATGTTTAGAGTGGTATGTTCTTAGGTACATTATTTTTTGCACCCCTTTCTCCTCACTTAGTGCTTCAGGTGGCCAATGATATTTAGAAAGTGTGAAACTCTATAAAATCAGATAGAGACTTACACCCTCGTTGCGCAGACTGTGTGATTTAAAGATGATCATTTATCTTGAAGTGCTATAGTTTCAATGTCTGTTTTGTTTGATCTGAGATAGAAAGTGATTTTCAAGTGTGTATAAACACAAAATCCTCCTGACATACACAATGATTGAAAGTTTGAATCCTCAGTTAGTTTAGGAGGGACTTGTAAACATTTTGTATATAAATGTAAAGTAAATTATAAAATGTTTTCCTATGATGTCAGAAAATAGTCATGAATTTCATGCATCTTATTGCACAAATTAACAACAATTATACAACACTTATTTATACTGAAGGGTACTATTGGCCTAGCAGATAGAGTTGTAGTGCCCTAGTTGTACAGTCGCCATATTGTAACTCATTTGACTGCTTTGCCTCTCAATGCGTGGGTTCAAGTCCCATTTGGGGTGAAGGACTTATTTGGTAAGGTCTTCCAACTGACCTGCGGTGCACCAGTGGTTCTACCCAGTCTTTGATCTGGGGTCTTCCTCCACTAAAATATATGGGCACTGGTATAATGACCATAAATGGTCGCAGAGATGTATTTAAAAAAAAGAAGAAAAAAGATCACGGACTTCTGTAGCCCCTCACTGCATTGGTTTGGGTCATTGTTGGACGAGAACTTTTGTGTGGGGATGTCTTCCAGCTGACATGTAGTGTGCTGGTGGTTTTATCCACTTTTTTTATAGACTAAGCATCAAATAGTGTAGATATTTAGGCTGATCAGGTTCTACTTTGTCTTAGCCTTATTAATTACTGATAGGCTAGGCTGAGAAATAACTGTTGTTTTTTTAGGTGTTTGTTTTATAAGTTCATAAGTCGGGAGTATGTAAATCAGCAATTTAGATTGATTGTGTTAATGGCGGTGGACCTGAGCCATCATCTTATGCGTAGGCATGATATCTAGTAATGCTAAATTAACAGACTGACGGTCATGCAAGGACACAAGCTTTTTTATTTTATTTTTTAAATTTTTTTTTTTTAATTTTAACGCTGCAGGAGGTAAATTAATCATGTTCTCATTGCAAATAACACACAAAAAACAACATCATAATTATTATTCTTAAGGCAGGAGAAAAATAATTGAAGTATTGGTTTGTCATTTTGAGCATATTTGAGCCTACCTCTTAGGAGTGGGAAGTGTACACCATGCTAATCAAACAGTCAGGTATAACTTGTTCAGATGTATATAAATTTACAGGTCTTTAACGTGGCCATCATTGTGATGTATTTATACAAGTCCTGTCACAAAGTTTATTAGCATTTCTGATACCTGACTACAACAAGGACCACAGTTCTAGACCCCCTGTTGATTATGACCCATACCCTGCTGCATTGAGTAAAAAACTCACACTAATTGATATTTAATTGCTCATAACAAGCAGTTGTAACCAGACATAATGGTAGATACTTGACATCAAATAGTGTAGGCCATGATTTCACAGCTCCATATCATCTAGTATATGATCTGAAATTGTGTTGTTTATTTGTTTTGAAATGTTAGCCAATATCAAGCTGCATTTTGTAACACAGACTAAATCTCGGACAAGTTGTATCTCCAAGCAAAGTTGCCCAGCATATTTTAGCGACTTAAAAGTAATAAGTACAAATTCTGACATGTCTGATTTATTTCTACACAGTTTGTCTGTCGCTGTTGAGCTGAAAGTTCTTCTTACATGAAAGGTTTTGCAAATATAAAATCACTCTACAGATAAAATAATAGTTTACGATAGTGACCTGTGTTTACCATGATAAATAAGTGCAACAGTATAGATGAAATGAAAACAACACTCAGCCAAATGGGTTTATTAGTCACCTTAGCTTGTTCGAAAAAACAGCTTGTGTTACTTCAATGTAACTATTTGTATAAAACTGTCTATTTGTATGGTGATGTATATACTGTGCATATGTTATCTTATATCATATGCATGTACTCAGTAAAAATATTTTCTGTGCATTTAGGTAATATATATGTTTACAAGTAATAAAACGATCAGCCACTCATACCGCTTGGCATCTAATGCCAGCTAGACAAACTGATAATGTCTAATGCAACACTAGGATATGTTTTGTTCTACCTGCAATTAGGTAAATATTGTCCATTTTTGCATATAACTTTGAAGAGCCTAGTTTATGTTGCTAGAATATTTGAAAATAATTTTTTTAACCATAGATCTAGAACCAGTCCATGACACCCTGTCAACCACACCATGCTTCCCTGTAACCAGCCTTCAGTAGAAACATGTCTGCAGGGGTCTGTCAACATTCCATTAAGGGGTCAACTCGACCTGCCACAGCAATCTGACCAATGACATTGCAGCTTTAGCAATTGAACAATTCATCAAACAGGCCTATTCTGATATCAGATGTTTATAGTCTCTCAGGTTTCTCAATCATCTGTATATTTCTTGACACTGGTGCTTCGAGAGTGTAAATCTAAACTTGATGGCTCTCATGTTATAATACACTTCCCCAAAATCTCCCCTCCTGGCAGAATTTACTTTATACATGCCTTTCTTTAACTGATACAGTAAATTAAAGGTAAAATAAATCAAGACAGTGATAACACTTAAGGAATTAAATACAGTTTATATTGTAAAAAAAAACACTTTTTCAATATTCAGAAAGTCGTGAACTCTTTTGACTGAACCTGGCAGCGCATTTGGTAGAGTGTTGGCTCTAGGTACTGGAGGCCCTGGGTTTGAACCCTGGCCAAGACTTACCATAGTCATTAAAAATGCTAGAGTTATAGCTCCCTTGTTAACACTCAAGCAAATATAAGGGTAGTTCCACGACTGGTTGGCTCGGTGTCAGGATAATATGACTGGGTGTTTTATAATGCCAGGTGTCTATGGCATACTATACATATTGAAGGCAGCAGATAACTGAAGTACTGTTGGTGGGATGATAAACCCAATAAACATAAACATTAACTTTTAACCTGCTTAGCACATACATGTACATGTATTGATCAGGCTTAGGCAAACAGTGTAGATTCAAATCAGGCTGCGGTTGCACTATTTGCTGCTGAGTTATGAACAAAATGTCTATGCACGTTTTCTTCTTAAAGTAAGAAGAGAACTAAGAATTTGTTTAAGTTATTAACAAAATACTGGTTAAGGAAAACCAAAAGTCTGTAAATAATGTGGTGTTAGAATAATGTGACTGTAAATCATGCAAGGTTTACTTGACCAGCTATCCCAGTAACTGCTGCACTATTTCTGGTTCTGTTGAGCACTTTTCAGGATTACCGAAAGGCTTGGGACAGTTACTGTCGAAAACTAAACAAACATCAGAACATATTTAAGTAAGAGCCAAGGAGAAATTAGCAGAAATACATGTAAACTAAACAACCAACAAATCAAAACAAAAAAGTTGACCAGGTATCCATGCACACACGAGTTGTTTGGCTGTCCTTCTTGGATAATTGTGACCAAACAAAAATAGACACGTTCCTCTGTTCTATATGCAGTAAGGTCTATACAGCTCAATCCCTGCTCTGCTTATGTAGTTTCCTTTGTTTAGCAACTTACCTCAACTTTGTGTTGGATCAATTCTTGGCTGCTTTACAAAGACCAGAAAACAATACAGCTTGAAAGGAAATATGCTCTCTTTTGTTACATTTATAGATTTTACCATGCCTACTTGTAATCTAGGGGTGAAACTATAATTGCAAAATGGAATTTGCTAATTATTGGTTCTGAATACAATAAATAAGATTTTTTTTTTGTCCTGGTATAGGAAAAATTCAGCCATTGTCAAAAAATGGGCATGCATCATTATCAGTATACATAGAAACTTGTTGAAAGTTGTATGCTGTATGTAAAGATAATAAAGGAGTTGCATTAACCTGGTTGTAACAAGTGTTAATTATGTATTGTAGAAAACCAGAGTGCTGAAAGTAATATGGCCTTGTTATTATGGTATATTATGTTTGACAGACCTTATGACAGATTTTGCTTGCTTTAAGCAAATAATAGTCTAAGTGTTAATTTGTATAAATCATCATTTTTTTTCAAAGTTGTTTCTTGTAGCACATTTTGTGACATGTAAAGAGATTGCTATGTAGCTACCGAAGTTTAAATTAAACATATTTTATTTCTAATTAGAGAAATTGGAGAATATAACATACAAGATACCATACAAATGAAATAGGATTGAAATGAAAGCTAAAGCTTATTGTGTTTCTCATCCAACACAATAACATATGTTATGGCAATAGACTAATGTTACCTATTAGGAAGTATTTGGAAACAATTAGGAAGTTTTTTGGAAACAATATCAAAATGTTAAGCGAACGAATTAGAATTAAATATATGATTTAACTTTAAAAAAACAGCACTAATTTGAATAGATGGCAAAAAGAGAAGGAAAAGCCCTTTACCTTGATGAAATAGCTTTTCTTATATTATTTCAATCAAGCAGAAGAATTTTAACATATAATGTAATTATTTGCATAGATATTTGCTTTAAGCCTAAGAGAGAAAAAAAATTGGTACATTTTGCTTTTTAATAAGTTTTTGTACTGAATAAATATTGTTTAGATCTTTTCAATGTGACATGATATTTCAAATAAATGTTCTTTATGTATGATCTGAATGAGCGGAAAGACATGTATGCACCTTATCATACACTGTTAGCAGTCAGGAATTGGTCCTTTTTCTATCCTTCTTTTCTCCATATTATAATGAAGAACTCTTAATGGGTCTGTAAACACACCAATCCAAATCCATTGTGATCCCAATTTTTTGACTTGAAAACAAGATGCAGCATTACACAACCAAAATCTCAAGGAGGAGATTTTTTCGAGGACCCTATTGGCCAGAACTCAAATGTCATTCAAATCCAACCAATCAGATGCTTCAGAATGACCCCAGACACATTCAAATCCAACCAATAAGATGCTTCAGAATGACCTCAGATGTAAGCTTATTGCTTTAAAACCCCCCCCAGGGCCCAATTTTATGAAAAGTCTGTATTTTGAGGCAGTCTGAAGACTCTTGCACAGTGATCCTAAAGTCAATGATTTTGATCTTCACCTTATGTCATGTTGCATAAGTTTTATTAAAGTAAGCTTAGGCTCTGGGTTACAACCATAAACGAGTTCCAAGAGTTTGGATAAACCAACCCCCAGGACTTCAGAACATATTTCATGAGCCTGCGTCATCTATTCCTTCAATGTATCGATTAACAATGGCAGCACTTGAAAAATCTCCATTGGTATAACTGTAACAGTTTTTTGTATGCTTTTTAAATGACTGTTTCACTGTTTCTTTCTCTGGTTCTCTGGACACTTGAGGGCTTGAGGAGAAGGTGCTTTAGTTCAAAGATGATGATATTGACTCTGTCAATATATCGTTCACACCTACCCACTTTGATCCGAGTTGGCAAATGGCATCAAGTGTTTGCCCTTATTTCAAAGACGCGATCTAATCCACTGTTGAAGCCCTGTTAGGATAATTTTCTCCAAATTTCCAATCTATCTTTCCATACATTAGGTGTTTGTTAGACATTTGATATTTAGTTTAATGGCTTTTTTTTTGTTACAGATTCTTTTTTGTATTGAAAATAAGTGTACAAATATGTCTTGGGGAAAATGATAAAAACTTCTTTTTTTATTTGATTGAAGGTTAATAATAAAATCAACTGATAGGTTCTTCATAGAAATTGAGCATTGACTAAAAAGTGTTTTCAGGGCTTTGTACTTTATATTAACATAAGAAGTTCTTAGCTTGTTGTATTGTTATAAGTATTTACTGTTATCCAAACTTATGTTAAGGTGACATTCATATTCAGTAATTCTTTTTTATGCCATTGAGTTCACATTATTGCAGTCCATCATTGAAACTAGGACAGTTTGCAAGATAACTTTTATCAAAATAAACCTTTATAAAACCTGTGGTTTTCTATGATCCCTTTTCAGCATGTCTCAAAACTTACTGTATTTTTAAGCAGAAACATAAATATTGATAAAATTTTAATCAGAAAATCAAATTTTGCGCCTGTTGTTATAACTGTGTTAACCCTTAGCTTGCTAGATTCTGTTAAAACCCCATGCTAAATTCTTAGGGCTTTTTGCTTTAATATTACATATGTTAAATGTCAGGGTTGGTATACTAATAAACAGAGACTGAGCAGCAAATTGTGCAGATTCTGACCAGACAGCTCCCAGCAGGAAACTGCCTGATCTGGATCAACACTATTTTCCTAAGCCTTAAAATACACAAAAAGCAGGCTAAGACTTAAGCTATCACTGTCCTTACTGCTATTTTATCACGCAGCCTTGTTAAACATTTACAATAACACTGAGGCGTGGGATTAGAAAACATTGGTGACAAAGTAATGGCCATTTAATTAAACATGTTCATGGTTGATTTTACATTTCCTCAAAAACCATTTCTTTTTTTCACCAGGTTTAAAAACAATGCCATATTTTTATATTGTGTTCAATTACAGAACTCAATTATTCTTGTAAAGTTTTTTTGTTTTCTTTCCTGCTTTTGTTTTCTTTTCTGTTTGTCAATCCAAATATCTCTCATAAAATGGTATAAATGCAAATTAAAACAATGGTATTTCATGCCTTTCCAACGCACAGAATTTCTTCAAGGAAATGTATTATTCTTGTTGTGGTTTAGTCCTAATAGTTTAACAGTGTGATAATCGTACAGTTTTCTTTTGGTCAGATACACATTGCTCTACAGTATGTTTAATTTATGAAACTATTATCTGGCATTTACTAACATATCATTAAAACAATACAATCATAGTAGTAATTGAACCATAGGGTCAGAGTAATCTGGATGATCATTAGACTGGTTTATCTCTGTGAGTGTATATCTGTGATCTCACCATGGTAAACAAAGTCACCAGTCAGCCAAGTGACGTTTCCACAGGTCTAGGCTGACAGGAAACACTAAGACCAAGGTGACAACCTTTTGTGCCAGTCAGTGATAAAGAAACTTATCTTTATTGTTTGACAAGCTAACTCTGACAATGCCATTTTTCTTAAATCACCCATACACATTTTTCTTTTATAACAACATGCATAGAAATCAAAACAGTATGGTTAAAGACTGAGCCTTAGGCACATATTATAGCTCCTGATCAGACAGCTCCTCATATGAGATAATAAATGGTGTAACCATAACAAGTTGCTGATTCAGTTTTTTTTTTCCTGAAAACTTTCTTCCAACAATTAGTTTTTGCATTGTGCTTGTTTAAAAAACTTTTCAATGACCAGGATTCATGTTTCATGTACGAGTTAACAGTTTAAAAGCAAAAAACATTTCATTGTGATAATTTTATACTTACCACAGATGGAAGCATATAGCTTGTCCATCCAACTATCTGTCGGTCTGTTCGACCATTCATCATAATGTTATTTAAAGCATATATCTAAAAGTAAAACCGGCCGCAATAGCACAGGTGGTAGAGCGTTGGCTTGTGGATCGGGAGGTTGTGGGTTCGAACCCCGGCCGGGTCAAACCAAAGACTTTAAAGTTGGTAGTTGTGGCTTCCCTCCTAACGCTCGGGGCTAAGGGGACAGCATTACGCCTGACTTGTCGGTGTCAGTATAATGGACCGGCCGGGTTCAGTCCCTGGGCACCTCATAAGTGCCCCTGTGCTATAATGATAGAAATGTTGCTGCGCAGTATCGGCAAAAATGCCGGCTAATCCCATCCCATCTCATCCCAAAAAGTAAAAGTGCCATGAAAAAGAACATTAAGTCTGTTGACAGTAATTTTTTCACTTTGTCTCTTGTTATGAAAATAAATGAAACTATGCCATTGATTCACTTTAAATTTGGTTTACATTCAATTGATGGTGAATAGAAATGTAGTGCTGAAAAACCATAACTCAACCTAAATTAATTGTTGAGTTATCTACCTTTGTTTTTTTTCCTTTATTTTTTATTGTAGCATAATTTAATCTTACACTTCTTTGTTCAGTATAAACTAGTGATGCACAAATGATCGGAAGGTATCGATTAGCGGCATGTAAAAGCTTCTCGATGTCGATAATCGATGTCATTCTCTCATAACAGATTAACAGAAGAGTGCGAATGCTATCCAAATAAAGGTACAGGTTCCATCTTTTACGCTTAATCGGCCTAAAAGGCAAATCACTCTGAAAATTAAAATGGCGGCACGTGAGATTTAAGAGCATTTAAAAACAGAAAGCAAGTGAAAACTTTGTATTTTGTCCTTGAAACACCAAAAGTTTTGTAGAAAGTGGCAGCAAGTACACTATAGTATGGAGTAATTATGTAAGCTTCTTATCAAAAACCATTTGTGGACGTAGCACTGCATAGATTAATAAACTGATTATAATCGGTGAAATCGCATTGGAAATAGCAACCGATTTCAACCGATGATTGATTATGATTTGCAACCGATTTCCCATCACTAGTATAAACCCATATTAATTGTTTATAAATTCTTTTTGTTTACAGACAAAGTTAGTTAACATATTGCATGATATTGATTGAGCATCAAAAAATAGTCTGGATCATGATCAGAAAGCTTCAAACGGGTGTTTTCTGATATAAATCTGCATCTTTTAGCAAAGACTTGGTCAGTTCACTCTCATCAGGTTAAGAGTCAATTTCTAAGATAGATGAGACATTTGTCTAATGTTAAGGAAGTTAAATAAAAATCCAGTTTTTAATTGTCCTGGGAACTGGTATCGACAAACAATAGAACAATGAGAAAGTTAAAGTAAACATTTCTATTGTTTTAATCATACAATCTGATGTTATACAATGTAAAAGCAACAAAGTTATGAACTAAACTGTTGTTTTTTGGCCAAAAGTCAGTAAAATGCTTTGATGTATCATTGAACAGATAGATAGCATGTGAAAGTGTTAACTATTTTGGAGTATATGAAGGATTTATACCAAGATTTGTTTTTTACAAATTGAAACAACAACTCCTTTTGTTGTAAAGTCAATTTTGACAATGGAAATGTTGGCAAGACTTTGGCGACGTCTTTGGACTACAAGGAGAAGAAGGTATCAGTTAATTCAGAGGTTTGTGATCATTTCTTAAGCGATGATGGCAATAATTATAATGTCTCTTTTTAATTTAATAAAAGGAATATAATGCATTAGAACAACTCGAACATATCTTTTTATGTAATGCAACCATGATGAAAATCCATATGGTTATATTTAGCCACAATAAAGAATTGAGATGCTGGATACTTTAGGCCTGTGGCCTAAAGGTTACTCTTCTGGACCTCCCAGTATGTTATTTGAGTCCTGGTGTCGGTGAAAACTTTCATGATGGAAGCTTATCCTGCTGATCTGCATTATGATGGTGGTTCTTTCCAGACATAAGTCTGGGGTCTTCCTACATCAATAATTAGCTGGATATGACCATAATTACGTCAGTGTGATGCAACAGAAGCAAACAATATAAAAATTTCTGTGTTATCTTAACTCCAAACAATAAAATAATTGTCATCAATACATGGATGTTTATAGTAATGTTTTTAGAACATGTTTTTGTTGAAACAAAGAAAAAGGAAAAACAGCTTTCAGAGGACTGATTTCAAAGAGTTGAGTTTTTATGGATCTTGTTATTATAACTTTTTATTTAGTCTAGTTGCCTAAAACAAGGTTTCAGTTATTTTAATAAACTGTTGCATGTTTAGTTGCTAACACATGTATATCACAGGAATATGTACAGCAGTATTGCTCTGGTGTTCATTCCTTGTAACTTCAGTTCCAACAAAAAAACATTGATTGTATTACAGCGTACAACATTGGCTTCACATAGATACCATTTTGGTTTCCATTGCTGAGCTGTTATTTACACATAGGAAGTTGTAGACTTGATAGTTGAAGTTTTGCTGTCTCCAGGATGACAGAAGGTAGTTCTACTTGTTAACATGGTTTGATTTGAAATGAAATGCTTGTTAACAGCTTAAAACCTCTATCTGAACAAACTATCAAATGTTTACATTAATATGTCCAGCCTGTTTTAACTAAATGCAGATTTGTTTATAAAATTCTAAATTATGCTAGGTACTATTTTCTTCATAATACATTGGTTCTGGCACCGTAACTTCATATTTTGTCCTCCACATTTAAAACAAAATTGGACCGGCCGCAATAGCTCAGGTGGTAGAGCGTCGGCTTGTGGATCGGGAGGTCGTGGGTTCGAACCCCGGCTGGGTCAAACCAAAGACTTTAAAGTTGGTAGTAGTGGCTTCCCTCCTAACGCTTGGGGCTAATGGGACAGCATTACATCTGACTCGTCGGTGTCAGTATAATGGACCAGCCGGGTTCAGTCCCTGGGCACCTCATAAGTGCTCCTGTGCTATAATGATAGAAATGTTGCTGCGCAAAAATGCCAGCTAATCCATAATATCAAAACAAAATTGTATAGTTTAACAATGGATGGTAAGATTTGGAAAGGAACATTTCATCAAACATAAGATTTATGTACGACAATTTACATACCCTGGTTGTCCCCTGTCTAAAAGTGTGATTGTTTCTCTGAAGCAGTAAGCATGACAGTGCTTTGCAATGTAGACCTGAAGATGGATGATGAGCCTTAACCTATCAAACAAATAGAAACTCCTGTCAGTGTACACCATACCCGCTATTAGATATAAGACCCATGCTTGATCCATCTAACATATGCTCCATATTGTCCTTTTCATGATTTTCAATGTGATAATATTATCATATGCAGTAAAATTTTCAATTATTCATCCCTTTCTTTGCCAAACAAAATGGTTTTGAACTTGCACAAAAGCACAATATTAATATTGGAATATTACCAGAATGAATAATCAGAACTACAATTGATCATGGTTGACTGGGTTCAATGAGCCCTTAGCTGTCTCAGCAAGAATTGATCTGATTTTAGGCAAAAAGTGTAGATCTGGATAGTCCAGCTCCTGTTGGGAGCTGTCTAATCAGGGTCTGCACTATTTGCTGTTTAAATGATACCTATACTGCATTAGTAAATTGCTGTAAATTAAGTTGAATTTATTAACCAATTGAGAATAATAAGGATTCAGAGAGGTAGAGGTGTTTTATTAACAAAGTTTTTACATTGTGTTTTCTTCCATTTTAAAAAGGAGGACATTTTAACTGGAATTAAAGGCACATATTATAGCAAAATCAATCTTCGAATGACAAAATTGTTGAATTGGCTTTATCCTATGTCATTTTTAAAGGGAATAAAGTTGTTAATACAAACATTTCCAGTGATAGTAAAACATCTTGGCCAGATTCCCTTAACAATCTGGATGGATTATCAGTTAAGATTTTTTTTTACTGCAGTAATATTTAAGACAATACTATCGAGAAAGAAGTGATGTTTAAATCAGGGGAAAATATTATGTATTTGCAAGCTAGCTGCTCAATATAAACTTATACTTCTAAGTTAAATTTAACTTTCATTGATCACAGTCACTGTCCCAGGAAGATGTTGAAATGTTTATTGTTTGCCTTTACATGTAACATGTTTTCCCTGTTCACAATGTTTTAAGGTAACAATTTTTTTGGTTGTTTGAGTGTAGAAAAAAACTGGTCTATAAACTGTTGAATACCACCTTTAAACCTTTTTATTTATATTTAGAAATTATTTATATTTAGAAAAAACATCTCTGTCGATTAAAATGTTAAACTTAAATGTATTTGGTGCCGTATCAAGTGTCGATGTACCATAAAACCCAAAATACAAAAGTAAAAAAAAAAAAAAAAAAAAAAAAAAAAAATATCTTAAAATTTTTAACAAAATAAAACTGACAAAGCTTAGTTTGGTTCTTTTCAGTTGTCTTTGTCTTTTTATTTGTTTTATTTGTTTTATTTTCCTCTTTTCTGTTTGTTTATGTTATATTTAAACATCTGGAGGTATATCACCACAGATAAACAAATTTTAGTTCATGGTAAATGAGAACAACTTATTTACTGTATATGTAATTAGTAATAATTACCCTGTGGCCAAATAGTAATTGAGATCCAATGGAAGCAAGGTAAATATTGTTTATATGTTTGGTCTTCCCCCTTTTTGTATGCTGTTAAGCAATTAGACCCAATGCCCTAGAGAAAATTTAGACAATGGTTAAATTGACCGGCCGCAATAGCTCAATCGGCTTGCGGATCGAGAGGTCGCAGGTTCAAACCCCGGCCGGGTCAAACAAAAGATTTTAAAGTTGGTAGTAGTGGCTTCACTCCTAACGCTTGGGGCTAAGGGGACAGCATTACGCCTGACACGTCAGTGTCAGTAAAATGGACTGGCCAGGTTCAGTCCCTGGGCACCTCATAAGTGCCCCTGTGCTATAATGATAGAAATGTCGCTGCACAGTATCTGCAAAAATGCCGGTAAATCCCATCTCACAATTGTTAAATTATGACCTAGAGTTTGTTTTTTTCTGCCAAGTCATTATTTTTACTCTAGGTACTATACTGCAACTACTTGTCCGACATTCATTGTAACGTTGTACCAACAATATTCATAACCCAACAATATTCATAACCCTATTGATGCAAAGACTATGAGAAAATGATTGTTTGTTAAAAAAAGAAAATGTGGCCAGTTTTGGCTAAATTATAGTATGTTCTTCTCAATAATTGTTTGTCAATTGAAAATTTGTGACAAAAAGTGCAATATTAAGTAATAGAACTTCTGCTGCTGCACCTGATAATGACGATTGAAGTTTATGATTGTTTGCTGTTGATGATTGTTTTGCTGTTGTTGATGATGATGCTGATGATGACGTGATGATGATTATGATGATTTTGTAATTTCTGTTACTGTGAGAAATGGGTACCCTGTACAAAAGTACAAAATACATGTTGTTAATTAGACAAACATGAATGTTGAAATTATAGATGCTAGATTGCATTTGACTCTCACATTATTATTAAATGTTTCAGTTATTAACAAAACACTGGAAATGAATGCATAATTTTCATGCTGGCTTAATGTTTAGCTAAACTGATGATTAATTCATTAAGTCAATAAATTGGAAAAAAATACCAATTTTTATGAGTGCCTAGTAAACTGGCGCATCAAGAAAGAGGTTACAGATCCACTTTTTGTCTAGACACAATTTAAGGTCAGTTTGTATGGCATTGATTTAACAAATGGCTTTACGGAGTATCCATCTAAATATTTGTCTGTGAAGAGGTGACATGTTGAAAGGTAGAGGATCCTATCCAGATACCCAGATACACCCACGATATAACATTAAACTATTTGTATATGTATGTTTTTTGACAAACATGTACTTTTGTTAAGTCAATAACCAATTTGTTCTAATACTTAATGTCGAGGGAAGTGTTGATGAAGGTTGAGGTTGTGATGATGGTTAGGATGCTGATGCTGATAGTAGTAGTGGTGGTGGTGACGATGCTGATGCCAATGATGATGGTGATGGTGAGGATAATGATCATGGCGATGATGAAGATGATGGTGATGATGATCATGGTGGTGGTGATGATGATGGTGATGATGATGATCGTGGCGATGATGATGATGATGATGATGATGATGGTGATTATGATGATCATGGTGGTGATGATGATGATGATGATCGTGGTGGTGGTGGTGATGATGATGATGGCGATGATGATGATGATGGTGATTATGATGATCATGGTGGTGGTGATGATGATGATCGTGGTGGTGGTGGTGATGCTGATGCCAATGATGATGGTGATGGTGATGATAATGATCATGGCGATGATGAAGATGATGGTGATGATGATCATGGTGGTGATGATGATGCTGCTACTGCTGCTGCTGATGATGATGATGATCGTAAAAAGGATAATCAATTGTGAGAATCACTTAAAATCAAGTTCTTCTTGAACTAATAATGCTTTGGTCAACCAAGACAACCAAAACATGTCATTGAAAATCTTGATGAATTGTTCCAAGTTGTCATGCTGTACTTATATAGGGACATAAGCAACACATTATAAGATTAAATGGCTTTCAATTTTCTCCTATTAATTATACACCTTTCAGCACCTGTCACTGAGGCAGTTGAATTTTCCATTGTGTGGCATGATGTCCCGATTGTAGTTATGTTATATCTAATGTCACTCAAAATTAAAAATGCAGACTTGTTGTAAACATTTTATATTGCAGCAAAAGTAAATGCTTTATAGCTGTAAGACTGATAGTCTTAGTGCAGTAGTTAGCTTACTTTTGCATTAGATTTTATTTTTTATTGTTAAGATTGATCATAAAGTGTGTGTTAGATTTGATCAAATATTCAATAAACTTAATCATGAAGAAATTTAAACATATGGAGATTTTTTTTCCATACCTTATTAAAGAGTAATTAACTCAAGAGTGTTCCACATCATTATTTTCCCATCAGCTCCAGGTGACAGTGTTGGGTTGCCCCTTAATGACCCAGGAATGATGAATTCTGCATTAACCATTGCTAAATATTTAGCACTACACACATTTTTCATACACTTTGTTATGTAAAAGAAGATGTAAATGAGGTATTGATGTTGACATATCTGTATTTGTTATTGAATTGTAATGACACTAAGCATTTAAGGAAAGTTTTTAAAAGGCTTTAACAGTTGGCTCTACTCTGAATATTGTATATTTCTCTTAATCAAAGTGGAGATTGTGTGTATTTGCTATAAAATATGAATAAATAACAAGAGATTTTCTTCTTGGCACATATAACTTGTTATTTCATAAACAAGCCTTTCGAGATCTTTTTGCCTGTCAGTTCCATTTCAATCATTCATGCAACCTTGCCAGAATTAACTTGTCTTTTCTGGGAATTAGTGCCGGAAACTGTAGAAAATATTAATGCAGGCTGGGTTAGGGACAGCTTATTGTCGGCTGGCATTGTTTATTCATTTTAGTTCAGCCTCCTGACTTGAACTGTATAGGCTACATTAAAAAAATCCATGCTGTATTGATTCCTTTTGACTTTAGAGTCGGTATAATTGTCAACGTTCACACTTATTGAACAGAACAAAATTGTTTTTCCTCTTAATCCTGTTAACTCCAAATATGTTCTATGGATTAAAAATTGCCAGTACTGTTTTAAGCTGTTTTTGTATGTTGATATAAATAACTGAAATGGATTTGTTTCCACTTTGCAAAATCCATTTTTATTCATTCCTTCACATTTGTCGATTAAATAAATATAGTCTATATCTATAGATAATGGAAGCACTTTAAACAGTACATTACCTTTGTGTAGTACTTGCATTTTTTACACTTGTATGCACAAAAGTGTACTGTAATGCTATAAAAATGTTAAAGATTTTTTCTACAATGTATTCGAAAGATCACAGAAGGGACAATATGACACAGTTGGACACATGTCTGGATTACGCTTAAGTCCCTATACCAGAAAGGAATCCATGAGCTTACTTGTATCAGTCCTTATACAAGAAGGTAATACATGAACTTATATCGGTCCCTACGCAAGAAAGGAATCCATAAACTTGCTTATATCAGTCACCATGGAAGAAAGGAGTCTAAGGGCCTATCAGATGGTCTGCTGTAGCAAGGGACTTTCAGATGGTCTGCTGTCCCAAGGGCCTATCAGATGGTCTGCTGTAGCAAGGGACTTTCAGATAACCTGCTGTCCCAAGGGCCTATCAGATGGTCTGCTGTTCCAAGGGACTATCAGATGGTCTGCTGTCCCAGGGGCCTATCAGATGGTCTGCTGTACCAAGGGCCTATCAGATGGTCTGCTGTACCAAGGCCCTATCAGATGGTCTGCTGTACCAGGGGCCTATCAGATAACCTGCTGTTCCAGGGGCCTATCAGATGGTCTGTCTAATATTGTTAGATGTTGAACAATCAAATTTGAATCTTTTATATTGGTTCCTATTTAAAATTAATGCACCATGGTAAGATATGCTTCTCTCAGATACAAGTTTCTATCAAGATCATTGTTGAAAGTTTCATTTATAAAGTTCTTATGAAAGGTTTGCTGTTACTGCAGCATCTTGTTGTGAATGTTTCATAGCATATCTGATGCTGGTAGCAGCAAAAACTATTGAACAATTTCTCGGATGGTGAACAATTTCCTGATGGTGAACAATTTTATGGCATCAGGTAGGCATTACAATAGACTGCAGGAGTGGCTGTATACATGACCTTCAATATCTTCTGTCTCAACAGTTTCCCTGGTCATGCTGTACTGTAGTTCTGTTTGGGAGACTGTCAATTTTAAATAGAAAATGAAAGTACTGCAAGCAGGGGTGGCTTCCAAGTTGAAATAACCTGCATACAATTTGAAAGAAAGTATAAAGAAAAAACATGAAATACTGGATATATAAGGGTAAGGGACCCTTACTTCGATCTCAGCAGTCAACAGACAAAATTTACTTTAGAAGCTTAGTATTTTTAAGCTCACATATATGTGTTTTCTCAACTCTTCTCTTGAACCTGGTTGGTCACCCCCCCCCCCTACCCCCCACCCAACCCACTGAATTATATTTTCACATCAATAAAAATGTATATATCACTTTTTTGTTGCACTGGTGACAGGTCTTAAATTCTTAAGTCATAAGCTTCCCCAGGAACAAACATTTCCTGTGAGGATGTTTTTCCTTCTCTAACCTATGTATCTTCCTGCAGAAAAAATGGCAGATGGAATGAACTTGATGGCTTTCATGTTTGTTACTGAAATTAGCGTAACACAAAAGAAAGGCAAAATAAAAGTATGCTATATGAAGCTAGAAGCAATGTCTGTCTGGGTTTTATTTATACAGAATCTTCCTTATTTTTTCTGATTTAAAATAAGAAATATCTGTAAGCCATAATTTTCTTAGTTTTAATGTTCTATG
The DNA here is from genome assembly GCA_007844125.1 of Sinonovacula constricta. Classification (NCBI taxonomy): domain Eukaryota; kingdom Metazoa; phylum Mollusca; class Bivalvia; order Cardiida; family Solecurtidae; genus Sinonovacula; species Sinonovacula constricta. The sequence goes on along the minus strand of CM017567.1, from coordinate 3,784,506 downwards.
ATCTTTCTTAGTATTTTTCAAAATTTAAGGAAATTCCTTAGTTGAAGTAAGAAAATAACTTAAAAGATTTCCTTATGTTTACGACTCAATGTAAAGGTTGCAGAATGATTGTTGCCAGTTACATTGCTAGATTATATTTGTTTAAACTGCCTGCACTTGTACTGAAGTGTGGGATCTGGTTGGAATATTATCTCATATGTGGTACCTTTTCTCACCTGAATAGAATTAGAATGGTGCAGGCGGGTGGACATTAAATCTTGTTAATTCTTTATTTGGTTCACTCACTTCACATGGGTCTAGAACATAGAAAGAAGAAAGTTTTTCTTATACTGGAAGGTAATTTTAACAACGTAGTGCTAATATTTAGCATTGATGCTAATTTTTTATTCTTTCATTTATTTAATCTTGTCTCTAAAATTATATAAATCTGAGTTAAATTATAGTAAATCACAGTATATTTTATAGTATAATAGGTATTGCACCTTTGACTCCATTTAGTTGGTGTTTTAATCTGACGTCTGGTGGTTTACCTGTGCCGTTGAATTAAGTCTCGGATTACAGGTAATCAGCCTCAAAAACATGGGTGGTAGTGATCAGTGATTATGAGGTGTCAAAACACATTATACTAGCTTTATCAAACAGAACGACCAGGTTCACAGTTTGTACAGCTGTGGACAGAAAAACCAATTAAATCATTAAAGTAAATGTGTTTCTATATTTCAAGTTTCTACCTCTGGTGAACCAATTGCTTCTAAAATATTTGCTTTGCCAGAGCACTGAGCCACTGTTGGAATGTAAGGCTTGCTTACCCTGTTGGTCGATCAGTAGAAAATATATTAAAATACTCAGTTATGCCATTGTTTGCCCATTCGTAAAGTGATACTTAAACAGCATATTTTAACTAAGAACCTTTGATCAATGGACAAAAAAAAGTTGAATCAACAAGGACCCCCTTTTTGACAGTGGTATGACTCCTTTGGTAGTCACTTGTATCCTAGGGTGTAATGGACTGGTCCATATCTAGGGGGTTGTAAATTGATTATTCAGATTAGCTTACGATAAGTATGCAGTCTTTTTTAAATAGGACAGTTTTCACCTGTGGTATTTTACAATAGAGTATAGAGACAGCAGTGAAATGCAGGGCTTGAAAACATGAGTTTTTTAGTTAACTATTGGGTAGAACAGATTCTCTCCAAACCTTCAGATGTAAACATACAGTGTAAGGATAGCTCATCCTAAAACAAAATATAGTTGTTCAAAGATAGCAGTTATAAAAGTTTGTAGATCATGCTTTTAGATTCTGCAATGGACTTTTAAAATGGTGAGATAGACATAGAGCGATGAGAGTGCTTAGAGATTATAGGCCACAAGGATTAAAGATTGTGATAAACTCAACGTGAGATAGACAGTTTAAAGGGTTGTTCAGTATAGGTCCTCCCAGGGAGGTATTGGTCAGCCCTAGATTGGGGCTTGCGACTCTAAGTAAACTGATCGCTCCAAACTTACTGAGAGATTTAAAATCTGAAGGCTTATGACGTGAACATACCTATTGGATATACTGTCAAACTAGTGATTGTGGCTTACTAGTGAGTGTGTTATATATGGGGGAATTGTTAGTCTGCATTCTTGCTACATAGTGTTTGGTTCAGTTTTTAAGACTGTCAGTGCTAGTGTTTTTGTTTGTTTATTATTTGAAGTTTAAAGTCTAAAGAATTTACTAGCGGATATTTACTTTGTGGGATATATTATGTTGTGGATATTCGTCAGATATAATGAAGCCTTGGAGAATCTACCTTTTGATTTATAATTTTAAAATAAACAAAAGATAAAAAACACTTTATTCCAATTTAGTAAAAACAAGTCCAGCAGTTCCATTTACTCATAATTTGAAAGAAAAACATTTTTTGTATAAATTATAATACATTGATTTGTGGTTTGTTTTAGTGTAGTCAGAGGATATAGATAGTGAATCGCTTAAAGAACTCAACAGTAAATAATCACCAACATTAATCGTTAAAGAACAGCAGTAGACAACAACAAACACCAATCCTTCTACTTTATTGATTTCAGTATTTTTATAATAAATAACTGTGTTACTATGACAAAAAGTTGTCATCACAATTATTTCATAAAATACCCCATGAAGCTGTCATTTAATAAGTGATCTAAAAAATTTCTAAAAATAATCATATTGTTAAATTAACCTTCACAGTTTTGTGTGAATTTATCCATAGTGTTAAAATTAGTATTGTGAATCATTATTATGGACTTACATAAAAACAGTTTGTGTTAATTAAATATATTTTTGTTCAAATTATTGTGATCATAAAGAAAACAGCGTCTGAACAGTTTGTGTCGACGTTTTGCAAAGAGAAGGGGTTTCTGCTGATCTCGGATGAGTGAGGTTTTGGGGAGTCTTGTGATACGTGCGTCTGTCCGTTCATGGGTAAAGGTGCCAGTCTCATCTGTGGCAGGTAGGTCTTGTTGTCATGGAAACATATTTCTTATTGTCTTGGTAACTATGGTAACCATGTAGTTTTGATGAGTAGCAATTGTACAGTGGATTTTAGTTTGCATTTATTATGCTGAAATATTGTTTTGGTCCAAACTATAATGTTTTTAATAATTAAAATCATCTTATAATGACCCATCTAATTGTTATCCACCAACAATAATAGGGTTTAGTGAAGATATGTCTCCTAAATATAACTGGTTTGTATTATAGAAAATAACACAGCAATTATATATTGTTTTACATAATCATTATACTTTTTTTAAATAAGGTAATCTTTTTTGAATTTCTGTTTTCACTTCTTCATGGATTGTACTTAATTTTTTGCTAAGAGATGTTGTTAATTGTGACAATATAAGGGAATTAACATGTGTATATAATGTTGTTTACAGTAAGCTGCAGATTGTAAAATTCACAAATTAAAACAGCATTTTATTTAACATTAAAATATGTTTATCTTCATAGATTGATTTTGAAAAAAAGTTGAAAATTAAATAAAATATTTTTCGGAACATGACATGCTTATAAGTTAAATCTCCCACACAATTGTGATAGAATCCAGTATTTAGCCAGTAACAATAATTTATTTGAAGAAGTAATGTAACAGATAAATTGGAATAATCATAAAATTTTCTCCATAAATGTTTGATATGTAAATCTGATATTACATTTTTAAGTGCTATATAACCTGTTAAATCAGGATGTTAAGGGAATTCTATTTGTAAATAGCATTCAACTGACGACTATCTAGAGTTTTCAGGAAATAATTAGGCCAAGTTTAGTTACATATCAACATTTGAACAGTTGTTACATTTTAGCTGTATTTTCATTCACCTGTATGTTTCCTCTATGACCTGAGCATTGTGGCATTACAATGCATGGTCTAACAATGTTAGATACAGGGCATTATTGCTTGTGTTTGCTGTGTCAACTGGCAGCATAATGTATTGACCAGTTTGTTGCAAGATAGTCTGGTAAATGTATATAGGTCTCATCTGGTAAATGTATATAGGTCTCACCTGGTAAATGTATATAGGTCTCACCTGGTAAATGTATATATATAGGTCTCACCTGGTAAATGTATATAGGTCTCACCTGGTAAATGTATATATATATATATAGGTCTCACCTGGTAAATGTATATAGGTCTCATCTTGTAAATGTATATAGGTCTCACCTGGTAAATGTATATAGGTCTCATCTGGTAAATGTATATAGGTCTCACCTGGTAAATGTATATAGGTCTCACCTGGTAAATGTATATAGGTCTCATGACTCTTATCATGTTTCTTTTATTAATAACCAATTAATTTTTTTCTTTGATGCAAACCGCATGGAAAGATAACAAGATATATTTCTGGAAACTTATCAGCAACTAGTGCAGATCCTGATCAGACAGCTCTCTGTTCTGGGTGTACACAATTTGCCAAAGCCTGACCAAGTAATGCTGAACAGTTTCAGAGAAAACAACAATAGAGCTGTGAGGACTGTTGTTTCCTGTACCACCGGACATGTAGAAACCACATGGAGCCAAACCTATCTGATCTTGTTCATTTAGTTAAATTTTAAATAAGAATAGGTTTTCTACTTTTTCACATGTATAAACCATGTACATCTACCACAAAGATAGCAATTGTTGATTAATTAATGTGGTTTGTTTAAAAAGACAAAAAAACAAAAATAGAAACACACTGAAAAAGGTTTTCTGACATATATATATCATGTGGATTATAATTACAGTTGTGACAAAAATTGTTGCTTTCTTTCTGATTGTTAAATTTTTTATTTAATATCTTTATGTAGAGACTACAAAATGAATTCATAGAATAAAAGCACATTATAATAAAAAGATGTATATTATTTTTTATATTGCAAAATGTTTATTGTTAAAAGGCATGAATAATATAGAAGAACCTATAATAAATATAAAATATCATTTGATATTGCATATTACATCATATTTGAAAATATTGACTTCCTTAATTTACAACATTGAGGACAAAAAAGATATACTGAAATTGAAAATATTGACTATTTTATTTAATATTGACAGTTGCAAATTAATTCAAACCATATCTAGCACTACCAGTGTTAATTCTGAGATCAGTCCATGGTAATATTAAAAAACTCTGGGTTGTTCTTATCCGCATTACCCATTTTATCATAAGTTGCAGCGAAAGATAAAGCACAGTTATTAAAGTTAGAATCTAGGATCCTGGAGTTACATAATATTTAATTTGAGCTGGTTACTTTTTACCAATATCTGATTGATCAAAATTACTTTGTTCCTTTAAACTCTAACCAATGAAATTCAAGCTGTATAGATTTGATTGGTTGATAACTTCATGACTCAGAGTTGTACTAGAGTTCAGATGATTGGTTGAGAAATTTGACACTAACCACTGACCAATCAGTCTAGTCTAGAAGCCTAGAAATTATACCCAGTCAGAGTTTGTACTCAAACAAGTTTTGAATACATTCATATGTATTTTTTGTATGCTGCTTTAATTGTACTACTTTCATTGGGAAGTCACATCTGGTAAAATAAGTGAGTGACTTAGGTTCAAGTCAAGATGTTGGCAAGTAAATGAAGGTTCTGTTACCATCTAATATATGACACTTGAGCTTCTCGTGGCCGTGTCACTGTGGGGGTCCTCACACTTAATGAAATGTTTGATAGCATGGGGATAGTCCAGAGCAACACGTTATGAAATCATCAGTCTGAAGATGTCTCTTAGTTAACAAGAAGATAGTTGGGTAGATGTTAATTTTGGTGAGTCGCCTTTCTTGTAGACCTCTTATTGAAAATAGAATGATAGGTCTAGATTGGTAATAATGTCAGGTGATGAAATCATCAGTCTGAAGATGTCTCTTAGTTAATAAGAAGATAGTTGGGTAGATGTTAATTTTGGTGAGTCGCCTTACTTGTAGAACTCTTAATTGATAATAGAATGATTGGTGGAGAGATTGGTAATAATGTCAGGTGATGGATTTAATTCATTTGAAGCACTCTCAAAGTTAATAGAAAGGTAGCTAGATTAAGTTTCTAAAAAAAGATTCTGACTGAAAATATTTATAATTTAGGTGACAATATCAGGATTTAAGCTGAAGTGTTTGGTGCTGCTGATAGAATAAAATCTTACCTGTGATTATGTTTGATGTAGGCTTTGTAATTGCACACTTCTTAATCTAAAATAAGTTGTATGGCCTATTCAGCATGTATTGAGATTCAGCTATCAAAAGTACATTAATTACTAATTGAAGTCCTACCAATGCAATGAAAAGTGGGTAAACAGCACTTTAAATATGTCTTATGTGCATAATTTACCATTTAAGTCTTCATCAATAAAGACCTTTTACAAGCTCATCATTCTGTGTAATATATGTATACTGCTGACTATATACAGCTATACGCTCAAATCAATCAATGAACTCATGATGTGTAGGGCTGAATATGTCAGCACTTAACAGGCATAGATCTTAATCAGCTCTTACTTTTTCTGTTTTTGAAGTTATTTATTTTAATGTTCATTAACTCACAAATTGTAAGCTTATCATGTTAAGTACATGTTGATCACACTTAGGCAAATAGTACAGATCCAGATTAGGTGGCTCCATATAGGAACTGTCTGATCAGCATCTATTCTATTTGCTGCTGTGTTTATCAACTTGTTCTGTAACCTATGCACATAGTTGCAAAGTTTTTAACTTATTTCTAAGTTTTTAGTATGTGCTGTTTACACTTTTATAATTAAGGGGTTATATTCTTTTTCTGAAGAAGCCATTCTGAAATAAGACCGTACCTCTTTACAAATAAGTTACAACAAAATGTTTAATTAAAAATTCCTAATCATATACGAAAGGGTAAACTTTGTTTAAATTATAATTTAATAGAAGACTACAAACAGACCAATTTGTTTATTTATTTACATTCAATGTGCATGCTCTAATGTGTTTGAGAATATGTAAATAAATAATTGATTATTAAATAATGATGGTTTTGAAGAGCAGTTATATTTGATATGCAATGTCAATATATTGCTGGATCTCGAACTTCAAAGAACTTGATAAAGACCTTGTTCAAGTTTGAAGCTTAACTTTAAGTCTGCTAAGCGTGTGTTTATAAGGCTTGGACAAATAGTGAAGACTGAAATCCGTCAGCTCCTTGCTAGTGAAGATCGAGATCCGTCAGCTCCTTGCTAGTAAAAACTGAGATCCGTCAGCTCCTTGCTAGTAAAGACTGAGATCCGTCAGCTCCTTGCTAGTAAAGACTGAGATCCGTCAGCTCCTTGCTAGTAAAGACTGAGATCCGTCAGCTCCTTACTAGTGAAGATCGAGATCCGTCAGCTCCTTGCTAGTAAAGACTGAGATCCGTCAGCTCCTTGCTAGTGAAGACTGAGATCCGTAAGCTCCTTGCTAGTAAAGACTGAGATCCGTCAGCTCCTTGCTAGTGAAGATCGAGATCCGTCAGCTCCTTGCTAGTAAAGATTGAGATCCGTCAGCTCCCTGCTAGTAAAGACTGAGATCCGTCAGCTCCTTGCTAGTGAAGATCGAGATCTGTCAGCTCCTTGCTAGTAAAGACTGAGATCCGTCAGCTCCCTGCTAGTGAAGACTGAGATCCGTCAGCTCCCTGCTAGTGAAGATTGAGATCCGTCAGCTTCTTGCTAGTAAAGACTGAGATCCGTCAGCTCCTTGCTAGTAAAGACTGAGATCCGTCAGCTCCTTGCTAGTAAAGACTGAGATCCGTCAGCTCCTTGCTAGTGAAGATCGAGATCCGTCAGCTCCTTGCTAGTAAAGACTGAGATCCGTCAGCTCCCTGCTAGTGAAGATCGAGATCCGTCAGCTCCTTGCTAGTGAAGACTGAGATCCGTCAGCTCCCTGCTAGTGAAGTTTGAGATCCGTCAGCTCCTTGCTAGTGAAGATTGAGATCCGTCAGCTCCTTGCTGAGTCTTGTAAGAGATGTTTCCTTGGCATGTAGTTATAAGTAAATTATGAGGATTTTGTAATATTTTTTAGCCCTTAGCTTGCTTAACACATATTTTTAAGGCTTAGGCAAACAGTAAAGATCCAGATTTGACAGTTCCTTGCTGGGAGCTGATCAGGATCTGCACTTTTTGCTGCTTTGTCTAAAAGAACAAAACTTTTGACCCTGTCATGAAGTTGTTAGCCAAAATAAAGAATTTAGTATGGGTAATAAACAAATGTAGCAAGCTAAGAGTTACTAAATATATCCAGGTAATGGTTAACATCCTGTGTGTTTACACCTGGTCTTATACATGGACTAAGATCCATGTCAATGAATTAATTCCATCATGATCACTACCTTGTTCTAGATTTGAAGGTCTTTAATTTGCTTATGTAAAATCTAACAGTAACATGCATGGACAAAAATAAACAAACATTATTGTATAACTGTGGCTATATACTTTTAATTAAAGCGTACCATTTTATTAGAACTGCTCTGAGTATTAACGTTTGTTAATTCTTAATTTTTTTTAAAAAATAATAACCTTTTTTTTTGAGCAATTTTTTTGAACTATGTTTAAAGAATGATTTTATATTTGGATTCATTATCGCTGTGGGATGTGTGTGTATCAAATAGTATGAAATCATGCATTCTTTAAAAGTAAGGAAAAGAATTCATTTACAGTATTAAAGTACCACTTGTAACTGATATGCATTGGCCCTAAAATCGTTCTAGACATGGATATACTTTGTCCAAGCTTATCCAGTACAAAAGCTTGTCAATTATTTACTGTATATTCCTGGTCCAGATATACGCACAGAGTAAATTTATACCATGAATAAATCTATAGAAATTTATTTATCTTTTGCTTGTTTACAAGTATATGGTTGTTTTTCATTACCAGTCTTTGTTGTTCTCACAATGTATGAATACCAATGGAATCAAATTTCGAAATTAATTTATATTCTGTGGTGTTTTGTTGACTAGGCTGAGAGATCGAGAACCCAGACAATTGAATTGTTGGGACTTTTCTGTTGATGTCCAGATTTACATAAACCCTTACGCTGCACAATTCACCCTAAAAACCCTTACCAATGCTACATTTTTATATTTAAATATAAAATAAAAATTTAAAAAGTCATTTTTGTAGGGACTTGATAGCAGATAGTAGAGATCCTGATCTGGTAACTCAGCTTGGAGCGGACTGATCTGGATCTACACTTTTTTTCCAATTACTGATCAATTCATACTAAACTGGTTAAGAGATAATAAACATTTGATTATCTTCTAGCACTAACACTTTTACCCTCAATACAATTATGTACATATATTATACCTCCGATACCTGCTCTTATTTAGATGTTTGGGACAATTCAAAACAGGTGGAGAAGGATCATTGCAAAACTGTTGTAACAAGAATATGAATTCTGGTTAAGTTAAATTGATACTGCTCTGATTTTCATTCAGTGTTTTTAATAATGCTGACTATAAGTGATTTTTAAACTAGGTTCTCCAAGAAAGAAATCTTTTTCCCATTAGATTTGTGATTGTCAGTTTTTAGGTTTAGTTAAGTGATGTAACGTTGTTATCTTGTTTAATATTGACATTATTGGACGAGGAAAATTGTTAAGTCATTGTAGGGTGGAATCATTTCGAATGTACTTACTTCTAACGTGGTAAGAAAGGAAAGAAACATCCATCCCAAGATAGTTGTCTAAGGCCTTCCTGTATGATAAATAGCAAATTGTTGCATAAATAACCAAGTAATGTCAGTGCCATGAGTATATCAAAATACACTAATACGTATATTTATATGTAGATGGTTTTATTGTGTAACTTAACTAACTAAGGATGAATATAACTGCCAATTAGCAAAGTCTAATCCCCGACGAGTCAGTTTTAGTCAAGTTGAGCTTTCTCATTAGGATCTGCACTATTTGCTGCAAACTCTGTACCCACATTACATAGTCTTGCCCAGATTACAAGTACTTTTGTATAGTTAAAAAATAAAATGCATTCACTTCCAGAAAAGCTGAGTAATTAAGATTTAATTAACCTCAGACAGTCAGAGTTAAGGGCTTAACCTGCTCTCATTATGCACCAATGATTTGTGATTTAAAGGTTCAAAATGGTGCAGAGTACTTACATTTTTACCCATAAGTTTTGCTATGTTACCCCCTACTGCACCCAGTAACATAATAAGTAAAGGGACAAAGATTACAACTGTTGATTAGGTCTAAGAGAAGGTGCATTTACTGACAGAACACCAGTCATTTGGAACTTGAGTGAAGGAATGTTTTATCACACAATTTAATGAATGACAGGGGGTCTTTTAAAAAAGAGTGCCTATTGTGTAGTGTTTCCACAGAAAAATTGTTCATATTAATTTTATGTATGATATAATTTTACATTATATTGGGATAAACAGATGTTTTAAACAAATTAAAAACTTTAAACCATTTATTATATATAACTTTTAACTCTTAAAATGGCTTTATTTTTAGAAAATTTCTTCTAATGTCACTTTTTGTATATTAAAAATTAAATAAACCCAGTTCAGAATATTATAAAAAAAAATTGTTATGACTTTCTATCATTGAAAAGTGTAATAATCAAGATCACATGTTAATGATAATCAAGTTTAAAACTCGCCATTAATCTGCAGAAATCTTCCTTGATCGTTGGTCCCAATAGGCCAATCACAGGGGAATATGGCTGACAATTATCTGTAATATACCTACAATACAAAAGCAGTCCAAACTTTTACTGGGACCTTGCACACAATTGATCAACTTTTATTGAATTGAAGGTCGCAGCCAATTCTTCTCTCCCTGGCTTTTTGGTGACATTTCACGTTCAGGTGGCATTTTAGGCCATAAAGAGGCCTGACTCATATAAAATGTCTGTCATAAAGTTATGCATAAATGGCAACCGTCTACTTGATGGAAGGCTTTTGTTGACTTAACTCTTTGGGTTGATTCTAAAAGACCATCCCTTTATACATAGGTGGTAAGGAGTTAACTATTGATTCCACTATAATAATCTTATTTGACAAGGTAATAAATGACCACCAAGGATTTAACAGTCCCAGATATTTGTTGATGTTAATTTTGATCAAAGATGGCTCTGATTCAATGGAAAGTATGTACCCTCAAATCAGGACAGGGTTAACAAGAAATTATTCTTAACCTTCTAAATGCAAATTGATCAGGCTTAAGCAGATAGTGTAGATCCAAATCAGCCTATTTTCTGTTGCATTAAATTGTTAGGTTTTCTTCATATTTGTTGTTAAGAAATACAGCATTATAAGGGTCTGTGGATTAAGGGGAAGCTCAGCCGCACAGATTACTTACATATGAAGACATTATCCCGACTGTCTACAATTATGTCAGTTTTGAAACAATGTTCAACCAGGTACTAGTGAATTAAAAAGACCTATCTCGGTATGGAAGAATGATAAGGTTAGAATGTAGTCATCAATACGTGGCAATAAGTTTCTTCAGGGTTTAGTTCTATTGTCCTGTGTGCCTTTGCATTTATATCCCTCCCCTCAAAGTAACCTGTTTCTGGTTCTTTTTTAAATTAGCACACAGTTAATTCAGCAAGGCATGGCTGTTTTTAAAGGCTGCAGTGAGCAGAATGTATAAATCTTGCCTAATGTTGACATTTTGGCTTTTTACATTACAACTTTTTTATGTTATTGTAATCATGGCATGTTTTTACAGTTAAGACAATACTATGTTTCTCTGGAACACTGCCAAGGTTAATTAATGTATTTTAATGAAACAATAATTATTGTGTCTGTCAGTCAGAGGACCATTTCAGTACATTAGTTAAACTGTTGGAACTCATCCCTGGGATATATCTCGTGCAATGATACTTACAGATTTCAACTTTTTTGTTCATCTGACGAAGAATACACAACCATAATGTTCTCCAAAAAAGTGGTAAATGTAGTTTTTTAGGGTTACTTTCTTCATGAACCTTTCATTTATCAATCAACATTTTACGTTTTGTAAGATATACAACTATGACTAGATGCTTATTGGAGATAACAAAAACCCTTGTAATTTTAACAACATCATAGGTACTGACGTCTATACTTTGCGGGGTTTTCCCTCTTAGATCTGAAAAATACTTCATGAATTATTTGAGGTGTTCTAAATATGGTTAAGACTATTAGTCTTGTGGACAGATTTAAAATCCCCAAGCTGCCAAATCTGCCAGATTATTGGAGTGGTTTCACAATTTGACCTCTACCCGATATTATATGTTGTTATATCTGAGATCATAGTACATGGGTCCTCGGGTAGGTTATGTACAAGTCCACTAGACAAAAGGGTCCCTGGGTAGGTCATGTACAGGTCCACTAGACAAAAGGGTCCTCGGTTAGGTCATGTATAGGTCCACTAGACAAAGAGTCCCTGGGTAGGTCATGTACAGGTCCACTAGACAAAAGGGTCCTCGGGTAGGTCATGTACAGGTTCACTAGACAAAAGGGTCTTCAGGTAGGTCATGTATAGGTCCACTAGACAAAGGGTCCCTGTGTAGGTCATGTACAGGTCCACTAGACAAAAGGATCCTTGGGTAGGTCATGTACAGGTCCATTAGACATAAGGGTCCTCGGGTAGGTCATGTACAGGTCCACTAGACAAAAGGGTCCTCGGGTAGGTCATGTACAGGTCCACTAGACAAAAGGGTCCTCGGGTAGGTCATGTACAGGTCCACTAGACAAAAGGGTCCTCGGTAGGTCATGTACAGGTCCATTAGACAAAAGGGTCCTCTGGTAGGTCATGTACAGGTCCACTAGACAAAGAGTCCCTAGGTAGGTCATGTACAGGTCCACTAGACATTAGGGTCCTCGGGTAGGTCATGTACAAGTCCACTAGACAAAAGGGTCCCTGGGTAGGTCATGTACAGGTCCATTTGACAAAAATGTCCTTGGGTAGGTCATGTATAGGTCCACTAGACAAAAGGGTCCCTGGGTAGGTCATGTACAGGCCCACTAGACAAAAAGCTCCTCGGGTAGGTCATGTACAGGTCCACTAGACAAAAGGGTCCACGGCTATGTCATGTACAGGTCCACTAGACAAAAGGGTCCTCGGCTATGTCATGTACAGGTCCACTAGACAAAAACTTGCTAAAACAACTATTCAGATGGGGTATGTTTTTTGTTAATTGGATGAATGAAGCTTCCAGCCTGTAAAGACTAAAGGGTTGCAAATATCAAAATCTTTTAAAAAGCTCAAAAGCAAGGATTTTTTTTCTAGTGAAATTATTTATTATTGTTAATACTGAAAAGAATTTTTTGTAATAAGAAAATTTAAATTAATACTTTTAATTTCTTGTTTGGTTGGGAATTTATTGGATACATTGCTAGGAAGTGAAATTTTACTTCAAATTTAGTTGAAACTGTGTGGTAAATATGACAAGGAGTTTCTTATTAATAATTGTTAAAAAACCTCCAAAAATATACATGTGTATTGACATACATCACATAGAAAACAAGCCATACTGAAGACATGTTATACATGATGTTTATAACCAAAAATTATTCAATGACACATGTTCTTTCAGCAAGTAGTTGGTGTATGCTGATATTGTATCTGTAATGCTTTGGAACGTGTCAGTTTGTATGGAGTCTATGTCTGTCTGTAAAATGTAATGTCGCAGTAATAAATGTCAATACAGGACATAAAACCTGGCATTTGTGGGTATTGAATATTGTGACATGGAAAGAAAACATTCAAAGCAAAGCAATGATATTGAAGTTAATATACTTGAGGTTGAATTTCTTTGTGATGTAAATGATTTGCAATGGAACATTAGGCAAGGCTTAATTCATTGTCCAAAGTAAATAGGTGCATCATTAAAGTATTTTTGAAAAGGTTATGACTCATGTCATTTTAATGTGCATTTGTTATAAATACAGTTGTATATAAGGTAAGGCTGTACTGTCAGTAAACAAATAAATAATGACAACAAAGTGCTTTATCATTTTTTATTTTGAAACCACTGCCACCACCACCACCATTACTATCAATTCCCCCACAGCCATCACAACCGGCCACAATAGCTCAGGTGGTAGAGCGTTGGCTTGCGGATCGGGAGGTCGTGGGTTCAAACCCCGACCGGGTCAAACCAAAGACTTTAAAATTGGTAGTAGTGGCTTCCCTCCTATCGCTCGGGGCTAAGGGGACAGCATTACACCTGACTCGACGGTGTCAGTATAATGGACCGGCCGGGTTCAGTCCTTGGGCACCTCATAAGTGCCGCTGTGCTATAATGACAAAAATGTCACTGCACAGTATCGGCAAAAATGCCGGCAAATCCCATCCCATCCCCACAACCATCACTACCGCCACCACCACCAACACCGCCACCAACAACAATTACAAAAACAGGAGTAAAACACATTTTAAACTTTTTACCACATCAATATTTCACATATTAAAATATGTGAATTTATTTACAACAATTTTTCAATTAAAGTCAAAAATCATACATTATGTAATAATGCAATAAAAATATTTCCAAATTACATGTATTGCAGTGACTATTCAATTAAGTCATTAGATCTTTACCATTTGATTAAATGTTGACTTCACTGAATTGACAATTTATTCGGACTTGAAGTACAAGCTGGAGAACAACCTGGGAATGGTTAAAGAAATCCTGGATTGACATCAAATTTAACTATTCATGAAGTCTCTTGCTGATATTTAATGAAACGTCAGTAAAAGTGAAAATAGCATCCTAATTTAAGCACCTATAGTCCTGAAATACAAAATAGATTACTTGTGAAAATGTGAAATATATCTCCTGTGAGACATGTTCTGTGGGGGTTGATTTATAAATTGTTTGCATTCTTTATATTTAGTATGATATAATTAATACATTAATGCATTTTTTACCCAGGTACGGGAGGCCCCGGGTTCGATCCCGGTCCGCAACATACCAAAGTCGTTAAAAATGGTAGTGGTATAGCTCTCTTGCTAACGCTCAAGCAAATATAAGGGTAGTTCCACAACTGGTTGGCCGGGTGTCAGGATAATGTGACTGGGTGTGGTATCATGCCAGGTGTTCACAGCATGCTATACATGGTGATGGCAGCACTATATCTGCTTCAAGTGGACACCGTCTTCAGATAACTGAAATACTGTTGGTGAGACGATAAACCCAATAAACAAACAAACAAACATTTTTTACAGTTATAAAAGAAATATTAATAATTAAAATAATTAATAATTATTACCATTTTCATCACAATGATTTTCTTTATCTTTTTTAATTATTTTATCATTCCAGTTTTCTTTTTTCTTTCTTTCTTATTTCTTTTAATCTTTCTTTACATTACTCAACATGAGTATAAATATCCTGAGCACCACTTCCACAGAAACATATTATTCTTCCCAAAGTTTCTGCTTATTTTCAAATCCACACCTCACCACCAATCACAGCATAATGAGTGTTAACATGTACCATTATATTTATAAATATTTAATAAATTATTTCCTCATCATAACAACAGCTGACAGTCCAGCCTATGATCTCCATTGTCTGTCAAGATCCTGTTTCTAGTCTCAGTCCTTTTTCAGAATTATGTCTTCATTAGACATTTTCCAGGAATCGTATTTTGGAGACCTTTTATGGGCCACAATTAGATTATGTTTCTGGAACACAATTATAGATGGAGACAAAACTGGATCAGGAGACTAGGAAACTGGGTTGTGAGGAGTATCCAGAAAGAAAAGTAGTTTAAGTCATGGTTACAAAATGTGCTTAAAGAATCAAAGAAATTGTTCTTTTTCACCTTACTCTTTGCTGCTGACAGTGTATTAGTAAAGCCTAAGGCAGAAAGTTTAGAACCAGATCAGCCAACTCTGGTGTGAGGAGTCAGATCAGGATCACCACTATTTGCTGCTTAGTCTCCATTAATAGGTATATTAACTGTTACATGTAAAATGTACGATATATAAGCAAAAAAAGAAAAAGAAAAAGGAATTAAGCCTAAGCTTTTAACAAAAAGTAGAAAAATTATAGAGTAAAACATTCTTTCAACCAACTTAGGGACTTACAGCAGACAATATGCTGAATTTTCCTATGTATGATATTGTGTTACAAGAATCTGGCATATTATATAGTGCTACCATTTCTCTGATCATATCATATTCTGTAACTGGATTAATCCTTTACTTGATTGAAACACCATTCACCCCCTCTACATAAAATATATCCCACCTTAATGGGGGTTCCAGCAAGTAAAGGGTTAAATTAGTAAGCAGTGTGGGTTCATTAATGCATGAAGAAAAAACAATAGAAAATCCAAGTTTTTCAGTAACATTAACTTATAAAGAATGAAAAAACTTAATTTCACAACCCATGCAATAAGTGGAGCTGGATAGTTTTCTGAAGTATGATACACAAACAGCTTTGTTTACTTTCTATATTAACATGCTGGTTTTGATCTGGGCTCCCTGCTGCTTTCAATCAATGGCATATAAGCCCCAGGCTCTTAGCAGGCCTTAACACAAGGTGTGCACAATGAAGTATGAGTAAGTAAAATCAAAGCTCATGAAGATAAAGAACTGTGTTTTATCTTCATAGCTGTCTTAAGACAGTATTCTCAGGATGAAAGATGTGTTTACAGCCATGTTATTAGTCCTATCTTGAGCTCCCAGATAAGGGAAGATTTCTCCACCAACCAGTCCTTGAAGCACAATCTGTAGAGCATCGGCACCAGGTACGGGAGGCCCAAAGGTTCGATCCAAGGCCGCGACATACCAAAGTCTGAAAAATTCGTAGTGGTATAGCTCCCTTGCTAACGCTCAAGCAACTATGATGAGAGTAGTTCCACGACTGGTTGGCCCGGTGTCAGGATAATGTGACTGGGTGTGGTATCATGCCAGGTGTTCACAGCATGCTATACACAGTGAAGGCAGCACAATATCTGCTTCAAGTGGACACCGTCTCCAAATAAACTACTAAACTAAAATACTATTGGCCTGATAATAAACCAAATAAACAAACAATTTCTGTTCCAAATCCCTTTATTTGATAGTAACTCATCAAAATTGTCACATTGGGATGATTCCAAGGAACACAAGCAATATAAAGGTCTTAGGAGAAGTATAGGATTCATGCTGGTCATCAATAGTCAAATCTTAAAAATTAGGGAGTAATTTTCAAGGACATTACATTTATTTTGCCTGAAAGTTTATATTGCTGGTACTCATAAGAATTGTTGATATGAGGATTCTTTTGAGTGCCCACATCTTGTAACTTTTGTAAAGAATTAATGCATAAATGCTTTATCTAACCCAGTATATTTTGGGGAATACAATTATTTCTCTTCTGAATTCTGTATTGCTGGTATTATAATGATGCTTTTGAAAAGTTCAAGTTCATGCTGTTGTTAATATGAATTATTATCCAGAGTCACAAGAAGGGTGCAGAAAAACAGGAGAACGGCTTGCCAGTTGTTTAAATACTTTTATTCTGGATATAAGAGCAATTTAAATAACACAGCAGAGTTCAAACAATGTATTATAATGGATTATCCAATATAAATACCTATAAAGTATCTTCTCCAATCAAGGAATGACTGCTTATCAAACAGACTCACAACAGCCTAATATATAGCAAGTCTGTCATAAGATGCCAAATGCTTATGCAATAAATTGTGCAAATTATTAATTATAAACATTATTTGGGCTTCCTTTGATATGGCTCTACATGCTTCTTTATGATGTAATGACAGATGTATCACCAGGCAGGTTCCAGCTGGTGACCAAAGCAAGCTAAATGCACATCACATTGTGCACAACTGAATGACTCTTAGATTTTGCATATTTAACCCCAGACTTAGCCAGTGATCATCATAAAATGATTGTGAAAACATCTGGACAGTTAGTGTTTACCTAAGATTTATCAACTTAGGAAATATCATCATTTGGACATCCACGGTATTATTAATAATTAAACATCGTTGGAACCACAATAAATTGAATTATAAGTAGTATATTTCAAATCTATATTATATAACTGTCATTTTGATATCATACACTTAATACACATATGCCAGATTGTTGAAATGCAAACATTAAAATGCAAAACAAAGAAAAAATACAACAATACTTGATTCGTTATATAATAAACAAATAGCATCATAACACTGGTACACATTAGAATTGTCTCGATTTGAGGATTCTAATGAATATCTACACTGTTAAGAATTATAGGATATATATATATATATATATATATATGCTTTATCCAGACAGATGTACTCTGATTATCTGGAGTCCTGCCAGTTGGTACGTTTATGGTTTACCAACACTGCAGGTACGAGACAACACAGCTATGCACACAGTCCATCTTGACAACAGCTTAGTGAAATATTCTCTGTCGGTCTTTGTATAGAGCTGGTATAGGCAATCCAGGGAAAGTGGTAAGAGACCAATTGAAGAAAGGACAATCAAACTTTTGAGCAATAGATTTCATTTTGTTGCCCTGTTTGAACGTTCACAAGTCCTGCAGGTGTAAAAGAATGTAGGTTTGCGCTGCAGAGAAATGACACTCCTTTTGTTGTTACGGCTGGAAGATTTTGATTGGATAGCTGAGATTAGCATGTCTCTTAACCTGTCATGGATCTTTTGTTTACAGAAATGGACCATCATGTCTGACAAATAATGGCTCCAGACCTGCTTTGCAGACCTTCTTACTCAACGACTGTAGTCATGTCTGACAAATAATTGCTCCAAACCTGCTTTGCAGGCCTTCTAACTCAACGGCTGTAGTCATGTCTGACAAATAATTGCTCCAAACCTGCTTTGCAGCCCTTCTAACTCAACATCTGTAGTCATGTCTGACAAATAATGGCTCCAGACCTGCTTGGCAGCCCTTCTAACTCAACATCTGTAGACTTTCTGACAAAAAATGGCTCCAGACCAGCTTGGCAGCCCTTCTAACTCAACGACTGTAGTCATGTCTGACAAATATTGGCTCCAGACCTGCTTGGCAGCCCTTCTAACTCAACATCTGTAGACTTTCTGACAATATTGGCTCCAGACCTGCTTGGCAGACCTTCTAACTCAACGGCTGTAGTCATGTCTGACAATATTGGCTCCAGACCTGCTTGGCAGACCTTCTAACTCAACCATCTGTAGCCTTTCTGACAAATATTGGCTCCAGACCTGCTTGGCAGCCCTTCTTACTCAACATCTGTAGACTTTCTGACAATATTGGCTCCAGACCTGCTTGGCAGACCTTCTAACTCAACCATCTGTAGCCTTTCTGACAAATATTGGCTCCAGACCTGCTTGGCAGCCCTTCTTACTCAACATCTGTAGCCTTTCTGACAAATATTGGCTCCAGACCTGCTTGGCAGCCCTTCTAACTCAACCATCTGTAGCCTTTCTGACAAATATTGGCTCCAGACCTGCTTGGCAGACCTTCTAACTCAACCATCTGTAGCCTTTCTGACAAATATTGGCTCCAGACCTGCTTGGCAGCCCTTCTTACTCAACATCTGTAACCTTTCTGACAAATATTGGCTCCAGACCAGCTTGGCAGCCCTTCTAACTCAACCATCTGTAGCCTTTCTGACAAATATTGGCTCCAGACCTGCTTGGCAGACCTTCTAACTCAACCATCTGTAGCCTTTCTGACAAATATTGGCTCCAGACCTGCTAGGCAGCCCTTCTAACTCAACGACTGTAGTCATGTCTGACAAATATTGGCTCCAGACCTGCTTGGCAGCCCTTCTTACTCAACATCTGTAGACTTACTGACAAATAATTGCTCCAGTCCTGTTTGGCAGCTCTTCTTACTCAACAGATGTAGTCATGTCTGACAAATAATGGCTCTAGACCCGCTTGGCAGCACTTCTAACTTGATGACTGTAGCCTTTCTGACAAATAATGGCTCTAGACCTGCTTGGCAGCACTTCTAACTTGATGACTGTAGCCATGTCGGACAAATAATGACTCTAAACCTGCTTTGCATCCCTTCTTACTCTAGCCATGTCTGACAAATAATTGCTCCAGTCCTGTTTAGCAGCTCAACTAACTCGACAGATGAAGTCAATTGGTTAAAGTTGAAATATTACAACCATTCAGCAACTTATTGCATGCATTTGAGTCTCAGTCAGGTAGAAAACTTTAATATGTGGCATTCTTTCGCTTGATCTATGGTGCATCAGTTCTTCTTCTCAGACATTGGTCTGATATCTTTCATCCCAAAGTAAAGCTAGGAGTCACTTTAAAACCACTTTAAATGTAAATAAAACTGACGATTGAGGATAAAGTTTAAATTATGAATGTGACAGGACCTGACAAACAAATCTTCTCATTTTCTAGCCTATTTGACTTTTATAGTAGACAAAGGTCTTGCAAGTATTTTACCCAAATGTTTAAATGCTAGTAAGAATTTATCTTTTTTTTATTATTTATGATCAACACAAATGAAAGAAAGAAACCTGAACTGGTATTGATGTATAAAAACCCAGTGTTTTGTTACTGCGTGTGTTTAATTGATTCTACAATATTAGGTTGACAGAAATCTGAGATCGCGATCAGTGAAAGGTTTTGGATAGAAATGGATTAGTAAGTCAGGTATTTGTTTACCCTGGCTCCTGGATGAACTTGTGGCTATTGATATTGTCTCAGATATTCTTGTAGGTGTAGGGTTCAAATTGTAAATTTGTTTCTCTCTTTTTGTCCAATAAAAACATTCATGTGGAGTTTTTCAGGTTGATTAAGGTGGTATGTGTTGGTATTTTAAACTATATATATAGGAAATGATTGAATCCTTAACCTATTCTGTTTGTTATAGCCCATGCTAAATTCTAAGTTATTTGTATATAATTAAAGAGATCATAAACAAGAGGTTGTAAAAGACATTTTGCAGTAAAAAGTGTAGATCACCTCCCAGCAAGGGTCTGGCTGATCTGGATCTACGTTATTTGCCTAGGCTGGTCAATGCTGTGCTTACCATTGTAAGGGTATTCCAAGTTTGCAGGAAATTGACTTCAGGTATTGATTATTATTATGAATGAAGTAAATATATTTATTGCACTCCGCTAAAACTGTGGAACAATCAACGGCCCGTGTCAAATATTTACCCTTCAAATCTATACAGTTATGAGTGCTATTGATCACTAGTTAGTGACATACCAGAGACTTATGGCCAGGGAGAGGAAACCTTGAGCAAAAAGTTGAGTTAATTCTTAGCCCTCCCATTGGTCAATATTAAACTAATTAAGTGTTGTCCATTTTTATGCTCAAGTCTATAAACAGGAATTGACTTAAACCAGTAATTTTGAAAGTCATTATTCATATATAATTTCCAGTGGAAATTTTTTCTTTTCAAAATTGTTGCAAAAAAAATCTTCATATTGGAGAAAAAACAACAACAATACAATAGAGACATAAGTTTATTCCGAAATGAGATTTCTTTTAAACAAATTCTGTACACATTATAAGTAATTTTAATACATATGATTAAACATGTCAAGGTACTTCTTTACCCTTTAATTAGTCAAAACAAAACATTTTCAGCTACATTAAGGCCATGATTCCTTGAGCTGGAGTCTAAAAAAATACTCTAACATTACATTAGTCAAAGTTAAATAAGCATTTACATCTCACTTTAAGGCCATAACACTTTGGGCTGAAGTCTAAAAAAATCTTAATCATTAGATTGTTGATAGTTGAATGCTTGAAATTGGATATCCAGCTGAAGTCATTGTTGAAGTATTTAAATGTAATTTGATTTTTGCACACTATTTTCAGTTCATAAAAAATATGAATGACAATAAAATTAATAGATTGTTCTTTAAAATTCCGATTTAAAAAAAAAGTGGAAATTCTTTTCAAATTCAAATAACATGAACCTGATATGGCATGAAAAGAACTGAAATTAGTTGTAACGCATGTTTATTAATGGACCAAAATTAAACGCATAGATTTGGAAGTTGTGAAATTTTTGATTTTGTCCTCATTAAACAACTGAGCAAATAAGAAAGCTCTAAATGCCTGTAAATAAATAAGGCCTACCTTACATTCATACCCAAGAGTGTTAGTTTTTGAGGCTAGAATCAACTCTCAAGAGATAAATTGTTGATTAAATTACATAATATTGGCTCAAGCAAATATTTAATCAGCATAGAATGTACAACTGGTCTTAATTCTAAGCATGCTGAGCTGTTTTGTAAAGTTTATTCATTGCCAAAAAGTACCCTGCAATTTGAGTAAAATGTGTGAGAATGGATTTGGCAGCATGCAAACTGTTCACATAGTCCAGAACCAGAACAGACAGCTTCTAACAAGATGGTTGAGATTCTGGCTCATGAGTTACAATGAATAAATAGTCGTATTAACAATCTTCTTCATCTAAAAGCATTTTTTTTTAAAGTTGAAAGTTTTGTAATTTTAAATTAAAGTATGACTTGTTTTAATATAATTTTTATGGGTATTTTACCCATCTCATCTGTAGAAAGTAGATGGATCAGTAGAATTTGTATCTGATGAGCTAAGATTTTTTGTGTGTAAGCTTTCTTAACAGTGACATCTGACAGTTTACCTGCACCAAATGCATGTAACAATGTTTTTGTCATGGTTTCTGGGAATTTTTGCATAATTTCTGCATAAACTCATACTTTAGGCTGAGTAAAGACGATTTTAAACACAACCTATATGTGAGACAGTACTCATTGCGATAAAATAACTTTAAAGGTTCATTCTTTTCATTTCTATAAATAAGCATTAAAGTGATCTCTGCTGAAAATAGACACAGACGTCAGTGCTGACTACATGGATGACGAACATGGATGACGAATAAATGCGATCTCTGAAGAAAGTTGTCACATTGTTTTCTTAGTTTAGAAATAGCTATCTCTGCAGCATGGCTCAGATAGAAAATACCTGTTTGTTATGACGATTGGGGTGTAATGCTTCAGTTTTCACATAGACCCAGGGCATCGATGAACAGCATTTTACAGGACCTTTTCACGTAACAATGAATTATTTGGTAATTTGAGAAAAAATATTTTGTCCAAACTATCGGATACCACCTTCATTTAAGCTGTGTTGATCACTGCAATCAAATCTGAGGAATGTTTCAATATCTTTATTAAATGTGTGACACCAGGTGTAAATTTATCTATGTGATTGAATAGAGGTATTGTATCGGGGAAACAGGGCAGGCTTATCAAGCTTTGTTAGGAATGTAAGTCAAGGGAGGGACAACATTTATTGACACTGAAATTAACAAACTCCTGAAATAGAACTATTAGTTGTTGACTGTTAAATGGAATCTTTTTGTTAAAATTCCAACCCGTTTTATCTTATTGAGTATTACTGTATTTTCTTGATGTATTTGGCAATGATCATGATAATAGGGATGTTTGATGATGATGATGGTGGTGGTGGTGGTGATGATGTTGATGTTGATAAAAAAAGGTGGGCATTATGGTAATAATTGTATTCATGAGACAGTGTTAATAATAATGATTATGATTTGAAAGGTTGTCATAGTGGCTGTAATGATGATGATGATGATGATGATGATAATGATGATGATGAGATCTAATTTTCATGTCTGATATGATAGTGCACATTATCTTTGTGCAGAGGAAAGATAAATACAAACAGAACAAATATTTGGACTTGAGTCTTGAAACTGAGCAGGGACCTCTTATGTAATGGATCAATTGTGTAAAAGCATTGTTGGAAAGTTTGTAAAGATGTTGTCCAGACAGACACCCGTCTAAGAGGCAGCAGGAATCTTCTACTCAACGTTATATTAAACCGCAATCAACTGTCTGTTTTATTAATCGGGTATTTTGTTCCTGCTCACGTCTTTTGTTCATTTTCTTTTATTTGACTGAATAGAATGGCAGTGTGTGCATATTAAGTAAATCCAATAAAAATGAACTGCAGGCTAAAATACAATGGTTGTGATCACTAAAAAAAAGTCTTAAAACATAATGTAAAAAGATTTCATTTAGAACTGTCTTATCTCAGCTGTGATGGTTTTTATTTTACAGCACTATTGCACTGATTCTGTGTATTATATTAGGGAAATGGACCACAGTTTGTGGATTAATATACAAACAATTTTTAGCTTTTATAGTTGATTGACCTTCAACACTCATGTCTTACACTCCAAGTGTTCAATTTTTGAAATTCGCACCTATGATTTGGGGACAAAATAGGAAATATATACCAATTATTGGTTATAATTTATCAATAAAGTATACATTTGTAGACTTCATTTCACCTGGACTACATCAAAGAAAAACACATACATATTCTATTCTTTGTCTATACATGGGTTTTCGGTCCTCCTATCTTGTGAATAACATTGTCATATGTTATTATAAGTTTAAATAAATGCTGTCACCACCTATTTAAAGGATCAATATTTGTTTTATTTCATTTATCTGTCCATTACCAAACTGGCATTTGTGACCTGCTAAGGTGCTATACTCTATTCTAAGCCCTTCTCTTGCTAGACATTTTGTAAATAAACAATACTATACTCAATGACCATAATACTCCATCAGCATCATCATCGGCATCATCATCATCACCACCACCACCATAACCGTCAGCATTTTTATAAACATTATCATCATCTTCACCATCATCATCATCATCATTATCATCATCATCATCATCCATTATCATCACCATCAACATTAACACAACCATCTCCATCATCATTATCATCATTGTCATCATCATCATCATCGTCATCATCATCATCATCATCATCATCATCATCATCATCATCATCATCATTTTAACTAGGAAATAAAATCCATCAAACACAATTATGATGTTCTGTTGTCAAGTGCAATTATGACTTCATGAAGACTATTTTTTAGTTTAGATTCATTTCCTGTCATTGTGTTGAGTTCCTCTTGTTAACATTTGGGGTCTAAAAGCAAAAGTCATGTTCTTAGTGTATGCACATCAGCTCAGTATTTGTCCATGGAGCTTTGAGGACCAGCATGCTCGCCACCCCAACATAAAGTCTGTTGACTTTACTGATTTGTAGATGTGTCCCTATTTGATGATTTGATTTGTAACATCCTTGCTTATGTTAACTAAAGAAACAATACCAAAACATGCATGTTTTGTTTTGGTCGATTTTAAGGGTTCCCCAAACAATTTTGAAATCCAGAGACTTTTTTTTACTTGCTTTTTTTTCCCTCAGTGTAAAATTCTACGATAAAACTGTTTCTTAAAAGCAGATATTGTGTGTTTTGTGGTACAATAAGTGTGGACAGTCTATCACAGAGATAGCAATACTATAACTGTTTAATACTTGGCACCAGTTGATCAGTTGTGAATATCAAATGGGTAGGATTTTAAGCACACTCAATCAAATATTCTATTTTTTCTATTAAGAGCATTACAATTCTTCCAAAAAAGTCTCCAATATATTGCTGCCCATATTCAGACACAAGACAAGGCTTGATAAAAATTACACCCAAACCCAACTGTAGAGCTAGATTACAAACAATTGGCCAATCACTAAATCTATTCTTATCGTGAGTTGATATCGGGTCAAATCATTTAACCTCAGATCTATTGTAGCTCTATAGCAAGTATAGTTGCGAGTTAAATTGCATGAAATTGAGTGAATATCTTGTTTCAGCCATATCATTCCCACACGGCCAGGTCTGGGGCCCCCGTATACAATCAGAGTATCCCATTAG
The DNA here is from genome assembly GCA_007844125.1 of Sinonovacula constricta. Taxonomy (NCBI): domain Eukaryota; kingdom Metazoa; phylum Mollusca; class Bivalvia; order Cardiida; family Solecurtidae; genus Sinonovacula; species Sinonovacula constricta. The sequence goes on along the minus strand of CM017567.1, from coordinate 3,759,300 downwards.
TTCTTGATAAGCAGAAATTGATCAGGTTTTAGCAAATAGTGTAGATCCTGATCAGTCAACTCCCATTGGGAACCATCTGATTCGGAGCCACACTATTTGCTGCAAAGTTGCTATCATATGGACTTGTTTCATATATAAGAGGCTGTAAAAAAAGAACTAAGAATTAAGTATGGGTTATCTTAAATTGTAGCAGATTGGGGGTTATATTGGACATTTTGTCTGTGAATGATCAAACCCACATATGTAGTTAACAATCAGGAGATCTTAAAAATACAATCGTGATTGAGTTGATAAGGATTTGAATTAATGATTTATATGTAGAATATTGTCTTCATTCTGCATACTTGAGAATGAGGATCAATGATAATGCATTATTTGTATTTTACAAATAAAATTTATCGACCGATTTTTCATGTGTGAATTTTTTTTTTTTTCTAATAACAATTATTATGTTTTCAAAGTTTTTTTTTTATCATTTAGATCAAAGTTTTCAAATGTTTGACATTCAGTTTGTTTTCAATGATTTACAATTCCAAATTACAGACCTGAATATCTAAGCAAAATTACAATGTTTCTTAATTCAAGTTTTTCAAATATTTAAGTATTTCACTGTGGTTATTCATTTGAGTATTACAATAGAAATGAATTAATTGAAAAAGGTAAAAAATCATAAACCCCAAATTTAACAGCTTGACTTTAAAACTATGGGTGAATGTTTTATTTCTCTTCATGAAACATGTTTTCCTTAATAACTAAAAGTAAAAAAGTATTGCACGTGTCCTTTATTTGAAGACTCACTGCAATATAGTAATAAGTCTATAGCACTTTTCTCAGAGCAATAAGTCGAGCTGTCGTCATGACCCTCTCATTGGCTTCAGGCACATTATTAACGTTGGCATTTTTTATATCATTGTTCCTTTTTGTTAAGTTCTATTTCTTAAAAATAGTCAAAGATATTTGCTTCAGACTTTAATATATGCTCATTATTATACAGCCTATTGACAGGGAAACCCATTTTCTAAAAGGATATGTTACCTATACATTAATTTTGACAGAGTTATGCCCCATTTTCAATGTAGAATTTCCGTTATTCCATTCGTCATTGAGAAATGTGGAGACGCACTATGGACAACTTTCGTTTAAATTGAATTCTCATTGCATTAAAGTAAATCATTTCTGTCATATAAGTGCTTGATGATAATCCGTAGTCAACAAGTCGTGATATTTACCTCACCAACATTATAAATCTTATTCCTAAATACATATAGTAGGGGTGACCCACTGCTGTGGGCCGACTGTCTAGTTTATATAAACCAGACTATCTCAGAGAGAAGTCAAGTAGGTTACACACATTGAGATATGTTTTATCTTAAGTAGGGGAATGATGACTGTATTTGCACAGTTCCAAATAGATGGGTACATCTTTACTCTGATCCTGCTAAGCAAGAATTGATCAGACTTAAGCAAATCTTGTTGATGGAGATTATCCAGCTTCCATTGAGGGCTGTCTGATCAGGATCTTTACTATTAGCTGCAGTCTCTAGCAATTATTCTTGACAGTTATGCATTAAGTTATTAGCAAAAACAAGATAAAATTAAGTATTGGTTATTAAAAGTAGCTTGATAAGGGTTTAAATGAGTAATCTACAGTTTTTCAGGTTTTAAAACAAACTATGCAAAGTGAATTTTAATAGATATATTAAGGTATGTATTAGTCTGGTGCCACATTTGATCAATAGTTTGTTTGTTCCATGGGTAAACGTTCCTTTTTATTCCACCAAAGTTCATTGAATTTCTTAGATCTTAGTTCTTATTGTTTTGATTATTTTTTGACATACATCACAGCTTCACAATTACAGCCATTTTAGCAATATTTAGCTTTTAGGTGGAGGAAGACACCAGATAAGTGTATGGGTTGAACAGTCTGCCTGCATTCTGTCTGCACTTGGATAAAATCTGAGCTGGCTTTTTTCATTTACCATTTCTTATTCTTTAAAAAATCATGATGATATATTCCTTAATTTGTGTATTTGTTCTTAAGATCACAGAACATTTACCATGCCCAGAGAATAGTTGTGATGGTTTGGTAGTAAGTTTTCACAATGAATGCTGGAGTTGTAGGTGTTGAATTCACACCAAAATAGTTAATGTAAATAAATTGTGGGTTTACACATACAGAATGTTGTTATCACATTTGTCAGGTTATACACTTATCGTGGGTTTATACTTGATTTGTCAGTTCTTGGGATTGTAAGATTTCACTTGAATTGCAGGATTTCAATTGAATTGTAAGATTTCACTTGAATTGCAGGATTTCAATTGAATTGTGGGATTTCATTTGAATTGCTGGATTTCATTTGAATTGTGTGATTTTACTTGAATTGCAGGATTTCATTTGAATTGTGGGATTTCACTTGAATTGCAGGATTTCAATTGAATTGTAAGATTTCACTTGAATTGCAAGATTTCAATTGAATTGTGGGATTTCATTTGAATTGCTGGATTTCATTTGAATTGTGTGATTTTACTTGAATTGCAGGATTTCATTTGAATTGTGGGGTTTCACTTGAATTTTAGGATTTCATTTGAATTGTGGGAGTTCACTTGAATTGTAAAATTTCACATTTAAATGTAATGTTTCGCTTAAATATAGAATTTCACATCATTTGCAAGGTTTCATTTGAATTGTTGGATTTCACATAAATTGTTGATTTGCACATAAAATATGTCTTAACATGAGTTATGAATGAACACATGATTACTTACACACATGAAATGCAGTCACACATGTCAATTTGGTTACAACAGGGATGTTAGATATAACTGAACTTTTACTAGGTACATGTGATCTCTCCCAATATTGGAGGGAGACTCACACTTTTAAGGTTCAAAATTATTTGAAAAAAAGGGGTGTTTTACATATTTTCAGAAATCTCCCTACTTAGAATAAGATATTTTCCTTCTTTGTTTATATGAAAACAACAAATCTCCCACTTTGGCCTCAGAAAAAGTTCACATGTGTGATAATAAAGACAATTTTTTTGTTTTGTTTACATACAACTACTTAGAAACTGTTGTGTATTGCTTGAGAATCCAAAGCAAAAAGTGCAGAATCTGACAAAAAGATCACACAGCTTCTAACTGGTTAATTAATCCACAAAATTTGCCCTTAAAATTAGCATTTTCAGTGTGAGAAAATTGAAGATTTTTTTGTTAAATCCTGGTTAGATTTCACTTTTCAATTATAGCTAAACTTCTTATTTTTAAATGAACTCTGAAGTGTGACTTTTTTTTAATACATTTTTGTTAGACTTAAAACAATGAGTTCATCTTCAGTTCACATCATGTGCATAATTGTTGCCACTCACTGAAGATAATGACTAACATGCAAACTAAATGTTGATGGTTTTACTGCCTAGTTCTAGATTCACTTCCTTCTTTATTATCTTTTGTCCTCACTTTAAAAACAATGTTGTTTTATAAGTAATTTTAAAACAATGAAATAAAAACAAAAACATGTCATATAATGAAACCAAGGGAGATAACATGTACAGTTTATGTGCATATTTGGTATGTACTATTTGTCTCCCTTGAATGTCTTTTTCTGAAGGGAAAATAACATGACTACATAATGCATTAGTAGTGCCCACCATTTGAAAAAAGAAAAAAAGTAACACTGCTTATTGTATATTGCTGCCAAATCAAATGCTCTGGTTGTAATCTTGTAGTTAGTCGACATTATTTGGCAAAACTATATCAGTCAATATTTCCCTGTTTCGTTGTAGATCAGAAAATATGGTGAATGAATGAAGTTTTGATGAATAACCATGATACACTTTTCCATTTTGGGTTTTAGGTAGAGTTTTTTTTTTTGAGATTGCCATAAGTGTTTTAATTTTCACTGCCATATTCAGTGCTCAAAATACCAATAGTTTTTTCCTCAGATATAAAATATTTCACATAAAAAATAATTGAAAATAGGCTGGCCATTACATTCCATTGATTTTGTAAGAAGAGTTAAAGTCAGTAATCTTGTCAATAGGTCTCTCACAACAATACATTGTAGGTGCTCAATAAAAATTGTCACATTGAAATCATTTTAATTACACCTTACAGTATAGGATGTGGATTTATTTATACCTGGCTACTCACATTTGTTCAGTTTCAGAATAATTAAAATAGACTTTTCAACCCTTATGAAGCTACATTTTGTTCATAACCCACATTATATAATTATATATTTTCTAACAACTGCATGGATAGGTGACAAGATATTAATTGATATCTAGCAGCAAACAGTGCAGATCCCACAATAGTAGCTTCCTGGTCTGGGTCTACACTTTTTATGTAAGCCTGATCAGTCACTGTTAAGCAGGTGAAGCATTCCTGTGAAGGGCCAATTAATATTTTGTGACCTATGAATATGATACATTGTCAACCTTCATTAAAGCAATGTCTTTTATTTATGCCTAGGATTGAAATTGGCTTCATTTCCACAGCTAGTGAAAATAAAAGGACCATTCATCCAAGGCTAATCTGTTAATACAATGTCTGTAAGCCAACCAGGCCTGCATTATACTCCACATTCAATCTTTTATGGAAGTCTTGTGGTTAACATTAGTACTAGGGATATTAAAGACAAAACATTGAGAGCTTTAATTTATAAATTCTAATAGAGGATTGTTATCAGTGAGTTTGAATGGATTGACAGCAAGTGCTGTGTTCAAGGGTTTAGCATGTTATTGTATTTTTTACATTTTGATTTTAGAATTAAGCAGCATTGCCATAACGCCTATGAGTATATTGGCAGCTAGTATTGCAGTTAATTATTTTAGCTTGTAAAAAGAAGTTAAGTGTTGTTTTTTTATTAACATTTTTGTATGTGAAATCAGTGCTGGGGATTTAAGTAAAGATATGTGCCAACATAAAAGTGAAAATGATACAAAAGTAATGTTGATTAGTTGAAAGTTGGTAAAGTTTGAATCTGTACTATAAATGAAACATAACTTGTCATAGCAACAGGTATATAACAGGGGTGTGCCTTATCGATATTTGAGTATACACACTATTTCTATGGGGATCCGGGAGCCGTTAATTCTGGGTGTTTTAAACACGCAAAATTTGCCTATAACTATCATTTGTAATGGAAAAGGTAATCTTTTTCCCTTGTCTATTTAACTTTTCATGGTATATTTATGGACAGACTTATTCGAAATTAACACAATGTCAACATAACTAAATTTATTTGCGTTACGAGTAATACTAGTAAATCAAGACTGTATACATGCTGGAAAAAGGTGGGTGCGAAATTTTTTGGAAGCAATTGTACACACGTGTGTAAGTGCATAAGCCCAGGCACGCCCATGTATAATTGTGTTGCATTTCCTCACATTCACTTCATTTGAAATAACAATGTAGAAAACAAACACACAACTTTTCAGACCCTTTCTATAAAGAAAGTGTAACAGCAATTGGATATCTCTTAAAAGGAAGTCTCCTAAAAGGAAGTGTTAGGGAGAAATGCCATGTAGGAGGGAAGGAATACAATGAGTGTGAAATGTTTGGGTGTATTCCTCTCTTCAATCAAGATACTGGAGTTGTGACGAGGTAAACTTTTTGATAATATTTGTTAAGCATTTTCCGACAACATCTATCAATTAAAGATTGTCTTGCTATTCAGAGGTTTGAGTCCCTGTTTTGGCGAAGTACATAATGTGGGCAGGTCTTCTAGCTGACCTGCGGTGCTCTTATATTCTACCCAGGAACTTGTCTGCTGTCTTCCTCCACCCAGATTGTTGGACACCGCTATTATGAACATAATTTTTTCACTTAGATGTATTTCTAAAAAACAAAACACTTGAACCCATTACATGATATAGATATCATTCACTCTATTAGCATATAACATAATTACTCCTGAAGGTTATTCCAGCAGGCAAAGACTGAGCAACCATTACACATTCTCATAATTTGCTTGTTAACTATGTTAAAGCAACAAGACATATTGCTGGTAATTCAGCTGCATATGGTGTAGATCAGAAGAATTGAGTGTGAACTGGCAGTTTTGGATCAAAACTATTTGCAATAGTCTAATCAATTTGTTCCTAAATAGTTAAAAGTTTACTTATACTATCCCATTCATTCTATATTTATTTTTGTGTAGCTCTATGCATTTCTTTCATATTTTCTAAGACAATTACATACATGTCATGATATGATATACTTATTAAAGATGTTCTGTCAACACAGATACAAGCACTTGAAAAAAACATATGAATGTTTATTTTTTCCCCATTAATATTATAAAGTTTCCTATTCATACAAACAATTATTGATCATGATGATCAATATGTATATCAATAAATTTACATTTGTTTAATTCATTTACCAATGACATTATTTTGTACAGATTATAAGTTTTTTTTAAGTTCAGAAACTGTTCCCACAAATATTTTAAATATTCATCTTAATATATTGTGGAGAAATACTTCCAATCATTGGTACATAAAACAGTTTAAGTTGAAAAATCTCTTTAAAAAACTGTACTTTTAAAATTCATTGTATTTTGTACTTCAAATCATTACTTGTGCTTGAAATTGATTTATGATAAGGGAGATAACTGATATCACCTTTAATAATTATAAAAATACAGGATTATGCTGCAGTTAGTTCCCTTGATAGACTATTCTGCAGACTATTGATTGAACTGTCCTATCTTTAACTGAGGCAGGAAGTTTGGCTCTTCATATATGAGTCATCATTTTGTCTGTAGGAAGAAATGATGATTTGTTGCTTTTTGAGAACCATGCAAATTTTATTACTATAATAACGAAAATTGTAGTAAAGAATTGATATTAGAAAATTGTTTTAAACAATATAGTCAAGCCCTTAACATATGTAATCCTACAAGTGATGTGCAGTTGGATGAAAAAAATGCACTGTATTGAAATATGAAACTTGGCTGAATATCTGCATTCAATCTATTTGTCTTCATCTTTCTGTTTTCTTTTTGTCCCCATTATGGATTGATTTATTTGATTATGACCAATTAAGGATTGTGTTCCTTTCAAAGGGTCATATACAGGGAATTAATATCATAATGTCCATAATCAGATTATGAATAAACCTTTACATTTATAAGTAGTCTATTGATTTGTGCTTTGTCCATGGCGGATTTTTTCTTCTTTATTGATTTCAATTTAAAACCCCTAAAGCACACATCAACAACTGGCAGGTAGTGTTGATTTATATTCGCCAATGCTTGTGTGCAGCTGTCTGACCAGAATTTGCACAATTTGCCCTTAAGTTTCTAGGAAAATGTCTTATCTTTCATTAAAATATTAGCAAACATCTTGGAATAGGTATGAATGATTTACAAATACATCTGAACAGCAGTTGCTTAGTTACTTAGAAATAAACTGGGCATCCCTATCCGAGTAATTGAGTGTTGGAATTATAACTCGGCAGACTGCTTGCTTCTCAATGTGGGTTCGAGCCCAGTCAGGGCAAATGGCTTGTGGTTGGAATGTAGGTCTTACAGTTGACCTGGGATACACTGGTGGTCATGATACACTGGTGGTTATTCTATCCAGAATGGGGTCTTCCTCCACCTAAATAGCTGGCCATCCTTATAATAACCATAATTGTGATTCTGTGATGTTTTTCTAAAATCAAAACACAACAGACATAAAAAACATAGTGTAGTAGAGAAATTTATGAAATATAAGGAAGGAATAGATCTGTTTTGTTGCAGTTATTGATTTTAAGGACTGGCGATGAAGATAAATCTCTTGTCTAGATACTGTATCTATTCGAAGACCAGACATCATACCTTATGTTAATACGACCTTAAAATCTAAAAACAGTGCTTATCTAGCAGTAAAGGTCCATTAGAAATTGCAAAATGCTTAACAGAGATATTGGAGGCAATTTTGTATATTTACATTGTACATTTTATTATGTTAAAAAAATAAGCCTTGAATAATAATCCTTAGATATTCCAGAGTTGTACAATTCCTGAAATTTTAAGACAAGATCAGTAACAAGCAGAATTTATTACTTGACTGTCTTTCTTGTCATAAATTACATTTCAATCTGTAATTGATAAAAAATTCTTGCATTAAACAAACAACACATTACACTAGTCTGTCTTAAATGGAATGACTCTATTTGAAACATGAACCATAAATTAACAGAGAAGCATGATAATGTACCCACTAACTTTTCCTTTCATTCCTCTGTGACTTGGGGATGTGTCAAATTTACATTATGCATACATGGCTTCAGAGACCTTTATCACCTTATTGAGGAATATGGAAATGTCAATTTAAAAGTGCCTTCAATTTTTTTTTTCATTTTTTAAAATATAATTCCTCAAGCTAGAAAATTTGTTCAGTATGGTAATCTAATTTATTTTCAATTTTCCAACAGCTTGGGAAATTTTCTCACAATGGCGCTAACTTTAAATATATTTCATTAAGCCTTTTTTTTTGTCCACTTTTAGAGGAAGTGTCCTTATAAGTGCAAACTTAAAAACATACACACTTTATTCTTAATAATGAAAAATTCATTTTCCTTTTTTTTCAGTTTTAAAACTTCCGAGATGATTTTTCTCCATAATATAATACTGAATGCTTTATTACTCACTCGAGAGGTATGCATGGCTGTAATGCTTCCTTAAAACAAGTTTATGGTTTCATGACTGTGTTTTTTAAAGCAATGGGAAACATTTCTTCAATGTTTATTGCTCCTTAGTAGCGGCATTAGGTGTGGAAATGTTGAATATCTGCCTCTAAATGAGCTGCCAGCATTGTATTAAATGTAAAATATGATGACATTGTTTTACAATCAAGAGTCAGCTTTTCACAAGGCCATATTTCGGCTCTAAAAGGTGTAATATACAAATTTAAAAAAGAAAAATTACTTCTTCGGTATTAAAAAAAACAAAGAGTGTGTACTCATGATTGAAAATAAGGTTATATTTATATACACCAAAGTCAGCTTTATTTATCTATAAGGTATCATTTTCTACTTCAGCGCATTATGAGTAGCATAACTACAAGTAAAAATATTATTTTTCTAAGTGAAATAAAAACCAATGACCATACCTGAAATGCACAAATGTTCTTATTATTTCATCCTTATTTCATCTTTAAACTTGTTTGTTTTTATTCAGAGAAATAAGTTATCCTTTATTACCTCCCTTGGGACCTAGAGTAAAATGATCAGGGTTTTATTTCACAGGGTTTTATTTCACTGTTATTTCTCACTCTTTTAGCCAAAGGGATGAAAGAAATAATTAAAGTCAATGTTGATAATGAATTAAAAAAAGAGAAATGAGACTTAAAATGTGTCATTGTTCATTGTTCCATTATACCTCAATCCCACCCACACTTAAAACGTGTCTTTGTTCATTGTTCAATTATACCTCAATCCCACCTACACTTAAAACGTGTGTTCATTCATTGTTCAGTTATACCTCAAGCCCACACACACTTTAAACGTGTCTTCGTTCATTGTTCAATTATACCTCAAGCCCACACACACTTTAAACGTGTCTTCGTTCATTGTTCAATTATACCTCAATCCCACCCACACTTTAAACGTGTCTTTGTTCATTGTTCAATTATACCTCAATCCCACCCACACTTAAAATGTTTCATTGTTCATTGTTCAATTATACCTCAATCCCACCCATATTTTACAAGTGGCATTGTTCATTGTTCAATTATACCTCAATCCCACCCACACTTAAAATGTGTCATTGTTCATTGTTCAATTATACCTCAATCCCACCCACACTTTAAACGTGTCTTCGTTCATTGTTCAATTATACCTCAATCCCACCCACACTTTAAACGTGTCTTCATTCATTGTTCAATTATACCTCAATCCCACCCACATTTTACAAGAGGTATTGTTCATTGTTAAATTATATCTCAATCCCACCCACACTTAAAACATGTCTTCATTCATTGTTCAATTATACCTCAATCCCACCTACATTTTACAAGTGGCATTGTTCATTGTTAAATTATACCTCAATCCCATCCACATTTTACAAGTGGCATTGTTCATTGTTCAATTATACCTCAATCCCACCTACATTTTACAAGTGGCATTGTTCATTGTTAAATTATACCTCAATCCCATCCACATTTTACAAGTGGCATTGTTCATTGTTCAATTATACCTCAATCCCATCCACACTTAAAACCAATCTTCGTTCATTGTTAAATTATACCTCAATGCCACCCACAAGTGTCTAAGATCATTATTCAGTTATACCTCAATTCCACTTACACATTTGTTAACAGACTATTCCTAACTGAATATTTAAAACTATATTGTTTTAATTACTTTCTTCTTTATAAATGAGATGCATTATTTAATTCCCTGCCTATAATTTGCAAATATTCCCTTGTTAAATTCCTTGCTTATGATTAGCAAAATATTCCCTCGTTTCCCTCTCTACAAAAGTTAAATTATTTTTTCTCAAGTCATTAATCCTGTGGAAGAAGTTAGTTTTCAGGCAGTCATGATAGTTTTTATGCAGTCATGATGGCTTTCTACAGGAAGTGCAGAATAATAACTGGGATATATATCTGAAGCTGGTTTTTGATATTCATCCTGTAGTGAATGGGTTATTTCCTTCAGCCTCGACTCTCTGACGTTTGTCAGATTCTTTTTTTAGCACTTTACCTGCTTGGTGCAACTACATCCGGTTTCTGTACAAAAAGGTGCAGATACAGATCTACACCTTCTGTTGAGTCTAATGTAGTCATATGTGTCAATTTTTTCATCCAGTATATTAGCAAAAAAAAAAAGGGACTTTGTGTAGATTATTTACAAATGTTACATGTTTATTTCTAGCCAGCTTAGTGCCAGTAATTGATCATGGTTTGGGGAAATAGTGTAAATTCTGATTATCCAGCTTCTGGGAGATGGGTGATCAGAATATGCATTATTTTGTCATTGAACTGCTAACATTTTTTTGTGACCTTTTGCATCTGCTGTTATAAAATAAAGACAAAAATTCAGTATGGGTTTTTATTTAACAGAATAGGTTAAAAGTAAAAAACAAATGCTTGTGTGGTGCCCATGGCGTAGTGGTATAGTCGCCGATTTGTAACTCCACTGACTGATAAGCCTCTCACAGTGTGGGTTCAAGTCCTGTTCAGGATGAGGGACTTAATGTGAGGTCTTCCAGCTGACCTGCGGTGTGCCGGTTGTTCTACCCAGCATTTGTCTGGGGTAATCTTCCACCAAAGAAGCTGGACATCACTATAATGTTCATAAATGGTCACTATGATGTATTTAAAAACAACAACAATAAAAACAACAACAAACAAATTCTTGATCAGTCTACATATTAAACAGAGGTATGTTATAATATTGAAACTCTCAGCCCTTCATTGAGGGGGTTCAAGTCATGGTCAGGGGAAAATAATCTTGAGGTTATCCACCTTACCTGTATTGTGCCTGTGGTTCTACCTGTATATAAGTCTGGAGACAATCATTGGTTGGATTATGTTGCCAATATGACCATAATTGTGTCTGTACTTGTGCTTTGACAAAAAACATTTATAAACATCTTCCATTGTGTGTGAACTTATTAGGATATTAATATTGTATTTAAAATGCTAAAAATACAAGATAATTAGTATTGAAAAGAATGTGTTAAGAAAGAAGAAATTGGAAGGATTCTTTTGAAGCATTTGTATAAAAATACACACGTTTGGTGATTTTTATATAATTTTAAAATTTTGTTAAAACACAGCAATGTAAGAAGTTTAGATGTCAACACAGACAATATTTATTATATACCCAGCTTAAAGTGTTTGCTTTAAATGTATCTTAAAATAAAGTCTACAGTCTTTTCTAAAGGGAAAAAAAGTTCACAGTTGTCAATTTTATTTGTGTAGTGTGGCGTTTCTTGTAATGTAAGGCACTGATGAGGGGTTTCCATAATTATCCTGGCAAAGATTACATGGTTTCTTAGCTTTTAACTAGCTAAGCATAAATTAACCCTTATCATGCTACAATTTTTTGAAAAGCCAACATAATCTGAATTATTCAGACAGCTAACAGCTACACATAGGTAACAATTTACATTGCTAGGGTCTAAGCAGAAAATATTGCAGATCTTGTTCAGACAGCTCTCTCCACAGGTGCTGACTGATCTGGATCAACACTGCCTTCAATGTCTATAAAGTTGCACTTAGCTCTTGGCAGGATTAGAATTTAAGTCAAAAGTTCAGATCCAGATAATCCTGCTTCCAGTAGTAGCTGTCTGATCAGGATCTACACAATTTGCTTCTAGCAATAAGTGAAATTTCCTTATTCATCTACTTGTTAGCAAATAACTACAATTAAGTTGTTTTCTTTACATGTGTAGCAGATTATGGCCTTTTAAAGTATATTTCAAATATAATGAAGTATCGTAAGGCCACACCAGTTTCACGTTTACTGGTAGTTTCACTTCCAACAGAAACTAATAGGTGCTTGAAAGCTGTTGCATCCTGTCAGATCCGTTATGGGGCTTTCATTATTGTAGAACTACAGCCAGACTGTTTTCAGAAGTTCAGGCTGTTGTGGTTTGTGATATGGATTGTTCACTGTTTAAATTTTAGATTTCTTTTTCTCCGTGTTTGTTTTGAGTGCTTGTTAAAGCCTTGTGCTGAAAAGTGTACATGTAAAATGCAAAAATTTTAATTGTTTCCTTTTCTAAGTTTTGCTGAAGATTTTTCAATGTGTGTTATCAGCAATATTTTGTTTTAATTCCTGGTTTGGAGTAATGACAGTTTCAGTTTCATAAAAACATGGTTACTTTTTTGTAGGTCACATGTAAGGGCGGTTCATTATTGGAGATCTCAAAGACATGATAATTATAGTAAAGAACAACTTACTGTTATTCAGCAAGTAGAGAAGTATAATTAATTGTTATTCAGAAAAAAAAAGTGTAGAAAAGCGTAGCAACATTTGTCAAGCAGTAAAGAATAACTAATTTTTTCTTAAGCAAGTTGTAAATAACAGGTTTAGCAAAAAGTGGAACGAATTGCTTATGGTTATTTAACTAAAAGAAAAGACAAATATATGGCTATTAAGCTAAAAGAGAATATTTAATCATGGTTATTTAGCTTATATAATTATAGAATAACTTAGGGTTATCTAGCTTGTAGTAATGGATATCTTACAGATGTAACAGGATTTTGTTAAAACTGTTACATGGTTCAATTGAGGTGTAGTCGTATCAGGCTGGGAGTTGAAATAAAGGAAAAAGAAAAATTCCTCTACACTCCTGGCACATCACTGGATAGATTTGCATCAAGGAGTGCCTCTTGGAATATTGATCGTGGTTCATGAAAGATGAAAATCATGTAAAAGAAAAGACACGCAAAATGAACTGAATGATTGAACAAGTGGCTGGCTTGAAGCTGCTACAAGTTAAAATTTGCTTAAGTTTAAAAAAGTTGACATAATTTAAATTCTTAATCAGATATATTGCCTTCTGTTGTTTTTGGAGTGTTTCTACTCTGTTGTTAAGCTGAATTTCTTTAAAAAAAAGTCAGTTTCTTAAAAAGAAGTCAGTTTTAACATTAAATTGTAGTCACTAGAAAGCATTCAGTTGTAACATAAAATCATAGCCACTAGAAAGTATTCAGTTGTAACATAAAATTCTAGTCACTAAAAAAGCAGCTGTTGGAAAAATTGCAGTGTGTTGGTAGTTTGTTATTGTGAGAAAAAATTGAGGAATTTAACAAGAAGTCCGATAATTGTTTTTTTGGTTATCTTCCTTTCTTTTTTTCTTGTAGGAAGGTTTCAAGAAAAGTACTTCAGGAAACTTAAACAGGAACTTAAATAGTTGGAGTACCTTGTGCATAAAGTAAAAAATTTGCAGAAATACAATTGCATCTCACTGATTGGATGTGTTAGTTGTCACAGACATACTTTGGATTATTCATAATGTCATATGCAGGATCATTGGTTCTTCTACAAACCTGGATGATCACGTACAGTTGTTGAATTGGATATATTCTGACTTGTATCTTGAATAGCTTGGATATCCTGAGTGACGAGGGATTGGAAATCTTAACTTTGACGAGAAATGCAAGCGTTTGCTTAAAATTTTCTTAGACTTTAAAATAGTTGGACAAAAGTTGATCAGTCTGTGAGGAATTATAGACAATACTAGTGTTTATCTATCTTTGTCAAATCAAAATACTTGTTTCAGGGGATTTTGAGGATTAAAACTGATGTACAGGAATTAATGCGGATTTTGAGAATCTTTAGCTGATTTTGAGGAATTCCAGAATTTAAAGACAAGTCTTGAAGTTGATTTTGATCTTGAAGTTGATTTGGAAGATTAAAGCTGATCTTGAACAATTAAAGCAGATCTTTTTTTTTAGTTTTTAAGACTTAGAGAAGTGTACAGTTACAATGATGACAATTCTGGAGACGATTTTGTTGTCTCTCGACCGTGTGGGATTGTTAAGATGTAAAGACTGTCTAAAGTCAAAGAAGAAAACTGAATATGAGGAGATTCATGGGTAGGTGGTACATACAGGAGAACGAAGGGGGTGGGGTCATAATGAGTGGGAGATGAACTTGTAGAAAAGATTGGTCTTCCATGTTTTTGTTTTATTTTTTGGTGTTGATGTTGCTATTGACTTAAAAAATTACTCCGCTACGTTGTCAAGGTCATGTGGCATTAAACATGTTATTAGTTGTGTCGAATTGTGATATATTTGTTTGGGGTTGAAACAGTGCTGACTTTCCTGCATAGATTTTGTAAATTTTAAGGCATATGTTGTTGTAGCTTGTCAAACATATTTTTGTAATGATAAAATAATTTGAGATTATAAAGTCGATCCATATACAATTTTTCATGTATGCAAATTTTTATTTCTAACAAATCTTTTTCTACCTACTTTACTCTTTATCAAAAAAGAGATTATAGAGCATGTTTTGTATGTTTTTTTTTTTTGTAAGTCTTCTGCTCCATGATATCAAAAAACTTTCTTTTTTACTTTACAATTGATTTAAATCTGTTTCTATTTTCAGTGATGGGGGTTTTCTTGCACATAACGCCACCAAGGACACGTACCCGGCTCCGATCCCTACCAAGAAGGTCAACTTTATCAAGGGCAATGGAGCGACCATCACCGATGCCAATCACAACACCGGTGATGGAATTTGCGACCTTCCCGCGTATAATGACTGTGTCGTAAGTACCACTATTTTATCTTTTAATTGTCTGCCCTTGTTTCTCTCAAAGTCCCTATGTTTCACATTATGGATTTGTTTGCTTTTGTTTCTCACAATGTCACCAAAGCTTGAGATACGGGATTTGTCGGATGTTGTTTTTCTCAATGTTATCAAGTTCCAGATTTTGAAATTGCCTGCCCTTGTTCTAGATTAAGGGCTTGTTTCTAGTGATATAGCCTCTATTCCTTTAATCTCTTGTACACTGGTGCTCATAAAAATTTTGTCACTATGGCAATATGTTTGATTGTCAACAAATAATTGATTGGTTAAGAAATATGAGATAGCTACAAATAAAATTAGACTTACTCCCTTTCTCTGGAGCATTAATTATCATCATGCTGTTTTGAATTCTTTGCCACAATGTTGTATAGAATAGATGTTTTTCACAAAAAAAATAGTAGTCTTGTTAAGCGGGCCATTTTCTACATATTAGATGCATAAATAGGAATTTTATCTTAAATTTTATCAGGCTGACATAACCAACTATGTCCTCTATTTTAGTGTCTTGCATCCAAATTTGTATAAGGGCTGGCTGAAAAAAACATCATGTAATGATTTGCAATAAAATATACAACCGTTTATAATATTCAAGTTGTTGTTGTGTTTTTTTTAATGAATTTGAAGGGAAAAAAAATCAACTGCAGCCAGACAAAAGATAATGTAGCTGGTCCTCTTAACAAAACATTTCTTTAACAAAACATTTCTTTAGCCTTATAATTTATTTAACCAGTTTGTTTGATAGTATATTTTTTCAGTATGGTTGTAGTAACATTACCAAGGTTCTGACTCATTCTGTCCTCTTTGACAATAATTTAGTAGGTAGATTATTTTTTTTTATTTCAGTCACAATAATAATTCCAACTTCAATTATTTTATGTATATATTTTGTACTGGGTGATAAACAGTGTCAGGATAGGGTAACTGGGTATGGGATCATGCAAGGGTGTTTGAGGGCATGATATACTCAGTGATAGCAGCACTATATTTGCATCAAGTATTCTCCATTTTCAGGGCAAGGAAAAGTTGTCAATGGGATGATAAACCCAACAAATATATTTAATCCTTTTGTTGCCTGTAATACCTGGAGCAGTTATATGTTATCATTTATATTAGAAATTTAGTTCTTGTATGGAAGATTTACCACATGTCTCGTTAATATTCTTACTGGTTTTAAGCCCTAATTAGTCATTGGGTCGACCTCTGTAATCTTTGCCCAGTCTAAATGTAGTATGAGGGAGATCTGTGGAAACGTACTCAGAGTGTAATTACACCCAGTCACCCAGTCAGAGTAGGTGACTAATACTGGTATATTGATTCTAGAGTTTTGTTGCTATGTAACACATTATCTCATCAGTGAAAAAGTGGTTTTAAAATGATTTGTAGTGAAAAGAGAATACATGTTCTGGCATTTTGATTAATTTAAGTTGATGCATAGACTTGTACTGTGTAAAATAGTATATGTTCTCAAATTAAATGAGGAGAGAATATGACTGTTTAAATTATTAATTGTATTGCAACAATGTGTAATTATGTATGCACCTTTTATAAAGTCAACTACTGTGTGGCTATGAGAAATTGACATTTTATGCAGCAGACTGCATTCTTTTTATAGATTGCTTTTTTTAAAGACAGCTCAATAATTTATTCTAACAATGTATTAAAAGAAGCTTACATAATTTGTTATTTACAAGACAGATGAAGTGGTAGGAATAATTTGGATTGCTACTTTTATCTAAGGTGGAAAAAATAGCCCCCCCAATATTAGTTTCTAGATAAATATGAAGACTGTGCTAGTAGGATAATTGATTAAAAATGGTGGAACAATCCTTTTTGTGTATTTTTGCCTAAGAAAAATTAGGAAACTTCCTTGGAAATATCTACATAGGTCTGGTTCCATTATTAGCACCATTCTATCAGTGTTGAGTATCTGAGTTATAGAGATGCATTGGTCCTAGCTGCTGCTGCTACTGCTATTGCTGCTGCTGATGATGATATATTTGTGCCACTGCCATATATTATTCAGACCCTATCTGTCACACTGTCCATATACTAATGGTATGTTTCATATCATTGTTTAACTGCAGTCCTCTCAATTTGACAAACTGGTCTGGTCAGTTTAAAAGCTTCCAAATACAAATCTACAGTGTATCATTGTTGTATATATATATGATAACATGAGTCAGCCTCAATTTGTTTATTTATTTATTTTTTGTGGGGAGTGGGGGTAGGGACTGAGTTTTTTTTGTGTGTGTGTGTGGGGAGTGGGGTTGGGGACGGAGGTGGGGGTGCTTGAGGTGGTGGTGTTGGGAGCGGTGTTGCACAATATACCAAAGTCAATAGAATGATACAGGTATAGCTTGTTCTCTTGTTAAAGCTTAAGCAAATATAAGGGTAGGTGTCAGGATGTTACTAGGTGTGGTATCATACCAGGTATTCATGGCATGCTATACATAGTGAAGACAGCACCATATATACTTTAAGTCGACACAAGGTGTGGTATCATACCAGGTATTCATGGCATGCTATACATGGTGAAGACAGCACCATATATACTTTAAGTCGACACTAGGTCTGGTATCATACCAGGTATTCAAGGCATGCTATACATAGTGAAGACAGCACCATATATACTTTAAGTCGACACCATCTTCAAATAATTGAAATCTAGACCATAGACCCAAAACATATTTTTATTATTATTCTTTTGCTCAGTTTAGAATGTCCCAGCTGTATTTGTTTTCCATAAACACTAGCAGGACCCCTAGAAGGAAAATAAACATATGCTTAAATTGAAGAAATAACTTTTTATAAATGTGTTTATTTAAGGTTTTCATTGAAAAAAGGTTATAATCAATATTTAGCTCTTTTAAGTTTGTGTTTATCTATGTTTGACAGTCAGTAATCAACAAAAAACAACAACAAGTTAAGATTACTATTTTCCAATATGAAATGGTAATTGACTGGTCTGTTAAATTTTCCAGCACATTACATTAGAGTATTAAGGGGATCATTTTTGTCTTGATATTTTCTAAAGGACAATATGATATGTTACATTTTTAGTATAAATCATTAATTGGCCATTTTCTTGAGAGCTTTATTATCATGCCTAACAATGAATTTATTGTGTGAATACACAAAATGGACTAAATCTAAAATTACTAAAAGTTCTGGCACATCCAAAGCAGACCTAACTTAGTGGTAAGACTTTTTTAGTGTCTACGCTGATTATCTTTATGGCATGTATATATTTGTGAGCATCTGTGGTCTCTTGTTTAAGATGTTGGCCTTCGGAATGGTAGGTAATGAGTTTAAACCCTGAAACTTACCTTGAGATGTTAGTCTTTGAGTTAGACTTGTTAGTCTTTGAGTTAGACTATCTACAGTACATTTCTCCAGGTACACAGTCCCTGAATACAGGAGCTCAGTACCTGAGTACAGGAGCTCAGTACCTGAGTACAGGAGCTCATAACCTGAGTACAGGAGCTCTGTTCCTGAGTACAGGAGCTCAGTACCTGAGTACAGGAGCTCATAACCTGAGTACAGGAGCTCTGTTCCTGAGTACAAGAGCTCAATAACTGCATACAGGAACTCAGTACCTGAGTACAGGAGCTCAGTCCCTGAGTACAGGAGCTCAGTCCCTGAGTACAGGAGCTCAGTACCTGAGTACAGGAGCTCAATACCTGAGTACAGGAGCTCAGTCCCTGAGTACAGGAGCTCAGTACCTGAGTACAGGAGCTCAGTACCTGAGTACAGGAGCTCAGTACCTGAGTACAGGAGCTCAGTCCCTGAGTACAGGAGCTCAGTACCTGAGTACAGGAGCTCAGTCCCTGAGTACAGGAGCTCAGTCCCTACAGGAGCTCAGTCCCTGAGTGCAGGAGCTCAGTACCTGAGTACAGGAGCTCTGTTCCTGAGTACAAGAGCTCAATAACTGCATACAGGAGCCCAGTACCTGAGGACTGGTTTTGCCCAGGAAATAAGCAGTAAAGTGGGATTTATATGAAAATTGTTTTCAAATCAACTGTAAATAGATAGGGATTAATTGTTTAAAGTTATATAATCCAAATGCTATTATATAGCAGTTAATGTACTCTTTATACTTCAACAATTTATTTCTCTGGTCTGTACAGTCAACTAAAAAAAACAATAAACAATAATCAAAATATTTACACATACAAAATGATAAGGGCATAAATGCACAAAAGTGTAACATTATATTATAAAGAGTAGTAGAGAAGAGAAAAAAGGTGAAAGTAAAAATTCATACTCGTCAGAAGAAGTACAAAGTATAGCTCACACTTGAAATAATGGCAAGAACCGTAAGTGTATAAAGTGATATAATATGATGTGAACTTTTACATATAACAAACTCAGAAAGTGCAAATTTATCTGAGATTTCATCTTTCTATTATAAAAGCTGGCAGGGTCTCCCCTGACTGTGTGGGCGTAATATCCCATTCATATTCTATAAAGGTATTGATCGAGGCATCTTTCCTCCAGCCTACTACAGTAGTCATGAATTTTTATTTTTATTTTCAACAACTCCATGCGAAGGAAACAAGACATAATTGAACACTTTTTTGGCAAATAGTGTAGATCCTCATCAACCAATCCCATGCAGGCAAAGAGTCTAATCGTTGTCTGTTAAAGATCCATCACAAAATCATACGTGTTTCTGTTGCTTCTCTCATTGTGTGGGATGAAAAGTAAGATTAGAGAGAGTACCTGTCTTAATGGAATCTGAAATGGGAAGTCTCACAGCTGTAATGATTTTGTAAGGCTTTTAGTTTTAATGTTTTGAAAGTGTTTGTGTTTTTCTCTAGGAACTATTTTAAAAGAAGACAGTAATTGTGTTGAGGGAAGAGAACAGATTAAGATAGGATATATAGACATCCTAAGTTTCTTGGCGTCTCAAAATCATTAATTGATGTTTATGCTAGGCTATTAGTTTGCTGAGGGAAGAGAACATATTAAGATAGGATATATAGACATCCTAAGTTTCTTGGCGTCTCAAAATCATTAATTGATGTTTATGCTAGGCTATTAGTTTGTTCAGGGAAGAGAACATATTAAGATAGGATATATAGACATCCTAAGTTTCTTGGCGTCTCAAAATCATTAATTGATGTTTATGCTAGGCTATTAGTTTGTTCAGGGAAGAGAACATATTAAGATAGGATATATAGACATCCTAAGTTTCTTGGCGTCTCAAAATCATTAATTGATGTTTATGCTAGGCTATTAGTTTGTTCAGGGAAGAGAACATATTAAGATAGGATATATAGACATCCTAAGTTTCTTGGCATCTCAAAATCATTTATTGATGTTTATGCTAGGCTATTAGTTTGCTGAGGGAAGAGAACATAATAAGATAGGATATATAGACATCCTTAGTTTCTTGGCGTCTCAAAATTATTAATTGATGTTTATGCTAGGCTATTAGTTTTGATGTAATTGAAAAATTTATTGAAATTATTTTGGCTTGTTATAATGGAATATTAAAAAAATAATCTCACTTTTAGATTTTAGCTAGCTTTATTTTAAAAGTATTATTGACTGTTCTGCTTTGCTACAGAATCTTTTTTAGCAGTGCATTAAAATTGTTTCTCCTACAGTTGATATCAAACTGTTATTTAAACTTGTATAAATCCAAAAGTCACAATTTCTAGCTATGGACTTTCCCATTATATACATCATTGTAAATCATAATCTTGGTTTCCCTATCAGTAGACAGTTTATAGTTCCTTGGGGAGTTTCTGCTGACAATGTCCTGCTTTCTCACTAATGCATGCAGCAGTCAACCCTTAAGCTGCTGAGCTTAAATTGATAGTAAATCAGAAAGTATGATTCCAGATAGGAAAGAACCTGCTGGTTGCCATCGGATCAGAAATTGGCTTTCCTTTAGTTTAATGGCTTAGGTATCTTATTGATTACTTAGGTACTTAGGATTTGTATGGGTTGTTGACAAATGTTATATGTCAGTAAAGGGTTGGGGCAGGAAATAATTGGACAACCAGTCCAGGGAACTAATGACACCAACAAATACATTTATAATCACCGTGTTCTTGTCAGACTTGCAGACATGGTACATACATTTCCTGAACATGGGTCTGGTTTATTTATTTCTTCACTTTGGCTTATTTTACTTCTATTTATGCATACTTTGGTTGAATGTTGTTTGTGTCTATGATGGAGAAAGTGTGATTTCTATCCAAAGTCAAAATCAAGTTATGATTTGTAAAAAAAAAATCAGAAATAATCAGTGATATAATTTTGAAATTAAAATTTGAGATTTGCATTTTTTTTATGTCAAAGGGAAGTAAGCCATACTGATATTCTATATAATGAGTTGTATAGTTATCTCCCTTGACAATTTCCATTCAGGAACTTTCATGACTACTGTTACATAATTGTATACGTGTTTCTTTCAATGTGTTCTGAGCAACAGATTTTTTATTAAATGTTTCTTGAAATAGATCAGTAATTGTATTGGCTTACATTATTTTGTCATCCTTAGATTAATAGTCCTTGTAGTGTGATATTTTCAAGTTGTTTTGGACTGGGGTCCTGTAGTTAAACACTTCTATAGATTAACCTGACCAGGTTAACATCTCCACCTGAGCATATCAATAGATTAATGTGAATCAACTTAATATATATTTGATTAAGTGACCAATGTATAATTGAGTCGAAATTTTAACAAATCATATGCTTGGCTGCAGGTAGGTATTGGATTTACTTGAGGCAACTTTTAAGCCCTACTCTCTTATATTATTCCTCACTAGATCACTGTATTAATGGAAATCTCCCTTCTTTCAATACATACCTTGAAAATGAGCCTTTATACATAATTGCTATTTTAATGAAGGTTGTTATAATGGCTTAACGTGGATCAACTTCAGGCATTGTTCGAGATGAATACATTAAATCTGTGTCAGCTTGGGAGCAATTCTTCCACGCCACTTGAGAACTAGGCTCATGTTCTGTGGAAGAAGTGTCCATTCATTTTGAAATTTTTGTTGCATTTGATAAAATAGAAAAAAAAAGCAGTTTATTTATTTTCAATATGGTGAATGATAAGCCCTATTCATGTTATATTTTATTGATAACATAGTCTTAAAGGTGGTATACGACACCTTGCATGTAACAAATACATGAAACAATAACTTACTCCTGTTTTGTGGACTTTGGTCATGACTTCTTCAGAAACTCATCTTTTAGTCAAAGTCAAAACAACTTTGAACACAACTTAAGTTGTTAGGCAGAACACATTGTGAAATGTGGAAGCAGAAAGTGCAAATGATTCTACTTGTAACTCCACAGCCCCACGCCACGTGGGTTCAAGTCCTGGTCCTTGTGAGAACTTTTATGTGGGGAGGTTTTACAGTTAATCTGCTGTGCGCTGGTGGTTTTACCCAGATATAGGTCTGGGGTCTTCCTCCACTCGTAATTAGCTGGACACCGTCAATTTGACCATCACTGTTTTGGTGCATCTTAACACACACACACACAAAAACAACCCTAAAAGAAGCAAACATCTTAGCATCTTAACAGTTAAAATATCCACTGGTCCTCCAAGCTGTACTAACTGTAAGCCTGCTAAGAGTGAGTTGTCAATCTAGGTCACCTTGATCCTGTACTAATTACTGCATTGAGTGTTTATGATAACCTCCTAACGAGAACCAATATGTAGGAGAGGTGGTCCCTGTTGCTCTGTGGTGGATCCATCACAGGTACCAATTTACATTGGATGCTGTATTTCAATCCACTCTTGAGGGTGATTTCAAGTGTTGCATTTTATAATTACATTTGCATCTTGTTAAAGCTGGGTTGATAATTATACAAACTAAACATTTTGTGATTTTGTCCTGCTATGGGATTTTACCTGTTACTCTGGTTTTGGTTTTATTTCCAAAGTCCATGGCAGTGACCAATTATATGATAATTTATAGAGATGTCCAGCTATTTTGGTGGAGGAAGACCCATACAGTCAGAGCAGTTTGTTAATATCTATTACTTAGTTAAAGGCAGGATATGTGTCAACATTATTTAAATATAATTAATACATATATAATGCAACACAATATTTGGAAGAACAATTAACTGTACCTAGATAACAAGTTAAGGTAAATCATTATGATATATATGTAAAATTATTTTTATACATCATTAGAATTATTTTTTTTTAAAATGTTTGGGCGTTCGTGTGATTGTAATGTATGGTGTGTGTATATTTGTCCCTTTATGGTTTGTTTGATTAAGGATTCCTCTCTTGATTAGGTTCTCCAACTGCCAGGTGAATCTATGCCTGTTATATACAATGATCATTATTACATCATGTCAGATACTAGTCTTGTTCATTGGTTGTCAGGAGTGAGTTTTAATGAGAGAAAAAAAAATGTGACAGAGGACTTAAAATGGTTGTCAGTTATAGTTAGAATTTCTGTGCAGGGGGTCTTGCTTGTTTAGAGGGGTGCATGGCTCTATCCTTAGCCTGCATCACATGAAGTGATTAGGTTTAGACAAAAACTTGTAGATTAAGATCAACCAGTTTCCACTGGGACTTTCCTGAACAAGTTCTCTGTTGTTGGCTGATAAGGTTTATCAGCACATTTTGTTTTTGTTACATGACATTTGTTTGCAAATAATTAAGAATTAAGTATGGATGATGAACCAATAAGCAAAATAAGGGCTTAGCTGCTATATTTTGGAATGTTATATTGGTGAAGGTACATTACAGGTGTGAGCTTGCTTTTTTTATAACATTATTATGATAAGGAACTTTATGTTCTTGTATATTCTAATTGTGTTTTTTATATTAGGTAACAATATAAGCAGAAATTGCAAATAACAGAAAATAGATTTGTGAAAACTTGACGGTAAATTTGTGTTGTTAAGGATTTTGGATTTTAATAATTGTGATGTATTATGAAGGATTAATATTAATGTTAGGATGGTACAGTATAAGTGGACCATAATATATGTTGACATTTTAAGACAAATGTTTAATCATTCAACTAAAGTGTCTGTTCATGGGTATACTCACAAGTGAAATGTCTCTTAAAAAATGACATCTTTTTATTTTTCATAGTGTAAGGGCCAGAATTTCTCAAGGAGATTAAAAACCAACAACTCCAGCACTAATGGTTTGAGAATGCAGTAAAATTAAATAAGAACCTTACAAATGGAGTATCAATTTACTGGCAGTTGTTTCATTTCTTTATTTTGGTGTGTTCCTATCTGACTTCTTCCTAGCAGTTTCCTTGATATTGGTCTAGTTTGAGGGTTATTGTACTTAAACTGAATTTCTTTTTGTTAGCAGTCTGGTGTCTTTTGATTATGTAATCACTTGCTGATAGCTATATTGGCCACAGATTTCTTCTTGCTTACTTGCCTTGTAAATGAACCAAGGTAGAAGATTAAAGACTTGAACCTAGATTTTGTGGAATTCTAATGATATTGTAGAAAAACTGAGACTTATAATTCCTGCGTTTTGATTGATTGCAGGTTATTGATTTATAGTTAAAACACAAAGCATCATGCAGTTTATTGATTTATAGTTAATACACACCAGCATCATGCAGGTTATTGATTTATAGTTAATACACACCAGCATCATGCAGGTTATTGATTTATAGTTAATACACACCAGCATCATGCAGGTTATTGATTTATAGTTAATACACACCAGCATCATGCAGGTTATTGATTTATAGTTAATACACACCAGCATCATGCAGGTTATTGATTTATAGTTATTAAACAGCAGCATAATGCAGGCTTCAGTTTTGTTGTGTTGCAGTTACTTTGCTGTTTTATCAACAATCTTAATGTTTATGCAAACACATATTCTAGACTGATTTAATCTCCATGTAAATAAAGATAACATTTCAATCTAAATTACCGTAAAACAATTTTCAAAAGATGATTATTCTATAAAAAGAGCTTTAATGTGGATGGTAAGTCTTTATGTATGGACTCAAACAAATGGTGTTGTTTTAATGGAAAGTTGTCAGACTGAAAGTGTACAACACAGTTTTTGTATCTTTACTTACTAGCACCATTTGCTTCAGGATTTTCAACAGTTGTGTCAATTGTTTTTCACCGCCACCCACTCCAATGTTTCTGTAGTAGCTATACTGATGTACAAGGTATTTGATTGATAGTTCTCTCTTAAAGTCTTTAACAGATCAGCACCTATGTTTTAAAACAGGAATTTTAACATAGAAGTTGTTGTCAGATGATGATTGGCAAAGCTGTACAACAGAAACAAGAAAAAGCACCATTTTTTATGGTTATTAATCGGGTAATCTTCAATGCATGAAAAAAACGAAACAAGTTATTAATGTGAATCTTAATCTGCATATCACAAATAACTCATGTTGGAAAATATTTGGAAAACAATCTCTGTTTGCTGCAAAGTCTCCTGCTATTTTGTTTTAAAATACAGTGTGCCAATGGTTTTACCCAGGCATTTGTCTGTTTTTTTCCCATCACCAAAATAGTTTGACAAGAAAAGAAAAAAATAAGCAAAATCATTACAGACATGTTAAGTCTCAGCACAGTGCTGAAAGCTTTAAATAAATGTCTCAGGATCTCTGTTGGCCCCTGTTATTGTAGGATGTTAAGTTGGCTGTTTCGTCAAAACATTTTGGGTGTTGGATTGTTGTTTGTGTTTTAGGTGTAGTTTTAATGGACAAATCATGTTGGGTTATGTATCGAAATAGTTTGTTTTTGTTTGTTTTGGCGGAGTTTTGTTTTGTGTGAAATTATCTTTGTAATTTGATCCGCTTTCTTCCTACTACTAGTGTTCATCTTGTTGTCAAACACATTTGTTTCTTTCCCAAAGACAGCATGCATAAGATCTTTTTTGTTTTATTTTGAGCAAAAATGCCTGTGGTATAGTGGTAAAATCGCTGATTTATAACTTTTCTGACTGCTAAGCCTTTCACCGCGTGGGTTTGAGTCCAGTTCGACGCTAAGGACTTAATGTGAGAAGGTCTTCCAGCTGACTTGCGGTGCGCTGGTGGTACTACCCAGACATGTGTCAGGGGTCTTCCTCCACCAAAAAGCCGGATGTTGCTAAATAATGATCATAAATAGTTGCTGCAATATATTTCAAAAACAATACAGAACTTTGTAGAAGTGAATATGGATGTGTTTTGTAAAGCTTGTATGTTGTTCATACACATTTTTGAGTATATTTCTTATATTTTGTTTTATGTATTTTGTACTTTTTCATCTTCCATTTGTGAAGAAAAAAAAAAGGGTAACTGACCCACTGTTGTCATCCTTGATGCTGATTTACTTTTTGGTTAAGGTTTATTATTTGAAACTGTCAAAGTAATTCACTTCAACCTTGGAATACAGGTTTACTTTCAAAAATAAACCCAATGTCAAAGGAGCAGATAATTTGGCAGAGTTATACACCCTTGTTGATACATTTTCATGCACTGTGAAGGTGGAGTGCACTGTCTATGAATAGCTCTTGTTTCTATTGTTGTCTGCTTAATATGTTGTGTCTTTCCCCTGTACATTGTTGTGTGAGGTTGAAAATGACATTGAGAAGTACATGGTTGGTACAGGTAAGATAGGAGACGTACAGGTAAGACAGGAGAGGTACCTTTCTCGGTGATGGTTACATGGCTACACTGATGCTTCTGGAGAGTCTGTGTGGGAGGCACACTGGCCCTACTGCCAAATATTGGAAGGATACTGACTGGCTCACCATGATGTGAATTATATACGAGTTTGATCAGAAATTATTGGGTTACATTGTTTCTCATTTTAACATGGAAAAGTAGGCAAAGTTTGTTTGTGTTTCTCTTTTAACCTGTTTGTCATGGTTTGAGGTATGATGTGAGTATGATATGTTTATTGGATAGTTTGTTTTTGTTTGTTATTATAAATTGATGAAAACATGTTTTGTTCTGTCTCATTTCATCATGAACTAGCTATTTTGTCTGTGTTTCTCTTTTTCCTGGCTTGCCAAAGGTTGACATATCACAGACTTACTACTGAGTCTTGTGTTATCTGTTTTGGTTGTGTTGCTTATAATGTTAAAATCAGTTTTTTTTTTAAGCTCATACATACATTACATTGTCATGCTAAATATTAATAATTTGAAAGAAAAAAAATTACATATCTTACATTAAGTCACATAAATACAAAAAATAACATATTTGCCAAGGTGGTAGCTTATAATAAGTTACATCAAAAATTGATAGAATACCTGTTTTGTTTGCGTTTCCCTTTTACCTCTATGATGGTATGTAATTCCTGTGTTTCTGTCATGCTGTTCTAATTATCTAGGCACTTGAAGCCGTACGTCTTTACAAAGAAGATATGTTATTATACAGTTGCCATAATTATACCCAGCATAACCTGATGTTACAATAATGAAGTCTAATTATGTTGGCTTGTTTGTTTATGTTAATTTCTGTAATTATTACCTATGGTCTATGTCGGTTGCTTTGTGAGGTATTTCTAGGCATTTAATAAAAACTTGTTTTCTCTATAATGAAAGGATATTAATAATTATATAGTAATTATGTGTATTAATAGAAAGAAAATTGCTTTGCTATGGTATTATTATTTCTGTTAAGATATCAAGTTAAGAAAAAAACAATACATGGGATGGTTAAAAGGGCATGTTAACTGAAAAAATACAACATATACACATTTCCTTGGATACAAAATTGGCTACATTGGTGAAGTGGAAATTGTCTCCCTTGTTAGTTAATATCCGAGGTATTCCAAACAATAGGTAGGTCCTTGTAGTTGAAATTCTTGGACTTAATCGCCTGTTCTTTTGTAGATATTGCTATAAAAAACAGTAAAATTTCTTACTTTTGCATAAACATAAGCTTAAAATTAATTTAAATACTTAAAGAGATATGCTATTTAAAAAAAGAAAATGGAACTGTTTATTGATGAGGGTTAACCTGGGTATCGCAAGAAAGGCAGAAAAGTCAACATACACTCCATAGAACACAAGCATAAAAACCGAGTGAAACAAATGAAAGGACCTACTTGCATTTAGGGATTATTCAGGGGAGACTATTCTCGAACGTCTCTCATTACAGTTACCACTACATTTAGGTATTTATTTAAATGTGTTATCCAAAAGTTTGTCTATAACATACCTGTTGCAGTATCTGAGGCCGGTTAAGGATTGTCTGAGCAGGGACAATTATAAATTCCAACTAAATTTTAATAAGACAGCTATACCCATTTAAAACACACAAAATGTTCACTCTTTTCAAATGTATAAATTAGCACAATAAGGTTTTTATGCACACAAGAAGTAGGCATTGCTGTCAGAGTAGATGTCCCAGATGAAGATATATTATGCTCTCAAATATACGTGGTTACATGGTTTTCTATGTTTCAAATTAGACTACTGCGCAGCATGGTTCAGATAGTGAATACATTATTGTAATGATGATTGTGGTTTAGGACATCATCATATTTTGGGTTCAGGAAAAAGATTGTTCCAACTGTCAGATTTTAAAATTCAACATTGCAGAGTATGAGATCTCTAATGACCTCTAAAATTTTCCAAATCTCAGTATTGCTGGTCTCGTCAAAATTATCTCACACTTAAAATGAGAACTCATCATGTGGGATTTGGATGCTGTTAGTAAGCCCTTTTATTGAAATCTATTTCAAGAAAAAGGGCTTTATGGCCAAGTTCAAATCTTTATGCTTTAAGGTGTTGCTTTTTTCATGTCAGTAAACTATAGAAAATAAAGAAAATATTGTGGAAACTATACATTTTCAATCTTTGAACAATGTGTAGTCATGTTAATGTCCTTTTTTCATATAGATTGCTGAATGATTGTCTAGAATTACTATTGACCCAAACATTATCAATAACTGGATTATGCTGTTTTCATATTGAGGTTATAGATCTTGTGCACACCTTTGATAGCTTAGATTGGACATGTGTGGAAGAAGTCTTCCTCCACAAAAACTGGGCTGGATGTGGCTATTTAAACATTACTGGGTTGGTTCCACTTATCATAGGATTTCAAAACAGGGCTGCAAGGGATCGGGTTCTGAAATTGTTGAAGGACTTACGGTAGGAATGTCTATGAGCTTACATGGGATATGCCAGTGGTTCTACCAAGACATTTTTCTTGGGTTTTCCTCCACCAAAAAGAGATGGATGTCACGTTAATGACCGTTATTGTGTTGCTGTTATATATATCTAAAAACTAAGCAGGTCACATTTAAGGTTTCAATGCCTTTATGTTTGGCTTAAGGGGATTTGACTTGGTCTAGATGGCTTTGTGTCCTAGTGATAGAACTAGCTGTGATCTCTTACCACTTGTGTAAAGAAACCTTCTTGTCCATAGCTGAAGTGTTTACCATCATGAATATTCATTTCATTCTCAGTTTTGTGTGTTGTCTTTGGCTCCTAATATTGATTGATTAGAATTTGAACAGCAAAGGACAACAGTGGTCTTTATATATACAACTTGAAATCAGAATAAAATATCATAATCATAAGGGATAAACATCAATTAATTTTTCTGATGTTTGAATTTTAATATGTCAATTTAGCACAGAACTCAAGGGTGTTTGCTCAAGTGTGTACACTATTTATTTGCTTTGTATTTACATACATATACGTTCCTTTCTCTAAACACACACATCCCCAAACACCCTGCTACCCACATGTACACATACAACACCAACCAAGGTTGTGAAACTGTACACAGCAGTTAAGGGGGACAACATTTATTTAAGGTAAATATTTATGAATATGGTCATACATGGGTATCAAATAAAAGCTCACCTTAGAAAGCCAGATATAAAGTCAATACAGACACATTTGTGTCCGATCAAAAGGGGAGTTATTTGGACGGATTGGGGGAGGGTTTTTGTGTCAAATATAAGGTACAGGGAAACAAACTGTAATTGGGACAGTCTTAGTCGAATGATATTCGAACGGCTTCATTTTATATCTTGGATTTCTTTCACTGACATTGATTCTAATTTGTCATTGCTACAAAGGATTGATATATAAGTGTACAATGAATGGGTTTTATGTTAAGTTTTTTTTCTTGTGACATACTTTTATGATTAATCAAGGTGTGTTGTGTTTATAACTTACTGTGTGTAGGGTAATTATCAAGAATTTAAAGGATGCTAAATTATTGGTTCTCTTTATCCACTGTCCATGTGATTTATCTCTCATTCTCTAGTTTTTATTCAAATATGGAATTGTTTTAGTGCTACATGTGATGTTTTGCTCAATATTTCTTTTACAATGTCAAAAAGGGAAGTAATTCTCTTGGCACAGTCTGAAGGTGTTAATATTGATGTATTATATTATGGAACATTTCCTATTTAAGCACGGCTGTTGATGAAAACAGTAGTTGCTTTATTAAAGTGAACTACCTTTATTTAATAGGTAATTTCTAATGAGGTCTTGTATGTCACTTTAAATAAGTTGTTTTCATTTGTAAAAAAAAAATACATCATCAAGTCTAACTACATTGCTTGCCTTTTTAAACAAGGTACACTTTACCATTAATTTTTGATGACAGTCTTTGTAAAGTATGATTGATCATGGGAAAACTTATAACAAAAAAGTAATTGGTAATCTAGACTTCAAAGTAAAGTGATTGGGTATTTTTACATACATCAACGTTGTATGTCTTTGTGGTTAGTCTTATTTGTGAGATTATAAATGGAAAGGTTTTCTGCAAGGTCATGTTTTCATTAGTATGAATAAAATCTGTTTCAAAAACCTGGGGTATAGTTCATATACCTTTAGCAGAATTGTGAGAAATCTGACAGAAACATAAGACCAGTATTCTATTGGTGTAGAGCTTATTTGTAATTGGAGACTCCTTCAAGGTCAAAGTGTACGTTAGAAGTATTTGATGCAAGTTGGACTTGAAGTATGTGATGGCTTAATTCAACAGCTGCATTTTCTCATTTGTTTGTTCTTTTCAAATTGACACACATGGAAATTAGTGTGTAGATGTAACAAACATTAAAAGAGTTAATGGCTATCATAGGTTGTGTGGTTTTCAAGAAGTGTAAAATTAGATTACATTTGGTATAGTTTATAGGTGATATTCTTTATTGCATTTTTATTTATTTTCTTCAGTTGAAACTTTTAGTGAATTTATTAGATAATTCACAACGTTTTAAATAATGAACTTTTGAAGATTCATAACAAAGTAACTAATATCAAATGATTTCCTTGTCTAAAAGTAAAACATATAATATGCAAGTTTAAACTATATTATGAATGTGGAAAGGTGAAACAAGAGTTATTATTAAAAATTAGGAACATACTTGTGAACAAAAGTGATGCTTCTGGACATTTTGTTTGTGGAAATGATGCTCGTGTAGAGTTTCAAAGTGGGTTTAGCCAGTCTGTGATTCTGCCCGTATCCTATATTGTGAGGGAAGTAGTGTGCAGCAGCTATGACATCACATTCAGTGGAGGCAACTATCCCTGACTTCTGCAGCTATGAAACATTTCAAACTGGATTCCTTGATGGATTTGGCTCCCTTATTGATGCCCAGTTCCTGCAGCATTTGACCACATGGCCTCAGCCTGAGAACCTCACTGGGCATCAAGTGGGCATTGGTGCCAGGAAACACAAGGGGAAGCAGCGAGTTGAAAATTCAGACTCTCAAGTGCATGGTGAACATTGGATTGACAAAAATAATAATTGTAATAAACAGGTGCTTGAATTAGGTGCATCTTTGCCATTAGGAGGTTGTGGTTGGTTTGATGCTTACAGTGTGGGTGATTGGTGGTCACGGGTGCAATACAAGGATTGTAGGGTTGCTCGGACGGTTGGTCTGTCAGATGGACGAACAGTTGTGGGTTCAGAGCAGGGTGACCACCATCAGGACATTGAAGACGACCTAACAGACCGACTGCAGTCGTCAGCCTCTTTAACAGCTAGCCGTGGTTGTGGCTCTTCGGTCTGGAGGGTTGGCAGTAGTGCACGTGACTCCCTGTCTGATCAAACAGAAAGCCAGTCAAGTACTTTGTCATTGAGACTGAACAGTGAGCGATACTCCTATCATTACTCAACCCAGAAAGGTTGTATAGATTGGCTAGAATCTTGCAGCATTGACTTTGAAAATCAGTCAGACCAAGAATTGTTAAAATCATTTAAGACCAGAAGTCATTTGGGAAAGGATTTTTATATTCCAATTGTTGATGGGTCAAGTAAGAGTGTGCGCCAGCCTAGAAAGGACATGTACGGGATGCACTGTCACCTTCAGCGTAAGTTTGCGACAAATAATAGCTCATGTGAGGATATTCGTATGGTGAATCTTGGAGAGAATGGTGAGGTTACTGAGGAGGAGGTATTTGAGGAGGAGTTATACTACCTGGGCCCGCCCCATTTACAGGTGAGAAACAGTCTAGTTCAAGATTTGAGAAACAGACAGTGACTGAATGACTTGATTCTTTTGATTATGTGTTTATCTTGATAACATGTATTTGTTGATTAATGAGAGCTATTCCCTCTTCGGAGCATATCACCATTGCTGTCATGGTCAGGTCTAAGTTTTGCATGTACTATTCAGCTTACATCTCTACATAGATTGAAATGACACTTTACAAACGTCTACCTAGAGATCATACTCTCTGATATAATCATGTTTGATAGTTCCAGGTTTGATAATGTTTAATAGTTCCAAGTTAAATATTGTGGGCAATATTGTCAGGACATGTTTAAGAAAATCTTTGTGCATATACAAACAAGTTAAAAGTTAACAGTGCAAGCATTGTAGAGCTTATATCCTGCTATCAAGCATGTGGATAATTCTTGTTGATATTTTATTATGGTTGAAACATAATTGATTTAAAATTGATCAAAATAAAGTGAAAACATAGAATGTTTGTAGTTATCATACTAACAAGCAAAAGTACAATTTCTTTGGCAAAGGTTTGGAATGGCAAACTCCAACAGTTTGTAATGTTCATACTCCAACCTTATGTAGGATCACTAGGATCTTTGCATCATTTTCTCCAGCATTTCTCTTGGATGATAATGTTATGCTGAACCTGTCTTCTAATCTTCTATATCTGTTAATCTCTGGGTAGGGTAGTATTTACCACTGAGCTTCAGTAGTTTTCTGTATTAGTTTAGCTCTTACCCTGCTAAACATTTTCTGATAAGGCTCAGACAATTACCTGTCAGCTGTCGGATCAGGATCTACCCTGTTCGTTGCTTAGTCTATAGCAGTATGTGTTCTGTTACCTTTGCATATACTTGTAAGCAAATAACTAAAAAAATTATTTAGGAGGTTGGTTTGTTGGAAATAAAAATGGAAACCATCAAAGACCCCCTAGCTTGCAATACCAAGCCCTGATACTGTGTAAGGATATTCTGTTTAACCCATTGCCTACTACATGTTTTATTATCACCTATTATTTCTTAATATTTTATCAAACATAGTCATATTTCTGTAGACTCAGCAGCCAATTGTGTAGATCCTGATCTGACAACTCCCAGCAGTAGATGGCTGAGCAGGATGTACAGTGTTGGGCTACTATGGGTCAGTGTAACAGAATAGGGGTTAATGGTTTAAGAGTATACAGTTTGGGCTGAAAGTCTTTTTTTTCCTCCAAGAACCAGATTTTCTCTTTTTTCCAGGATCTGCACCTTTTTACTGCTAAACATCTGGCCAGATATCACCAGCTTCAGCATGCTAAGAGATAAATAGCACAAAATGTAACCTAATGTATTAACAGTTGGCTAAACCTGTGATCCCTATATGGCTGTTAATT
Source organism: Sinonovacula constricta (assembly GCA_007844125.1). Classification (NCBI taxonomy): domain Eukaryota; kingdom Metazoa; phylum Mollusca; class Bivalvia; order Cardiida; family Solecurtidae; genus Sinonovacula; species Sinonovacula constricta. Next base: position 3,725,258 of record CM017567.1, on the reverse strand, counting down.
ACCCTGCATATTAGTGTCATTAGCAGCCAGATTAGGGCCATGTCTGCTGACAGATCACTGGGATTGGTGCTCGTTGGGGGTCACATCTTGACAACAATCATGTTAGACCTTTAGCCTGCTAATCAGATTTATAAAGCTTAGGTAGATATGTAGATCCAGATCAGCAAGTTCCCTGAAGGCAGATGTCTGATCAGGATCTAAACTATTTGTTGCTTTGTCTCTTTAAATCGGTGTATTAACAATTAGAGGGAAAAAGTGAAATAGGTGATTGGCACCAACCAGTAAGGGAACCAGACAAAACATTTCTTACTAAGTGACATTGGGTGATTGGCACCAACCAGCAAGGGAACGAGACAGAACATTTCTTACAAAGTGAAAATAGATGATTGGCACCTACCAGCAATGGAACCAGATAAAAGATTTCTTACTAAATGAAAATAGGTGATTGGCACCTACCAGCAAGGGAACAAAACAAAACTATTTCTTACTATGTGGAAATACGTGATTAGGAGGGTGTGTGGGGAATGTAAGATAGTTCCATAGCCTAACCTGTCTTTAATGCTTGCTGTGACAATGACTTGAACCAGTAAGGGAACCAGAGAAAAAATTTCTTACTAAATGAAAATAGGTGATTGGCACTACCCAGCAAGGGAACCAGACAAAACATTTTGAACTAAATGAAAATAGGTGATAGGCACCTATCAGCAAGGGAAACAGACAAAACATTTCTTACTAAATGAAAAAAGGTGATTGGCACCACCCAGCAAGGGAACCAGACAAAAGATTTCTTACTAAATGAAAATAGGTGATTGGCACCACCCAGCAATGGAACCAGATAAAAGATTTCTTACTAAATGAAAATAGGTGATTGGCACCTACCAGCAAGGGAACAAAACAAAACTATTTCTTACTATGTGGAAATACGTGATTAGGAGGGTGTGTGGGGAATGTAAGATAGTTCCATAGCCTAACCTGTCTTTAATGCTTGCTGTGACAATGACTTGAATCAATGCAAAACATTTAACATCTTTTGTAAATAAACAGCCTGTATATTTATTCCATATTTTTGTAGCAAAAATTATCTTATTGTGCCTTACTGATGTTTGCAAAAAATATTCTTAAAAAAATAACATCTGCCAAATGCATGTTTTTATGAGTTTTTTAGAATAAACATTTGGTATTTATCTTATTCTTTCACATAAAATCGAAATTATTTGGCGGAATAGTTTATGACTTTTACAGGCACTGGCAAAAATCAGTAATAAAACTATTAAAGTGCAAAACCCCATAATTACTTATTAAGCAACCTTGATTCTTACATAAGTACTGCTTTTCAGAATGTAATGAATGTAATAAACAGATCTTTAGAATGGAATGAACTGGTACTTTTCTGAGATTAAGTTATTATTTTATTATAAAATATGCAGCCCATTTATATATGAAATTCTTCTATAGATTACAAGCACTGAGTTACTTTTTGGAAGTAGAATATGTAGATGTATATTATGGGTAATATACATAGTGGCATTCTTAGAGAGGGAATTCTAACTATACAAAGGCGCTTCTGATTATTTTGTCTTATTCTGAACGTATTCTTGCCATTCAAAATCTAGCAATTCCACCAGCTGTGTGGATTTTTGTCTCAGTATGTTTTATCTTGAGGACTTGATGAAAATGGATGTTTGCTCCTAACCTGATTTTAGGTCGTAGCCTGCCACACACAACTTGATCAAGTTCAGGGCAGACAGTGAAGATCCAGATCCGTCAGCTCTCATTATATCAGAATCATCACCGGTTGCTACTGTTTCTCTGCCAATATGTTTTGTAACATTTGCTAATGTCGACCACTTTGAATTGATTAGTAATAAATATAGCAGGCAATGTCCTGGGTCTGTCAGGGGTGTGTGTGGGTGCTTGCTGAATCTGTTGATGCTTTCATGCCCGTTACCCTTATTGTGCTTTATTTCTTGACAAACAATACGAAATATAAATTATTTGCTCGCAACTACCCGCAAGATGACCGGAGTTCTTTCCTGAAACTCAGCAGCAATTGTGCAGATCCTGATCCTACAGCTCCCACCTATGGCTTGCTGATCTGGATTTACACTTCATTCCTAAGCCTGATCCATTTGTGCTTAGCAGGCTAAGAGTTTACTGCACAAATCAGACAGAAAGGATGGAAGGGTGCAGAATAATGTCTGGGTCTCAACCTGCCTCATTTGTTTGTAATCCCTTCCACTTCCGAATTAATTCAGTTAGGACTCCATGAAAATTGTATTTATAAGACTTACATTGATTGACTCTGCAACAGTGAGTACAGCCCTTCTTAATATCAGGATCTAAACTATTTGTTGCTTTGTCTCTTTAAATCGGTGTATTAACAATTAGAGGGAAAAAGTGAAATAGGTGATTGGCACCAACCAGTAAGGGAACCAGACAAAACATTTCTTACTAAGTGACATTGGGTGATTGGCACCAACCAGCAAGGGAACGAGACAGAACATTTCTTACAAAGTGAAAATAGATGATTGGCACCTACCAGCAATGGAACCAGATAAAAGATTTCTTACTAAATGAAAATAGGTGATTGGCACCTACCAGCAAGGGAACAAAACAAAACTATTTCTTACTATGTGGAAATACGTGATTAGGAGGGTGTGTGGGGAATGTAAGATAGTTCCATAGCCTAACCTGTCTTTAATGCTTGCTGTGACAATGACTTGAACCAGTAAGGGAACCAGAGAAAAAATTTCTTACTAAATGAAAATAGGTGATTGGCACTACCCAGCAAGGGAACCAGACAAAACATTTTGAACTAAATGAAAATAGGTGATAGGCACCTATCAGCAAGGGAAACAGACAAAACATTTCTTACTAAATGAAAAAAGGTGATTGGCACCACCCAGCAAGGGAACCAGACAAAAGATTTCTTACTAAATGAAAATAGGTGATTGGCACCACCCAGCAATGGAACCAGATAAAAGATTTCTTACTAAATGAAAATAGGTGATTGGCACCTACCAGCAAGGGAACAAAACAAAACTATTTCTTACTATGTGGAAATATGTGATTAGGAGGGTGTGTGGGGAATGTAAGATAGTTCCATAGCCTAACCTGTCTTTAATGCTTGCTGTGACAATGACTTGAATCAATGCAAAACATTTAACATCTTTTGTAAATAAACAGCCTGTATATTTATTCCATATTTTTGTAGCAAAAATTATCTTATTGTGCCTTACTGATGTTTGCAAAAAATATTCTTAAAAAAATAACATCTGCCAAATGCATGTTTTTATGAGTTTTTTAGAATAAACATTTGGTATTTATCTTATTCTTTCACATAAAATTGAAATTATTTGGCGGAATAGTTTATGACTTTTACAGGCACTGGCAAAAATCAGTAATAAAACTATTAAAGTGCAAAACCCCATAATTACTTATTAAGCAACCTTGATTCTTACATAAGTACTGCTTTTCAGAATGTAATGAATGTAATAAACAGATCTTTAGAATGGAATGAACTGGTACTTTTCTGAGATTAAGTTATTATTTTATTATAAAATATGCAGCCCATTTATATATGAAATTCTTCTATAGATTACAAGCACTGAGTTACTTTTTGGAAGTAGAATATGTAGATGTATATTATGGGTAATATACATAGTGGCATTCTTAGAGAGGGAATTCTAACTATACAAAGGCGCTTCTGATTATTTTGTCTTATTCTGAACGTATTCTTGCCATTCAAAATCTAGCAATTCCACCAGCTGTGTGGATTTTTGTCTCAGTATGTTTTATCTTGAGGACTTGATGAAAATGGATGTTTGCTCCTAACCTGATTTTAGGTCGTAGCCTGCCACACACAACTTGATCAAGTTCAGGGCAGACAGTGAAGATCCAGATCCGTCAGCTCTCATTATATCAGAATCATCACCGGTTGCTACTGTTTCTCTGCCAATATGTTTTGTAACATTTGCTAATGTCGACCACTTTGAATTGATTAGTAATAAATATAGCAGGCAATGTCCTGGGTCTGTCAGGGGTGTGTGTGGGTGCTTGCTGAATCTGTTGATGCTTTCATGCCCGTTACCCTTATTGTGCTTTATTTCTTGACAAACAATACGAAATATAAATTATTTGCTCGCAACTACCCGCAAGATGACCGGAGTTCTTTCCTGAAACTCAGCAGCAATTGTGCAGATCCTGATCCTACAGCTCCCACCTATGGCTTGCTGATCTGGATTTACACTTCATTCCTAAGCCTGATCCATTTGTGCTTAGCAGGCTAAGAGTTTACTGCACAAATCAGACAGAAAGGATGGAAGGGTGCAGAATAATGTCTGGTTCTCAACCTGCCTTATTTGTTTGTAATCCCTTCCACTTCCGAATTAATTCAGTTAGGACTCCATGAAAATTGTATTTATAAGACTTACATTGATTGACTCTGCAACAGTGAGTACAGCCCTTCTTAATATCAGGATCTACACTATTTCAATTTGCCTTTTCAATTTAGGTTTGGTAGGTTAAGTGCTCGATGCACCAGCACCTGATTGCACAGCTCGTTCTTTCAACATGTAAACATGCAAATAACAGAAATAACTGTTTGAATTGGTAGAAGGGGCATAACTCTACTAGTTATTGCTAATGCTGTTAACAGACACTCTTGAGTTGCTTCCCTTGATTAGTTTTTTTACCCCAATTTAATAGTGCAAGATGGTCCATAAAAATGAAATGTTTATTTATACTAACAACCTTATTGATGTTACTTGTAATTTTTAGATAATTTAAAAAAGTTGATATTTTTTTATATAAAAAATATTTTTAACTATTCTTTTTAATAGCCATCTGAAGGAACTTGAACCTTGGCTGGCTGAGTGAGAAGCCAATGCTGTAACCACTGACCTGAGTTGACCCCCTAACACAATTGTTAGACATTGGTTATAAACACTGAGGCAGGAAAAGATTTGTATATTTAAGGTTAACTGATACCCATAACAGTATTTGGTGAATATTCTTTCTTTATTTCTTAATCCTTTTATCCCACATTATTTCTACACTCTCTTAATCACCAGATTTTATACAAATCTTTCTAGTCCTCAAAGAAAACACAGTATTAGCATGTTGATAAAAGAAAAAAAAACAAATCTTTGAAGAAGAAATCCAAACACAGACTTTAGCTTCACAATCTCACCCAAATCTTCTAAGTATACATTTAATTTAACCCGACCCCCACATCACTCCTTATCCTGCTGGTGATAAATCTTGAAGGTAAAGCTGAGTATGCTTTAGAAAAGCTAATGTTATTCAGCAAAATAAAGATGCTTTTTTATTTCTTTAATTTCTTTTTCTTTTCACTCTTTCACTCTTTTCTTTTTTTCTTCTTTTGCTCTTCTCTCTTTTTTATTTTTTAACATATAGTTTCTTGTCATCTGTCTTTCTCTGGCTTTACCTATTCTACCTTGTTTTCTTTTGTTCTTTATTATACTTTGTCATTATTCTCCTTACTCACCTGTCTGTCAGTCCTTTTGTCTATCCCTCCCTCTTTCGGTCTTTCATTCTGTCCCTTCCTTCCCATGTATGTCTCTTTTTATTTGTATGTGTCTGTCTGTCTGTTTGCCTGTTTAGCTGCCCGTCTGTCTGTCTGTCTGCCTGCCTGTTTCTCTTTCTTTCTTTCTTTCTTTCTTTCTTTCTTTCTTTCTTTCTTTCTTTCATTCTTTATTTCTGTCATTCTTTCTTTATTTCTGTCAGTCTTTCTTTCTTTCTTTATTTATTTCTGTCAGTCTTTCTGTCTCTCTGTCTCCCAGTCTCACTATTGTTGTCTCTCTCACTCTTCTTTTCTCTCAGCACTGAATTTCCTTTTGGCCCCTCTGAATCAACCATGATGACAATGCCCCTATGAGGAGATGACAGTGTTGGTAAATAAATGAGTTACTATGACATGTTTTCAGAGGCGGGTAATTTATTTAACAGAAAATTCTGTGCCTTGTTTGTACATTTCAGGTGTAACAGGTGAACTTGCAAGATAAAAGTAGTATTATTATGATAGGATAATAGTACATCAAGTGGAAAGATAAATATTTACAGTCTGAGCATATAGTGCTTAATTCCAAATGCTAAACAACACAGTTTCATACAAATTTAGACATAAAATAGATTGATAAGATTTCTAATTCCTGAGTTCAATGATTGTCTAGTGTTTAGTTCAAACTCATTCACCTAAAAGATTCAAATATTCAAATACTCATTCAAATAGTCATTAAATATGCTGAAAATTTTCTCTCATTATGAATGATGACAGATCACTGTTAAACCTGTTATTGAATGGTTGACTGGATTATGGTGTAATGAAATCAATAAAATATTCTGACTTATTTTTTTATTAACAACTCACTTGTTAAGATTAGTCACGCTTCATTTCAAATTGTGATGAGGAAAACTTTCTTCTACTATTTGTGCATATCACCTTTACACTTACTAATTTCCTTTTTCAAAGGCATACACTAAGTATTACTTTTGTTTGGTAAGAAGCACTTGCATTTTGAACAAAACATATGGCTTAGAGACATGGCCAATGGTGCAAATATTGATAAGATGTATCCCGGTAATGATTGACTGATCTGGATCAACACTTGTAACTTGCCAAGGGCTGAGATGTTCACTTTTGGTATTAGTAAAAACTTAAAATGACAATTTGGACCAACTTTCCTGATTTTAGTCAGATTTTTACCTGAAAAATCCTGCAAAATGCTGTTCATTGATGTCCTAGACCTGTGTGAACCATGTAACATAAATCCCCACTAGTCATCGGAAACTGGTATTTCCTATCTGAGTCATGCTGCAAAGATAGCTACCGGTATTTTTAATCTGAGAAAACCATGGGACAACTTACTTTCTAGTTCATTATTCATGGATATAGAAGAATAAAGTTTTACTGTTTTTACACAGTTCACTGTCTAACAATATGGGTAGTGTTCAAAACTGTCTTTATTTAGACCAAAGCACGAGTTTAATCAGAAATTATGACTAAAGTCCCCAAAGCAGAGCAGTTACGACCAAATTCCCCAAAGCAGTAGCAAGGTATTTTTATGCAAATTTAATTTTCTTGTTTTATGCCACTGCCAAAGTAAACTCTAGGTTTGTGAAGAATGAATTGATCAGGCATAGACAAATAGTGTAGATTCTGATAAGATGACTACCAGCAAGCTGCCGCTAGGAGCTGTCTGGATGGAATCTACACTGTTTACTGCTCTGGTTCTATCAGTACTGCTTGACACCTTAAAGTTGAGGATGAAAGCCAAATAACTAAAAAATAGGTAAAATTTTGGTAACAAATGCAGCATTATAATGGTTAAAAAAAGCAAGTTATGTCTACAATACAGGCTAAAATATGTTGGATGTGTCTTACCACTTGAATAAATTGAACAAAAAAAAATGCTATCTTGCTGAACCCGGTAGGTTGGACTGGGCAGGAATAATCCTCAACAGACAACTGTCAGTTGTTTCATCACACGTTTGGAATGTAAAATTGCAGACATTACCTCTCCACCACAATCTACAATCCTTCTGCTTTCACAGGTATCCTGTTGAACTTAACTGACCTATTTTTAGGCAAATAGTTTAGATTAAGATCAGTCAGCCACTGCCCCGCCCTGCCATTGGAGCTGTGTGATCAGAGTCTTTTCTTTTTACTGTCAAGTAGATAGCTAGATGATTAGTTACTTTTGTATGAAAGATTAGAAACATACCTTGCATTAGCATGGATTGTTATAGCAAGTTGAAGGGTAAATTTGCAGTTTCAACTTGTCTAGTACACCGGACACTTTTTATGATTTGAATAATTTACATGCATTTAAAAGTGTATAAAGTGAATAAAGACAGGCAGGCCTGCCATGCCATCTTGTACCTGTAGTAGTGTCACTCACATTCCTTTCACTGATAACCAAGCTGTAACAGGTGGTTTGATTGGCTAATAATGACATAATTTTATATAAGGGTAAATATGATTGGCTCAGAATGGCCTGCTATGAACTTTAAGCCTAGACTCGCTTTTTTGAAACTACCTTAAACCCTGATGTCTGTTGAGACAGTTGTATGTAGAGTGGTTAAGGGAATAAAATGTGCGTGGTGGATAAATTTGTGTATATATGGCCGGGAAGTGAAGTGTGTCCTTAAACTTGTTTTGCGACTAGGATGATATGAAGTGGTTATTATGTATACAGACGCTACGCTTCACAATCTGCATAATATACCACGCAGTGTGTTTTTCATACTTGGAATTTTTCTCTGTATCTACAAGTGTCAAGTGAAAATGCTGGATAAATGTGAGAGCATGAATGCACGACCAGTTTTGTAGGAAGGGGGATTATTTTGGGCATGGCTCTGCATTGGGTGCCCACATTGGTTCAGGGATAGATAGAGTAACTGATAGAAGAGTGGTTGTTGATAGGGAGAGGAAGATGGCAGGAAGGTAGAATGGCCAGTTATATTTGTGATGATAGAGGAGGGGGTATATATTGTCAAGAATCTGTGTACACAGGGTTTGCGATGTTTATGAAGATGACAAAGTGTGGTATGTGAATTATTGCAAGCAGCTAGATGTTATCCTGCAGGATTTGGGATAGAGTCTGAAGACTGGAGTGGAGTGTTATTTTTTGTGAATATACGACAAAATGCATTTCAGCATGCATAGTGTGTGTCCACTCTAGGAAAGTGTTTTAAGTGATGGAATTGAACAATTAGAATCTTAATGGCAGTTCTTTGTTAGTTTGATTAATTACGAAAAATTTTCATAAGAAAGTGATTCATTCTTGATGTGGATTTGAAAAGGGAAAATTATTATTCAGTGATCCTAAAGATCAGTTATAATAGTGTTTAGATGTGAGTTCATCAAAGAAGGAGATATATTGTAACTATTAAGAATTAATAGTTTTTACAATAAGCTGTGATTGTTAATGTAAGTGTATTTCTGATGCAGCTAGGCTGTGATCAGTCACATAAAGTATATGTATCTTTTTAGGTCGTAATGTACTAGCTTAATGGCTGAAATCTGAAATATTTTATTTGTGCAGTTTTCTTATTTAATTTATTCCATCGGTCATCGCAACTTGTGGCCCAGTTGTGGGAAGACTTTCTTGTTAGCGGACCTTCCAGCTGGTCAGCAAACTACCTGTTTTCTACCCAGATTTAATCAGGGAATTTAATTTAATTAAACCAAATACTTAAATTAATTATTTGCTCTTGCTTTTCCTTTAGATCTTATACAAAATAAAATGATTGTTTTTTTCATTAAATATCACTGCATGTTCTTGCTATTATTTTACAGTCATGTAAGGAAAAGTAAAAACTTTGTGCTATTGTTTAACAAAATTGTGGTGAAAAAAAAGATGATACATTGCACTTTCTATTTGGGAGAGACACTTTACCTGTAACATTAGTTTATTTGTTTCTTTAGATGGTAAAAATGATGTTAGTTATTGCTTTTTAATGGTACCAGACTAACTAAATATATTATCAAATGAGGTAAGGTAAAGTTGTTTAAGAGCATAATATCAATTGTATGTTTTGTATAGTACTGCAGTATACTAGATAGTTGTATAAGTAGGAATTGTACTATAAATACTTAGTGTACAATTATTAATTTTATTATCTCCAAGCTTGGACAAGAAATAACAAGAGAAATAAGTCTTTCCATGTTATCTAATTTGTAGATACATAAGAATGTCTATTGTATTAAATTTCTTTTGGGGTAGTTTCTTCAACCAATATTTGCTAGAATTTACACTTTACAATGACTTGTGTACATAGGTAGTGTCTTAATATTTTGGCTTTACTTTGTTAAAGAAGTATGTCTGCATAACTTTGGTATTGGTCTGATGTTCTGTTTGTATAAGATTAAGTAATGTTTTGTTTGTCATCATGTACCTTGAGCAATATTAAGTAAAACTTCTTGACACCATTAGTGTATTTCTTGTTTCAATACATTTACTCTAATCATGCAACCTTTATTACTATAACCACAACATGATTCTTAGATATTTGGCTGACAAACCTGATGTAATGGTAAATATAAATATTAAAGAGAGAGTATGTTGCAAATAACTTAGGTTCTGACCGGAAAGCTTCCATTGGTATAACATATTGATTGATATTCTGCAGAAAATGGTTCAGGTCATGATCAGAAAGCTGTTAATCTTATGAAGTTTGAAGGGAGTAATTCTCTCTAAGACATAGTCATAAAGCAATGTATCAGAGACAGTTCATTATTTAACAAACATGCCAGACTTTGATTGCAGTGAGTAAAGGGACCCCCACACTATTAGTTGGGTAACTTTAAGTTAAGATCTGACAAAATGACAAAACAATATTCATGTCTCAATAATGGGCACAGATCTGATTAATCTTATTAAAGTAATTTTATTTATTTAGCATTATTGGAATATCTGATATACTTGATTTACCTAGGCATGACTCAGAGTGAGTTAGCTTTTTTTTATTCACTAGGTAATAGTGGCCTGTTGTTTTTTTAATGTCTGCTGGATTTATTTCTGTTTAATTAATTTATTATACCAAGAGTAACTTTCGTAATATGATGTCAAATTCTCATAAATTTGAAATTAAACTACACCCACTCATTTTTTAATGTGAATCAATGGCACTTTTTAAATTGACAGTGTAATGAAATACCATGCACCTCACTTGTAATTTACGTAACACCATCAAAAACACGTATTGAAATAACTTCAAGTATAAATTAAAACAAACATAAACTTTAATTTAGTATTTGAACTGTCAAGGACTATCATAAACAGAAAATTAAAGACAGGTGTTTGGTTAAATACTAACCTACACAAACATAACATTGATAAATGAGCCTAAAACTTATCAAATAAAAAACAAACATGTTATTGAGAGTCTACTTCAAAGAAGATTTTTTGTTTAGATTGCTGGGATGCTTGACAAAGGTTCCATCAACAAGGATGGCATGCCATGTGACTCTGTCACTTTAATGTCAAATAGTCCATGTGGCCTTCATACCACATAGTTTAACTTGGCAGCAAGCAATGTGAAAACAATGTTCATCTAGACTGTTGTACGATAACAAATTCTTGTACAACTAACAACAACTCAAATCAGGAATGAAAAATAGAAAACATTATCAACTGTTTCAAGAGGCTAGTATTGATTTCAGATAGACACTTTTGAAGAATTATTTTATCCACCAAATGTTGAAATATAAATTTAATTGAAATTAAAAAATGCCATGCTGTTTTTGTTTTCAAGTATTTAATAAAGACTAGTGTCATTACAGAACTAGAAAAAGCTTATTTTGCACATTTCTGAACCTATGTAATGGGAACAGAATGAATAACTTATCCTTTTTTTAGGGTACAAACTGTCAAGTTGCCAGCATAGGGTTGTTGTGGACATACATTGTTCAGCAAGTAAGTTAATTACAGTGTGGTTAATCTCTAAGCCTGCTAAGCACATAATTACAAGGCTAAGGCAAATAGTGCAGATCCTGATCAGACAAACTCCCTGCTGATCAAGATCTGCACCATTTGTTACTTAATTGCATTTATTTGTAAGCCTAAAGGTTTTGTACTGGTTGTAAACAAATGTAACCAGCTTATATATAGGGTTAATCTATTACCCGGCTTAGCAGAACTTATCCTGCCTTAGCAATTTATACTTTAGATCCAAACCAGCCCACTGTTAATGCATACATGTGTCATTATTCTGAGACCGAAGTGGTAGATTATCACTTGCAAAGTTAGAGATTTGTTTTTTCTATATAAACAAAGAAGAAGTTGTTTGTTTCAAAATAGGGAGATTTCTGAAATATGTAAAACACACCTCATTTTTAAGTAATTTTGAACCTTACAAAAGTGGGAGTCTCCTTCAAAAGTGGGAAAGTTCATGTCTATGTTAATGTAATGCTTTATTCTGATGCTCTGCTATGACTCTTGCAGTATGTCTAACTTTGAAACAGCAATATCTACTACTATAGCAGGTATAGGGTTGAAGGAAGTCTTTTTAGTGGTGGTGGTCACTTTAGGGTACTGGGTGACAAATCTATTAAGGAAATAGACCATCTAAATGCACCCTGGGGCAGTGAGATAGACTACTTGTGGGAGACTTCTATGTTTAGCTGACAAATCTAAACCGTTACAACACATTCCACATTCCACTACCACCCACATCAACAACAACAGTGTAAACAGCAACAATAGCTGTTACATCTTTAAAAGTCATAAAAATAAAGTAACAATTGCTTCATTCTTAAAGTGAAAATCTTCACTAAAGTGGAGAATTTTACATAAAAAGATTATAATTAAATTAGTTCATTTACCTGATCCAAATATTCTGATCTCAGATATGTAATGTTTGTAATGACATAAGGACATCTGGGTGTTATGTTTATTTTTCACAGGGATGTTGGCTGCCAATAAATAGCATCTCATGAGATCTTTTCAGGTAGCAATTTATTTGGATGTATGAGAGAAAAAAATTGATCCAAAATGTAGGATTCTACCTTTAATGTCCTTGTGACATATGCCATCATATTCAAAGCATGGGTTGTTCTGTAATATGGCTGATGGAGAATTTAGATTGGATATTCGACACAAAAGCATTAATATTTGACGTGTAAGTAATGAAGAGATCCGTAAGGCCGGGGGTACTGTTGACATGAGGGTTAATGAGGTTTTACACGGGTATGTGCAGACTTAAATTGATTTTATGATCAACTCAATTTCGTGAATTTAATTAAGTGTGAGAGAGGAAAATTATGGAGGTTAATTATAAGTGAAATATGTAAGACTTTCTGGTTAAATACATGTACCTACTGCATGAAAAGGATATAATTGATATAATTGAGTCTAAAAGTAGAAGTTTAACACTATGATGATACAAACACAGTACTTTAAGAGAAAATAATGTGAATTGTATAAGTAAAATATAGATAGAAGATTAAACACCTTAAACTTAAACATTAATTTAAAGAAGGGATATATATGTATGTCATATCCTACAATCAGGTATTTTGCAACTCTGCACTTACTGTGGTCTGTCCCGGCTGTTTAAAATTAGAGGTTATTCTATAAATGTGGTAATTACTGTGGCCTGTTGCCAGGTAACAGAAAAAAAAAATGAATTTACAATGCAAATCTTGCCCATATTATCCCTGATGCTGTCACCTGTCAACAGCATACTTGATGTCAGTCAAAATGTCTGGTACATTTCAGCGACAATCTTTTCAATGAATAATTCTCATTCATTGCTTGAAACCTGAGAAACTGGCTATATACCTCAGCCTTCTAGGCTTCAGTTAATCAGACTTTGGCAAAGTGTAGATCCAGATTCAGGTGGAACGGTCTAATTTTGTTGATTTGTTTCTATCTACACCTCCTAGAATGTATATACCTGCTATTTTAATAATATTATTAAGTATTCTGTTAAGTTTGTTAGCAAGTAGCATGAAAAGGGCTAAATGAAATCCCATCTCAAAAGCTGTATGTTATTGTAAAAATAATTGTAGTTTTTTTTCCTCCTGAAACCAAAAAAAGAGCCAATGCAGGTCCTTTTAACAAAATAAAATAATTCATTCTTTACTCATGTAGTCAATTTCATTTTTTTCTCTTGGAAAATGTGAATTTTTTATTTCTATTTTATATTACAGTAATTTTTAACCAACATATATTTGAATATTCATTTACATTGAATAACTCAAGACTTTAGCAACTTATTTTCAGAGAATAAAAAGTAAACTGAAATGCAATATTTACACTTAGCCTGCCAAGCAATAATTAATCAGGCTTAGGCAAATAGTGAAGTTCCAGAATAGCCACTTCCTGTTGGGAGATGTTTGATGAGGATCTTAATTATTTGCTGATAAAAACTTCTTCAGTATATCTTATGTTATAAGCATGGTTGTTAATTAATAATTTGATATTGGTTATTAAGGTAATTAAGTTGGATAACTATTACTCAACCTGCGAAATGTCTAGGGCCATATTGTAAAGTATCCATGGCAACCCAGAAGAAAGTTTTTTGTCACCAAGCTGGGATGTTTGAGGTACAATCTAAAGAATGTGTCAAATAAACCTTAGTCAGATAACACAGTTTTGTTCTTACTCTCTGGATTATAATTTATGATTATAAGTAACAGCTTAGGTGATGAGGAAAGAAAAATACTGTTTATGATTACAAAAATTAGGGTGATAAGGAAAGAAGGATATATAATTTATTGTTACAAATGAAAGGTTGGTGACTAAAAAGGAAACTTAAAACAAAAGAAATTATTTTTGTGTGTGCAATGAATAGAAGGATGTATCTTTAGCAAGTCAACTGTGTTTACATTCATTAACAAACAGAAATGTCTGGGGAGGCTGGCTTCCCCTAGTTACCTGCCCTTTGGAAATGTGTTCCCCCTTTTGACAGGGAACAAATATTCCAAGTTTAAAGAGATATCATTGACATTTGTTCTTTTCGGGCTCTTTATTTCCCTAAAACTTGTTAGCATTTGCACACCATTATTTAACTGTAATTAAGGAATTTTGTTTAAATAAATGAAATGTTGTTACTTGAATCAAGTGTGCCTTTCCCAGGAGGCTGGTCTTGGCCCCAGCATTGTTGTCGGTTGTTGCTGTCGTACCAGTACTATCCTGGCATGTTGGGAGCATGGCTGACTCACTAGAGGCCACGTGCATGTTGTGTGACGCATTCCATGTTATCAGGCTATGTCAGCAGTAGGTTAAACCCATGGCCCGCTACATTTGTTTAAAGCTCGTTTTAAATTTTAAGAAATTAGCAAAGAACTTTTATGCATTGTTAAAATACATTGTATATATGTGTTAAGGGTAAGGTGCAAATTATGTGTCACTCATCAAACAGAATCCTGGAGGATTGGCAGATCTAGATCTCCACTTACTGCTCTATAGCCTGATCAATTCACAGTTAGCAGGCATAGAGTAACTATTACAACCACTGTTAATTAGTTTCGACATCAAATAGGAATTCTGTGGCTTGTGTTGATTTTGATTTATTGCCATTTTAAAACAGGAAAGTTTTCACTTTTACTTTCTGTATAAACTTAGCAAATTGATGAGGAGTTGGGGAAGCACGATGTTTAAAGAATTGTTTAAAGTATGTGTGATTGTTGATATTAGACTGAGATGAGTTATGATTGTGTAGGTAATTGATGTTTAGCTTAAGTGACAGTCCTTAATTGGGTAAGTAATTAAGTGAAAATAATTATGTAATGTGTAACGTGAATAGCAGCATGTCTTTGTTTTTAATTGGTATACCCATCCTTAGAAATATGATAAATGAAAGTGGAAAACAGAGGGATAGTTATAATGTGCCGAACAGAGGGATAGTTATAATGTGCCGTAACTTAAGTTAATATATTTTTCTTTTGTCTAAAGTTGCTAACATGAATACTGTCAATTATACAGCTGCTCTTCTATTGAAGTGACACATAAGTTAATGCAGGTGTTTTTGAATTAGTGCACTTGTATACCTTTATTTTGGTACAAAGAAATAAAAAGAATGCTTAAATATGAAGCAAAAAAAGGTATAAAGACATGAATCAGGGCCCACAATTGATTCCTAACTGTCAAGAAAACAGTTCCTTCTGGTTTTGGTTCGATAAGCTTGTATTGAAGTCTTAGTATTTGTTTAAGACAGTTGTCAGACAAAACATTTCCTAAATCGTAATAAAGTAAATATTGGCCAAGGGGTAGCCTTGTGTTGTGGAGAGAGTGTCCTATTGTAGACCAGGTAAAGTGACAGGTGTGCTTCAGTCAGCATTTAGCCTGGACCTGTCATAGTCTTGTACAATGCTCTCATAAACCCCAGGCCTGCTACAACTGTACATAGATTTTAGAATTAACTGAAAGCTTTTCAAAGGTCAAAATAGATAGAATTTACTGGAAAATATTTATTTTATAGAAAGTTAATTTTTTTTAAAATCTTTTGTCAAAAAAAGGTAGCATTTACAAAAAGCTTTTTAATCTTAGGACCGCATAAAGCAAATTAACAGAAAGCTATGAATTCAATAAAAAAATAAAACTTGATAGAATTTATAGAAGGTACAGTTCACTCTTAGGTCATAATAGATGGACATTACAGAAAGCTATTCAATCAACTGTCAAAATAGATACAATTTACAGAAATCCTTCTTAATATAATATCAAAAAAGAAAGAATTTTATTAAAAGATGGAATTTACAGTAACTTAATTCTATCAACTGTTAACCAAAAATATTTGACAGAAAACTATTCAGTCTAAGGTAAAAATGTTGCATCATTATCTTTTCACTTTATAGGGAAGATCCTTCATTGGACCACATAATTAGAAATGGTTGACTTTAATGGTCAAAACTTTCCGTGAAACAAGAATAAATCTATCCAAAAATGTAAAGAAATCCAGGCTACAGTTTCCATGACAATCACAAGATGTCTGATCCTGAGGTTTCTTAAAACAAGTTTTTTAAATGAGATTGTAAAGATATAACGTTTCCAGAATAAGGAAGTGTTTTTTGAGCAAGTGTTATTTCACTTTATATTTATGCATGTATGTTTGTATTTTACTAGCAACAACATGTATTTGTGACATGCAATAATATGTAGGGACTATGAGCAGTTTTGGCAAAGCCTTTTCACTGTTGTCCATAATTGTAAGGATAACCCCCTCTGTCATAAACATATGTTGTTGTAAATTCTGCAATCTTTAATACTTAGCTTACTAAACACATATTTATACAATTTTGGCCAATAGTATAGATCCAGGTCAGCCAGGTCCCTGCTGGAAGCTGTCTGGTCAGGATCTACACTATTTAAAGCTGAATCTTTAGCAATATGTCCAGGTATCTTTGAATGTCGATGTAAGAAGATGACTTAAGAATTACATATATTTGGATTATTAACAGATGTGGCAAGCTAAGGATTAACAAATTTGAAGTTTTATATACACCCTATTTACCTGTGTAGAGTCTACACATTAATGGATCATGTCTCAGGTTTCTGCTGAGGAGAAAATATGTAAAATATGTCGTCATTGTACTGTATTTAGTGTAAGTGTATTTACAGATAGTTTGGAATTAATAAAGACTTCCAATATTTACAAATGTTCACTTGCCGATGAAAAAGTAGGTACAACATACATGTAATTCACCGTGTTCAAATATGCACTTTCATCGATTAATTGACTGCCATTTGTATTTTGTTTACCAACTTTAAAAGGCTCTTATAGTCACATAGTACTGACATTCCAACTGTAACTGATACATTGTATTACCTACTTTAAATGTTTAGCACACTACTGGGTATTTTAATTATCTACTATAATACACAGTAGAGCTTATGTAGAAGTTTGTGTACGTGTAGCTATTCTGGTTAATCAAGTTGTTTTCTGCAGAATATGAGTTCTTAGTAGAAATATGTGTAAATTTGCATGAATTATACAAAGGATTTAGAAAGATTTTTTTTCTGTATGTGGAAAAAAGTGCAAGATTTTGAATTTCAGTAAATTGTGTTAATTTTATTTCTTCATTTTGGTTGTTATGTATAAACATTGTTTTCAAGAACATTTAATTATTCCTTTAAATTTGTTTCTTATCAACAAGAGAAGTGTCTTTCTGGTTCTGTGCTTGCTAAATTTGGTTATAGAGATTCAAGAATAAGTAACAGTAATACAGTTATAGGCAATGTATATAATATACAGACTTAGACAGAATTAATGTCGCTACAGTGTGTAATAAATATTAACATATTTTGAATAGATAAAGCTAGTATAGATAAAAGTATTACTGGATAGTATGTTGAAAAAAAGTGTGGAGAAATGTTAGTCTGGTCTCTCCCAGGTAGAAGGTGCAGGGTTTGTGCTGCAAGTGTACAAGCCAGTTCTACAGAGGAAATGTTTGAGTCAATATTTAGTGAAAGACGATTTTTCTTTTTATACAGCAACCAACTGAATGCAGGGTTTGATCTGTTTGTGGTATTGAAGACTTGTCAGGATTATTGAGCAAGACATTGTTGCTTGACTGAGTCTAGAAAAAGGAACCATGCTCTGAAAAGATTGTGGTTTATAAAGAAGAAAAAAACTGTTGATGACTAATTGTGCTACATTGTGTGGGAATATTATAGGATGGTGTGCATGGCTGAGGGGTTGCCATCAGTCACTCCAAATATCTCTGAAAACCCAAAACAAAAGCATGCAGCCAATAAAAACAAAGGCATTAAACAAATTGAGGATTCTTGTCATTCTGAACTCGATGTTCGCTTTTCAATTTCCAAAGATTCAGCTGCTGGCAGTCATCAAGTGATGGAGAGGTCTGATGATGATAGCTTTTTGAGGCCGCGGTCTTTCTCTGATGCCTCAGTGTCAAGTGGGCGCCACAGCTTGCTTGGACGGCTGCAGGAAAAACTGGAACATGGATCCTCCATGAAGGTGATAGTTTGTCGGGAGACGGAGGTTATCTCTGGGCCTGATAAGGGGAAAAAGATGGTGCAGGATATGGTTACTGTTTCAAGCCATCAAACTCAAACCAGTTCTGGGGCAGCCAAGAATACTTTAGCAAGGTCAAGGTCAGTTAAAGGCAGGGAAGACCTACCTAGAAGAGACTCACAAGGAAAGGGTCGGTCAGTAGGAGATGATGAGCAGCCGCCTCCCAAACCTAAGCTGCCAGAGAACTATAGGCAGTACTTTGCACAGCAGTTAAAAAATCAGAAACTTAATGTTTTACCTGTACCTGGAAATAAAAATAGACAAAAACATCCTCAGCATCAAATGCAAAATGAACAGCAGAAAAAAGATCACAATGTGGTTAGAGTTCAGAATGATGGTGGTCTTAATGAGAGAAAGTTATTGAATGAAATGCCTGGAAGACCTAAGTCAAAGTCTGTCAGTTTTGCTGAGAATCCTACAGTACATTCATCAAGACAAACACATGTGCGCACAGTGAGACCTGAAAAGGCTTCTGGCAGTGCAGCACAATCTAATTCAGGAATCTCATTTTCTGAACAACTTAATGTATTGTATAGACATCATGATCCAAAGTACCAGTCAGAATTGCTTAGGCGAGAGCTAGACAAACTGCGAACATCAGAGTATGTGCGGAGAAATTCTGAAACTGTGCGTCAGAGGTTATCCTCAAGTGATGGCACAGGTCTTGGAGGAAGCAGTGTTAAATTTGCTCTAGATATGCCAGGATTAGTTGATGAGGCTTTTGTTGAAGTGAAGAAATCTGATATCCGAACTGTACATTCTCAAGCAGTTCAGAAACCAGTTTTGAGACAAACCAAGTCATTTGATTTAGAGCCTGGTCATGGAATGGGAATGAAAGATCAAACTATTGGGGAAACAAGGATTCAATCTTCTTGCCAAACCTTGGGGGCCTTTCCACAAAGTGGAGCTTCACCAACTGGTAATCCTGTAACAACCAGAGATGATTCTTCAATAAACTTTGCTCAAAGTGTTCATAAATCACATGAACCCCGTAGAACTTTAAGCAGTAAAGGATCTGCTCAAGCAAGATCCAAATCAGAGACGGCAGCTTATAGAAATAGTAGTAGAGTTATAGAAAACACTGACAGGTCTAGGCAAGCAGAAAGGTCTGGTAGAGACCAACCAGCTCAAATAGATCGTCCAAAATCACCATCAAATCTACGCAGGAAACATGATACAATAAGGCGCTTTAATAACACTTCCTTGCAAAGCAAGAGAGAGAAAGTGCGGCGAGAGTTTTACCAAAGTCATAAAGGTGCTAAATTAGAACATGCAGACTTTTCAAGCGATGATGAGCTTAGTGAATCTACAAGGAAACCAGTCAATGAGGTGGGTAAAGTAGCTGAACAGAATGCTTCAGGTGGGATGAAAATGGACCGTACCATTGGTGACAACCGATCTGATGAGGAGAAGTATGCAGCTCTGTCCAGGAATAAAATTGTGCATGCCAAATCATCCTCAGTAGATTCTCAATTATCAAAACCCAAAGAAACTGGGGTGAAAATCTCTGTGACTGACAGACTAAGAGAGCTTTTAAGTGATCCCATTAGTGCTCATATAAACCTATCAGTGGAGAGTAGCAGAGACAGGGAGATAGGGAAAATGGTACCAGATCTGAAAGGGGATTCTATACCAGCACTTCCCCCAAAGACTAAGTCAGTTGTTTCTGAATCTCAAAGCTTCTCATCAACAGAATCCATAGAGAAATTTTATCTGAAAGAGAACAAGCGTTCAAAGTCAAACATCATACACTCTGATCAGGTTCTAAGTGACAGCGAAGCTGTGATAAACAAAGGTGCTAAAAATGTGTCGAAATCTTCGAATCCAAGTTCTAATTTTTCATCCTCATTGGTGTCCTTATCATCACCATCATCACAAGGAAAGATAGTTGTACGTCAATGTAAGATTGGAACTGATGTTGCTTTTAGTTTGGTAGGAGTACAGAATTCATGCAGCATTGTGAGCAAACAGGTGAGCTTTACTAATATTTGTTGAATCTTTATTTTCCTGTTAAAAACATGTATAAGCATTCATATATTTTGTCGTTACAGGAAAGTGATAAAATGTATTTAGTTGTGATTTTAATGGCTTATTTTAAAACAGACTCCTGGTTTTAAATGTTTGGGATTACAAGTTTTATTAGTAATAATGTGATTAAAGGAGTAGAAGTAGCCATAGCTGACAACATAAGTGTAGTTGTAGTCTTAGTTGTGGTTGTAACACTAAATACACAAGCTGGTATAGTGGTGTCAGTGTCTGTCTGATGTTTTATTTTTTCAGGAGATGAAATATTTACTTAGGCTATGATGTAATGAAGTAATCAGATCTTCAGATTTTATTTTTCTAAGTTCAATGCACCAGATAGACATTCCAATTGAAATGAGTTGAAAGATATACAAAGATAAACCCTGATAGACCTGTATGTGAAAACTGATATGTGATCATTTGAGTCTGTTCCTTCACCTGGCTACCCTTTCTCCACCAGCGGAAGAGAAAGTCTCACACCAGTATTTTGGAGCCATTTAAGCATTTTTAAAAATGTGAACTTTCTTTTTAACACATGTCTTTGAAATTGTATAAATTATAAAAAGTATGTGTCCTATGGATGTGATGTTTATTCACTTCTATTGTTGCACATGCTGTCATATGAAGTCGGGACAAAAAACATTAACTATAGTATGACTAAGGTTCCCTGTTCAACAGAGGCTCGTTATTACCTAACATCTATCCATAGGCTTGCTTTAATGCGATTGTTGGCCTACATAGTTCATGTGAGCATATTTATGTCTTCATTTTCACACTTTAGGAAAATAAACCTATGGTAAAGGCATTTATTTATGACTCCATATACCAGTTTTTTATCAGTAAAGTAAGACAGGGCAATGACTTTATGTATGTTTTAAATGACATTGTGGAACCTCTTTTTCCAATCCTTAATAGGCCTAGTACCTTATTGG
The DNA here is from genome assembly GCA_007844125.1 of Sinonovacula constricta. NCBI lineage: Eukaryota > Metazoa > Mollusca > Bivalvia > Cardiida > Solecurtidae > Sinonovacula > Sinonovacula constricta. Next base: position 3,703,794 of record CM017567.1, on the reverse strand, counting down.
CATTGAGTTGGCAACCAGTTGTTGGTATGTGTAATGATATGGTGCTGTATGTGTAATGATATGGGGTGGTATGTGTAATGATATGGGGCGGTATGTATAATGATATGGGCAGGTATGTTTAATGATATGGGGTGGTATTTGTAATGATAAGGGGCGGTATGTGTAATGATATGGGCAGGTATTTGTAAGGATGTGGGGAGGTATGCATCTATTGAAAGATGATTACTTAAACCCAAGTTATGACAATGTGGGGGAGGGAATTGTAATAAACCGCCTCATTAAATCATCAGATCCCATTAAATCATAATGATGTAACTGACAACATGTTGCCCGCATACCTGTCCCTTGTCAAGGTGTCCTTGTTCTTAACAACTCTTCAAATCAGGACTTGTTTTTCATTTTAACTTTCAACCTACTTATTATTTTATCAGGCTGAGGCAAGTAATGTAGATCCAGATTAGCCAGTTTAAAGCAGTTAATCATCTTAGCTTTAATGTGTATACTGTAAAAATAACCATGTTTTATTGTTGAGACAAAAGAAGTGTAAACTGTTACTTAAAGGTGGTATCCGAGAGTTTGGACCACAATTCCTTTTCTCAGATAACAAAATAAGTCATTGTTACCTAAAAAAAGGTCCTGCAAAATGTTGTTAATCGATGTCATAGATCTGTGTGAACAGACTAGCACAAATCACCACTCATCATTGCAAACAGGTATTTCCTATCCGAGCAACACTGAAGAGATAGCTATTTTAAAACTAAGAAAACCATGTGACCACTTACTTTTGAGATCATGTTATATAGTCTTTGGGTAATCCACTGATATTAATATCTATTTTTAGCAGAGACTACTATTAAGCTTTTTATACAGTTGGAAAGAATACAGATTTGTATTGACTTTTATCATGATTAGTTCTATCTTACAGTGAGTGTTCAAAATCATATTTGTTAAGGCTAAAGTATGGGTTTATACAAAAATTATACCCCACTTCCCTGAAGCAGTGGTACAATAATTTAATATGTAGTAGGCAAACTATTGGATACCTTGTTTTAATTGTAGAAGTTTTGTGGTTATGAGAAAAGTAATATTAGTCCTTTGGTTTGGAGGGTTGATGGCATTCCCTACTCCATCCCACCAAAATGGCTGTATTAATGTACCTGGTGACCTACTGCGCCAGCCTTCTTGGGTCACAGGGACCTAGTACCCCTCTACTTGCCTTTCACTTAATGGTACAGTGGCTTATGTTCAGAGGAACGGAAAAAAAACACTTAATAGATTGTTGCACTAACCTCACTTAAATTGCTAAAATAATGTCGCACCTGTGATTTTGGTTAATTTGTCCTGCCAGAAACAGGATGTAAATGTGTATTGATACAAAAATTATTTCATTATTTAGGTCTAGGAAGGTATTGACTGATTTAATGTATCCTTATTTGTGTAGGTGTACTTATATTTGTTGTATTTAAGACATGGTATTGTTGTTGTTTTTCTCATCAATTTATTTTAAGTTTGTATTTGCCTTACTGAACTGTACATATGTTGATATGGTCTAATTTTGTAGACTAGATCATCAAAAGCTCTGTGTTTGGATGTTAAAACTGATGGAATTGTTGTCATTAAACAAGAATATCTAGTTGGAATATCCAGTTAGAATGAATAAGTTCAATGTATTTCTTTACATGTAGCTGTTGGTAATTATTTGCCTTGTTGAACCACAGAGTTTGACAAAAACATAATGATTGCAATTTTGTCTTCATGTTGCAAGGTCATTTATTGTTTGTCCCCCAATGAGTAGCATATAGCAGTTGCACTCTGTCCATTTGTGAACCGCTACATTCATCCATCTTGTTTCCATGTCTCACCCATATTATTTCAGTATTTTAATAATATTTTAACAATTATACAAGCATACAATTAAAGGCATGTTAGGCATATAGTAATAAGTGCACCTATTTAGGTCAAGGTCATATTTAAGGTCATTGCACCATCAGAGGTATATGTTAAGTCTTTATATTTCTTGCTTATATATGGAGTCCAGAACCCAAACAAGATGTTTTGCTTTAAATGTACATAAATAATGGTAGGCTTGTATAGAATTTTGATTAATTGTTGGTGGTCTTTCTCTAGCAACCATAAGCTGGGTGGAGCCAATATGACCATAAATTGTTTCAATGCAGTGTGAACAAAGAAAACACTGGTAAAAATAAGCACACAACAAAATTTTTTTTTCAGTAGATTCACAAAAAAACACCTGATAATATCCTTATTGAAAATGTCAATAACAGTCCATTTGCCATTTTACTCTAAAATCATGTATTAAAACATGTGACAGGAAGAGAAAGTGAAAACCAAACAGTAGAGTGAGAGGACATTTTGGCGCAATGAGGAATGTTTACTTTGTTGTGTATTGACCCGTCTCATGCTTTCTTTTTCAAAAACCAAATTCAATTTTGAGTTTTCTCCTTAATGCTTCAATGAATATCCAACAATCTTTACTGATAAAAACTGCTGCAAAAAGTGTAGGTCTTTATCCAATGGCTCCCAAGGGGAGCTGTATGATCTTGATGTACACTGTTTTGCCTAAGTCTGATCAGTTCACATAGCAGACCAAGAGATGAAGAAGTAGAAATCCACCAGATTTGCTCAGTGCAGTGGTGTGGGAGAAGATAACCATTTCACATAGTTTAGATAAGCTGGCATACCAGACCCTGTGTCAAGCTCGCTCTTGTCAAAAGCCAATGCAGCAGTTAGGTCCCCTTGTTAGGTAAAGAAACCGTTCCTGCTTATTGTGAAATAGGCTGTAATTGTAACATTTATGAGAAAATGGCATGCCTCTGTAGAGGAGGCTAAGGGTTTAAGCCATGGTTAAGACATACCTGTCTGCAAATCTGTAGTAACCATTGTTTATTCATATGCTGACTGTGGATATACAGTAGGTCAAGTCCCAGCAGGTATAGGAGGCTCCAGGTTCAATCCCTAACTGAGACAAACCAGCCGTCTTACATGTTCTACATGATTCAGGTGACTGTACCATCCCATTTAGAGGGGCTAGTGATGTAATTTACCTTTATAGTTGAGCTAAGATACCAGATAGCTATGGGTAGGTGGGACAGAAATATGTTAAAACTCATGAATCTTGGGTTATAATGGGAAATGTCAATGTTATAGCAATTTTATAGTCATAAGTAATGTATGATATTTTTTTTCCTGCAGGATGTATATATGGTACAGAGTTTTATTTTTGGCTTTGATAAATTCAAGCCATAAATATGTAAGTTTTACCAATGAACACAATTGTTGTCTTAGCAAAAAACTGAATTTAACAGGTTTAAATAAATTAGATGTACAAAAGGTGATTTTTTTGTAATACCTTACTCATAATAACAAAACTAGGGATGGTGCCATAAAAAAGGTTTTTACACTGTAACTGCAGTGGGAAAGTAAGTTGCACTGCTTTATATCATGGTTACTGAAACAAGGCCTTGTACACTCTGGCTGATTTTGTAACAGTCATTTAACAAACTATATAAGTATGACCTGTCACAATTGAATAACAGTAATTAACATCTGCAGGTACTTGCTTTGGAGACAGACTGGGAGCTAGGACCATACTAACAGATAATCAACTGTTTCCAGTTGTCTAGCATCACTAATTTGTTGAACATAAAATGAGCAAACTTTTTTCCCCCCAATTGATAGAGTAGCCATTCTCCTCAGTTGTCATTCTTGCAAACATTTATATAAAATCTGAACCTGCTTAATACAAATCAATGAAGCTTAAGAAAATAGAGTGGGTCCCACTGGGAGCTGTTTGATCAGGATCTGTACTGCTTGTGGAAGAGTCACAAACATTTCTTTGGATGTAGCTGTTTGTAAATAACTAAGATTTTAAATTGGTAATTAATAAATGTGGCATGATAAGGGTTAATGGGTAGAGTTGGGGCTACCCTTAGTTGTCATTATTGTAGACATCCTGTCATTAGTGGATTCAGTGTGCACCAGGTCAGTTCACCAGATTACCTGCCACACTAATTAAATTCAATTATAGCCTCAGAGATCACTGTAATTTCCAGCCCTTTGTCACCATGTCAACAATTTGATAATCACTTAACAAAGAAATACCTGTTATATTTTTGGCTGACAGATTTATGTCTGAAACATTAGTTAATGTTTTTGAGCTGAATATTATCTTACCAATTTTAAGTTACTTCTATAGTTGAATGATACAATGATGTGTATATTTTATATTTTGACCAGAAGAATGTTACCTATATGCATATGTTCTTATATTTGTTGTAATGTTGTTTTAAAATTTGATCATGCAGGAACCTTTTCTTCCAACTCTTTACCACATCAAACACTAGTAACTACTACTGATGTCATAGTTGTTTCAAACTTATTGCAGGTTTCATAAGCCTTGAAGGATACTTCGTTTATTTGTTTATCAACCAAAGTACCAATGCCTTTCAGGATTGTCTCAAAAACAGTTAAAAAACGAAAGTATAATTATAAGAAATCAATTGTAACAGTGGCAATTTTTTTGTGTTTTTCAGCCTAATGGCAATGGTTACCTTGATGGCCAGGGTCTGGTTACCATCCGGATGATCCCAGATGAGCAGGGCAGGTTTGGCTTCAATGTCAAGGTGAGTTACACATGTGACAAAGTACTTGTATGATATGGCAAACTCTTTACCTACTTCACTTGAAATGGCCAGGCTTCAGCAAATAGAGTGAATCAAGATGCTGTCAGATCAGGAGCTGCACTATTTGCTGCTGGGTTTATGGCAATACAGTTTGTTACATTTGCATGTAGTTGTTAACAAATAAATTGTTAGTGACGTAAAACCCAAATAAATAAATAAATAAATTTTTAGATTTTGTTTAATGCTTACATTGTATTTATAAATGAATCATGATAAGGATTGAGTCATAAAATCAGTTATTTTATCAACTTACTTAGGTTCACCTGCGAATTATTGTTTTTTTGAGCTGCTTTCATTGAAATTCATTTAAAAACAGAAAAGTGTTACATCTACCAGCTGAAGTCTGTGTGTTATTGGTTCTACTTAGATTTATATATATGTGTTGGGTAATCCTTTTTTATATTTTTTTCCTTGCTTTTATGTATTGATCTGGATAGGTCCTCCGCTGTTTGTCAGGAATTATTGCTAAGATATTTCCTCATTTTACAAGTTAAATAAACTGTTTTATGCTTGCATACTCATTATTTAAACTTAAACATCTTAATAAGTACATAAATATTCTTAAAGATTTTATGTAAATTAGATGGTAGAGTATATTTAGATCACTTTGGAAACTTTTTTCAATTCATTAATAAGTGTTGTTGACAATTGACTTGATTACACCATATTTATCTGTTGTTGTTTTTGTAGGCCACAAGCTAAAAAACCCAAAGCATACAATTTATGTCTTGACAGTGAACTAAAATATGTTTTATATATTTCAAAATTCAATGAAAATATTGAAAAGAAAAAAAAATCACTGAAATTACTGTGATAATTGATAAAAAATACAACAAATATTGTTTTACAAAAAGAAATAAGCCACATAGACAATTTAATGCACATTCACAGAAATCTCCCTCCCTGGCCCTCCAATCTCCCTCTCTGGGAGCCTAAGTCTCCCTCTTTGGGACTAAGGAAAGACCACTTGTCTGCACTAATATTCCATTTTGTGCAAATGCTTCAGTCTTAAGTGTTTTTCAAAAGTTTAAAAGTGGAAAAATCTTAAACTTCCTGCAGTAACTATACACCAAATACCTACTCACAAGGGAGGTAAAAAATGTATTTTTTTCTCAAGTTCCTTTACATATAAAACTGAGGGAATATTAATATGCCAACCCAAAAGGGAGATAACTACTACTTTTCTTTTATTTCAAAATTGGGAAATAGGATTTACCTTACTTGTTGAGATGACACCATTCATTTATAAATGTAACAATATCTATATGCTTAAATAATTACTGCCACTTTCCAGTCTGAATATGTATGGTTAACTATAATTTTATATGATATGTCATTTATCAGTTGTGACATATAATGCTTTGCCTATTGCAGGGTGGGGCAGACCAGGGGATGCCCATCATCGTGTCCCGAGTGGCGCCCAATACGCCCGCTGACAATGCCATACCACGCCTTAATGAGGGAGACCAGGTGTTGTTTATCAATGGCAGAGATGTCTCCCAGCACACTCATGAACAGGTGAGATATATGGGTCAAGGTCATGTGCATCCATAGGACTTCCCTAGTCATTTTTTTGGAAGTTCTAAATTTTCCAATTCCAATTAAGCCAATTCACTTTGAGGGAAAACATGAGAACAGCATGTTTTTATGGTCCTTTATGAGATGCTCTCTAGACACATTTCCACATTTAAATAAAAGGTATAAGTATTGTCCCTTTATCTTGATGGCAAAAATTAATAGTAATTCTTTTTTCTCAGGACAAATCACAAAGTTGAGTCAAATAACACTGCTTCTGCACCTCTGATCATGAAACATTAAGACCCAATCTGCAGTATCTTGGTTGTAATAGATAACCATATACAGAAAATTGTTAATAGAGATCCATATAAACCTTCCTTGTATATCTGATTGGTCAGATTTAAATTCTCCTCAAGGGACCAATCTTACAATTTTAAATGGTTTTCACACTCCAGCTAAAAGTTTGATTATCATGACCTATAATGTTGTATGACCATATATGATTACAGCAGATTCCTAGACTCAGGATCTTTGGACCTTCACCATCAACCAAAATATGGAGGATAGCCATTTTACACATTGTTGTCTTTGTACCTTGTGTTCAGCCATGTTTGTTTATTACCAGGTCGTCATGTTCATACGAGCGTCTCGAGAAACACATTCGGGAGAATTAGTCTTAAAAGTTCGACCGAATGGTAAGTCAGTGGTCTATTTTTTATAATTTTTTTATTTGCTTGCACGATGGATGTCGTAATTTTTATTTTGTTCTTCTGTTTTCCTCTGTTGTGTCCGACAGGTGGTCTTGTTTATACGACAGTCACGCGACTCCCACATCAAGGAATTAGTTCTAATAGTGCGCCCCAATGGTGAGTAGGTGGACCCAGGAGGTGGGTGTAGGGGGCGTGTCTCTTCCCCATGTGTGTAATCGTCTCTGGGCCAGAGGTTATATTCATGTATCTTATAGTATTTTGGTTAACCTTGTATTGTACAATATACACATTATTGAGGATATATAAATGCATTTATATAGTATATGATGGCTTTATTCTTGTAAAATATATACATTATTAAGGTTATGATATTTATTCAATATGTACCTATTACTACTTAAATGTATTACATATTGTAAGTTATATAAGTATGTATTATATGATACCTTATATTATGGTAATTTTATATATTGTGTAAATATATTAAAGCCAAAGTCATAGATCATTCTCAGGTATTCTATTGGGCAGATTTAATTTCAAACCATCTGATTTCAACCAATCAGAAAAAGACTAGATTGATTAGCTTGTGAGATGTAGCAACTGTAACTAAAGAGAGTGAATGAGGGCATTTCTTGAAAATCCAGCCAATCAGAGTCTTGAGAATGATCTAAAACTGAGCTTAAAAGTTATATGACCTCGGGCCTTGATGTCATGTCACTCCTCGTATGTCAACGTCTCAGACTTTTTCGTCTCTCAGTGTTTGGTCATGGCTAAATAATCAAATATCTTCCATTGATTAATTTATTTATTTTACCACATACATAATTATAATTTAAAAAGAAATCTGTAAATATACAAGTAAATGAACATAGTTTGATTATATAAAGTAGCACATTTGTGTAATCTGGCCTTAGAACCTTAAGGGATGCTGATGTAGGCCTAGCCTTAATAGCCTTTCATTAAAAGATTATTTTTTTATTATTTCTGATGATATTTGCAAACTATATAATCAGAAATAGTCTTTTGTACAACAGACATCCGCTATTTAAAACAGATATATTTTCTTTTTGTGCTCTAGTGAATCTCCCAGTCAAAACATATCTTGGAATAAGTAAAACTATGAAGACTTGAAAGCCTGCTTAAATTGAAATTGTTTAAACAAAAATGTTAAAATTAACTAGCATCACTTATTTTTTTCTGTAGCCATGACCAGACACTGTGTATCTGTTAGATCTGTGCAACTGTTAGATTATAACAAGCCTTTAAGAACCAGAAATAGATAGTTCTGTAAGAGCATACATGTGAAATCTCCCACTTTTGGAGGGAGATTCCAACTTTTTTTAAGGTTTAAAATTACTTGAAAATGAGGAAAATGTTTACCATTTTCAGAAATCTCCGTACTTGAAAACAGATAACTCCTTTCATAGTTTATATATAAATAACAAATCTCCCACTTTGTGAGTGAAAATCTCCTACTTTGCAAGTGAAAATCTCCCACTTTGCAGTGAAAATCTCCCACTTTGCAAGTGAATATCTTGAAAATCTCCCACTTTGCAAGTGAAAAGCTCCCACTTTGAAAATTTCCAACTTTGCAAGTGAAAATCTCCCACTTTGCAAGTGAATATCTTGAATATCTTCCACTTTGAAAATCTCCCATTTCGCAAGTGAAAATCTCTTGGTTTTCTTGGTTAATCTCTTTGGTCTCAGAAAAAGTTCACATGTATGTGAAAGATGTACAGGATTAGCATAAATCCAACACATTTCATTGACTTCTCTCAGTCCAGGCATTAAAGTATAGGATAGTGGCTCCGATCAAACTCAGCTGGCATATTGGAAGAGTGTAGAAGCCTCTTAATCCCATTGAATCTGGGTCCTTCCTTTTTTATCATCTGTTCTAAACACCACTTACAAGAACGTGATCATTTTTCTTTCAAACTTTCTATTCAAAATTGACATTTTTGCATGAGATCTTTCTAGCATGAAGTATGAATTTCTGTTACTGTACCTACAACAGTATAGCATTGTAATTTACATTGCATTCAATGGAAATATTTATGACACAAGGTCCTGAAACTTTGAGAAATTCTCAGGACCTTGTTCTAACTTATCGAAATTTTAGATTTAGCTTATTTTTTGACTCACATCTAATATACACACAATGTCTAATGAATTAATATTACTCTTATATTTTTTATTTTGTTATTTTAACTAATAAATAACAAGTTTACTATTTAGTCTTCTACACAGTCATGATTCTATATTATAACCTTTGAACTTTGCTGGGAAAGGCAGAGATTTTATTTTGCTAAAACTTTATTAAAATCTCCAACATGATTTTAATGGGGCGCCCATGGCGTAGTGGTAGAGTAGCCGACTTGTAACTCCTCCTACCACTTAGCCTCTCACCGATTGGGTTCGAGTCCCATTCGTGGTAAAGGACTTAATGTGCCGTGTCATTATTTGGGGTCTTCCTCTACCAAAGTAGCTGGACATCGCTATAATGGTAATAATTGGTCACTGCGATGTATTTCAAAAACCAAATCAGACCAACAAGATTTTTTTCCCTGGATACATTAAAGGACCTTAGTGATATATTTCAAGAGAAGTCAGAGGTCCTGTATATGTCACATGCATTGAACTGAATACAGTAACACAACATGAATTTTCAATAGTTGTACTCTTATTCGTCTAAAGGTGTTTTGGTTCATGGGTATTTTGTGTTCAAGACCTTTTGAAAATGTGTTATATTAGGAATAGGTGTGTTTAAGCTAATACTTATATGTTTCTTGTTGTCTGTTGTGTGCTAACATTACAGTTTTACTGGGTGAATTTAGACAAAATGTGAAAAATATTGATTGCTTTTAGTTTCATAAGTGTGCTTAAAGTCAATATTGTCTATGCTTAAAAGATGTATCTATAATATTTTTTACTTTGTAGATGTATTACAGTTTTTAGTTTTAATTCAAAGAATTTTATAGTTTTATTACTGTTAGTTTATTGCAAAACATAGAAGACCTTTTTGCCTTTGAAAGACTCTTATTTGAATTTGAAGGGAGATAACTCAACATAAATTAATTGTAAATATAAAGCTAAAAAAATAAATACTTTTCTCTGACAGAAGATACCTTTTCATTTACAAGTTTTAACTTCTAACAGGTGTATTCTTATATATTGCATGTACTGTTATCATTGTAACAACTTTATAATGAATTTACAATATACTTAATTTCCCATGATGAACAGTTAGAGATTGGTAGTTAAAAGCAGTGTTTTTCAACTATTTTTCAACTATTTGAACACAAACTGTTACAAACAATTCAAAGAAACTAAGTTGAGATATGTATGCTAAAGCACTCTTGTTGTTTTATTTACCTGCACTTATCATTTCCAAGAATAAAACATTAAGGCTCATGTTCTAAGACTTTAGCAATAGCCTATTATTAATTAAAACTTTTGAAAATTTTAGACTTTCAACACTGCTTTGTTGTCAGTTCAATCACTTTATTGCCTGTCTAGTGAGGCAATAGTCACAGATTGGCCTGTGTTTACATTAAAAACCATTGTAATATTATAATACACAATCAAAAACATCCACTTTGTCTTATTCTAGCAGGTTTGTGTGTAAGATAAATAGGGGAAAAGATATATAACACTTCTTTGAATAAATAAATAAAAAGTAATGACCTTTCTTTACAAATTGATAATAAATGTTTTCTTATTCAAAATTTGGTCATACATTTTAAATTATTCCAATTATTATTTCATTGTCAGTACAAGTTAAATATGTTTTCTCTGGTTGTTTGTTTCAGCGTATTCTGGGGACGAGAACTCCGAGGAGCCAGACCTGATGTATGACCCGGAGACTCATCAGATCTCGAGCGTAACTAGCGGGGCCAACGCCCTCGACATGTCACTCAAACTCCTCGAGGAGAGTTTGGAGAGCGGTGCTGCTCTCGCACAGTTCGAGGTAATTACTTATATCTCCTCTGGGAGGAGGGATTCTATATTTGAAAAAAAAATTGTTTAATATGCTGTTTAGTAATTAGGACTTTGGATTTGCGTATGTATGATTTAAGCCCCAGAACAAAGAACTTCCATACTGACTAAGGATTTTAGTCCATGGGACTTGGATTGGCTCCAGGGAGACATGAATTCATTCTACTAAAGCAATGTGGACAGTCATAAAGGATAACTATGAATGTTTTTTCCTAATCAATTAGAAAAATATAAAAACAAGAAAAAACAAAAACAAAACAACTTATGACAAGTTGAATTTTGATAGAGTTATGCCCCTTTTTATTTAGCATTTTTATTGTATTATCAGTAACAGGTTTATAAGGTGCAAGCCTTTTGGGTCAGCTCTTGTTAAATCGTGTAATTGTTAAAGTTGCATTTATGTTAAATCTCTTCAGAACTATTCATTGGTCAATGTCTTTGTTTTGTTGCAGCAACTATATCGCAAGAAGCCTGGCATGACGATGAATGCTGCTCGGCTCGAAGCTAACATCCCAAAGAACAGATACAGGGATATCTCACCTTGTAAGTATCCTGGTAAAATAAGAATGGCGGAAGCTGAATTTATTTATTTATTATTTAGTGGGGAAAAAAAAGAGAATTAAAAGTTAACATTATTATGTCACTGGACCTGGTAGCGCAATAGGAAGAGTATCAGCGGCAGGCAGCGGGTTGATCCCAGGACACGAAATACCAGTCTTTAAAAATGGTTGTGGTATAGCTCCCTTGCTAATGCACAACCAAATGTAAGGGTAGTTCCATGACTGGTTGGCCTGGTGTCACGATAATGTGACTGGGTGTGGTAACATGCCAGGAGGTCATAGCATGCTGAACACTGTTAAGTCTAATTCAAGTAGACATCTCCAGATAACTGAAATACTGTTAGATATATATGGGATGATAAATCCATTAAACAAACAATTATGTCAAGTTTAGCAGAAAAGGTTTTTACATGAATATATTAAAAAACAATATAATGAACAATCAATAAAAAAGTGTCATTTCATGGAACAAGAACTTTACAGATTCTGTAAACAAGAATAAAAATGTTCAGAGTAAACATTAAAAAGACTGCCACTTGAGGAAAGCACTATATATTCTGTATATATGTCGTGTATTTTCAGATGACCAGACTCGAGTCATTATGAAGAACGGTGTGACTGGGGACTATATCAATGCCAATTATGTCAATGTAAGTGGCAGATCATTAAAACATCAACTATGTAGTTTTTTAGTTTTGTTTCTAAATTTCTAATGTACCTGTTACCAATATATTTTCTAGAACCATCTACAGTTTACTGAAATACTGTTGGTGGGTTGATAAACCCAGTAAACAAACATTTTCTAGATAACCAGCACATTGTGTGTTTGTATCAAAGAATCGTATGCCTTGTTGCTAAAATCAAACTCTTAGCCTTCAAATCACATATTTACAAGATTTAGGCAAATAGTGTAGATCAGTCAGATCCCAGCAGAGAGCTGTCTGGCCAGGATCTGAACTATTTGCAGCTTAGACTATGTTAAAAGGTATATTGACCTGTACTTGTAATATGTAAAACATAGGCGAAAAAATCTAAGAATTTAGAATGGTTTTAGTTTTAATTACACTTATCTAATGTAGTAAGAGGTAAAATATAAAGCAAAAACAAAAAACATCCTTAACATCCTCATGCCTATTGGGCAGTCCGATAACTAAGTTGTCTGCCCTTGAGTACTCTCCGAATGCGCATGCGCATTAATACTTCCGGGGTATAAGTAAAAATTTTATCAGCATGTATAAAACACACATCGAGTGACATGGAAAGTTAATTAAAGAAAGAAACAAAACCAAAATGGAAATCGCCGAAATATTGCTGAATATGTAAAAGTGTTTATAGCGGGAAGGTGGTTGAAAACAGAACTGTTTCATTGCATCGATTTCCTCAAAACAAGCGAGTGCGACGCATTTCGATGGTATTATAACACTTCGCCCTCCCTTAACTGGTAACAGTTCGCCCTTGATTGGTAACAGCTCGCCCTAGATAGGTAACAGTTTGCCCTTGCTTTATAACATGTCGCCTTTGGATATAAGTGTATACATCAAGAAAAAAAAAGTAAATTGGTTAATTTATTTATAACCATTCACATTGTATTTGTTTTCTTTGTCTTAATAGACATTATGAGCTCTTCTGATATAAGTGTATACGCCACCCTTCGCCCTTAAAAATCTTTAAGAAATTAAGTAAAAAGAATGTAAACTTATTAATTTTTTTATTATTTTGACACCATTCACATTAAATTGATGCTACTTTTGTCTCCTTATTCTTTATTATTATTAACAATGTATTATTAGCATAGTAAATTATTATATTTTTATTTTTCATATTTTAAAATTGTTTATTAACCAAAGAAAAAAAATCTGATCCTCCCAGTACAATATACGAACTGTCACTGTTCCTTGATTTAAATGCAATGTTGCGACCTAAAATATTATAATTATACTGTGTACGTGGTTTATTTATTTCATATTTTATATTTAAATAAAATTCCGCTGTTGCAAGGATTTTAATGTTACTTAGTTGCATACATATTTTGTTGCAAATACTTTAATAAGGTTGTCATACTCAAGATGACTTGAGTATGCAGTTATCTTATAATTGCACATAAAAGCGTGAACGTTAATTGGTGTTTGCCTACAGACATTATTGTGATGATACCATTCACACTAATCTTGATTGATAATTAGTCAGTGTGATCTTTACTGATGCTTGCCGTCATAGACGTATATAAGTGCTTGCAATTAATAGACTAGTCAGTGATTTAATCTCGCAACGTACGCTAGCTTTATCACAATACAGTATGAAGAAGTCGACTAAGACGGCAACCAACTAATTGTATTTGTATGAATATCTTATAAAATATTATATATATTATACACTATATAACAAATCAAGTATAAACTTTACTTGACATCATTTTCCCCCTTCATTTAACGCTGGAAATGGTACACTTATATCCGAAGTACTCATAATGCATATGAAGCCGATGGAAACAAATACAAATTGATGTGAATGGTGTCGAAATAATTATAAATAAGTTAACAAGTATACATTTTTGCTTGACGTATACACTTATATACGACGGCGACATGTTACTGATCAAGGGCGATCTGTTACCGATCAAGGGCGACCAGTTACCAGGGAGGGTGAAGTGTTACTAATTCTTCTCGAGTTGGTCTCTCCTTTTCAATTCATAATTGCCAGTAGTATCTAGCTTGTAAACGCCGATAATTCGCTCGATTAGCTGATATTCCCTTCAGGATCCAGTCAAACGACGATTCGCCAGGTCCTTCTTTAAATCTGTTAGCTTGAAATGGTCTAATTCTTAGTTGTTTACACAAGCTTCGTTAATTTCTTTGTCCGTGTCCGCCATTTTTTTTTTTTTACTTAGTCCCCAGAGGCTCGTCGGCGAGTAGCCTCCCTTTGAATTCAAGGGAAGTAACCGAGTTATCGGACTGCCCAATACTATGTACATGTTTTGTTGATTATCACTACCAACCATCTTGTATGATCCTGATTGATTTCTAACAAAATACCTTTCGTTCCATGTAAATACATTCCAGGCCATCACTGCAAGAATATCTTATATTTTATACTTTCTTTTGCTGTCAAAAGAAATATGGGAACATTCTTCATAGTAGGCAGTATAATATGAATGTTACTTATAAAAAGATTCCATACAAGCCTTATGTAAGTCAAATCAAGATGATTATTATTATTAGGGAAGTATTTGACATCTTTTAACCCATCAATTTCAGATGGAGATCCCAGTATCAGGTATAGTGAATCGTTACATTGCCGCCCAGGGCCCACTGCCGACAACATGTGCTGACTTCTGGCAGATGATTTGGGAACAGCAGTCAACACTGGTGGTCATGTTGACAACGAAAGTCGAGCGAGGCCGCATCAAGTGTCACCAGTACTGGCCCGACCATTATACCACCACAGACTATGGCACGCTACAGGTCACATGTGTTAAAGAAGAGGAATCAGACTCGTTTGCATTTAGAGAATTTAATTTGACTCATGTTGAGGTGAGACTTTTAGTCTAGAGGATTCTGAGAGAGATGTTTGATTCTGTTCTCATTACAACACTGGCTGATTTCATATCTAATTAAAATAATGGGGTTTTCATCTATGAGCAATTAGAGTCACAGACTTGTAACTCCTCAGCCCGTCACCGCGTTGGGTCGAGTCCCTGATGGGCAGGAACATTTGTGTGAAAAGCTTTTCCGGATAATTTCCAGTGTGTCAGAGGTTCTACTTAGACATAAGTTGGGGTCTATCACTACCAATAATAAGCTGGATGTTGCCAATATGAATATAATTGTGTCAGTGCAAAAACAAAACAGTAATTAAAATAATGAGAGACTTTCCAACCAAGATAACTGGGTAGTGGTGTTTTTAAGACGATTCTCTATCAACTGAGACATTGGTATTATTATGTAAATTGAAGAATTTACATTTTACTTAAGAGACCCCACCTGTTTTTTGTGGTAATGACGTGTGTTCAGGTTGATTCTGACAGGCTGTGTCCCTTTACATTAAGCAGTGCTAGATATTTGCATTTAGCTGGTGTAATTTGATATGTAATGAGGTGACTGCATAAATAACACCTTAATTATCTATGCACTTAAAATGTAATCTTAAAACATACCCTTACCCCCATATTTCTGTCAGAGAGGTATTTTCTTTCAAAATTTGAAAAATGACTTTTAGTTTACCAAACAATGCCATAATTATTTCTTTCAGTTACGTGAAGAGCGGCATATATCCCACATGCAGTATATCGCTTGGCCAGATCATGGCGTTCCTGATGATCCAGCAGATTTTCTGGATTTTGTTCAGAAGGTTCGGCAAAAACGGGTTGGCTTGGTGGAACCATCTATAGTCCATTGTAGGTGAGTATCCATGGAGCATATCCAAGGAACATTTCCTGAAAAAGTTGTATTCACCTGCCGTGACAGCTAAAAGAATTCAATTGAAGATCGCTTGTTCAATAAGTAAAATTCTGATATGCTGTGCCTTTCTCTAATTAGCATTTGTTTTTATTCCAGCACTTGTATACTCTCTATTTGCTTAATGCTATCCCTTTCATTTATCATTCATTTATAATCTTGAAAATTCTCTTGGCTTTGTTATTTTTCTTTAAAAGAGATAAAAGGATTTTAATAAATGTATGTTCAACTTATTTAATTCTGAACCAGTCTACCCATTAACCTTTAGTCATGCAGATTCTGCTAACGACTGTGAATGGTTAGTAAAAGCGTAAAAATGGTGTGTATATGCAGGATTGGGCTATTTTTGTTATTACCCAACACAGAATTTCACAATACCTTAATATGCCATTACCTCAAAAGAGTCTTTAAAATGCTGAAGGTGTCCATATTCAGATAAGAGTTGCTGTACATTGTAAAAAATGCATGAATAACAAAACCATACCATTAACACCTGAACCTTTGCTCTCTTGTAATTTCTTTTCCCCAAAGATAATTATTTCTTTATATTTATAATTGTTATCTCCCTTAATTTAAACTGCAAAAAGTGCACAGTAGTTTAGCATTTCTTCTGATCCTCAATACAACATTGTAATTGTGCAGAGGTTTTATTAATTTGTTTTGTTTTCACTGGTTTGTATATTATATTAACATAAATGTTTCTGACCCCTGTTGTGTGTGTTGCAGTGCTGGTATAGGTCGGACTGGGGTGTTGATCACCATGGAGACGGCCATGTGTTTGATAGAAGCCAACCAGCCAGTGTACCCGCTGTCCATCGTACGACAGATGAGAGACCAGCGAGCCATGCTTATACAGACTCCAGTATGTATTGTCCTTATTACACTCTGCTAGGGTTTCTAATCACAGTTGGGGTGCACATGGCCAAGCAGTAGAAACATGGATTTGTATCTCCTCTGACCACTTGCCTTTCACTATGTGGGATTGAGTTTTAAGTCAGGGCAAGACTTCATTGTAGGAAGGTCCTCTGGGTGATCTTAGTGCACTGGTGGTTTGACCCAGACATTTGTATCTTGTTTCTTCTTCTACCAAACAAGCTGAACATTGCTATAATGACCTGACTTGTAGTGCTGCTATGTTTTTCTAAAAATAAAACAAAAAACAAATCCCAGTCAAATCCCACTCAAGATTAAAGCTTTTATGTGGGAGGACTTTTAGCTCACCTGTTGTGGCTTGATTCCAACCTGCAGCATGTTGGTTGCATTTCCTAGCAGGTATTTTAGGGTCTCCGTCAATCTGTAACAACTTGATTGTGTCAGTGCAATGCTTATTTTCATGGTATGTGTGCTGATACTGGGGTTAAATGGGAATTAACATAAAACTGTTATGTTTGCAACTTTTAGATGACATACAGCAGTCTCACTGTTCTACATACAATATGTATGTATAATTTGCAGGTAAAGTTTTCCTGGGCTGATATAGTTATTAAATGTATGATTCAACTATATGCTTTGATCTTACCAAGATTTTTTCTTAAATTTCAGAACCAGTACAAATTTGTATGTGAAGCAATTCTGAGATGTTACAATGGTGAGTTCCATATTGGCTGTTTAATAACAGGTTTAAATGATAAACTGCTGTGTCCTTGTCTTAAAACCTCGAGTTGAAGTCAAGGTCACAACAGACCTTTGCAAACAAGTTGATTTTACCAGTCAGTAAGCAGCTATTCATTGCATCTTAAAAGGTGCTCACAAGCTAGTGAAGGGAAAACCCTAACGCAGTTAGCATTAGTATACATTGTTGAATAGTTAAAATCATATTTTATTGTATATATTATTGAGGTTGCTCTTCACAATAGATCTTTGCCATGAGACATTTTATTTGGGTTGAAAATTATATGCTGTGCCTTGCAATGGCAGAAAATTGTAGTTTGCAATGACATATCTGTTGAAAGATACACGTGGCTTGTGAGCTTGAAGGAACAGTAGATAAGAAGGTGGAAAGATTCTCAATTACCAAAGGTCATTGGTTCAGCTTGAATATAAGGGTCTGTTGCTGGCCTTCAGTCAGACCTGCACTGTGCCAGTGGTTCTACTCAGACATTTGTCTGAAGTCTTTTTTCACCAAAATAGATGGACATTGGTATAATTACCCATATTTTGGCGCAGTGATATATTTCTAAAAAAAAAAAAAATAAAAAACCCTGATACTTTTATAGGTTTTTAAATATTCTTAATAGTTTGAATATGCTGGAATAAAACTTAGTTTCTTTATGTGAATTGTATATATAAAAACAATATCAGTCTGTATCTCCTCATTCTCACCACATGGATTCAACTCACTTAATGTGAGAAGGTCTTCCAGCTGACTTGCGGTGTGCCATTGGTTCCTCCACCAAAAAGCTGGACGTTGCTATAATGACCATAAGTGGTAGCTGCAATATATGTAAAAAAAAACATAATTCTATCCCACACACCCCCCCCACCCCAAAAAAAAACAAAACAAACAACAACAGCAAAACATTAACAATATCAGTCTAAATAAAATTGTTGTATTTGTTTACTCAGCATTTAAAGATTTCAATTGGCCAGGTTAGTTGTTCTTGAGATGTTACATGTACTGATCAGTAAATAAGACATCTTTATTCTTTTCAGAGGGAATAGTGAAACCATTGCCTGAATATCAACAGAGATGATAGTATATGTAGCTGGTTTCTGATTGGATTGAAACACTGCTGTCATAGCAACAGACATTTCACTCAAGGGAAGTTACTCCGGCATTTTTGTGTGGGCTGACATTTCCAGCATTACACTTGTGTTAAAACTTCCAGAGTGATGATTATTGACTAAGGATAGTGGAAAGTGTTGACAAACAAGCTGAGAGGATAAAAATACTTAAATGGATAGTGATTAAAAACTGAAGCTTTGGTATTCAGAACAGCCTTGGTGCATTTCATAGAGATAAAGATCTGTTTATCCCAAAATAGTATTCCCATCTCTGCATAGTGATTGGCTGCCTATCTGTTTATGCTGATTGGCTAGCCATCTCTGCATGCTGATAAGCAACTTGGCTGCAACATTCCTCTGTTGCTATAGAAACCAGCTTCCCCACAACTAAGGACATTATTTTGTCATAAGTCAACCCTGATTTCATTTGTGCTTTCTTGCTAACAGTTCAACTGTTTATGATAGACCAGTGCCAGAACTTAATGTAGCATATTTATGAAGGCCTTGTGTACACTTTGGCCTCTTGCACTTTGTTGAACTTATACCTCAAGAAATATTGTTGAGATATTATCTTTTTGAAAAGAAAGTATTGTGGCAAACAATTGAGACAAAATCTCATTTTAAACATGCATGAAATCTATTTAAATAGTTTCTACTTGTTTTTTGTTGTTGTTGAGGTAATGGCTTTAGATTTTACTCACAAGTCAATAGTTTTTATGCTCTTTTCAACATTTTCTAATCTTTTTTTTTCAGTCAGTATTCATATTTGTTAGAATTTTTTAACATTCTCACCATTTTGTGACATCTCTCAGCCTGTCAGTTGACCATGAAGATAATAACTTACTTACCAATGACTTAAAAAACAACAACAAGCCGTCTATTTAAAAGTATAAAGTCAGCATTTATCTCCAACTGGTGCTTAAGAGTGTATTTTGTTCACTTGCTACCAGGAAGGGTTTAACCTATAGAATACAGGAGCTTCCTTATATATTTGTACTGATGTTCTATTTTTCTAGCATCAAAATACAACACTATGTGTATTTAAATATTTTCCTTTGCATTGTTTTTTTATGAGAAGGATTACATTCACAGCAATGTCAGGCCAAGTGGAAAGTGGACATGATTTACTGATACCCCATGGTGGGTTTACATAATGTTCTACAAGTATTTTATAAAGACATGTCCACTCTTATCTCGTATACATTTTTTTTTAAATATTCAATAATTTTAAAGCCCCAGTAAAAATCATTTAAATATAAAATTTAACTTTTGGGCTCTTTAGTAAGACATTTAATCATATTAAGATTAATTATATGAAGCGTTGAAACAAGTGTTTTTGAAATCATGTAACCAAATTGGCAAACTTAAATGTATTTAAAATTAAATCTTTATTAATTGTATAAATATAGGCTTAATTGCAAATCAAAAAGATCTTAACTGGTGTCTGCAACTTCTAAAAATGTAATTCAAAAAAGTTATAAAGGAAAATTCATTGCAATACAGCATCATTATGTGGATGTATTTGTAGAATTATCCACGATTCTATGTACTAATGAATAACTTGTTAACAAGGCTGTCCTTACATGAGATTGATGCTGGGTTGCTTTTAATTAGCTCCATATGTTCCCTGAAACAATTCAAGTGTCATATTTGAACCAGAGACCTTAAGTCAGACCATGTGGCTTATCACTTTGTGGTAAGTAACTCAAGTAATGATCAGACAACTTTCTAACAGGACTGGTTTATCAAAATCTGCACTGTTTGTCTTGAAGAAATGTTTTGCCCAAAGGATGAAGGTAATCAAGTTTATACAAAACAGGGGAAACATGCTTAACAGTGCATGTCCTAATTTAAGCTATGTTTAATTGAAAATTTGTTGGTTTAAATATTTCATCCCTGTAATGAAGATATTATAGATTTGATTAGTAAAGAGGGAATATGTTTAGAAATAATGAAACATTTTGATGTTCATAAAGTTCTAAATATGTTTCTATTGACAAGTTCTGTTCAACATTTTATAATAAATGCTATCTAATAGAGACACATTAAAGCAATTTATACACTAATACTGGTTAAGGCCAATATATTTTTTACCTCAGTTTTGCAGCCTTTTAAAAGAAGACCCCAAATTTTTTTAATGAAGTAAATTATGTTTCTAAAGAAATGACATGGTTTTATTTTGAATGCATCTGTTCAACATTAATAAATTATGTTTTTATGATATGAGGGTTTGTTTAGAAATAATGTCCAATATATGTTGAAATATCTCTGTATTGAGTATTAAAAAATGAATAAGGGTATTTGTGTGTTTATTTATAGTTCTCTGCTTTATGTATGAGCATTATTATTGAGGATGCATTTGAAACTGAGTGATAGGTTGTTTTCTATCTTTTGTCACTGGTAAAGCAATACGTTCTTTGATCTATAGAGCAATTACTCTTGTCACTGTAGATGTTATGTCATTGTCACACTCCTTTCATCTTGAACAAAGTGTATATTGTCACATAAACTATGCTGTGATTGTTTTTAATTGTTGTTTCCTTATTCCATTTTTATTGTTATTTATTTAAACATTATTATTCAGTGAATATCTGTGTACGTCTGACAGTGATGTGAGTGTGAGGTTAAATAAGATTGATTATTCGTTATATACTGTTCACATCATTTAATTAAGCATAGTATGAACTAACACTTTGGATAGCATTTGGTGTGCTTGTATCTGTCCGCATGTTGCTGCCTCTGTATGTCTGTGGACAAGATAGAAAAGGATTATATCTAATTTTTCAAACTTGGTGATATCGGTTCAGAAAAAAATATTGATAATTCTTTCCTCTTGATAATTCCTTCTTCTTTTTTTTCTTATTTTATGAATATTTTTTAAAAGCCTCAAAGCTTCATTTTTTTTTCTTGAAGGTGACAATTATGTTGTATGCATTTCTTCCGTATACAAAATCCTTTTAAAAAAAATATAATTGCAATGTTTGAATTTTTTATGATTAACTCATAGAATCATGTATTATGATAGATCAATACAGACTTTGTTTTTGCCTTAATGAAAAACATTATAACAAAAAAAAAGAGGACTAAAATGTACAATTCAACATTTGAAGGCATTATTTTCAACACTGTTTTAGGGGATTATATATAATTATTTATATGTTATCTCAGCTTTGGCTCGTATTTGTTGGTACAAACAGAATTACAATAGAAATAAAACATTATCCTATACAACAATTAAAATGTCTTGATAATACAAAGTAATGAAATTTGAGAAATTTAAACTGGTATCAAGTGTACTTGTGGTGTTACCTAGACACATGTCTGAGGTTTTCCTTCACCCGTTATAAGCTGATTGCTAGTATAGTGTTGGTGTGATGAAGCAAACAACAAAATGGGTACACTTGGATAAATATGTTCATTGACAATAATGAATTCCAATTTGGTCCTTAAAATCTCTGCACCATTATTAACAAATGGGACACCTGCAGCTGCATAGGACGGGCTGCTGACTTGTGGCTCCACCAACTCCTTATCTTCAAGGGAGTAGGTTCGAGTCTGGGTCAGATTAAAAATAAACACAACTTTTTCATGACTTTCATGTTGGGAGATCTTCAGCTGACCTGCAGTGTGCTTGTTGGTCTATCCAGACATTGTTCTGGTCTACGTCCATCAATAATAGCAGGACCTCCCTATAATGACCATGGTTGTGTCCCTGTACTGTATAAACTAAAGCAAACTACTTAGATACTTTATAAATTATTTTTAATTTAACACTGTACTTTTGTATACTATTTAACTCTACTTACATCAATTTGTTATTTTTATATGTTCCTGTAAGATGTTCTCTAAAGTGAAACATGTATGAGCTTACTCTCTTTTTAAATTGTATTTAAATTGTTTCTAGCTAAGTCTATGAACTATGTTCACGTAACTTACATGCTAAGTAAGACACAAATAAATATTTGCTGTGTACATTTTCATTAAATAATAAGTCTTAAAAATGATTATTGATAGACCTTACAATGTTAGAAGGAAAATGTTCATTTGTAAAATATCTTATAATAATGAATATAATTAAAATTTGTTTCTTTTTTACATATAATTTTATAGCCTATCTTTGTTAGCTTAAATAAAAATTTTCTCCTGTTAGGTCAGATACAAGCTGAATTTTGATTGGTCATTGCCCACACAGTGTCTTGATTGGTTAGATGCAAGTAAAGTTTTGATTTAATAAGTGCAGTGCTGTGTGAATGCTAAGCGTAAAAGATAAACTTCAATTTTTTTTTCTGTGTAAATACCTAAAATAAGTGGATTGAGTGTTAGCTAATGCAATAACATGTTACACAGTTTTTCCTGTTTTATGGGTATTTATTTTTTGTCATTTGTATACCTTTTGTAATGACTCATCAAACAATCATTGTTTACTTCATTTGTACAATAGTTTCATCTTTTTATACATATTATTATTATAAGAATCTATATATTATATATGATGACCCTGTACATATATTGTATGGCCGGAATATGTCCACATATGTCAGTTTGAATGATAACATTTGTGCATATCGGACATTGTCTGATTAAACAGTGAAACTCTGGGTAGGGCTTATGTTGTGTTTTTCCATTATACATCCAGAGTACTAAGCATACTATGACAGTGAAGGAAGTGTGGTCATTATCTGTTTGAAGTTAAAACTATCATGGAATAACTTTCTTAGTTTATTAACAGTGGGTTTGGTGTTACATTAACTAGTCTTAAACATATAATGGGGGTACATTGATAAAATGGAAATTGTCTCCCTTGATAGATAATATCCGACGTATGTCAAAAGGTAGGTAGGTCCTTTTAGTTGAAATTCTTGCACTTTATCGCCTGTTCTTTTGTAGGCATTGCAATAACAAACAGTGAAATTTCTTACTTTTGTATAAATATAAGCTTAAAATCCATTTACATACTTATAGAGATTTGTTATTTAAAAAAGGAAATGGAAGTGTTTGTTGATGATTGGTAACCTGCGTATCACAAGAAAGGCAGACAAGTCATCATGCAGTCCGAACAGCACAAGCATAAAAACCGAGTAAAACAAATGAAAGGACCTACTTGCATTGAGAGATTATTCAGGGGAGACTATTCACTAATGTCTCTCATTACAGCTACCATTTTTTTGTAACCAGAAAATGAAAAGAAAGTCCTTGTTATGGGTACAGTTTTTGCTGACCTAAATATATTTACCACAAATGTTAATTTAACCTTACAAAGTCTACAAAGAGCAAAGACAAAAGAGTGACACTCTACAAAGATGCTTTATTTATAGCTGTAAATTTTCTTAGCATTTATTTAATAAGACATGAGATAAAGAGCAGGTTAAGATTAGTTAAGTTTTGTTGGATAATCATCATTTTTGATAAAGAAATATGACAAATGTCCTATATGCATTGCAACAAAAACTTACATCTGAAAAAGCGCAGGACAAAGGGAATCACATGCATGCCAATGTAAATGTTAGAACAAATCTGTGATCAGTCATTTAACAAAAAGAGCAAACCCAACAATAACCACCGGCTGCAATAGCTCAATTGGTAGAGTCTCCGCTTGCGGATCGGGGGGTCCCAGGTTCAACCCTGGCCAGGTCAAACTAAAGACTTTAAAGTTGGTAGTAGTGACTTCCCTCCTAACGCTCGGGGCTAAGAGGACAGCATTACTCTCGAGTCGTCGGTGTCAGAATAATGGTTTTGTTTTTGTTTTGTTTTTAGCTCACCTGGGCACAATGTGCTCAAGGGGAGCTTTTGTGATACCGCTTTGTCCGTCTGGCATCCGTCTTCCGTTGTTCTTTGTCACATTTTAGCTTGTGAACAAACTAGAGGCCACAGTTTTTATCCAATCTTCATAAAATTTGGTCAGAATGTGTGTCTGCATGAAATCTTGGATGACTTCATTATTTGGTCACCTGGGGTCAAAAAGTAGGTCACTAGGTCAAATTTTAGGAAAAACTTGTGAACACACTAGAGACCACATTTATAGCCCAATCTTTACCAAACTTGGCCAGAATGTTTGTCTGCATGAAATCTTGGATAAGTTCTTAACTAGGCACCTGGTGTCACAAAGTAGGTCACTAGATCAAATCTTTATAAGAAGCTTGTGAACACATTAGAGACCACATTTATAGCCCAATCTTCACCAAACTTGGTCAGAATGTTTGTCTGCATGAAATCTTAGATGAGTTCGTAACTGGGTCACGTGGGGTCAAAAAGTAGGTCACTAGGTCAAATCTTAGAAAAAGCCTGTCAACACACTAGAGGCCCCATTTACAGGCCAATCTTCATCAAACTTGGTCAGAATGTTTGTCTGCATGAAATCTTGGATGAGTTCGTTATTGGGTCACGTGGGGTCAAAAAGTAGGTCACTAGGTCAAATCTTAAAATAAGCTTGTTAACACAATAGAGGCCCCATTTAAGGCCCAATCTTCACCAAACTTGGTCAGAATGTTTGTCTGCATGGAATCCTGGATGAGTTCATAACTGGGTCACGTGGGGTCAAAAAGTAGGTCACTAGGTCAAATCTTGGAAAATGCCTGTAAACACTTAGGATCCCTATTTATATGCCAATCTTCATCAAACTTGGTCAGAATGTTTGCCAGTATGAAATCTTACATATGTTTTGAAGTGAGTCATGTGGATTCAGTAGGTTGCTTGGTAAAATTCTAGAAAATGTTATCAAGCCAGAAGCCACACTAATGGCCAATCTTCACCAAAGATTTCTAAAGTAAATAACTCTTAATTACTTGATGCCAGATTTGAGCCTACTAAAAGCCTGTGTCATCAGGTGAGCGATTAAGGGCCATCATGGCCCATTTGTGGTTGTTTTTTTGTTTTTTTTTTGTTTGGGGTGGGGGGTGGGTACGGCACACCGACACTTGATAGGTCATACGGCGCCGAATACGTTCAAGTTTAACGACAATATAATATAATCAGGTTAAAACTAAAATACGTGAGTAGAAATAAAAATCTATCGGGTTAAAAATGTGAATGACAAACGAAAAACAAGTTAATATATTAAACAGTTAAAATGTATAACGTCAGCATAATAAACGGTTTGAAAATTTATAACTTACTAAGAATACCAATCTCGGTTAGGAAGCAAACTAGCTTAGCATCTAATACTGTCGTAAATAGTTCGTTTATGTTGACATTAAAATACTAAGACCGAATATGGTCTGTGTCAACACAATGTAGTAAAATGTGATTAACTGTAAGAGGTTCCTGGCAAGGAACACATGAAGGCTGAACTTCTCTCTTTAGAAGATATGAGTGAGTTAATCTGGTATGTCCAGTGCGACAGTGGGTAAGAGCTACGTCTTCCCGCCTACTTTCTCTAATGAGGGGGTTGGAAAAATTAAAGTTTTTAATAGATTGTAAAACCGACAAAGAGTCAGTAAATACTACAAATTTATCGCCAGGATGATTTGAAATGAAATCAAGAGAAAGCTTAACAGCCTGAATTTCGGCTGTAAAGATGGACGAGTCGGGTGGTAATTTTTTGTTTAAAACAATGAATTTTACTTACGGAAGCACAACCGACAGATTCATAACCGACATATGAATCTGCTTTTGAGCCATCAGTATATATTTCGAGGTAGAAAGAGTATTTCTTGTTGCGCAGTTCGTTAAAATTTGAGCGAAGTATGAGAGCGTCTGTTTTCGACTTATTATTTGTACAAAGAGTTAAATCGACTTCGGGAGTTTTTAGTTGCCATAGTGGAAATTCTCAAACATTTTTTATTACCTGGTTTAAATTAACGTGTGATAAGTGTACGATTTCTAACATTCGCAAACCAAAAGATTTAATTGCCTTTGGTTTACGCTCGTATAAATGTTCATATTAAGGATTGAAAATAACACTATGTGCTGGATTTTTAGGATTAGAACTCACTTTTGTTATGAACTGAAGCGCAAGTTTCTCTCGTCTAAGGTATAATGATGGCTCATTAGCTTCAACGTAAAGGCTCTCTACAGGAGAGGTCCTGAAAGCTCCAAGGGCCAGACGGAGTCCCTAGTTTTGGAGAACATCAAGCATCTGGAGATATGATCTGGCAGAGCCGTAAACAATGCTACCATAATCTAATTTCGATCTTACTATTGATCTATAAAGTTGCAATAAAACTTTTCTATCAGCTCCCCAGTCGGTATGGGATAAAAATTTCAACAGGTTAAGAGATTTAAGACATTTAGATTTTACATATTTAATATGCGGTATAAAAGATAATTTACTGTCAAATATGACACCAAGAAATTTCGTTTCCTTGACGACAGGAATACGAGTGTTATTAAGAGATAACTTAGGATCGTTGTGCAAAGGTCTTTTCTGACAGAAATGTACGCATTTTGTTTTGGAGGGTGAAAATTTAAAACCATTGTTGTTACTTCAAGTTTGTAATTTGTTGAGGCATTGTTGTAATTGCCTTTCTATCGTATTCATATTTTTAGAACGATAACATATAAGGAAATCGTCCACATATAGTGAACAATCTACGCCATTATTTACAATTTTTTACAATGTTATTTATTTTGATGTTAAAGAGAATAACTGTCAATATACTTCCCTGAGGGACACCTTGTTCCTGTTTATGAACAGAAGACAAGGTAGACCCAACTTTAACTTGAAAATTTCTGTCTGAAAGAAAACTGTCAATAAATGTGGGTAAACGACCCTTGAGGCCTAGGTCACCTAAATCTTTTAAAATCCCATGTTTCCATGTAGTATTGTATGCCTTTTTAAGGTCAAAGAACACCGCTACGAGGTGTTCCTTCTTGATAAAGGCATCGCGTTTAAAGGTTTCAAATCGAACGAGATGATCGAGTGTACTGCGTTGGTTTCTGAATCCACTTTGAAATTCAGTGAGTAAATTATTTGATTCAAGATACCAAACGAGTCTATTATTTATCATCCGTTCTAAAGTTTTACAAATACAACTAGTCAAAGCAATTGGCCTGTAACTTACAGAATCTGTTGGATCCTTGCCTTGATAGGTATCGGAATGACGAATGCATTTTTCCAAGAATATGGAACTTTACCAGAAAACCAAATTTCATTAAAAATAGACAACAGCAAATTTAAAGATGTATGCGGCAGATGTTTCATAAACTGATAGGGAATATCATCTGGTCCAGCAGCAGTATCATAGGATTATTCAATGCTTCTTAAAGTTCTCTTAGAGAAAAGGGTTGGTTGTAATTTTCATTATTGTTTGAATTTAAGTTGATTTTACTTTTCTCAACCCGATTCTTTACATTTTGAAATTCTTTCGAGTAATTTTCGGAAGACGATTTTTTTTGCAAAACTTTTAGCAAGAGTGTCTGAAATTTTGTTTGTTATTATTGAGTTATTAGATTTTAAATGGTTTACTCTTGCTGAAGAAGATTTGCCGCTGATTTTTTTATATAGCTGACCAGACATTTTTGACCAAAGTTTTGCTGGTTATACCAAAAACAAATTTCTGCCAAGATGTTCTTTTGGCTTGTTTAATGATTCGCCTACTCTTTGCCCTTTCATTTTTGACCTTACTTAAATTAGCAGTAGAAGGACGAATATTAAATTTCTTAAGTGCCGCTCTACGTTTTCTAATGGATTTTTAGCATTCATCATTAAACCATGGTTTGTTACGCTTAGACTTTGTCGTGGTCTTAGGTATACACTTTTCTGCTATGCTATGAAGAATTGTTGAGAATGAATATATTTTATCTTCAGCATTCTCAAATATTGAAATAGTCAATTCTTCAGTACAAAATATTGAGAATAATTCCCAATTTGCTTTGTTTATTCTCCAATAAGTATTATTGTCAATTACGTTGACAGAATCGTTGGTTAATATTACAGGAAAATTATCACTTCCACATAAATCGTCATGCACATCCCAACTATAATCAAGATATATAGAAGGATGACATAAAGAAAGGTCGAGAGATGAATAATGTCCTGAAGCAGGATGTAAGTATATTGCCTTTTTATTGTTCATTAGGCATATATCATTTTGGCCGATAAAGTCCTCTAACGTTTTACTCATATTATTGTAATCAGAACATCCCCATAATGGGCTATGTCCATTTAAGTCCCCTACAAGAATATAGGGGGGAGGTAATTGATTTATTAAGTCATCTAATTTTGACTTTCGAATATCTGAATTAGGCGGAAGATAAACAGAGCAAACTGTAATGGCTTATGGACTGTTAAATGAATGGCAACATGCTGTAAATCAGTATTAAGTTTAATTTTTGAATGTGGCAGTTTAGAGTTGACAAGTATTGTCGATCCTCCAGACGCCCTATCACACATTGTATGAATGTGATTATATATAGAATAACCTTTAAAGTTAATGTTATCACTTTCCTTCAGGAATGTTTCCTGAAGGCATAGCACAGAGGGGTTTAAAGTGGTCAATAAAAGCAGAATTTCGTTAAAGTTAGCTCGAAGACCACGGCAATTCCAGTGTATTATCTTGTTATTCATGGGATAAAATTAAAGGGTTAAAATATCACTTTGGAGCCTTAACAGGTGACCTTGGCTTAACAGGTGAACTAGAAGTTTTGTCATTTTGGAACCTGATGAAGTTTCAGTCTCCATCAGACACTCATATTTACTTAAAGAGCGGCTGTTTATCGCTCTGCGTTCTTTGGCAGTAGAAGGACTTCGTCCTCGTGCATTTGCCAAAGGTATATGCGTCTTTTTCGAGGAAGCCTGTGCTTTAGCAGCGTTTCTCATTTTGGTTTTAGTAGGCCTTGAAGGAGATTGAGTTAGTTGTGCAGGGTTCTGTGGTTGTGAAGTTGTTGGCTGTGTTTGTGAGACTCTTGAATTTTAAATTTTGTTGGTATGATAATTTTGTCAGTCGTCGAGCCATCAGAAGGACATTCGTAGTGTCGAAATGTCCTTCCCCACATAAGTGTGACTTTTGCTAAATACTGAGGAGTAAGATTTTGTAGATTTTGATAATTTTGCTTGTTTTCTTGCCTCTGGAAATGAAACATTGTTTGTATATTTGATTTTTAGAACTTCTTTTTCAAATTTCCATGAAGGACAATCTCTCGATCGGCTTTCGTGGGGTCCTGAACAGTTGACAAACTTCAGTGGGCTTGAGCAGTTTGAGCCCGATTCATGCAAAGAGGACTTCTCTCCGCACCGACCGCAATGGAATTTCATCGTTGCATTGGGACTCATGATGGCCAAACTTCTGACAGTCGAAACACCTTAGTGGGTTTGTTTGTTTGTTTGTTTATTAGGTTTATCGTCCCACCAACAGTATTTCAGTTATCTGGAGACGGTGTCCACTTGAAGCAGATATAGTGCTGCCTTCACTGTGTATAGCATGCCGTGAACACCTGGCATGATACCACACCCAGTCACATCATCCTGACACCGGGCCAACCAGTCGTGGAACTACCCTTATATTTGCTTGAGCGTTAGCAAGGGAGCTATACCACTACCATTTTTAACGACTTTGGTATGTCGCGGCCCGGGATCGAACCCGGGGCCTCCCGTACCTGGAGCCGACGCTCTACCGATTGCGCTACCAGGTCCGGTTTAGTGGGTTTGGAATGTAGATCTGTATTTTAGCGAGTATATATCCATCTTGATTGTACTTGGTAGTTTGGGCTTATTGAATGTGATTACTAATGTATTTGTGGAGATACGGCGGCCTTCCTTGGAGAAAGAGATCGGTTTGAAATTGAGGCGTGTAGTTAGCCGATGAGGAATTTTGGGCAAAATTTTCAGCCAGTTTATCTGTTACTACGGTGGGATTTGTTTTAAGGTGGTTAACAGTTGAATATGATGGTTTACCGCTAATCTTTTTAATATCAGACCAAACGTTTTTGATGGAAGTCTTGCCATTTATTTTTGAAACATACTTTTGCCAAGATGATAGTTTGGCAAGTTTAATAGTCCGGCAACTTTGAGACCGTTCCAATTGTATAGGTAGGTCGAACATTTAATTGCTTCAATGTCGCCCTACATTTACCAATCGATTTTTTACACTCTTCATTAAACCAAGGTTTATTATGTTTTGATTTAGTCGAGGTCTTAGGTATACACCTTTCTGCAATATTGTGCAAAGTGTTTGCAAATGCGACAATTTTGTCATCTTCATTTTCTATTAAAGTTGGGACAAGTTCTGCAGAACATAGCGCTGAATAAAGGTCCCAGTTTACTCTGTCCATCTTCCAGCGGGGATTATCGTCGCCTATTTGGCGAAGTACAGTTTGTAAGGATTATATGAAAGTGATCACTTCTACAAAGGTCATCGTGAACATCCTAAGTGTTATCTAAATATACAGAGGGGTGACACAATGTTAGGTCTAACGATGAATTATGCCCAGTTGCGGGGTGCAAGTATGTTGGCTTTTTATTATTTGCCAGACATATGTCATTATGGGCAATACAATTTTCTATCGTCTTGCCCATATTATTAAAGTCAGAACACCCCCATAGCGGGCTATGACCATTGAAGTCTCCAACGAGTATATATAGAGTTGGCAACTGGTTAATAAGATTAACTAATTTTAGATACATTTGAATTCGGTGGAAGATAGACAGAGCAAATAGTTACAACTTTATGTAGGGTTACACGATCAGCAACAGCTTGTATGTTTGTGTCAAGTTCGACTTGAGAGTGTGGCAATTTGGAGTTGACAATTATTGTCTATCCTCCAGATGCCAAGTATAACCCTTAAAATTGAATTGATCAGAGTCTTTAAGAAAGGTTTCCTGAAGACAAAGCACAGCAGGATTTAGTGTAGATAATAGAGTATTTCATTGTAATTGGCCTTAAGACCTCGACAGTTCCAATGAATGATTCTATTATTCATGGGATTATTTAACTTAATTCTTGTAGACTATGTTTATTGTGCTTTTACAGGTGACCTTGTTTTTAGTTTCTGATGGAGACTCCATTAGACACTCGAATTGTTTTGATGGGTGTTTATCACCCGAGTGTTTGGAGCAGTGGAAGGACTCTGTCCTCTACACTGGTCCTTGGCTGCAGGCTTGTTTTGTGGCTTTGCATTATTCTTTACAGAATTACTTGAAGGGGCAGTGTTTTTTGATCGAGGAAAGAGTTTGAATCAGAGAAGATTCCGATACCTTGTATTTTGAAGGAATTATGATTTTGTCGGTAGTTTGGTCACCAGTCGGGACCTCATACTGGGTGAAGTTGTCCTTGTGCTCTGAGATGCTTTTTTGGTGGATTTGGATTGTAAACCTGCACTTTCACGTTCAGGTAACCGACCTTAATCGAAGTAGGGAGTGATAGGTTTGCGAAAGTGAAAACAAAAGTGTTTGTCGGAACTCGCCGGCCGTCCCTCAGGAATGATACCCTGCGAACCCCACACACATCCTGTGGTGTGAGTTCCCCGAGGATATCCTCCTCAGAGACACCAGCAAGGTCAGGGCATGGAATGACTCCTTTTGACGAGTTCAGAGAAGAGTGGGGGTAGGTTTTTACTTTTAATGAACAGAAGTCAGTTAGTTTAAGTAGCTTATCGGAGTAGGTTTTGCGATCAGTTTCAATAAGTAAGCAGTTTTTTTTTAGTTTTTCTACTGACACAACACTGCCAATAAGGCCTTTGATGGATTTTTCTATCACAAAAGGGGATACTTTGGTTATCGGCTTTTTCTCGGTCGATTCAACAGCAATGAAGTGAGGAAAGCATGTGCTTGTAGGTGTTTCGGTATCGGAATCTTCGGACGATAAAGTAGGTATCGGGTCTTTGCATTTACATTTTCGTTCCATCAAGGTTTTTTATAATAATTCAGCATCCTGGCTCACCACCCACCGCGGAGCCCAACAAGTTGGCGTGTTATGAGAGTGGATCTCCGACCTCCCAACGCCAGTGATACCAGGATGCGATACTCTGACATAAAATATACAACAAAGCATACAAAATGCCAGATTGATCCGTTAAGGGGGTGTCGACCGGCAGCTGAGTTATAGGTCATAGGGGAAAACATGAGAGAAAGAGTTTACGGAACACGGTATATTTGAAGAAAGAAAAAGGAGAAAAAGAGTGGAAAGTCAGAGGCAAGAAAGTGGGAAGAAAGAGCTAACCTAGCACCGGCCGAGGGGTTAGCCAATTGGGGATACAGTACCAGCACCCCGCCCGTCTACCCCACAATTTAGGGCCAAAGTGGTGTGTTGGTCAGGGTCGACTTATATGTAAATATCCTGACAAGCCATCAAAGACCTCAACCACCAGGATCCCCTCGTCATAGAGATACAGGGTCGCCACCCACGGCAAACAGGTGGGCTACCTTTGGAGGGTTCATACCCCGCTACAGGTAGCGGCAGCCGGAGAATTCTAAGGCCCCTACCGGCAGGGCCGTTCTGGTCTTGAATAAAAGCCATATTTATCAGGAAGCACAAGGCTGTGATAAGGTGTTTTTGGAGATTTCACACGATTGGCGTAGAAAGGAAATACTTTTGTTTGATTATTGAAGCCAAAGAATTGTTACTTATCCGTAACTTCTTGACTAACAAGTTGTTTGTTTCATGTTTTTTGTTTGTGTGTTTTTTACATCCTCATATTGACGACGTCCAAGTAAATGAAGACCCCAGACTTACGCCAGCGCAGGACCACCGGCGCACCACAGGTTAGCTGGAAAACCTCCCCACAGCATTGTTGACTCTTGGATAGAATCGATTGCCAAAAACCATGTAAGTACAGCAAATATAATTTACTATGAACATTCATGCAATTCTCGACTGAACAAATATATTAACATCAGATCTGTCTATTGTTTGTTTATTGCGCACATCGTCCCACCAACAGTATTTCAGTTATCTGGAGACGGTGTCCACTTGAAGCAGATATAGTGCTGCCCTCACTGTGTATAGCTTGCCGTGATCACCTGGCATGATACCCAGTCACATTATCCTGACACCGGGCAAACCAGTTGAGGAACTACCCTTATATTTGCTTGAGCGTAAGCAAGGGACTATGTCACTACAATTTTTAAATCTTTGGTATGTCGCTGCCCGGGACCAAACCTGGGGCCTCCAGTACCTTGAGCCAATGATCTACCTATGTGCTACCAGGTCCAGTAGCTCTGTCTAATGTCTGTTGCATATCAAATATTAAGGATTTTACAAGAACACTGACCATCTGGGAGCGCTGTGCGTGAAACCTGATGCTCAAAAAGTCAAAAAGAACTAGCATACAAGACCCTGGTCCGGCCCCAGGTAGAGTATGCATCTACTGTCTCTTTAAAGTGTTACAGCTATGCAGGTAAAGTTGGGCTGGAGGTCCTTAGAACACCGAAGACTTGATGCCAGAATTATAATGTTTTATAAAATATACCATAACATCGTAGCAATAAACTTATATACAAAAACCAAACAGACAAACCAGACACATGCATCCCCTTTGTTTTAGACAAATTCAGGTCACGTCAGATTATCACAAGTTCTCATTTTTTCCTTATAGTATTACCCTTTGGAACAGACTGCCAGTTAATATTGTAACCCTGCCTGATCTTGAGCATTTCAAGCAGGCAGTGGCTGGGATCCAGTACTAGTCATGTAGTCTTTGTTTTTATCTCTTCTACTTTTAATCTCTAATCTAGCACTCACTAACATTTTAAACATTTTTCTTGGCATCCAAGATCACAATTCTTGACCTTATTTCTTCACAACCTTACTAACACTTCCGACGTGCACCACGTCCTGTCAGCAACACTCGAAATAGGAGTAGACAGTATTCAGAGATAGATAGATAGATAATGAGTCTCTTTGTGGTGCTGATAGATAACCTTGCCCCATCATTTAACAGTGCCTGATGTATGTTCCTGCTGGACTGGTAGGGATTGTGTGTAAGAGTGTCCTTCACTATTTCGTAGGCCTGGAAAGTAGCAACCTTGAACTAAGTCACCTTGGGCAATCACAATCTTTAGGAAACTGTCCATTAAGATAATGGCTTTTCCAGTAGGACACTTGTTGCCTAGACACGTTGACACCGCTTGCACTTAATTCTCCGAGAATTTCAGAATGTCAATGCCAACGTGACACTAAATGGGAGACAGTTCGGCGGCAGTCAAGTTATTGTGTTGTTTATGAAATTATCTGACATGTAAGCAGTGAAAATTCTGATACGAAACTATTAATATAAATAAAATAAAAAAATAAATAATATCCATAACTAAGGCGTATCGTGGTGTTTTGAAATAAAAAATAACTGATCAGTCTCCAATATCTTGAAAACCTGAGCGAAGCGGGCGACAATCAGTGATGTGTGAATGGTAAATTTCATGAGCGAGCGAAGCGAAAAGAAATGAACAATTTTATTTTGTTCAAAATGTTACCCCTTACGTCACTGTATATATTTGTATTCTTACAGATCACTATGGGCAGCGTTTACAAGGTCCGTTGGGGCAAGGCCAACCATGTAGACGAGGCGGTGGTTATAGAAATGGGTACGTACGATGCAATGAAGACAAATATGTCGGAACTCAAAGACAACACATCCCCAGAGTCTTCTCCCACCCCCAGCCCTGAACCACAACCACGTCCGCCACCCCAGAAACGAGAAAAGGTGAGTTGATGACTGACCCCATAATATCAATACACTGGTCATGCTGAGAAAAGGTTAACTGACCGTCCTGGTATGACTAAATGGTGAATACTGACAATACGTCAACTATTGAACAAAATCGTCCAAAACGTCGCTTTAAATTTGTTTGGTACACTGGGTGTTTTACATTAATTAAAGTAAAACTTAGCCAAAGTGTCAAATATTCCAACTATCTGCATTAATATAACAATCTCACAATAATTTTACAAAAAGAGCAGGCATTGCAGTTTACAAAGATACCAAATTTATTGTTAAAACTCAGTCACGGATTTCTTAGCATTAAAGTTTTTATGATAATTTCACAACAAAACGTGCGATTACACTTATAGTGAACGTCACGTCTTATGTTTGATGAGACCTAATAGTTTAAATAACTAATCTTAGAATAAACATTATTTTTCCTGAAGTTACAGAAAGATAAAAAAAAAATATAGAGCTCAAATTATCTCCTTTAAGCCTATCAGCGAAAGTAGTAATTGTATTTTCGATTATTGTGTGTGTATTGTATATTTCAGACTAAGAGTGGAAGGCCAGCAGCCAGAGTTCTGGAGAGGTTGATCGTAGAGGAACCAGCCGGAGGCGAAATTCAGGTGCCCTCCCATCTGCCCCCTATGCAACCGGACGACAACCAGAGCTGCGGACGACCACACCACCTGTCGTCGGCGAGATGCACATGACCATTCCTCTGCCCCTCCCCCCATGCAAGCAGACGACGCCGGTGATGCCGACACCCCGGCTGCAGTGGTGGCGACCCCAACATCTGTCGTCGCCGAGACGGAGCTCCCACCACGCACGCCGGCCCACCATAACACGCCACTCTTCCGGGCGGTGCGTCCAGGAGACGGCATGGTCATCTCAACACTGAACCAGCTGGTGGGAATGGTGAGAAGTCTGCAGGTTGAAAACCGACAACTCAGACAAGTGGTACAGGCCAACAATCGGCAAACAAACGAGCTGAATGGGGAGGTAGCGGCCATGAGACGACAGCTTACGTGTGCTCCTCGGCCAGAGCGGTGGCGACGGTGCCAACAGCAGATACACCCTCGGCTACACCTCCACTGCCAGACGTCGGTATATCCGAGGAAGAGGTCAGACAGATCTTCCGGCGGTCGAGCAATCCGGGCCTCTTCGCGGCACATCTGACCCAGAGACTGTTTCCGGAACTGTTCACGGACGCAAGTCTCAGACACCACTACAACTTTTACGGCGGGGGCGCGCTGAACAAGCAGCAACTGAGCCCAACACGAAGGGATGTTGTCCGCCGACAGACTGTTCGGCACTATCCAGAAGTTGTGTCCGGGGGTGCTTTTAAAGCAAAGTGCGTTTTAAATGTGAATGAACTGTTGCGCCGCCCAGTTCGGAAGCCCGGTGTCCAGGAAGTGCCACTATCAACGGACATTAATCTTAGTCATACAAGTTTCAGTGCACTTTTGGAATATACAAATCTTTAGACACGAGAGTTATACAACTCGAGATTATGGTGTAAATAATGTGTATTGTTAAGTGTGCCTGTATATATTTGTTCTTTATGGGTTTTGGTTTTATGTGCATGTATATGTTTTATGTTTGTATTATGTTTGTTTTATGTGTTAAATTACAATGAATGAATAAATGAATTAACCTTTTTATTAATTATTATTAATCTTCAATAAAGTTATATGCGGCGGTTTGTTTGTTGGTCTGTTACTGTTTCTGTTAATCCTGGCAATTACTGCTCCAAAGGCCTATCACATCAGCCCTGTGAACATGTACCCAAATGTCTCGTTGTAAATGCGTCTTCTACTTCAACATTTTGCTCTGAAATAATGGAATAGATGATGGAGAGTTTTGAAATAGCACGACAACAAAAGAAAACATATTCTTTAATGTAGATTAAAGTACATTTTGATGCAACAATATATTAGCTAGATGCAAATATATAATAAACAAAGTGTACCGTAACAAAGGTAACATTCTACTTTATAAGAATAACTAAACATTTTAATTATTTAAGTATAACCATCATGGCTAATATAATTAAACTACAGAAAATGTTCAATTACTTGATGCTACAACTTGCCCCAGAACGAAACGTTCGCACGCTGACTTGAAACCGAATTTATCTCAAACAGTTTTTTGAATATTTGGTAAATTAAATGAGACGAGATTAAAGTATTGCATTGACTGATAGCGTCTAGAGGCCATCAATGGTGAGACAAACGACTTGAAAATGACGTATGGCACTTTAACAACGCAAACAATGTGCAAATAAAACAGTAAATCTGAACAACTAACTCATTTATAAATGTTAGTGAGAAAATTTCAGTAATAGGAATGCATGGCCATGCATAAATCAGTAATGGATTCTTAAACATAACATGAAACGCGAAAGATATAACAAGGTGAACAGTAAACCTCCCGCAGCCTTTCTCATTGAATTCCGTAATGAAAAAGAGTAATAATACATTATTTCTTTGTTAATGTAGATTTTGTCCGTAATGCGATATCCACTGTGAATAACTAGAATCTCCGCGCATCTATTTATAAACCGGGATGACGGCATACAGTTTACGTTTTCATGTATCTGAAATAAAATACTGTAAACATAATTATAATAACGGAACAGAACACAATGTACTATCAGACGTAAATTTAAACCTGTTAAAACAAAGTTGACAGAATTTACAGGTTACGTTATAACTAAACTGAAATATTGTATTTAATATTTATATCCAACGAAACAGATTTAAGGAGAATATAATAACATACTTTTCAAATGTAGTTTATATATCGAGCGCTGTATGGTAGTATTGGTCTTACCTTGAATTTCCGCGCAAACACCGTTGCCACTGTGATGCGTGACAATTGTCGAGTGGAAGAACACCGTGTTTTGCCACTCAAATCGAAAATTTACCGCAGTGGACGATTGTTTTAGGCAATAAACACGCGAGCTGTACTGTACGTTCTTCAAAAAACTTTTTTTTCTTTAAATATCATTACATTGATTCACTTAAGTTGTAGAATCTTCATAAAATAATTAGTTTCAACTAAAATGTATATGTTTGCTACTTTTATAAAAATTAAAATGACATGTTATAAAAGTTTATTCGCATGTTAATTGATCCTACCGACTACTTAATGTATTCGCCAAGGTTAACAAACATGCAAATTATAAATACTCTTTTTACACAAAATAGCATAAAGTGAAGAACAACAACTTGCTTGGTCTTTTATATTCTGGAAATTATGACTTACACTTGTCTAAAGACAACTATTTTGTTTGTCGCATTTGTGAATCTAGATTGGCTTCGTTTACACAAACCCTTTAAATGTCGGCATGTTCATGCAATTGTCGATGTTCTGCTATCGCGTATAATTGAAAATCTAACTATAAAGCTATTTCTGTATAACAGTAGATCTAATTCACTCACATTTGCAATTAAAGCTTGTGTCTCTTGTGGTTTTGGATTTTAATCTGAAACCATGGCACTTGTGATCAGACAAAGTACCTAAGTGATTATTTGTGTCCGGATTCTTACTCTCTCTTTCCATATCCTGGAGCTAAAGTGTTAGATTTTCTAGAAAAGGACGTGTATGGGGTGTCGGGAATTTTTCTCGGTAAGTGCAGTATTGCTTAATAGAGCAATGAAGCATACATATGGGCATATGTATGGATAATTTCAAACATTATTTTAACAGTTTAATACAATGATTTTTTATTAAACGTGCATAACACATGTCATCACATTAATTAACCCTTCAATAAATGGTTCATATATAAGTTTGAAAATTCACTTGTCTTTGTTGTTTTTTTAAGAGATCAAAGGATTTTAATAAACGTATGTTCAACTTGTAATAATAGAATAAAGGCTGAACCAGTCTACACATAAACCATATTCTGCTAATTATTGCAAATGGTTTGTAAAGGCGTAAAGTGGCGTATACATGCAGGAAAGTGTTAATTGTTGATTGCAACTCGAAGACCAAATAGTTAACGGATTAATGACAGCTGTTACACCGTAGCACGTGGCATCTGAGTAATCAGTTTGACACCTTTTTAGGGAATTATCTTCTGGGCGGGTTATTGTGTAGTATTTGGAGGCAATAATATCGGGTCCAGAACACCAACCGAAGTTGTTGTTTATTTGTTTATTGGGTTTATCGTCCCACCAACAGTATTTTAGTTATCTGGAGACGGTATCCACTTGAAGCAGATATAGTGCTGCCTTCACTGTGTATAGCATGCCGTGAACACCTAGCATGATACCACACCCTGTCAATTATCCTGACACCGGGCCAACAGTCGTGGAACTACCCTTATATTTGCTTGAGCGTGAGCAAGGGAGCTATACTACTACCATTTTTAACAACTTTGGTATGTCGCGGCCTGGGATCGAATCAGTGGCCTCCCGTACATGGAGCCGATGCTCTACCGATTGCGCTGCCAGGTCCGGTCCGAAGTTGTTGATGATATGAGCTATGTGTATGTGTGTGTGTGTGTGTGGGGGGGATCCACCACAGCTGTCCGGGGTACTATACACGTGTCATATAAATATACCCCGTGACTAACACAGTCTAGATTATATTTAACTGAAAATATAATTAGTTATTTAGTGTTTTAAAGGAATATTTATTCTGGTAAGCCATATCGAAAATAATTTGTCTAAGGTATATTAATTACGGACTCTACGCATATGGGTGTGTCTTTTGTATTATTTGTCTTTTAAAATACATTCTGTAGTGTGATTTTTGGAGCATACAATAAAAAATATTAAGTCATAAGATTTTAATAATTTAGTGGATTGATTTCTGTCTATGAGATCCTTCCTTGAGGACATAATAAATTTGAATGTCGTCAGGTGAGTGAGAGATGACAGAGTGCATGGAATGAAGATGCTGCTGAAGTCAGCCGCTTTCTACACAACCTCTCAATCAGAGTTCCATGTCTGCAGCTCCTCCTGAAACGTCGATTCCAGAAAAGGTTTGGTATCAACAGACGTCTTTCGAGCCGTGACGGACTACACCTGAGCTTTAATGGCCATACTGTATTTTATACTGAGCTCAGAGACGCCACGCACTCTTCAAGAAGAAACAGACGCAAAGGAATGAACCAGAGAAATGCTAGGAATCGACATTGGCGAACCACTCTGAGGGAACTTTCACTTACAGTGAAGTTCTGAGAAAGGATTTCACAAAAAGGGAGAAGGGAGGGGGGACTTTACAAGAAGAGACACCATCTCATTCTGTTTGGAGAAATACTACTGTGAGTCCTGTCTTCGAGAAGGGCTGAAGGAAAGAAACTTCCAACTGCATACCTATTTCACTTATGTGTATTTGTTGTAAAATAATGGAACATATACTAGTATTAAACTTGATGACATTCTTAGACACCATTTATCTCCTATAAAAAGTTAACATGGTGTTTGAACAGATATCATAGGTACAGTCAACACATCTTAACAAATATATGGCATCTTTATTGATTTAAGTAAGGCTTTTGAGAATGTGAATCGGCAATCACTTTTTAAATTAAAAAGGAGTGGTGTCAACCCTGTTGTAAGCGGTTAGATCAAAACATTTCTATCCACATTTCTATCGCTCACAAGATTGTCCTTAATTGTTAAAATGTCCTCAAACTGCGGCGTCCTATCAGGAATTCCTCAAGGGTATGTCCTGGGACCCTTTCTTTTCCTTATATGTTGACGACACACCCATAAATATTGCTCTAGAAGGCCATAACCTAGCTGTTTGGGGCAGTTGTTACTGGGAAATGATTCCTTATAAAAATAATTCTCAACCAGTTGAAAAAGAAACGAAAACCGTACAGCTGACATGTACTACAGGCAATGCTTTTCATGTGTACGAAAATGCAATAACCGTACACCAGTTTGATAATTTTACTGGATGGCAGATTTGGCAAATTTAACATCAAGGAAGTGTTGAATAATAATAAGTACTACAAAGTTGTAGATATAATGGAAACCTGTGAAGTTCTGATCATAGATACCTAAGAACATTTTTGAAACACTTGAACAAGCCTGCTTGTTTATTTAAGTGTGAAAAATACCATTTGTATGCATGCAACTTATGTAAGTTAGATACATGTTACAGTAACCACCTGCTGCAAGTGTGCTGTACAATGACAATTGAAGCTTTTGTTTCGAATGTACTTTGTTCGAAGAATTCTTCAAGGACAGACTGATTTTAAGTACAATTTACAGGCAGAATGACAGCATGCTGAAAAAGCTATTTACAATGTTCAGATGGGACAGCTACCTGAGGAAACAGAAGAATATATACCCTGTCTCTGTCGAGGCCACTTCATAGCACGTAAAAAAAAGATCTATGTGAAGATTTCAACAGCAAGTCTTTTAAATAGCTGGACAAATATTTGAGTATTAAACTACTATGGACAAAGGCGACATTAATCATTTAAATACATGTACAGGTGTGCCTGTCATCCTTTCGAGAAATTTAAATGAGACGCTGGTCAATGGTTATAAGAGGATGAGTGATGATTTGGAAAGTGATGGTCCAATCATTTTTTCCCATCAGTCATTGTCACAACCAAACTATCTGCATGTAATTCCAAGGTACCAATTTGGACTGAACTTGTATAAGAATATATGACAAAGTCCTATGAGCATTGCAACATATACCAAACTCCGAAAAAGCACAGAACAAAGGTATCTCACTTGCAAGCCAAGCGAAAAGTAAGAACAAATTTGTGATGAGTCATTTAACGAAAAGAGCAAACCCGACAGTTACCGCATGCCTTGGAACGGTCAGTCGGCAATATGGACCGACTGGGGTGCTTTAACCGGTTTTACAGAGCTCTAACCTCGCACTTCCTGACGAGTTTCTCAAATGCAAGCAATGAAAAGAAAAACGATCTATTTGAGTACAAAATGTCCATGCGCTGATATTTTCTATACGTTATGACGAAAGTATGTCCTGCTTCCATGGTAGCGAATTCTTTCTGCTAATGCAACCCACTTATGTCGCGCTATAAACAACACCTTGTAACAATAATCTTTAATTATAGATAGATATAACAGTATTGTGTTTTGAAAAGTGTCAGATATTATTCATTACTGATTATAGTAGTTGGAGTAGAACCATAGATGCAAAGCTATAAATATGTTTACTTTCTATAAAAGATTGATTTAGATAACTTATCTATGAAAACTCTTATACTTCTTTTAATTACATAAATAAAAAAAGAATATTTTATAATTATAATTGGCCCCTCTTCCTATACTCAAGCGCATGAATCAGTTATTTATCCTGAGTTCCTGAAATATATGTGATAGTGGACGAGTTAAATACCAAACTACAACTACATTGACCTAGAAATAACATGCATGGCAAGTGTCAAGTTTAACCGCGTTGTTTACGTAACGTCATTATCGTTTTTAGACTCAAAATCATAGATGGCGTGGCATATTGTTTTTACTTTTATAATGCTTCAGGGAAGAGATAGACTGTCGAGGCACATTCGTGACAACTGGCAGTTGCTATGTAAAGGGAAACATCCTCTGACGGAATTAGGATTAATCAACGTCAGAGATTAACATGCAATTTCCTCCAAATCCATCTGTTGTTCAGTTCATGAGCAACATTCATTCACCAGACTTAATCATTGACTTTTCAGGCTGTTGGTAATTGCATGATATATATTTTGGTTAATTTTTAAGTATCAAAAACGTTTACATTTAGATTCTAATCTGAAATTATAAAAAATGCCAAATTTGTTAATTAATGCAATAAAATGTAACAGATATCCTTGGGCTAAATGGATGCATTTTTAAATTTAAATGTTTAAAACATGTTTGAAATTGCAGTACAAACGAGGTAAACCAATAACTCAAAACTAAGAGTCTGATCAAAGATAAATACTTAATCCTTAAAACTAAACAGAATGTCAATAGTTTTAACGATCACACCCCAAAGTTTTGGCAGATCCTTTCCTCCTTAACCTTGGCTTGGAACTAACACTCTACTTTTTTCCCCGAGATGGAGTGACAGTTTTTTTATGTACTGATTATTGTCCTACCACGGTCAGATATTCAGAGAATGATGTTATTATATTAGCCATATATCAACTGAAACTAGTTTTGCCGAATAATCAACATAAAGCAATGGTTTCTTTTTCTCAAAGCACTGCGCCTATAATCTATGTTCATTATAAACAGTAAAGTCCCCAATATGCATCCCTGACGTACACCACAAGCAGCTACTTTGGCTGAAAATTGAAACATTACAAATTAGCACAGTTTCTTTGCTTATCAGACAAGTAGGAACGAAACAATTGAAAAGTATCAGAACATAAGCCAATC
Organism: Sinonovacula constricta; assembly: GCA_007844125.1. NCBI lineage: Eukaryota > Metazoa > Mollusca > Bivalvia > Cardiida > Solecurtidae > Sinonovacula > Sinonovacula constricta. Next base: position 3,660,200 of record CM017567.1, on the reverse strand, counting down.
ATTTGCCAGACTCTTGTGTTTGGTGAAATGTAGATCTAAGTATATAACAGGTGATAAGCCCTGCACGTTTGGTTGTCAGTACTCAAACTCAAGGGCTTTTTAGCTTGATTCGCCTGGCCATAAGCCTCGTTTTCAGAGTGTGTGTAAGGTGGGAAATTAAACCCAACAAACGTGGCTTTTAAGCGTCAAGTAAAATGTCAGCGTACGTACATGTCTTACTTTATAAATTGGGGTTACACAGATCAGCGCTTGTAAAAATGGGCCTTTTATAACGTGCGTTTTTTTTTTATCTATCATATTTTTTTGTGTTTACTTGGGAAGGGATACAAAAATGTACTTTCAAGATAGCATCACTTTTATAAGGTAAATGTTTAAAAAATTACACATACTGACACTGGATGTCTTGCTATTCAAAACGTGTTTTTACTACTTTAACCATGGACAATCGTCTCGTCGTAGTTACTACCGTTTTATTAGATTTCATGTCACATTTATGGGATTCTGGATGTTGGTCTCATTAAAAAGTCTCCCCGTGCATGTAACTATATATGTTGTCATTAATTCATTATTTGAGGATTGTTACGTGCATTTCCTTTGATGGACTTTAGACTTTCGTTCATCAATTCCATATCCGCATGAACAGGATGCTACAACCATTTACGCTTCTCTGGTCGTGTTTTTCTTTATTCAAAAAGTTAATTTTATTTACTATTAACACATTTACTATAAACGTTTTTGTAGGTCTTCTAATCCACTTCAAAAAACTGTGGACATCAAAAAACAGTGGACATTATTTTTCAATGACGTCACTACTGTCGTCTTAACTTGTCAAACGTCAGCGCTTGGACATTTATTTAAATGGGTCGGTTTTCTTTTCATTGCTTGAATTAATTTGAGAAACCCAGCAAGACGTTCGAGGTTAGAGCTCTGTAAAACCGGTTTAAGCACCCCAGTCGGTCTATAATGCCGACTGACCGTTCCAAGGCGGTAACTGTCGTGTTTGGTCTTATTGTTAAATGACTCCTCACAGATTTGTTCTCACTTTTACATTACAAAAAGAGGAGAGTCTTACACCTAGACGTGGTCTAATGCGTCGGGCACGCAAGTCTGCCTCGGGACGAGACAAAAATCGTTTTTATGAATGACGAACTTTGTACGGAATAATTCTACTCACAAGCGAATGCTTGTACGTTTGCAGTGCCGGCCTGGCCAAAGGGTTCACCAAGACCTAGACGCGGTCTAATGCGTCGGACAAGCCAGTCTGCTTCGGGACGAGGGGTATCTGGATTCGGCAGGTGAACTGGGCGACGGTGCCGCAGCTGGCTGGCGACGGGGTAAAGGCGGAGTCGATGGTGAAAAGAATCACCTCTCAACAAATTTTTGTAAATGTTGCAATGCTTATAGGACCATGTCTTATATATTCTTTTTGACAGGATAAGTTCACCGTTTTTGATCTTAGGTCTTTTATGATTTATATTATGTTCGGGAATTTCGTCGTTAATTTACAAATTGTATCGAACCCTTGATAAGTTCAGTATTCAGTAGTTACCGACTCGTTAAATAGGTATTTCTTCTCTTTCCTAAATAACAATTTACGAAAATATGCGTCTCTCGAGCTATCTTACTACAATATTTAAGCGAACAGTATATTATTTAAATTAATAAGCCTAAGGTGGAAAACTAAGGAAAATGTTGGCATATTTGCATCGCCTTTTTTAAATCCAACCGACAAGAGTCCTTTGCACCCTTATTGCGCATATTTCTTTATTTCGATAATGCTGGCAAACATAGGAACGAATGGTATTATTTAGCATGTTAATAAAGTTACACAAATAAAGTAACTACAGAAAAGAAGTCTTACGGACGACGCTAGATTCCAGGCGTTAGCTTTGTAATATAGTACAGGCACAGGTGACGGCTAGTTTGGAGTTGTTGCTAAATATATTGATAGTCTTCAGCGTTAAAACTAGATTTCAGCCAGTGGCGGCCTGGCCAAAGGGTGCATCGAAGAGGAGAGTCTTGGACCTAGACGTGGTCTAATGCGTCGGGCACGCAAGTCTGCCTCGGGACGAGACAAAAATCGTTTTTATGAATGACGAACTTTGTACGGAATAATTCTACTCACAAGCGAATGCTTGTACGTCTGCAGTGCCGGCCTGGCCAAAGGGTGCACCAAGACCTAGACGCGGTCTAATGCGTCGGACAAGCCAGTCTGCCTCGGGACGAGGGGTATCTGGATTCGGCAGGTGAACTGGGCGACGGTGCCGCAGCTGGCTGGCGACGGGGTAAAGGCGGAGTCGATGGTGAAAAGAATCACCTCTCAACAAATTTTTGTATATGTTGCAATGCTTATAGGACCATGTCTTATATATTCTTTTTGACAGGATAAGTTCACCGTTTTTGATCTTAGGTCTTTTATAATTTATATTATGTTCGGGAATTTCGTCGTTAATTTACAAATTATATCGAACCCTTGATAAGTTCAGTATTCAGTAGTTACCGACTCGTTAAATAGGTATTTCTTCTCTTTCCTAAATAACAATTTACGAAAATATGCGTCTCTCGAGCTATCTTTCTATAATATTTAAGCGAACAGTATATTATTTAAATTAATAAGCCTAAGGTGGAAAACTAAGGAAAAAGTTGGCATATTTGCATCGCCTTTTTTAAATCCAACCGACAAGAGTCCTTTGCACCCTTATTGCGCATATTTCTTTATTTCGATAATGCTGGCAAACATAGGAACGAATGGTATTATTTAGCATGTTAATAAAGTTACACAAATAAAGTAACTACAGAAAAGAAGTCTTACGGACGACGCTAGATTCCAGGCGTTAGCTTAGTAATATAGTACAGGCACAGGTGACGGCTAGTTTGTGGAGTTGTTGCTAAATATATTGATAGTCTTCAGCGTTAAAACTAGATTTCAGCCAGTGGCGGCCTGGCCAAAGGGTGCATCGAAGAGGAGAGTCTTAGACCTAGACGTGGTCTAATGCGCCGGACACGCAAGTCTGCCTCGGGACGAGACAAAAATCGTTTTTACGAATGACGAACTTTGTACGAAATAATTCTACTCTCAAGCGAATGCTTGTACGTCTGCAGTGCCGGCCTGGCCAAAGGGTGCACCAAGACCTAGACGTGGTCTAATGCGTCGGACAAGCCAGTCTGCCTCGGGACGAGGGGTATCTGGATTCGGCAGGTGAACTGGGCGACGGTGCCGCAGCTGGCTGGCGAGGGGGTAAAGGCGGAGTCGATGGTGAAAAGAATCACCTCTCAACAAATTTTTGTATATGTTGCAATGCTTATAGGACCATGTCTTATATATTCTTTTTGACAGGATAAGTTCACCGTTTTTGATCTTAGGTCTTTTATAATTTATATTATGTTCGGGAATTTCGTCGTTAATTTACAAATTGTATCGAACCCTTGATAAGTTCAGTATTCAGTAGTTACCGACTCGTTAAATAGGTATTTCTTCTCTTTCCTAAATAACAATTTACGAAAATATGCGTCTCTCGAGCTATCTTACTATAATATTTAAGCGAACAGTATATCATTTTAAAATAATAAGCCTAAGGTGGAAAACTAAGGAAAAAGTTGGCATATTTGCATCGCCTTTTTTAAATCCAACCGACAAGAGTATTTTGCACCCTTATTGCGCATATTTCTTTATTTCGATAATGCTGGCAAACATAGGAACGAATGGTATTATTTAGCATGTTAATAAAGTTACACAAATAAAGTAATAACAGAAAAGAAGTCGTACGGACGACGCTAGATTCCAGGCGTTAGCTTTGTAATTTAGTACAGGCACAAGTGACGGCTAGTTTGGAGTTGTTGCTAAATATATTGATAGTCTTCAGCGTTAAAACTAGATTTCAGCCAGTGGCGGCCTGGCCAAAGGGTGCATCGAAGAGGAGAGTCTTAGACCTAGACGTGGTCTAATGCGTCGGGCACGCAAGTCTGCCTCGGGACGAGACAAAAATGTATATTATATTCATATACATACAGCTTGCGAGAGGGCAATATGGAGGATCGACAATAATTGTCAATTCCAAATTGCCCCACTCTCAAGTAGAACTGGACACAAACATACAAGTTGGTGCTATTCGTGTAACCCTACATAAAGTTGTAACTATTTGCACTGTCTATCTTCCACCGAATTCAAATCTGTTGGGTCCTTACCTTGTTTATGAAGTGGAATAATGAAGGATTTTTTCCAAGAACTTTACCGGATATCCAAATTTCATTAAAGCTTCACAGAAGTAATTTTAGGGATCGAATTGGTAAATGTTTTAAGAATTGATACGGTATGTCGTCTGGACCAGCAGCGGTATCATGCGATTTATTTAGAGCATCTTTAAGCTCTTTCAAGGCAAAAGGATTGATTGTAAGTTTCGTTATTATTAGATTTAAAAATAACCTTTACCTTTTCAGCCGAGTTTTTAAAGGTTTGTTTGTTTATTGGGTTTATCGTCCTAACAACAGTATTTCAGTTATCTGGAGACGGTGTCCACTTGAAGCAGATATAGTGCTGCCTTCACTGTGTATAGCATGCCGTGAACACCTGGCATGATACCACACCCAGTCGCATTATCCTGACACCGGGCCAACCAGTCGTGGAACTACCCTTATATTTAATTGAGCGTTAGCAAGGGAGCTAAACTTAAAGGTTTTAAATTGAGGCGTGTAGTTGGCCGATGAGGAATTTTGGGCAAAATTTTCAGCCAGTGTGTTCGAAATGTTTTGTTTATCTGTTATTACGGTGCGATTTGTTTTAAGGAAGTTTTCTGCAGTTTCGTAAAAATAGTTCTTTCTAGATTTTTTTTGATTTTTTCATATATGATAAGTTTAAATGTCAGACCAAAAATGGTTAAAACATCTATAATTAATGAAGGGCTTGTAAAATTATCCTGAAGAGCATTGTTTACACAAAAAACATGAAAGTATATTTTTTTTCTAAAATTATGATAAAATTGCACCAAGCCCATTTATATTTATTTATTCTATTTAGGACAGTGTCGGATTCTCAACTTGTTTGCTTCTTGAACGAGATTAGTATTCTTGATAAGTTATAAATTTTTAAACTGTTTATTTACCAATCGTTACACTTTTTTAAACCGTTTTATGTGTTGACCTGTTTTCAATTACAATTTATTTTTTTAACCTGAGAGTTTTTATATTTTTCTATACTTTATTTGCGTATTTTGGTTTTAACCGGATTATGCTCTAATCACATTTAACTTTGTATTCGGCGCCGTATGACCTGTTAAGTGTCGGTGTGCCGTAAAACATAAATAAATGAATACGATAGAAAGACAATTACAACAATGCCTCAACAAAATACAAACTTGGAGTAACAACAATAGTTTCAAATTTTAAACCACCAAAACAAATTGCATACATTTCTGTCAAAAAAGAATCCTGATTTTTTTTTCTTGATAACACTCGGTATTCCTGTCGTCAAGGAAACGGAATTCTTGGTGTCATATTTGACAGTAAATTAACTTTTATACCGCATATTAAACATGTAAAATATAAATGTCTTAAATCTCTTAACTTGTTAAAGTTTTTATCCCATACCGACTGGGGAGGTGATAGAAAAGTTTTATTGCAATTTTATAGATCACTAGTAAGATCGAAATTAGATTATGGCAGCATTGTTAAAGGCTCTGCCATGAGATCATATCTCCAGATGCTAGACGTTGTCCACAACCAGGGACTCCGTCTTGCCCTTGGAGCTTTCGGGACCTCTCCTGTAGAGAGCCTTTACGTTGAAGCTAATGAGCCATCATTATACCTTAGACGAGAGAAACTTGCGCTTCAGTTCATAACAAAATTGAAATTTAATCCTTAAAATCCAGCACATAGTGTTAATTGCAATCCTAAATATGAACAAGTGTGTGGGTGTAAACCAAAGGCAATAAAGCCGTTTGGTTTACGAATGCTAGAAATTATACACTCATCACAACTGAATTTAAATCAAGTTATCGAAAATAATGTATTGAATTTTTCACCATGGCAACTGAAAACTCTCGAAGTCGATTTAACTCTCTTTAAAAATAATGAGTCAAAAACAGACCCTCTCGTACTTCGCTCAAATTTTAACTTACTGCGCGACAAGAAATACTCTTACTACCTCGAAATATATACTGATGGCTCAAAAGCAGATTCATATGTCGACTGTGCTTCCGTAAGTAAACTTCATTGTTTTAAACAAAAATTACCACCCGACTCGTCCATCTTTACAGCCGAAATTCAGGCTGATTGTAATAGTTACTGACTCTTTGTCGGTATTACAGTCTATTAAAAATCTTTATTTTTCCAACCCCCTCATTAGAGGATTACTTTTAAAACTTAATGAAGTTTTTCTTAATAAGAATATTGTTTTCTGTTGGCTACCTAGTCATGTAGGCATCCGAGGATGCAGATAAGAGTCGGCCCTGCCGGAAGGGGCATAGAATACTCCGGCTGCCGCTACCTGTAGCGGGGTAAAAACCCTCCAAAGGTAGCCCACCTGTTTGCCGTGGGTGGCAACCCTGTATCTCTGTGATGAGGGGATCCTGGTGGTTGAGGCCTTTGCTGGCTTGTCAGGCTATGACATATAAGTCGGCACTGGTCAACACACTACTTTGGCCCTAAGTTGCGGGGTAGACGGGCGGTTATATTGATCCGGTATAACCAATCGGCTGGCTGCGTTGTTCATAGATTACTACTATTTCCCTATTGTATACACTTACTTCGCCTTCCTACTATCCACTCTAATTTCTGCTTTTTCCTTTATTGTATACCGTGTAACGCAACCCCTCCCTCTTATTGTCTCCTTTTACTTATAATCTAGTGGACAGCCGGCTATACGGATCAATCTGGCATCATTTGCATTTTGTATTTCATGTCAGAGTATAGCACTCTGATATCACTGGCGTTGGGAGTTCGGATACCCACTCCATGTCAACGTCCCCTTGTTGGGCTCCGAGGCGGGTGGTGACCCAGAGTGCCGAATTTTATATTTTTATCTTCATGGATAGAAAACGAAAATGTTTTGAACCGATCCCCACTTTGTCTTCAGAAGACTCTGATACCGAGACAACAACAAATTCAACATTCCCACGCTTTCTTGTAATTCAATCACTTGAGAAAACTCCAATAACTAAAATTTCACCTTTCGTAATTGAAAAATCAGTTAAGGGCCTCATTGGAACTGTCGAAAATATAAGAAAATTGAAAAATGACTGTTTACTGATTGAAACAAATCGAAAACCTATTTCAGACAAAATACTTAAACTTACGGAATTCTGTTCACTCAAAGTCAAAGCCTTCCCACACAGTTCACTTAATTATTCAAAAGGAGTTATCCGCTGTCCTGATCTTTCTGGACTCTCTGAGGAGGAGATTCTGACAGAACTCACACCACAAGGTGTGAGTGGTGTCCGCAGGATCTCCTTCACCAAAGGACAATGTCGAATCCCTACAAACACACTAGTTTTAACTTTTAACAATCCAAAACTCCCTTCCACAATAAAAGTTGGTTATCTGATCGTAAAAATTCAAGTTTACATCCCTAATCCCTTACGTTGCTTTGACTGTCAGAGATTTGGTCATCATGAATCAAAATGCACAAACAACATCATCTGCGGTCGATGCTGTGAACCAGCCCACTCCCCAAACTTTGAGTGTCAAACTGAGCCGAAGTGTGCAAATTTCTCTGGACCTCACGAAAGTAGGTCCAGAGAATGCCCAACATGGAAATTTGAGAAAGAGGTACTTAAAACTAAATACACCCTTAATATCTCATTTCCTGAGGCACGTAAGTTAGTTAAAGAGAAACTTGCTCCTCATTCTTCAAAAACAACTTACGCAGGCGTCACAAAATCTCACACTCCAGTTTGTCAAGACAGTTCGACGCAGTATGAAACTCCATCAGGTGACCAAGTATCTGACAAAATCATCATTCCAACTAAGTTCAAAAATACAGAGTCTTCTGAAAAAAACAAAACTACAAATAAATCTACTACTACAACTAAACCATCCTCTTCTTCCCAACCTTCCTCTATACAAACTTCAAAGCCTTTGACAAAGGAAGAAAGAAAAGCAGCCGCAAAGGCAAAATCTTCTTCAAACGAAGCAACCAGCCCTTCGGCAAAAACAAAGGAACCTACTTCTCTTAATACCCGAGACAAGAGAGTTGGTCGGTCCAACTCTCTAAATAGGTTCGATTGTCTGATGGAGACAGAGTCTCCACCAGACAAGGTGCCAAGGTCACCCGTTAAGGCCCCACATTAATCACTTTTAGATACATTTAATATCCCATGAACAACAAAATAGTACACTGGAACTGTCGAGGTCTTAGGACAAATTTTAATGAAATTTTACTTGTATTGGCTACTTTGAACCCTGCTGTGCTATGCCTACAAGAAACATTCCTGAAGGAAACCGATAAGATAGATTTTAAAGGTTATTCTATTTATAATCACATTCATACAATGTGTGATAGGGCGTCTGGAGGATCGACAATACTTGTCAACTCCAAACTGCCACATTCAAAAATTAACCTTAATACTGATTTACAGGCTGTTGCCATTCGTGTAACAGTCCATAAAGTCATTACAGTTTGCTCTGTTTACCTTCCACCTAATTTAGATATTCCAAAATCAAAATTAGATGATTTAATAAACCAATTACCGTCCCCTTATATTCTTGTAGGGGATTTTAATGGACATAGCCCATTGTGGGGATGTTCCGATAATAATAATATGGGTAAAACGTTGGAGGACTTTATTGCCCAAAATGATATATGCCTAATGAATAATAAAAAGGCAACTTACTTACATCCTGCTTCCGGACATTATTCATCTCTTGACCTTTCTTTATGTCACCCTTCTATATATCTTGATTATAGTTGGGATGTACATGACGATTTATGTGGAAGTGATCATTTTCCTGTAATATTAACCAACGATTCTGTCAACTTAAATGACAATAATACTTATTGGAGAATGAACAGAGCAAATTGGGAATTATTCTCACTATTTTGTACTGAAGAATTGACTATTTCAACATTTGAGAATGCTGATGATAAAATACATTCATTCTCAACAATTCTTCATAGCATAGCAGAAAAGTGTATACCTAAGACCACGACAAAGTCAAAGCGTAACAAACCTTGGTTTAATGATGAATGCAAAAAATCCATTAGAAAACGTAGAGCGGCACTTAAGAAATTTAATATTCGTCCTACTACTGCTTATTTAAACAATGTCAAAAATGAAAGGGCAAAGAGTAGGCGGATCATTAAACAAGCCAAAAGAACATCTTGGCAGAAATATGTTTCTAGTATAACCAGCAAAACTTCGGTCAAAAATGTCTGGTCAGCCATAAGAAAAATCAGCGGCAAATCTTCTTCAGCAACAGTAAACCATTTAAAATCTAATAACTCGATAATAACAAACAAAAAAGAAATTTCAGACACTCTTGCTAAAAATTTTGCAAAAAATTCGTCTTCCGACAATTACTCGAAAGAATTTCAAAATGTAAAGAATCGGGTTGAGAAAAGTAAAATCAATTTTAATTCAAACAATAATGAAAATTACAACCAACCCTTTTCCCTAAGAGAACTTAGGGAAGCATTGAATAAATCTCATGATACCGCTGCTGGACCTGATGATATTCCTTATCAATTTTTAAAACACCTGCCGCATAAATCGTTAAATTTACTTTTGTCTATTTATAATGAAATTTGGTTTTCCGGACAAGTTCCGAATTCGTGGAAAAATTCATTCGTCATTCCTATACCTAAACAGGGAAAGGATCCAACAGATCCTTCAAGTTACAGACCTATTGCTTTGACTAGTTGTATTTGTAAAACTTTAGAACGGATGATAAATAATAGACTCGTTTGGTATCTTGAATCAAATAATTTACTAACAGAATTTCAAAGTGGATTCAGAAACCAACGCAGTACACTCGATCATCTCGTTCGATTTGAAACTTTAATACGTGATGCCTTTATCAAGAAAGAACACCTCGTAGCGGTGTTCTTTGACCTTGAAAAGGCATACGATACTACATGGAAACATGGGATTTTAAAAGATTTAGGTGACCTTGGTCTCAAGGGTCGTTTACCCACATTTATTAACAGTTTTCTTTCTGACAGAAATTTTCAAGTTAAAATTGGGTCTACTTTGTCTTCTGTTCTTAAACAGGAACAAGGTGTCCCTCAGGGTAGTATATTGTCAGTTACTCTCTTTAACATCAAAATAAATAACATTGTAAAAACCCTAAATAATGGCGTAGATTGTTCACTATATGTGGACGATTTCCTTATATGTTATCGTTCTAAAAATATGAATACTATAGAAAGGCAATTACAACAATGCCTCAACAAATTACAAACTTGGAGTAACAACAATGGTTTTAAATTTTCACCCACCAAAACAAACTGCGTACATTTCTGTCAGAAAAGAACTTTGCACAACGACCCTGAGTTATTTCTTAACAACACTCGTATTCCTGTCGTCAAGGAAACGAAATTTCTTGGTGTCATATTTGACAGTAAATTATCTTTTATACCGCATATTAAATATGTAAAATCTAAATGTCTTAAATCTCTTAACCTTTTGAAATTTTTATCCCATACCGACTGGGGAGCTGATAGAAAAGTTTTATTGCAACTTTAAAGATCACTAGTTAGATCGAAATTAGATTACGGTAGCATTGTTTACGGTTCTGCCAGGAGATCATATCTCCAGATGCTTGACGTTGTCCACAACCAGGGACTCCGTCTGGCCCTTGGAGCTTTCAGGACCTCTCCTGTAGAAAGCCTTTACGTTGAAGCTAATGAGCCATCATTATACCTTAGACGAGAGAAACTTGCGCTTCAGTTCATAACAAAAGTCAAGTCTAATCCTAAAAATCCAGCACATAGTGTTATTTTCAATCCTAAATATGAACACTTGTACGATCGTAAACCAAAGGCAATTAAACCTTTTGGTTTGCGAATGTTAGAGATCGTACACTCATCACACGTTAATTTAAATCAAATTATGGAAAATAATATCTTGGAATTACCACCATGGCAACTGAAAACTCCCGAAGTCGATTTAACTCTCTGTACAAATAATAAGTCAAAAACAGACCCTCTCGTACTTCGCTCAAATTTTAACGAACTGCGCGACAAGAAATACTCTAACTACTTTGAAATATATACTGATGGCTCAAAAGCTGATTCATATGTCGGCTGTGCTTCCGTAAGTAAAATTCATTGTTTTAAACAAAAACTACCACCCGACTCGTCCATTTTTACAGCCGAAATTCAGGCTGTTAACCTTTCACTTGATTTCATCTCAAATCATCCTGGCGATAAATTTGTAGTGTTTACTGACTCTTTGTCGGTATTACAGTCTATTAAAAATCTCAATTTTTCAAACCTTCTCATTAGAGGGTTACTTTTAACACTTAATGAAGTTTCTCTTAATAAGAATATTGTTTTCTGTTGGCTACCTAGTCATGTAGGCATCCGAGGAAACGAGGATGCAGATAAGAGTGCAAAATCTGCCTCAGCCCTTACTGAGACAGATCTTTGCATCCCCCACACAGATTTGAAACCACTTATCAATCGATATAGTTTAACCAGATGGCAAACAAGTTGGGATAATACTGTTTATAACAAATTACACGCCATTAAACCTATCGTCGGTGCCAATATCTCTACTTGCAGAGAATGTAGGCGGGAAGACGTAGCTCTTACCCGCTGTCGCATTGGACATACTAGACTAACTCATTTATATCTCTTAAAGAGAGAAGTTCAACCTGAATGTGTTCCTTGCCAGGAACCACTGACAGTTAGTCATATTTTATTACATTGTATTGACACAGGCCATATTCGGTCTAAATATTTTAATGTCAATAACATATTCGAATTATTTACGACAGTATCAGATGCCAAGATTGTTTGCTTTCTGAACGAGATTGGTATTCTTAATAAGTTATAAATTTTTACTGTTTATTATGCTAACGTTATACATTTTTACTGTTTAATGTATTAACTTGTTTATAATTATATTTCACATTATTTTAACCTTATAGATTTTTATATTTCTACTTACATATTTAGATTTTAACCTGATTATATTCAGCTCACGTCAAACTTAACTGTATTCGGCACCGTATGACCTATATAAAGTGTCGGTGTGCCGTAAAACCCAAATAACAAATAACAGATAAGAGTGCAAAATCTGCCTCAGCCCTTACTGAGACAGATCTTTGCATCTCCCCACACAGACTTTAAACCACTTATCAATCGATATATGTTAATAAAATGGCAAACGATTTGGGACAATACTGTTTATAACAAGTTACACTCAATTAGACCTAACGTCGGTACCAATATCTCTATTTGCAGGGAAAGTAGGCTGGAAGACGTAGCTCTTACCCGCTGTAGCATTGGACATACTAGACTAACTCATTTATATCTCTTAAAGAGAGAAGTTCAACCTGAATGTGTTTCTTGCCAGCAACCACTGACAGTTAATCATATTTTATATTACATTGTATTGACACAGGCCATATCCGGTCTAAATATTAATTTTCGTTTATTTCGTGGATGGCTTCATCCACGAATTTACACCCCAACGAAAATGAAACGTTTTTTAGTAACATGGTTTCATTGCAATCACTAGACCCCACCCACTTACTTTACATGCAGATCAACCAGGCCGGAACCTTTCTGCTCTTGTACAGCTGTTAAATAAACTTTGTATAATTTAAATAACAAATCGCACCATAGAACCTTAAATCATATAAGAAATTGTTTAATGTTATTTCAGTTTATGTTCTACATAAATACTATTTTTGTAACTTCAATGTTTATTGTCTTAGAAAAATTTCGGCAATGCTGCATAACTTGTGTTGCGTTTTTTTACACGATCGTGTATTTGTGTGTTACCCTTTTTAAATTATATTATAGTACAAAAAAGTGTTTTGTTTTTGTGTCTGTTTTAATTGTGTTACTTTTCTAATAACATTATTTATTGTTTAAATAAACTTTTGATAATAATTTTTTGATGTTTTTGTCATTGATAGTGGTAGCGTGTTTTACTTTTAGTAGTAGTAGTATTTGATTATTAGACCGGACCTGATAGCGCAATCGGTAGAGCGTCGGCTCCAGGTACGGGAGGCCCCGGGTTCGATTCCGGGCCGCGACATACCAAAGTCGTTAAAAATGGTAGTGGTATAGCTCCCTTGCTAACGCTCAAGCAAATATAAGGGTAGTTCCACGACTGGTTGGCCCGGTGTCAGGATGTGACTGGGTGTGGTATCATGCCAGGTGTTCACGGCATGCTATACACAGCGAATGCAGCACTATATCTGCTTCAAGTGGACACCGTCTCCAGATAACTGAAATACTGTTGGTGGGACGATAAACCCAATAAACAAAGTCTTTGATTAAGTATAAAAGAGAATATACACAGAGTATTAGCAAAAAAAGAATGTAATTTTGTTTAATGTTTTAAATATTTTAATATAGACAACTATTCGTTGATAAAACAAAAGAAACAACAATAAATATAACACATGGAATACAACCTCTTTTAAATTCGATCAAGATTCACTATTTTCGTAAGTCATTTAACATTTGATTGCTTTGATTTTATTACAATTATGTAATGTACTAGTAGACAAATATTTTTGTTTATCCTAATGAATTTAAGAACAATTTAAGTTCAGTTATACACAAGTCAATTGTTCATGAATTATTTCACAGATTATTGTTCACATAATCACTTTAACAGTCCAGCCTTTCTAAATACCTGCTGGATAAGCTCACGTCGTCCCTAAATTTCTGCGTGTGTATTCATCAGCCATTTCGCGTGAACTGGCTTGAGCGTTGACGTCTTCAGAAACACTGGCGCTCCATTTGCACTGTCAAACTTGCCATCACTTTTTAATATACAACTGATGAAAGTGCTTCTTCAGGGCCTCCTTGTATTCCTTGTTGACAGAGATCTAACGGCTGTAGTCGGTCGGTGCAGCAAGCAGGTACGAACAGGGGCGTTATGTTGTTGTCCTTCAGTTTGTTGATTAGTTCTGGGCTCTGGTGGGCTTTGTAGACATCAAACAGCGCTACCGCCTGCTGGTCACACTTCGACAGGGGTAGCGACTCACGTACGTGTGAAACGTACGGCAGAATGACGTTCTCACTGTAGCGTAGCATCGTTGTTTCATTGCTCCAGTGGCTCTCGCTGTAGGCCACATCCCATTCACTAGGGAAAGTGACTCCCTTTGGCAGGCATCTGTCTGTCTTCCCGGCATAGATTAGCTGGGGTGGTAGGAGAGATCCACTCTGGGTGAAAGCCCGCAGAACGGTGATCTGTTGCTTGTCATCCAAGCCGTTGATTGACACCTGGGGGCCCCTTCTCCTCCATCGTCCATTCGCCACCAGGAACAAGCTGACAACCGGTCTGGTCCCAGTTGATGATGAGGGTCTCTGGGATGTCGTGCTGGAAAACAACCCTCTCCACCTTTTCCAAGAAGTCGGCATGTATGGTCGGGAGGTCGGATGGCAGTTGCTTTACTCCCTTAGTCCCCTTCTTCTTCACGTATCCCATGCGTCGAAGTATTGAGCGGGCGAGATGGCTGGTGATGGTAATGTTACCACCATACTTCTCTAGGCGCTGTTTGGCATGCCTAGTGACAATTGCTTCCGTGGCTGCCATAACTACGCGGCAGTTTACAACAGCACCAGTCTGTCGCACATCTCTGATCCATTGTTGAACTTCCTCATCTAATTCTCCAAGCATCGTCGGCGCTCCTCTCGGCGATCTTGGCAGTGTCGTCTGGTCCATGCCTTCAAGTTTCTTCAGCTTTTTGTATCTATCTCTCATGCTCCGAATCGTAGTTTCACTGTCTTTTTTTCCCCAAGTCTGTGCTGAATCGTCGTGCAGCCTTTGCTACCACATTGTCAATGGCATATCGTGCCATTTCTGCCCTCGTTTCGTCGTCGAAGTTGCTGTACTCTCCCCACTTTCTCTTCTTTGATTCTCTGAGAAGTGGTGCTACAGCGTCATTTGGCAGCTTGGTATATCAGTGTTTGTCTTGGAGTTGGAAATACGCCGGGGTCTGGAAGGCCTGGATCTGTTGTTGATCTCGTCTGTACTTTTCCGGTCTTCAGCCATTTAACTAGCGACATTGTTGATTCTTGAATCGATTCTTGAAGATAATTGCTCTGTTGTAATGATGATTGAAGATGATCGTAAACGTTGTTGTTGTTTGAACTAGTTTAATAAGGGTCTACTCGCCCTGTTGAGGGCTTTTTCATGACCCCGCCATGTTGCCCATGCATGGCTTAAATGTGTATATTCCGAAAGATATCGCCTAAAGTGGGCCCTAATTAGGTACCTAGTTTATGTACCCATTTACTGGAAAGATGGTATAATTTTGGAAATTTTTTGGTCTTAAAGGGGATTGAGCATATTTTGAGTGAATTCCACTCCCTAATTCCTGGCTCTTTCCCCTGACACTAGGTTCTAATTGGTATTTGTTTATTTTATTTTTTTACCATAAGAAGGTTCCCTGTTTTCGGCTTACCTCTTCCTCTAACGAAATTGTGAAATAGTGGGGAAGGGGTCACCTTTTTAGGGACCTGTGTAGCTAATAAGCTTTGGTATTTAAAGAGTAGTTGAGGTAGCTCGTTTAGACCCTAGTGTTTGTTTAGTTTTGATGTCTGGACGCCCGGGGCCCGACCGCCCACTAAACCATCTTTCTTGTCTTACATATGAAACGTATATGCCAAGAAAGAAGTCCCCGGCTGGTGGTATAAGATAATGCTCGCCTTTGTCTACTACTTAATTCTATTACTATTTATACAGGTATACAGTATATTCAGCGGCCATTATCTTATGGTTTTCCCTATTCTACCACACACTCGATTCACGCTCAGGGTCTCATACATCCCAGCATTCTTTTAACTACTTATTCTACTTAATCTACACTACGCATTTCTCTACTATATACAGTAGTGGAAGGGTTTTTTTTTTTTTTTTTCCCACTGTCCTACTAGTGCAAAAACATTTGTTAGATGGGGGGAGCCATGCATGTTATAACATAGTAATATATATTACACAAAGATATGTTGTTAGGCTTGGTGAACCTTAAATGGGTAGCCTTTGTTTATACGGACCCCCTATTGGGCTTCCGTTTATTCAGCATACCCTGGTTCTACTTAGAGTCAATATGTATAGAGTATATTGAATCCTATGTGGGTGTCGTAATAATGAGCCCGGATTGCCGTTGTTTTTACGGGGCCCTTAGGGGGCACCCGTTTATTTGGCAATCCAGTATACTTTATTATTGGCTTGATGTTGAATGCTGTTTTTGTGGGTTTTTCTATGTGACTTTTATAGATGGTGGTGTTAAGGTGCCTTTGTTTTTACGGGGTCTTCAAGAGTCCACCGTTTATTCCGCAACCTTCCATCTAATAGATAGTATTTTATATTCCCTTTAATGTGCCTTGTTTAATTGTGTGTGTTCTGTTTTAACTATATTATGGGCATTCGAGCGGATTGACCTACTTAATGTTCGTTTATTTCGCTTGATTCTGATTGGTTGGTATGTCGTAACTATATTTTGGCCATACTGGGCATTTGAGCGGATTGACCTACTTTATGTTCGTTTATTTCGCATAATTCTGATTGGCTGGTTTGTCTTATCTAATTTTTGACCATACTGGGCTTTCGAGCGGATTGACCTACTTAATGTTTGTTTATTTCGCTTGATTCTGATTGGTTGGTTTGCACGCACCACATTGAACGCATATTTTTACATGTTGTTAGTGTAGTTGATTTTTTCTAAATATTCGAATAACGCCGCTTTAATTGGTTCTGCTTTATCGGCGGGCGGAAAAAGTAGTACTTTTCTATTTATGATAGTTAAACCTAATTAAAACTCAGCTGGTACTCTAGTTCGGTGCGCTCAGTTGCGTGCTGCCCACACTGGAATACTACGTGTTCGAAGGTTTCTGTGTCTGCGCAGTGAGGGCAGTTTCTCGGTCGAGCTTTATTTTCCGCACCTAAGTAGCTTGAGCCGATCCTAAGTCTTGTGTATATTTTATCATACTTAGTAAACGGGTGATGTATTTTGATCCTAGTGTTTCTTTCACCGAATTCGTAGTTGTGTGTTAACTTGTAATCAGTAAATCTCGCTTCCGCTTTCTGTTTATAGTGGTTGGTGATGTAACTATAAGCTTCTGTTTTGCTTAGTTTTATAGTTAGTAGATTTCCACTAAGAGCACCTTTTTTGGCCAAAGAGTCTGCTAATTCGTTTCCTAATATTCCTATATGGCTTGGTATCCAGACAAGATTTATTGTAGTATTAAGGTTGGTTTTAATGTCAGAGTTGAGTCTATATATGTGATTAATTATTTCTTGTCTGTTTGTTCCTTTTATTTGTTGTAGAGCTTGTAATGCGCTGAGGGAATCGGTGAAAATATCAATGGCACTATTGGTTATTTTATTTTTGTGTATCCAGGTAGTTGCTTCCTTGATGGCTATTAGTTCGCAGGAGAATATTGAAACTCTATGATCTAGTTTGATTTTTGCTTTTGCTTTGATAGTTTCTCCTTCGTATATAGCTATACCTGCCCCTGCTATCTTTTTATTCGGGTCTTTGCTGCCGTCTGTATAAATCTTGAATTTAGCTGTTGATCTACTTAAGTAATTGTCTGCGGCTTTCTTTATTGAGAGCGGGTTGTCTGTTTTGCGTATTTTTTTGCTTAGGCCTATATCTATGGACATAGGTTCGATTCCTATGAAGTTTAGATGAGAAGGAGGTGTTAGGTGGCCTGTTTCTAGATTTGTTTCCTCTAATAGATTTATAATACGTTGCGTGTATGTTTTTTTCGGGAATTGGGTCATTTTCCTACGCGCTTAAATATCTCCTTATTGGTGCTTAATGTAGATCCTAATGTGGCGGAGCGGGCCCAATATTTCAAACTGAGTATATTGATTTGTTCGGTGATCGGTAGTTCCCCTACTTCGGCGTGAATTGCTTCGGTTCTCGAGTAGCTAGGGACTCCTATTATAGTTTTTATTGCTCTATTTTGTAATTTTTGGAGTTTATCTAGTATAGATTTATTTGCCGAACCGTACGCTACCATTCCATATTGTATTTTTGATTTGATTAAGGCCTGGTATATTGTATAAAGGCATTTTTTACTTGATCCCCATTCTTTTCCTCTTATTGATCTAATTAGATTTATATCTTTTTCGCACCTGCCTATTACCGTTTTTATGTGTTCTTCCCATATAAGATATTTATCGAACGTTAGTCCTAGGAATTTGATGCTATCTTTGTAATCAATGTTTTTATCGCATAATGTTAGTTTAGTTAATGAAGCGTCATCAATCGGTGTTTTTTTGTTACGAAAAATTATTGTTTGCGTTTTATCGGGGTTGATGACGAACCCGTAATTTGACGCCCATTTTTCTACGTCTCTTAGCATTTTCTGTATTTTATCGATTCCTTCCTTTGGAGTTTTGCTACAAACCCATATGGCGCTATCATCTACAAATTGTGATACTTTAATTTGATTACTTGTGGCAATGTTTTTATTTTGGGTGTTGTGTTTTTGTACCGCATCATTGAATGTGTTCATGAAGATTGAAAATAATATCGGTGATAAAAAACTACCTTGCGGACAGCCGTTTATCGTGGTTCTTGGCGTTGATGTGTTGTTTTGGTATTTTACTTTAAAGCCATTTTATCATCCTACCCCGGATACCATATTTTAGTAATATAGAAATGGCCCCTTCAGCCCACATTTTATCAAAAGCAGCGGATAGGTCCAGAAATGCTGCTGTTATGATTTTTTTTCTTACTTGAGCAACTCTTATATCTGATTCTAATCTTACTAGGTTATCGTCACATGAGTGATTGGCTCGGCACCCTGATTGGTTTTCAGAATATAAATTATTTGTTTCTAAAATCAAGCATAATCTTGTTTTGATCATTGTTTGCATTATTTTGGTAAAACAGGATGTAACATGAGATATGGGCCGATAGGATGCTGGTTCGTTAGAGGGTTTATTTGGTTTGAGTATCGGTATGATGGTTGATTCGTGCCATGATTCAGGGATTAAACCTTGGTCCCAGGAGTTGTTGAACATGTTTAAGAGGGCCAATTTTGATTCATGGGGGAGTTGCTTTATAATGTCATAATTAATACCGTCTTCTCCTGGGGCTCCTTTTCCACATGTTGTTAAGGCTATATTAAGTTCGGTTAATGTAAAGGGCTGATTATATTTTAGATTCGTGTGAGGCTGTTCGTTAGCAATGATATTATTGATCGTTAGTGAAAAGTCATTCTTTTTGGTTACAAACTGTTGTGAGTACCCCTCGTTACTACTGATTTTGGCGTAGTTGTCTACTAGAATTTCTGCTTTTTCTAAAGGGTCAATTAGGCTTCCCATTTACAATGAAGGGACAGGTTTGAATTGGCGTGTGTCCTTTAATTCTTTGGATAAATATCCATAGATCTTTACTAGTTGTTTTAATAGTTATTTTACTGCAGAATGTTTCCCAGCTGTCCTTCCGGGCCTTTTTGAATATTTTTCTTGCATCTCTTCTAGCATCATGCCATAGTTTTAGTTTGATGGTTGATTTTTTGTCTTTTTTATAATTTTTCCTACAGTTTTCCCTTTTTTTCGCCGCGGCCGTGCATTCATCAGTCCACCATGGTACTGTTTTTGTATTTTTTTTATTAGTGTGGGAGTATTTAGGCATTGTTTTGTTTAGTATTGTTGTTAATTGTGTGTAAATTTCGTTGAAATTATTGTTGACATCTGTTTCTGTTATATTGATTAGGCTTTTTGAGCATTCGTGTTTGAATGATGTCCAGTTTTCTTTGGATGCTCTGCTCACATTCCATTTCTTATTATTTTTGGGAGGGTTTCTGTTAATGCTAAATTTAGTGTTGGTTAGAATGGGAAAATGGTCACTTCCGCATGTGTTATCAATGACATTGAATTCGCTGGAATCGAACATGCTGGCAGAGGCCATAACAAGGTCAATTGCACTGTCTGCTTTGTTTGTTTCGTTTGAGATCCTGGTTATCTGACCATCATTTAATATGCAAAGATTTTCGTCATTAAGGAATGTGAGTAGATCATCGGCCTCGCCGTCGTACCTAATGTCGTTCTCTGGATTCCAACATGGGTGTTTAATATTGAAGTCTCCTACTATTAGGGTGCAGTTATCGCTGTTCTTAAAAACTTGTCTATAATTATGTAGTGTGTTGTCTGTTTTCTGCGCGTAGGTATTGTATATAGTTAACCTTTCCTTATCGCTATAAACTGTAACTGAGGTTATATCCATGGGGGTGGTGTTGTTGATGTTGTTTGTTATGACTTGTAGACCTAACCTTACATATATGCAGGTGCCACCCCCTATGTCATTATTTTTGCTTTTGTTGGAGATAGGGTTTTGAAATCCTCTAATTTTGGGAAGTTTAGACTTATCTGATTCCCAAGTTTCCTGGATGCAAATTATGTCTACTTCATGTTTGGTTTGGGCCAAAAATGTCATGAGTTCACTTATTTTAGTGGAGTCTTTCCCTACTATGCTCCTTGCATTCCAGCTGACGACGACGAGGCCATTTTTACTTGTGTTGGTGTTTGATTTTTTATTGGCAGTCATCGTGTTGAATATGATGATTAGCTAATTATCTATGGCTGCAAGCCGTGTGTTAATTAGTTTGCTGATTGTGTATTTTAGTAAGGGTAATAGCCCATAGGGGGGCCATACCATTCGCCTCGGGGTCCCCAGTGACTACCCATTGATTGGGTCCGTACCATTGTCCCTGTTGGTCCCACGGGAAGTATTGTGGCTGGGGGTGATAATTTGTTTGTATTTGTGTGTGATTGTTGTTTTGTCTGTTTTGTGTGTTGTGGCGGTGTCGTTTGTTGGGTCGTTGCCTATTGTTGTGATTGTTGGGCCTGTTGTTGTTGTTGTTGTTGTGATTGCGTTTTCTTTGATGGTGTTGCTGTGTGGGGTTTGGAGGGGTGTTTTTCTTGTTTTGTTTGTTTTGGTGTTGGGTGCTGGTGTGTTTGTTTGTGGTGTTTGCTGTGTGACTGTTGTTTTTAGTCGTATGTTTAGAGCGTCAGCTAATAATTGTTCGATTTCAGATTGGTTTTTCCCTACCAATCTGGTGGCTAGATCACTAACCTCTTTTGGGGATAACCTGTTAGCTGGTTTAATAGAAACTGAGGGTGGTTTGATTCCCTTGTCCAGGCATTTTGAGTTAAATTCCTTTTGCTTGATTGAGTTTGCAATTTTTAATTTTTCTGAATACCTTAAGTATGCTGGACATCCCTTGTAAGCTGCTGAATGAGCGTTATTACAGTTAGCACATCGTTTGTCGTTTTTGTTTTTGCAATCCTTGGACGTGTGGTTACCCGCACAGTGAGGGCAAGCTGTATTGTTTGTGCACTGTGTGGAGAAGTGTCCGTATCCCTGGCAGTTATGGCACCTTGACTCTTTGCCTAGGGCTGGGGTTACAACGTTACCCATAACTGTCAGAGGGAGGGATGGCTGATTGAATTTGATGGCTAGTGCATTTTTGTTTTTGGTCAGTTTTACTTCTTCTACGTTATCTAACTTCTTGATGGATTCAACAGTTTTGGAGATGGGTTAATCTGTCCTGATTTTGATTATGCCTGTGATACGTTTGTGTTGTTCTTTAAGGGTCCATTCATGTGTGCCAAAGTTGAAATTTGATGCCTTTATGAATTGATCTTTCCTTAATTTAAATGTAATACCGTTCTGAAGCCTGCTGAGGGGGACGCAGCATTCTGCTCCTATAAACGTCCGGAACGCTGCCGCCACCTCAGCTGCTTTCCCTTTTGGGAAAGCGCTGCCCACCGTCGTTAACAGTATGGTTGTCCATACTGCAACATCGGGTGGCAGCAGGCTGGTTTGCCTGCCTTCTTCCATGACCACCTCCTCGTAGGCCGTAGACTGCGAAGGAGTAGGAGTAGGTGGCTCTGGGCCCTGAGTTGTGAATGGATGTTTTTCAGGGCGTCGGCATAGGAGATTGGCCCTCCTTTTTCCAGCCCCGGGTCTTGGGACCCAGATAGGGTGGATAGGGGAGGGTCAGTACTTCCCTGGTGGTTCTTAGAGGTGTTCCCTGGTGTGGAGGTTTGTAAGGGTAGTGGAGCCTCTTCTACCGCCTGGTTTAGGAGCCAGGAGGTATTCGGCATAGATAAGACTGCCGGTTGACTCTCACCACTATCGTTAAGTCTTAGTACCTTAGCTAAGTGGGATTCGTCCGATGACTCGGATGAATCAGTGCTCCTATCTCTCTTACCATTTGGGGTATTAAGGTACTCCATTTCTCAAAAAGTAGTCTCTGCAAATACAATAAAATAAAAGTGCAACAAAAGGTGAGGGGGAGGGGACGTGAAAAAAAGTGCTTGTGTTTGCAAATATACTTATCAAACTGTTTCTGTAACTTTACTCTCAGTGCTGATTACGCTGACTGTAATATTCTTTTTGACTCTTTACTTGTTCTTCCTTTTTCCAGATATTCTAAATATCCGAGCTATAGATCACTAAGGAGAACTGAAGAGCACAACGTATTCTGAAATCACTTTAGAAGTAGAACACTATATTACACTCTAGAGCGTAATCTCAAGCGATGAGAAAGCTAGATGTTTGCAACACGAGAGCAGAGAGCAGAATGAAATGAGATGATCGTAAACAAGGATTATCCAAATTATATACTTTAGAAAGAAGATCACCACTTGAGTCTTAATCAAGTTATTCAACCTTCCAAGTAAACATTACTCGGATGAAAGCTCAAATATTGACCCAATTAGAGGGAGACATGAGTATTTATTGTCTTACCAACTAAGGGGCATTCACACATCACATCATATTGTACATCACATTCATCACCATCGCACTTCGAAGCAGACGAAGCAGACGCAGCCAAAGCTTAAGCTCAGAGGTATTTGTATCAAAGTATCTACTCTTAAGCTCTCGAGGTATTTGCCTTTATTTTATCCTTTTATTATCTTATCTTGTTTGTATCTTTTGTTCCCTTTTTGCTTTTGTATTATATATCTTTGCACTCCCCACCCTGCCCCTACCCGTAAAGTACAAACTTGGCTTTTGTACTTTTGTAATTTTGTATTTAATTTTGTATTTTTTGCACTTTGTATTTTGTTTTTGGCATTTGTATTTAGTTGTATTAATTTGCATTAAGGTGCACTTGCATTTGTATCTTTTTGCATATTTATTTGTAGTTCTTTGTAGTTCTTTGTAATCTTTGTAGTTTATCGTATGTTATAATTCTTGTTTTCTCCATAGTATCTGTAATCTTGTAGTTTTGTAATTTTGTTGGTAGTCATTGAAATTTTGTACTTTGTACTTTGTAATTATATTTGTAGTGGATTTGAAGCTGTAGTTGTTGTAAAAACAGTATAACTGTATTTCCAGTTACAATCATTCACTCTGAACCTTCTGTAGTTGGAATTCTTTCATAGCATTCATAGCATTCTTTCGTAGCATTGATAGGTAAATTAAGTGGCTTAAAAGTTCTCACTTTCTCACTTGTCAAACCAAATAGCTGCCAAATATTTGTCAAATAGCTGTCATCCAATTAACTAATTGGTCTACTGAGTAGATAATCAACCAATCAATCAATTAAGCAGTACTCAGTGGACACTCAGCTGTTGATTGGGTGTAATAGGCACTAATTGGGTGACTAATTGGACTAGCTGATTGGTAAGCTAATTAGTAAGCTAATTAACTAGTAAGTAGACAAGTACTCAAAAGCTTAAAGCCATTAGTGTAGAAAGATCAGTAGGCAATCAGTGGACAAACAAACTAATCATGGCCAGCAAAAGGACCATGAATGATAGAAGTCTAAACTCGTCCACCGAGTCTGTGGGAGCGCCACACAAACTAATCAGAGTAGAGGAAGAGGAGGGTGTTGAGGGGTCGATGATAATGGCCCCGAAAACCCCCACTCATTCTAGAGAAGGGAGGTCAGGCCCAAAGGCTACCTCCACCCCCCAGCTAGACAACGAACGTTTCATAGTTCCGGAGACGCCGGAAAAGAAAAAACCCAAGAAGGGGGGAAGCAAGAATGAGGAAAAGCGAAGGCACAGTAGAAGTAGTAGTAGTAGTAGGAGTAAGAAAGATGGAGAGGAAGGGAGTTCGAAGAGTGAAGAAGGCAACAGTAATCGTCATAAGAGCAAGAAAAGCAAAAAGGGCGAAAAAAGCGAAAAAAGCTCCAAATCAAAGAGCGAAAAATCGTCATCTTCTGCTCCTTCTTCAGACTCCCCACCCCTTCCATCCTCTCCACCCCCCACACCCCCTCCACCCCCTCCACCCCAATCATACCAACGGACATCTCCCCGAATGAGCTATGCGGACATGGTCACCGCCACGCCCATGGCGGAGGTTCCAAGACAGCCGCAGCCGGTTTTTGAGGAAGAGGTGGCAATGGAAGTCCCAACGGGACAACCATCTGCCCTCTCCCGGGCCGCCAACTTACCGGCGGCCTGGATAACGATCACTCTGGCTGTGGTGGGCGGAGCCTTCCCCCTTGGGCGGGCGGCTGAGATAGCCGCGGCTTTTAGGAGTTATATAGGGAATAACTGCTGTTCGCCTATCAACAAACAAAAAACAGGATTAACTTTCAAAATAAGGTCAGATCTACTAACTAAGGCAACGGATTTCAATTTCGGACAATACGACTGGGATGTGAAAAAGCAAAACAGATTAATAACAGGTATTATAACGCCCAAACCAAACCAGTCAATCAAAGATACCATAGACTCTCTCAAGAAACAGGAGAGTGTAAGAGAGGTGCGCCTTACAAAAAACCAAACAGCTATAGCGGTCAAATTTAACGAAACAAGCCTACCTCTCACTATTATGGGCAATTTGGTCAAACCTGCCCTCGCTAAGGAATCAAGATGTAATAATTGCCAAAATTTCGGTCACTTTGGAACACAGTGTACCAAAGAGACAGCATGCCCACATTGTGCAGGTAATCACCTATCGAAGAATTGTAAAAATAAACAAAACAAAAAATGCGCAAATTGTGGAGGGAACCATTCAGCTGCATATAAAGGGTGCCCAGTGTACACAAAATACATGGAGAAGGTAAAAATCTCCAACTCAATTAAATCTAAGGAATTCACCACAAGATGCCAAGAGAAAGGTATCGCTCCACCAGCACCAAACCAGGTCAACCATGGTGCGAAGAAATTAAATAAAAAACAAATAAGTGAACTAGCCACAAAATTAGTTGGGAAAGATGCTAAAGAAATAGAGCAGATACTAACTGAAGCTCTACAATCCCAATTAACAAACAATGTCGAAAAAACTGAAGGCACCAAATCAAATGAAAATAAAAATAACAAAAAGAACCAGGCGAAACAGCAGCCCCAAACAAATAAGAACACCAGACCCAGACGACCAAGACGGAATGACAGGCCTCATCCCCCACCCCACTACAACCAAGCGGGACCGATGCCGGGACCTATGCCAGGACCAAATCCATACAATCAATGGATGGGTCCCAACCAGTGGCATGGACCAGAATTCTATGGACCAAGGGGAAACTGGCACCCAATGAGTCAAGGTCGTTGGAACTATTAGAATAAATATCTAAGAAACACATTGGCTTCTTAGCCATTGAATAAAATAAATTGAGCGACAATGACGACGACGTCCAAAAATAATCAACAACTAAGTAAAAAGGGCCTCGCCGTCTTAAGTTGGAATGCGTGTGGTATCGTAGGACAATGTACCTCTAAAATTAATGAACTTATAGAATATTTAGATAGATACCACATAGATGTAGATGTCCTGTGCATACAGGAAACACACGAATCACTAAGAAATTATCTCCCAAGAATTAGGGGATTCCAGCAACCAGTCAAGTCAAACAGACAAGATGGATGGGGTGGCACATGTATATACGTAAAGCAAGGCTTACAATTTATAGTAAATAGTTTAGACAGTACCACCCCCTTAGAAGCCACCTCCATCACACTAATAGGAAACCAGGAAAATTCCACTATATTTAATATTTATGCCCCTCATGCAGCAGACAATAAGTTAGAATATTACAAAAGGGTGTTTCACAACTGTAAGGAAAAAACTATTATAGTAGGTGACTTTAATCTAAAACACCCATGCTGGAATCCAGAAAAGGATCTAAGGTATGACGGCGAGGCCGACGATCTGCTTACATTCCTAAACAGTGAAAATCTCTGTATTCTAAATGATGGTCAGGTCACCAGAATATCGTCAACTCAATACGCAAGGGATAGTGCTTTAGACTTAGCCATTACATCAGCCTGCCTATTCGATAAAAGTGAATTTTACGTTCTGGATAATACAATGGGTAGCGACCACATGCCCATCGCTATTAATGTAAATTTCTCACCAAATAAAAGTACACATAATCATAATAAAAAATGGAATGTGAGTAGAGCGACTCAGGATAACTGGAAGAATTTTAAAGAAAAATGCGAACATGAACTCGCGAACATTAAAGAACAAGACGTAAACAATAATTTCAACAGTATATACTCAAAACTAATCAGTATACTCGACGACACTATACCCAAATACAAAAATTCTCAAAACAAACCAAGCAAAGTTGTACCGTGGTGGAACAATGAATGCACCAGAGCTGCAAAACTAAGAGAAAATAGAAGAAAAGATTATAAAAGGGATCCAAATTCTACATTTAAGCTTAGATTATGGCAAGATGCTAGAAGAGAAGCAAACAAAATCATACGAAACGCGAAAGCTAAAAATTGGGAAAACTTTTGTTCAAACATAACCCACAGAACCACCAGTAAAGAGTTATGGGATTTTATGAAAAAAATAAGGGGAAAACAAGGTCAGAACAGCCATCCATTCTTAGTTAATCAACAAATAATCACAGATTCAACTGAAAAGGCGGAAGCCCTAGTAAGTCATTACCAAAAGGTCAGCAGCAACAATGGCTACACCCCCGATTTCATTAAAAAGAAGGAATCAATCTCCAACAAGGTTAACAATTTAATCAAAAATGAAACAAATCACACGGAGATTGACTACAATAAACCTTTCTCTCTTATAGAACTTAATGTAGCGTTAGGCACATGTAAAAGTGGAGCACCAGGGGATGATGGAATCCACTATGAAATATTAAAACAATTGCCAACACAAGCTAAAGAAAGTATCCTTGAAATGTTCAATAATTCATGGAATCAGGGAATAATACCAGACTCATGGTCGGAAGCGACAATAATACCTCTACTCAAGCCCAATAAACCGACTAACGATCCAGGGTCATACAGACCAATATCACTCACCTCCACGTTTACAAAACTAATGCAAAAAATGATAAAACATAGGCTATGTTCATATTTGGAGTCAAATAACATCCTATCCGAAAACCAATCGGGATGTAGGTCAAATCACTCCTGTAACGACAACCTAGTAAGGCTAGAATCTGACGTAAAAATAGCACAAGCGAAACGTAAATTTGTCACAGCAGTTTTTTTGGATCTAACAGCTGCTTTCGATAAAATGTGGGCCGAAGGAGCAATAGGCACTTTAATGAAATATGGAATTAAAGGAAATATGTTAAAATGGCTTTCGGCTTTCCTAAAAACACGAAAAATTAAAGTAAGATATGAAGGCAAATCATCTTCCACCCATATCACTGAAAATGGATGCCCACAAGGCAGTGTATTATCGCCAATCTTGTTCACTCTTTTCATGAATTCACTAAATGATATAATCACCAAGCACAACAGGAAAAATAAATACCTTAAATCAACTAGTACAATTAAAATATCACAATTCGTAGATGACAGCGCTGTCTGGGTGACAAGTAACAATCCAAAACAAGGGGTACAAAAAATACAAAAAGCACTGTTTGATATAGAAAAATGGGCTCTTAACTTTGGTTTCTTAATTAACCCAAACAAAACCCAGACTATAATATTTAGGCACGGGAATTCTATAGTAGATGATATGCAGAAACTGACATTATGCAACAAAACACTCGAATACAGTGACAATATAACCTTCCTGGGACTTATCTTTGACAAACACCTAACGTGGAAGGATCACATCAACACATTAATTGGAAAATGTGAGAAAGACATCAACGTGATACGATCCATAAAAGGTAAGAACTGGGGGGCAAACAAGAAATGCCTAGCTACACTGTATAGAGCATTAATTAAATCTAAAATACAATATGGAATGGTAGCGTTTGGCTCCGCACATAAATCACATCTCGATAAATTACAAATTCTCCAAAACAAAGTTATCAAAGTCATATTAGGCGCCCCTAACTATGCCCGCACAGAAGCAATACATGCAGAGATTGGAGAATTCTCAATAGTTGACCAAATAAACATATGTAGCTTAAAATATTGGGTACGTGCAAGCAGACTAGGGAATACACTATCAACGAATAAAGAAACGTACCCACGCATAGGAGCATGGTTAAAAAGGGTCAACAAACCATATACACAAAAAATACATACCTTATTAGAAGAAATAGGACTGTCTGTAGACCAATTATCACCCCCGGTCAACTCTAATTTGGTGGGTATAACCCCCATCAATATAGACACAAATCTGGCTAAGACAATCAGCAAAAAAGACGACCCTACTACAATCAGAACGATCGCAGAAAACTTTATCCAATCATCATCAGCTAACATATGCATATATACTGACGGCAGTAAAGACCCAATTAAAAATACAACAGGTGCAGGAATAAGTATCTACTATGATAACAGACCAATTAAACAATCAAAAATCAAGTTAGATGGAAGACATTCCATATTTACCTGTGAACTTTTTGCCATTAAAGTGGCACTTTCATGGGTAAATATCAGTCAACTAAGTAACCAATACATAGACCTGTACACAGACTCGCTCAGTGCTTTACAAGCAATACAGTCAGTAGATAACAAAAACAGACCCGACATAATTAGAGATATCTACAGGACAAATACAATAATAAAGCAACGAAATAATACAAATGTAACTTTAAAATGGATACCTAGCCATGTGGGAATAACAGGCAATGAGGCCGCCGACCAACTAGCGAAGGAGGCCTCAACGACTGGAATGCCCACAAAGCTGGGTATTAGCGTAAAAGAAGCCTACAGCTCGATAAAGAACCACTACACACTTAAAGCAGAAAAAAGGTTTAATGAATACAAACGATCACACAACTATTCATATGGTAACAGAAACACAAACATAAAGATACACCTTAACAATAATTACCATGACAAAATCTACACTAGGTTAAGATTAGGAGCCAGCTATCTTGGAGCTGAGAATAAATACAAACCTAGAAACTGCCCGCACTGTAACCAAACAGAATCTTTCCATCACATCATATTTATGTGCAGGCAACACACCACAGCACGTATACGATTAGAAAAAACAATGCTCGTAGAATTAGGACTTACAAACATTGACACCAATACGTTACTATTCCCACCTAATTCGATAGCAGACAGAATTAAAAGAGCATTGTTTAATTATTTGGAGGAAATCGACTACATCAACGACATCTAGACATAAACTGTAGGCTTTAACAACCAGTAGGTGGAGGGTAGCTGAATAAACGGTGGACTCCTAAAGACCCCGTAAAAACAAAGGCACCCAATGAACCCACCGAACAAATAGGACGGTTAAGGTAAAAACTCAACAATTGAAACAGTAGGTGGAGGGTAGCTGAATAAACGGCGGACTCCTAAAGACCCCGTAAAAACAAAGGCACCCAATGAACCCACCGAACAAAAAGGAAAAATACCCACTGGACCGCATAGAACTAGTATAAGGGTCGCTGAATAAACGGTGGCCCCTTAAGGGCCCCGTAAAAACAAAGGCACCCGCTTAAGTGAACCAAAACCAAGAGTCGGTATTCCCCCCTCAAGGGCGGAGGCGCATTCACACCGACAGTAAGAAGCAGGGGAAACCAGGTAGTAATAAATGTAAATAAAATAAACAAACTGCACCGCCCCCTCCCCTGCACAACCTTGTTACTGCACTAACATTATCAGTGGAAAAAAAAATACAAAAATAAAAAAAAAAAAAAAAAAAAAAAAAAAAAAAAAAAAAAAAAAAAAATACCCACTGAATGTAAATACATTAACTATATTACTGTATTAACTAACCCATGTACTTTTTTACAGCATAGAGTAAAGCGTTCATAATATACAAAAAATCTCCCTAAGTAAACATGAACGTTTTACTCTCTTTCCTGCCATAGCCGAGGACTTTCTCCTTGTATGTACATACATGTACAATAAGGTGAATGGTTAAGGGGCGGTCGGGCCTCGGTCGTCCAGACATGATAACTCGGTTAAACAAGCAAAGGACCCTTAATCAATTAAAACTTTACCCCACCCATAGTCAATGACAAAAAAAGGTAATGGATATAGGAAGACCCCTTCCAATGACAATTTCGTTTCAAAAAGTTGGAAGATGTCAACCTAGTAACCAATCCTTATAATAACAAAAACCAACAGAAATGGACACCCCACATTAGGGGTGAAAAAAGGGTCCTATGCTATATAACCATAAGGTGAGATTAGGGCAATAAGTTAGGCAGTGAAATTCACAAACTCAATCACTCACCTTAAAATAGGACAAAACTACGAAAACACCCAACCTTTATAAGCTTATTAGCTATATAAGTAGGTAACCGAAATTGGATACCTGATAGGAGCCCACCTTTAGGCACATTGGTCAAACCATCTTTAAGTCATACTAGGGCAGTATGACGGGGTCACGATAAAATACGAATGTATGTGCTGACCCTTAAATAAACCAGTTATAGATAGATAGATAGGGGCATTCACGATCGTATCACCACACACATCAGACGAAGCAGACGCAGCCAAAGCTTAAGCTCAGAGGTATTTGTATCAAAGTATCTACTCTTAAGCTCTCGAGGTATTTGCCTTTATTTTTTCCTTTTATTATCTTATCTTGTTTGTATCTTTTGTTCCCTTTTTGCTTTTGTATTATATATCTTTGCACTCCCCACCCTGCCCCTACCCGTAAAGTACAAACTTGGCTTTTGTACTTTTGTAATTTTGTATTTAATTTTGTATTTTTTGCACTTTGTATTTTGTTTTTGGCATTTGTATTTAGTTGCATTAATTTGCATTAAGGTGCACTTGCATTTGTATCTTTTTGCATATTTATTTGTAGTTCTTTGTAGTTCTTTGTAATCTTTGTAGTTTATCGTATATTATAATCTTGTTTTCTCCATAGTATCTGTAATCTTGTAGTTTTGTAATTTTGTTGGTAGTCATTGAAATTTTGTACTTTGTACTTTGTATTTATATTTGTAGTGGATTTGAAGCTGTAGTTGTTGTAAAAACAGTATAGCTGTAGTTCCAGTTACAATCATTCACTCTGAACCTTCTGTAGTTGGAATTCTTTCATAGCATTCATAGCATTCTTTCGTAGCATTCATAGGTAAATTAAGTGGCTTCAAAGTTCTCACTTGTCAAGCCAAATAGCTGCCAAATATTTGTCAAATAGCTGTCATCCAATTAACTAATTGGTCTACTGAGTAGATAATCAACCAATTAATCAATTAAGCAGTACTCAGTGGACACTCAGCTGTTGATTGGGTGTAATAGGCACAAATTGGGTGACTAATTGGACTAGCTGATTGGTAAGCTAATTAGTAAGCTAATTAACTAGTAAGTAGACAAGTACTCAAAAGCTTAAAGCCATTAGTGTAGAAAGATCAGTAGGCAATCAGTGGACAAACAAACTAATCATGGCCAGCAAAAGGACCATGAATGATAGAAGTCTAAACTCGTCCACCGAGTCTGTGGGAGCGCCACACAAACTAATCAGAGTAGAGGAAGAGGAGGGTGTTGAGGGGTCGATGATAATGGCCCCAAAAACCCCCACTCATTCTAGAGAAGGGAGGTCAGGCCCAAAGGCTACCTCCACCCCCCAGCTAGACAACGAACGTTTTATAGTTCCGGAGACGCCGGAAAAGAAAAAACCCAAGAAGGGGGGAAGCAAGAATGAGGAAAAGCATAGGCACAGTAGAAGTAGTAGTAGTAGTAGGAGTAAGAAAGATGGAGAGGAAGGGAGTTCGAAGAAGAAGAAGAAGAAGAATAGGAAACACTCCAAGTCAAGGAGTGAGGAATCACTCCAGGACACCAACCAACCTTCGGACTCCCCAACCACTCCATCCTCCCCACCCCCCACACCCCCTCCACCCGCCCCATCCTCCCCACCTCCCACACCCCCTCCACCCCCTCCACCCCAATCATACCAACGGACATCTCCCCGAATGAGCTATGCGGACATGGTCACCGCCACGCCCATGGCGGAGGTTCCAAGACAGCCGCAGCCGGTTTTTGAGGAAGAGGTGGCAATGGAAGTCCCAACGGGACAACCATCTGCCCTCTCCCGGGCCGCGAACTTACCGGCGGCCTGGATAACGATCACTCTGGCTGTGGTGGGCGGAGCCTTCCCCCTTGGGCGGGCGGCTGAGATAGCCGCGGCCTTTAGGAGTTATATAGGGAATAACTGCTGTTCGCCTATCAACAAACATAAAACAGGATTAACTTTCAAAATAAGGTCAGATCTACTAACTAAGGCAACGGATTTTAATTTCGGACAATACGACTGGGATGTGAAAAAGCAAAACAGGTTAATAACAGGTATTATAACGCCCAAACCAAACCAGTCAATCAAAGATACCATAGACTCCCTCAAGAAACAGGAGAGTGTAAGAGAGGTACGCCTTACAAAAAACCAAACAGCTATAGCGGTCAAATTTAACGAAACAAGCCTACCTCTCACTATTATGGGCAATTTGGTCAAACCTGCCCTCGCTAAGGAATCAAGATGTAATAATTGCCAAAATTTCGGTCACTTTGGAACACAGTGTACCAAAGAGACAGCATGCCCACATTGTGCAGGTAATCACCTATCGAAGAATTGTAAAAATAAACAAAACAAAAAATGCGCAAATTGTGGAGGGAACCATTCAGCTGCATATAAAGGGTGCCCAGTTTACACAAAATACATGGAGAAGGTAAAAATCTCCAACTCAATTAAATCTAAGGAATTCACCACAAGATGCCAAGAGAAAGGTATCGCTCCACCAGCACCAAACCAGGTCAACCATGGTGCGAAGAAATTAAATAAAAAACAAATAAGTGAACTAGCCACAAAATTAGTTGGGAAAGATGCTAAAGAAATAGAGCAGATACTAACTGAAGCTCTACAATCCCAATTAACAAACAATGTCGAAAAAACTGAAGGCACCAAATCAAATGAAAATAAAAATAACAAAAAGAACCAGGCGAAACAGCAGCCCCAAACAAATAAGAACACCAGACCCAGACGACCAAGACGGAATGACAGGCCTCATCCCCCACCCCACTACAACCAAACGGGACCGATGCCGGGACCTATGCCAGGACCAAATCCATACAATCAATGGATGGGTCCCAACCAGTGGCATGGACCAGAATTCTATGGACCAAGGGGAAACTGGCACCCAATGAGTCAAGGTCGTTGGAACTATTAGAATAAATATCTAAAAAACACATTGGCTTCTTAGCCATTGAATAAAATAAATTGAGCGACAATGACGACGACGTCCAAAAATAATCAACAACTAAGTAAAAAGGGCCTCGCCGTCTTAAGTTGGAATGCGTGTGGTATCGTAGGACAATGTACCTCTAAAATTAATGAACTTATAGAATATTTAGATAGATACCACATAGATGTAGATGTCCTGTGCATACAGGAAACACACGAATCACTAAGAAATTATCTCCCAAGAATTAGGGGATTCCAGCAACCAGTCAAGTCAAACAGACAAGATGGATGGGGTGGCACATGTATATACGTAAAACAAGGCTTACAATTTATAGTAAATAGTTTAGACAGTACCACCCCCTTAGAAGCCACCTCCATCACAATAATAGGAAACCAGGAAAATTCCACTATATTTAATATTTATGCCCCTCATGCAGCAGACAATAAGTTAGAATATTACAAAAGGGTGTTTCACAACTGTAAGGAAAAAACTATTATAGTAGGTGACTTTAATCTAAAACACCCATGCTGGAATCCAGATAAGGATCTAAGGTATGACGGCGAGGCCGACGATCTGCTCACATTCCTAAACAGTGAAAATCTCTGTATTCTAAATGATGGTCAGGTCACCAGAATATCGTCAACTCAATACGCAAGGGATAGTGCTTTAGACTTAGCCATTACATCAGCCTGCCTATTCGATAAAAGTGAATTTTACGTTCTGGATAATACAATGGGTAGCGACCACATGCCCATCGCTATTAATGTAAATTTTTCACCAAATAAAAGTACGCATAATCATAATAAAAAATGGAATGTGAGTAGAGCGACTCAGGATAACTGGAAGAATTTTAAAGAAAAATGCGAACATGAACTCGCGAACATTAGGGAACAAGACGTAAACAATAATTTCAACAGTATATACTCAAAACTAATCAGTATACTCGACGACACTATACCCAAATACAAAAACTCTCAAAACAAACCAAGCAAAGTTGTACCATGGTGGAACAATGAATGCACCAGAGCTGCAAAACTAAGAGAAAATAGAAGAAAAGATTATAAAAGGGATCCAAATTCTACATTTAAGCTTAGATTATGGCAAGATGCTAGAAGAGAAGCAAACAAAATCATACGAAACGCGAAAGCTAAAAATTGGGAAAACTTTTGTTCAAACATAACCCACAGAACCACCAGTAAAGAGTTATGGGATTTTATGAAAAAAATAAGGGGAAAACAAGGTCAGAACAGCCATCCATTCTTAGTTAATCAACAAATAATCACAGATTCAACTGAAAAGGCGGAAGCCCTAGTAAGTCATTACCAAAAGGTCAGCAGCAACAATGGCTACACCCCCGATTTCATTAAAAAGAAGGAATCAATCTCCAACAAGGTTAACAATTTAATCAAAAATGAAACAAATCACACGGAGATTGACTACAATAAACCTTTCTCTCTTATAGAATTTAATGTAGCGTTAGGCACATGTAAAAGTGGAGCACCAGGGGATGATGGAATCCACTATGAAATATTAAAACAATTGCCAACACAAGCTAAAGAAAGTATTCTTGAAATGTTCAATAATTCATGGACTCAGGGAATAATACCAGACTCATGGTCGGAAGCGACAATAATACCTCTACTCAAGCCCAATAAACCGACTAACGATCCAGGGTCATACAGACCAATATCACTCACCTCCACGTTTACAAAACTAATGCAAAAAATGATAAAACATAGGCTATGTTCATATTTGGAGTCAAATAACATCCTATCCGAAAACCAATCGGGATGTAGGTCAAATCACTCCTGTAACGACAACCTAGTAAGGCTAGAATCTGATGTAAAAATAGCACAAGCGAAACGTAAATTTGTCACAGCAGTTTTTTTGGATCTAACAGCTGCTTTCGATAAAATGTGGGCCGAAGGAGCAATAGGCACTTTAATGAAATACGGAATTAAAGGAAATATGTTAAAATGGCTTTCGGCTTTCCTAAAAACACGAAAAATTAAAGTAAGATATGAAGGCAAATCATCTTCCTCCCATATCACTGAAAATGGATGCCCACAAGGCAGTGTATTATCGCCAATCTTGTTCACTCTTTTCATGAATTCACTGAATGATATAATCACCAAGCACAACAGGAAAAATAAATACCTTAAATCAACTAGTACAATTAAAATATCACAATTCGTAGATGACAGCGCTGTCTGGGTGACAAGTAACAATCCAAAACAAGGGGTACAAAAAATACAAAAAGCACTGTTTGATATAGAAAAATGGGCTCTTAACTTTGGTTTCTTAATTAACCCAAACAAAACCCAGACTATAATATTTAGGCATGGGAATTCTATAGTAGATGATATGCAGAAACTGACATTATGCAACAAAACACTCGAATACAGTGACAATATAACCTTCCTGGGACTTATCTTTGACAAACACCTAACGTGGAAGGATCACATCAACACATTAATTGGAAAATGTGAGAAAGACATCAACGTGATACGATCCATAAAAGGTAAGAACTGGGGGGCAAACAAGAAATGCCTAGCTACACTGTATAGAGCATTAATTAAATCTAAAATACAATATGGAATGGTAGCGTTTGGCTCCGCACATAAATCACATCTCGATAAATTACAAATTCTCCAAAACAAAGTTATCAAAGTCATATTAGGCGCCCCTAACTATGCCCGCACAGAAGCAATACATGCAGAGATTGGAGAATTCTCAATAGTTGACCAAATAAACATATGTAGCTTAAAATATTGGGTACGTGCAAGCAGACTAGGGAATACACTGTCAACGAATAAAGAAACGTACCCACGCATAGGAGCATGGTTAAAAAGGGTCAACAAACCATATACACAAAAAATACATACCTTATTAGAAGAAATAGGACTGTCTGTAGACCAATTATCACCCCCGGTCAACTCTAATCTGGTGGGTATAACCCCCATCAATATAGACACAAATCTGGCTAAGACAATCAGCAAAAAAGACGACCCTACTACAATCAGAACGATCGCAGAAAACTTTATCCAATCATCATCAGCTAACATATGCATATATACTGACGGCAGTAAAGACCCAATTAAAAATACAACAGGTGCAGGAATAAGTATCTACTATGATAACAGACCAATTAAACAATCAAAAATCAAGTTAGATGGAAGACATTCCATATTTACCTGTGAACTTTTTGCCATTAAAGTGGCACTTTCATGGGTAA
This sequence comes from Sinonovacula constricta, assembly GCA_007844125.1. Taxonomy (NCBI): domain Eukaryota; kingdom Metazoa; phylum Mollusca; class Bivalvia; order Cardiida; family Solecurtidae; genus Sinonovacula; species Sinonovacula constricta. The sequence continues at coordinate 3,623,334 of CM017567.1, read as the reverse complement.
ATATCAGTCAACTAAGTAACCAATACATAGACCTGTACACAGATTCGCTCAGTGCTTTACAAGCAATACAGTCAGTAGATAACAAAAACAGACCCGACATAATTAGAGATATTTACAGGACAAATACAATAATAAAGCAACGAAATAATACAAATGTAACTTTAAAATGGATACCTAGCCATGTGGGAATAACAGGCAATGAGGCCGCCGACCAACTAGCGAAGGAGGCCTCAACGACTGGAATGCCCACAAAGCTGGGTATTAGCGTAAAAGAAGCCTACAGCTCGATAAAGAACCACTACACACTTAAAGCAGAAAAAAGGTTTAATGAATACAAACGATCACACAACTATTCATATGGTAACAGAAACACAAACATAAAGATACACCTTAACAATAATTACCATGACAAAATCTACACTAGGTTAAGACTAGGAGCCAGCTATCTTGGAGCTGAGAATAAATACAAACCTAGAAACTGCCCGCACTGTAACCAAACAGAATCTTTCCATCACATCATATTTATGTGCAGGCAACACACCACAGCACGTATACGATTAGAAAAAACAATGCTCGTAGAATTAGGACTTACAAACATTGACACCAATACGTTACTATTCCCACCTAATTCGATAGCAGACAGAATTAAAAGAGCATTGTTTAATTATTTGGAGGAAATCGACTACATCAACGACATCTAGACATAAACTGTAGGCTTTAACAACCAGCAGGTGGAGGGTAGCTGAATAAACGGTGGACTCCTAAAGACCCCGTAAAAACAAAGGCACCCAATGAACCCACCGAACAAATAGGACGGTTAAGGTAAAAACTCAACAATTGAAACAGTAGGTGGAGGGTAGCTGAATAAACGGCGGACTCCTAAAGACCCCGTAAAAACAAAGGCACCCAATGAACCCACCGAACAAAAAGGAAAAATACCCACTGGACCGCATAGAACTAGTATAAGGGTCGCTGAATAAACGGTGGCCCCTTAAGGGCCCCGTAAAAACAAAGGCACCCGCTTAAGTGAACCAAAACCAAGAGTCGGTATTCCCCCCTCAAGGGCGGAGGCGCATTCACACCGACAGTAAAAAGTAGGGGAAACCAGGTAGTAATAAATGTAAATAAAATAAACAAACTGCACCGCCCCCTCCCCTGCACAACCTTGTTACTGCACTAACATTATCAGTGGAAAAAAAAATACAAAAATAAAAAAATCCCCACTGAATGTAAATACATTAACTATATTACTGTATTAACTAACCCATGTACTTTTTTTACAGCATAGAGTAAAGCGTTCATAATATACAAAAAATCTCCCTAAGTAAACATGAACGTTTTACTCTCTTTCCTGCCATAGCCGAGGACTTTCTCCTTGTATGTACATACATGTACAATAAGGTGAATGGTTAAGGGGCGGTCGGGCCTCGGTCGTCCAGACATGATAACTCGGTTAAACAAGCAAAGGACCCTTAATCAATTAAAACTTTACCCCACCCACAGTCAATGACAAAAAAAGGAAATGGATATAGGAAGACCCCTTCCAATGACAATTTCGTTTCAAAAAGTTGGAAGATGTCAACCTAGTAACCAATCCTTATAATAACAAAAACCAACAGAAATGGACACCCCACATTAGGGGTGAAAAAAGGGTCCTATGCTATATAACCATAAGGTGAGATTAGGGCAATAAGTTAGGCAGTGAAATTCACAAACTCAATCACTCACCTTAAAATAGGACAAAACTACGAAAACACCCATCCTTTATAAGCTTATTAGCTATATAAGTAGGTAACCGAAATTGGATACCTGATAGGAGCCCACCTTTAGGCACATTGGTCAAACCATCTTTAAGTCATACTAGGGCAGTATGACGGGGTCACGATAAAATACGAATGTATGTGCTGACCCTTAAATAAACCAGCTATAGATAGATAGATAGGGGCATTCAACATGTCAGATGTATCATTCAATCGAAGCAGACGAAGCAGACGCAGCCAAAGCTTAAGCTCAGAGGTATTTGTATCAAAGTATCTACTCTTAAGCTCTCGAGGTATTTGCCTTTATGTTTTCCTTTTTCTTTATCTTATCTTGTTTGTATCTTGTTCCCTTTTTGCTTTTGTATATATATCTTTGCACTCCCCACCCTGCCCCTGCCCGTAAAGTACAAACTTGGCTTTTGTACTTTTGTACTTTTGTAATTTTGTATTTTTTTGCACTTTTTTTGTTTTTGGCATTTGTATTTAGTTGCATTAATTTGCATTAAGTTGCACTTGCATTTGTATCTTTTTGCATAGTTATTTGCAGTTCTTTGTAGTCCATTGTATGTTATAATTTTGTTTTCTCCATAGTATCTGTAATCTTGTAGTCTTGTAGTCTTGTATTTTTGTAATTTTGTTGTTCTTGGTAGTCATTGAAATTTTGTACTTTGTACTTTGTATTTATATTTGTAGTGGATTTGAAGCTGTAGCTGTAGTTGTAGGAATAACAGTATAGCTGTAGTTCCATTTACAATCATTCATTCTGTACCTTCTGTAGTTGGAATTTTTTCATAGCATTGATAGGTAAATTAAGTGGCTTAAAAGTTCTCACTTGTCAAACCAAATAGCTGCCAAATATTTGTCAAATAGCTGTCATCCAATTAGGTACTACTGAGTAGATAATCAACCAATTAATCAATTAAGCAGTACTCAGTGGACACTCAGCTGTTGATTGGGTGTAATAGGCACTAATTGAGTGACTAATTGGACTAATTGGACTAGCTGATTGGTAAGCTAATTAGTAAGCTAATTAACTAGTAAGTAGACAAGTACTCAAAAGCTTAAAGCCATTAGTGTAGAAAGATCAGTAGACAATCAGTGGACAAACAAACTAATCATGGCCAGCAAAAGGACCATGAATGATAGAAGTCTAAACTCGTCCACCGAGTCTGTGGGAGCGCCCCACAAACTAATCAGAGTAGAGGAAGAGGAGGGTGTTGAGGGGTCGATGATAATGGCCCCGAAAACCCCTACTCATTCTAGAGAAGGGAGGTCAGGCCCAAAGGCTACCTCCACCCCCCAGCTAGACAACGAACGTTTCATAGTTCCGGAGACGCCGGAAAAGAAAAAACCCAAGAAGGGGGGAAGCAAGAATGAGGAAAAGCGTAGGCACAGTAGAAGTAGTAGTAGGAGTAAGAAAGATGGAGAGGAAGGGAGTTCGAAGAAGAAGAAGAAGAAGAGTAGGAAACACTCCAAGTCAAGGAGTGAGGAATCACTCCAGGACACCAACCAACCTTCGGACTCCCCAACCACTCCATCCTCCCCACCCCCCACACCCCCTCCACCCGCCCCATCCTCCCCACCTCCCACACCCCCTCCACCCCAGCCAAACCTTAACAGGCTAAGTTACGCGGACATGGTCGCCGCAACGCCCGCGGTGGAGACGCCAAGACGGCCGCAGCCGGTGTTTGAGGAAGAGATGGCAGTGGAGGTCCCATCGGGACAACCATCTGCCCTCTCCCGGGTCACCAGTCTACCGGTGGCCTGGATTACGATCACCCTGGCTGTGGTGGGCGGGGCGTTCCCTCTTGGGCGGGCGGCGGAAATAGCCGCATCATTCAGAAACTATATAGGGACCAGCTGCTGCTCACCCATTAACAAACAAAAGAACGGTCTGACTTTCAAATTAAGATCAGACTTACTCACTAAGGCAACAAACTTTAACTTTGGTCAATACGACTGGGAGATAAAAAAGCAGAATAAATCTATAACCGGAATCATCACGCCCAAACCTAACCAGTCAATTAAGGACACAATGGAAACACTGAAAAAACAAGAAAATGTAAGAGAGGTACGCCTCACAAAAAATCATTCAGCCATTGCAGTGAAGTTTAGCGAACCAACCCTACCACTAACTATCATGGGCAATCTGGTCAAACCTGCCCTGGCCAAAGAATCTAGGTGCAACAATTGCCAAAACTTCGGTCACTTTGGTACACAGTGCACCAAAGAGACAACATGCCCCCATTGCGCAGGAAATCACCTCTCTAAAAATTGTAAAAACAAGCAAAATAAAAAATGCGCTAATTGTGGAGGGGATCACTCTGCCGCATACAAGGGATGCCCAGTCTATACTAAATACATGGAGAAGATAAAAATCTCCAATTCAATCAAATCCAAAGAATTTAATACAAGATGCCAGGAGAAAGGTATCGCTCCCCCAGCACCAAACCAGGTCAACCTTGGTGCAAAAAAATTAAGTAAGAAAGAAATAAGCGATTTGGCAACAAAATTAGTTGGGAAAAACGCGAAAGAAATAGAAGAGATAATTACTGAAGCACTCCAACCCCAACTAACCAACAGTGTAGGTAAGGCTGAAATCACCACAGCCAAACCAAATCAAAAAAATAAGGAAAATAAGGGAAAGCAGCAGCCCAAAACAAATAAAACCAATAGACCAAGACGACCAAGACGAAATGACAGGCCTCACCCCCCACCCCACTTCAATCAAGCGGGACCGATGCCGGGACCGATGCCAGGACCAAATCCATACAATCAATGGATGGGTCCCAACCAGTGGTATGGACCAGAATTTTATGGCCCAAGGGGAAACTGGCATCCGAGTAGTCAAGGTCATTGGAATTACTAGAATAAATCTGTACAAAAAAGACATTGGCTTCATAGCCATTGAATAACATAAATTGAGCGACAATGACGACGACGTCCAAAAATAATCAACAACTAAGTAAAAAGGGCCTCGCCGTCTTAAGTTGGAATGCGTGTGGTATCGTAGGACAATGTACCTCTAAAATTAATGAACTTATAGAATATTTAGATAGATACCACATAGATGTAGATGTCCTGTGCATACAGGAAACACACGAATCACTAAGAAATTATCTCCCAAGAATTAGGGGATTCCAGCAACCAGTCAAGTCAAACAGACAAGATGGATGGGGTGGCACATGTATATACGTAAAGCAAGGCTTACAATTTATAGTAAATAGTTTAGACAGTACCACCCCCTTAGAAGCCACCTCCATCACACTAATAGGAAACCAGGAAAATTCCACTATATTTAATATTTATGCCCCTCATGCAGCAGACAATAAGTTAGAATATTACAAAAGGGTGTTTCACAACTGCAAGGAAAAAACTATTATAGTAGGTGACTTTAATCTAAAACACCCATGCTGGAATCCAGATAAGGATCTAAGGTATGACGGCGAGGCCGACGATCTGCTCACATTCCTAAACAGTGAAAATCTCTGTATTCTAAATGATGGTCAGGTCACCAGAATATCGTCAACTCAATACGCAAGGGATAGTGCTTTAGACTTAGCCATTACATCAGCCTGCCTATTCGATAAAAGTGAATTTTACGTTCTGGATAATACAATGGGTAGCGACCACATGCCCATCGCTATTAATGTAAATTTTTCACCAAATAAAAGTACACATAATCATAATAAAAAATGGAATGTGAGTAGAGCGACTCAGGATAACTGGAAGAATTTTAAAGAAAAATGCGAACATGAACTCGCGAACATTAGGGAACAAGACGTAAACAATAATTTCAACAGTATATACTCAAAACTAATCAGTATACTCGACGACACTATACCCAAATACAAAAATTCTCAAAACAAACCAAGCAAAGTTGTACCGTGGTGGAACAATGAATGCACCAGAGCTGCAAAACTAAGAGAAAATAGAAGAAAAGATTATAAAAGGGATCCAAATTCTACATTCAAGCTTAGATTATGGCAAGATGCTAGAAGAGAAGCAAACAAAATCATACGACAAGCGAAAGCTAAAAATTGGGAAAATTTTTGTTCAAACATAACCCACAGAACCACCAGTAAAGAGTTATGGGATTTTATGAAAAAAATAAGGGGGAAACAAGGTCAGAACAGCCATCCATTCTTAGTTAATCAACAAATAATCACAGATTCAACTGAAAAGGCGGAAGCCCTAGTAAGTCATTACCAAAAGGTCAGCAGCAACAATGGCTACACCCCCGATTTCATTAAAAAGAAGGAATCAATCTCCAACAAGGTTAACAATTTAATCAAAAATGAAACAAATCACACGGAGATTGACTACAATAAACCTTTCTCTCTTATAGAACTTAATGTAGCGTTAGGCACATGTAAAAGTGGAGCACCAGGGGATGATGGAATCCACTATGAAATATTAAAACAATTGCCAACACAAGCTAAAGAAAGTATCCTTGAAATGTTCAATAATTCATGGACTCAGGGAATAATACCAGACTCATGGTCGGAAGCGACAATAATACCTCTACTCAAGCCCAATAAACCGACTAACGATCCAGGGTCATACAGACCAATATCACTCACCTCCACGTTTACAAAACTAATGCAAAAAATGATAAAACATAGGCTATGTTCATATTTGGAGTCAAATAACATCCTATCCGAAAACCACTCGGGATGTAGGTCAAATCACTCCTGTAACGACAACCTAGTAAGAATAGAATCTGACGTAAAAATAGCACAAGCGAAACGTAAATTTGTCACAGCAGTTTTTTTGGATCTAACAGCTGCTTTCGATAAAATGTGGGCCGAAGGAGCAATAGGCACTTTAATGAAATACGGAATTAAAGGAAATATGTTAAAATGGCTTTCGGCTTTCCTAAAAACACGAAAAATTAAAGTAAGATATGAAGGCAAATCATCTTCCACCCATATCACTGAAAATGGATGCCCACAAGGCAGTGTATTATCGCCAATCTTGTTCACTCTTTTCATGAATTCACTAAATGATATAATCACCAAACACAACAGGAAAAATAAATACCTTAAATCAACTAGTACAATTAAAATATCACAATTCGTAGATGACAGTGCTGTCTGGGTGACAAGTAACAATCCAAAACAAGGGGTACAAAAAATACAAAAAGCACTGTTTGATATAGAAAAATGGGCTCTTAACTTTGGTTTCTTAATTAACCCAAACAAAACCCAGACTATAATATTTAGGCATGGGAATTCTATAGTAGATGATATGCAGAAACTGACATTATGCAACAAAACACTCGAATACAGTGACAATATAACCTTCCTGGGACTTATCTTTGACAAACACCTAACGTGGAAGGATCACATCAACACATTAATTGGAAAATGTGAGAAAGACATCAACGTGATACGATCCATAAAAGGTAAGAACTGGGGGGCAAACAAGAAATGCCTAGCTACACTGTATAGAGCATTGATTAAATCTAAAATACAATATGGAATGGTAGCGTTTGGCTCCGCACATAAAGCACATCTCGATAAATTACAAATTCTCCAAAATAAAGTTATCAAAGTCATATTAGGCGCCCCTAACTATGCCCGCACAGAAGCAATACATGCAGAGATTGGAGAATTCTCAATAGTTGACCAAATAAACATATGTAGCTTAAAATATTGGGTACGTGCAAGTAGACTAGGGAATACACTATCAACGAATAAAGAAACATACCTACGCATAGGAGCATGGTTAAAAAGGGTCAACAAACCATATACACAAAAAATACATACCTTATTAGAAGAAATAGGACTGTCTGTAGACCAATTATCACCCCCGGTCAACTCTAATTTGGTGGGTATAACCCCCATCAATATAGACACAAATCTAGCTAAGACAATCAGCAAAAAAGACGACCCTACTACAATCAGAACGATCGCAGAAAACTTTATCCAATCATCATCAGCTAACATATGTATATATACTGATGGCAGTAAAGACCCAATTAAAAATACAACAGGTGCAGGAATAAGTATCTACTATGATAACAAACCAATTAAACAATCAAAAATCAAGTTAGATGGAAGACATTCCATATTTACCTGTGAACTTTTTGCCATTAAAGTGGCACTTTCATGGGTAAATATCAGTCAACTAAGTAACCAATACATAGACCTGTACACAGATTCGCTCAGTGCATTACAAGCAATACAGTCAGTAGATAACAAAAACAGACCCGACATAATTAGAGATATTTACAGGACAAATACAATAATAAAGCAACGAAATAATACAAATGTAACTTTAAAATGGATACCCAGCCATGTGGGAATAACAGGCAATGAGGCCGCCGACCAACTAGCGAAGGAGGCCTCAACGACTGGAATGCCCACAAAGCTGGGTATTAGCGTAAAAGAAGCCTACAGCTCGATAAAAAACCACTACACACTTAAAGCAGAAAAAAGGTTTAATGAATACAAACGATCACACAACTATTCATATGGTAACAGAAACACAAACATAAAGATACACCTTAACAATAATTACCATGACAAAATCTACACTAGGTTAAGACTAGGAGCCAGCTATCTTGGAGCTGAAAATAAATACAAACCTAGAAACTGCCCGCACTGTAACCAAACAGAATCTTTCCATCACATCATATTTATGTGCAGGCAACACACCACAGCACGTATACGATTAGAAAAAACAATGCTCGTAGAATTAGGACTTACAAACATTGACACCAATACGTTACTATTTCCACCTATTCGATAGCAGACAGAATTAAAAGAGCATTGTTTAATTATTTGGAGGAAATCGACTACATCAACGACATCTAGACATAAACTGTAGGCTTTAACAACCAGTAGGTGGAGGGTAGCTGAATAAACGGTGGACTCCTAAAGACCCCGTAAAAACAAAGGCACCCAATGAACCCACCGAACAAATAGGACGGTTAAGGTAAAAACTCAACAATTGAAACAGTAGGTGGAGGGTAGCTGAATAAACGGCGGACTCCTAAAGACCCCGTAAAAACAAAGGCACCCAATGAACCCACCGAACAAAAAGGAAAAATACCCACTGGACCGCATAGAACTAGTATAAGGGTCGCTGAATAAACGGTGGCCCCTTAAGGGCCCCGTAAAAACAAATGCACCCGCTTAAGTGAACCAAAACCAAGAGTCGGTATTCCCCCCTCAAGGGCGGAGGCGCATTCACACCGACAGTAAGAAGTAGGGGAAACCAGGTAGTAATAAATGTAAATAAAATAAACAAACTGCACCGCCCCCTCCCCTGCACAACCTTGTTACTGCACTAACATTATCAGTGGAAAAAAAATACAAAAATAAAAAAAATCCCCACTGAATGTAAATACATTAACTATATTACTGTATTAACTAACCCATGTACTTTTTTTACAGCATAGAGTAAAGCGTTCATAATATACAAAAAATCTCCCTAAGTAAACATGAACGTTTTACTCTCTTTCCTGCCATAGCCGAGGACTTTCTCCTTGTATGTACATACATGTACAATAAGGTGAATGGTTAAGGGGCGGTCGGGCCTCGGTCGTCCAGACATGATAACTCGGTTAAACAAGCAAAGGACCCTTAATCAATTAAAACTTTACCCCACCCATAGTCAATGACAAAAAAAGGAAATGGATATAGGAAGACCCCTTCCAATGACAATTTCGTTTCAAAAAGTTGGAAGATGCCAACCTAGTAACCAATCCTTATAATAACAAAAGCCAACAGAAAAGGACACCCCACATTAGGGGTGAAAAAAGGGTCCTGTGCTATATAACCATAAGGTGAGATTAGGGCAATAAGTTAGGCAGTGAAATTCACAAACTCAATCACTCACCTTAGAATAGGACAAAACTACGAAAACACCCAACCTTTATAAGCTTATTAGCTATATAAGTAGGTAACCGAAATTGGATACCTGATAGGAGCCCACCTTTAGGCACATTGGTCAAACCATCTTTAAGTCATACTAGGGCAGTATGACGGGGTCACGATAAAATACGAATGTATGTGCTGACCCTTAAATAAACCAGCTATAGATAGATAGATAGGGGCATTCAAATCAGTTTTCACCACATTGATCACATCAATCGAAGCAGACGAAGCAGACGCAGCCAAAGCTTAAGCTCAGAGGTATTTGTATCAAAGTATCTACTCTTAAGCTCTCGAGGTATTTGCCTTTATTTTTTTTCCTTTATTATTCTTATCTTGTTTGTATCTTTTGTTCCTTTTTTGCTTTTGTATTATATATCTTTGCACTCCCCACCCTGCCCCTACCCTTTAAGTACAAACTTGACTTTTGTACTTCTGTAATTTTGTATTTTTGCACTTAGTATTTTGTTTTTGTCATTTGTATCTATTTGCATTAATTTGCACTTGCATTTGCATCTTTTTGCATATATATTTGTAGTTCTTTGTAGTCCTTTGTATCATATAATTTTGTTTTCTCCATAGTGTTTGTAATTTTGTAGTTCTTTGTAGTTCTTGGTAGCTATTGAAATTTTGTATTTTGTATTTTTGCATTTCGTATGTTATATTTGTTGTATTTGTATTTGTTTTTGAAGTTGTAGTTGAAGTAGTCGTTGTAATATCAGTATAGTTGTAGTTCCATTCTTCTGTACCTTTTGTAGATTTAATTTTTTCATCTCTATAAAGTATAGTATTGATAGGTAAATTAAGTGGCTTAAGAGTTCTCTCTTGTCAACCCAAATAGTTGTCATCCAATTAGCACAATTAGCTGATTGGTCTGCTGAGTGGGTAATCAACAGATTAAGTAATTAAGCAGTACTCAGTAGACACTCAGTAGTTGATTGGGTGTGATAATCGCTGTTTGATTAGCTGACTGATTGGACAAGGTAATTAGTTAATTAGGGAACTAATTAACTGACTAATAATCAAGGGTTCCGAGCCACTAGTGTAAAGTAGGTGCGAAAACAAAACTCAGTGATAATTAACAAGGTGTCATCAGTCATGGCCAACAAAAGAACCATGAAGGACAGAAGCCTCAATTCATCCACCGAGTCTGTGGGAGCGCCACATAAGCTAGTTAGAGTAGAAGATGAGTCAATTATACTGGCCCCCAAAACCCCAACCCGGGGTAGAGAAGGAAGGTCAGGCCCAAAGGCTGCCTCCACCCCCCAGCAAGAGAATGAACGCTTTATTGTTCCGGAGACACCGGAAAAAACAAAACCAAGAAAGGGGGAAGGTAGATCAGATGAAAGTAGGCACAAAAGTAGTAGCAGTAGGAGTAGAAAAAATGAAGAAGGCAGTAGTAACCGACACAAGAGCAAGAAAAGCAAGAAGAGCGAAAAAAGCGAAAAAAGCTCCAAATCAAAGAGTGAAATGTCTTCATCTTCTGCTCCTTCTTCAGACTCCCCACCCCTCCCATCCTCTCCACCCCCACACCCCCTCCACCCCCTCCACCCCAATCATACCAACCTACATCTCCCCGAATGAGCTATGCGGACATGGTCACCGCCACGCCCATGGCGGGGGCTCCAAGACAGCCGCAGCCGGTTTTTGAGGAAGAGGTGGCAATGGAAGTCCCAACGGTACAACCATCTGCCATCTCCCGGGCCGCCAACTTACCGGCGGCCTGGATAAAAATCACCCTGGCTGTGGTGGGCGGAGCGTTCCCCCTTGGGCGGGCGGCGGAGATAGCCCCAGCCTTCAGAAGTTATATAGGGAATAGCTGCTGTTCGCCTATCAGTAAACAAAAAACAGGACTAACTTTTAAAATAAGGTCAGATCTATTAACTAAAGCAACGGATTTCAATTTCGGACAATACGACTGGGATGTGAAAAAGCAAAGCAAGTTAATAACAGGTATCATAACGCCCAGACCAAACCAGTCAATCAAAGAAACCGTAAACTCTCTCTTTAACATCAAAATAAATAACATTGTAAAAACGCTAAATAATGGCGTAGATTGTTCACTATATGTGGACGATTTCCTGATATGTTATCGTTCTAAAAATATGAATACGATAGAAAGGCAATTACAGCAATGCCTCAACAAATTACAAACTTGGAGTAACAACAATGGTTTTAAATTTTCACCCACCAAAACAAATTGCATACACTTCTGTCAGAAAAGAACTTTGCACAACGATCCTGAATTATTTCTTAATAACGTTCGTATTCCTGTCGTCAAGGAAACGAAATTTCTTGGTGTCATATTTGACAGCAAATTATCTTTTATACCGCATATTAAATATGTGAAATCTAAATGTCTTAAATCTCTTAACCTGTTGAAATTTTTATCCCATACCGACTGGGGAGCTGATAGAAAAGTTCTATTGCAACTGTATAGATCACTAGTAAGATCGAAATTAGATTATTGTAGCATTGTTTACGGCTCTGCCAGGAGATCATACCTCCAGATGCTTGACGTTGTCCACAACCAGGGACTCCGTCTGGCCCTTGGAGCTTTCAGGACCTCTCCTGTAGAGAGCCTTTACGTTGAAGCTAATGAGCCATCATTATACCTTAGACGAGAGAAACTTGCGCTTCAGTTCATAACAAAAGTGAAATCTAACTCTAAAAATCCAGCACATAGTGTTATCTTTAATCCGAAGTATGAACACTTGTATGAGCGTAAACCAAAGGCAATTAAGCCGTTTGGTTTACGAATGTTAGAAATTATACACTCATCACAACTGAATTTAAATCAAATAATAGAAAATAATGTTTTAGAATTTCCACCATGGCAATTGAAAACTCCCGACGTCGATTTATCTCTTAGTATAAATACTAAATCAAAAACAGACCCTCTCGTACTTCGCTCAAATGTTAACGAACTGCGCGACAAGAAATACTCTAACTACCTCGAAATATATACTGATGGCTCAAAAGCAGATTCATGTGTTGGCTGTGCTTCCGTAAGTAAAATTCATTGTTTTAAACAAAAATTACCACCCAACTCGTCCATTTTTACATTCAGGCTGTTAAACTTTCTCTTGACTTTATTTCTGATCATCCTGGCGATAAATTTGTAATATTTACTGACTCTTTGTCGGTATTACATTCTATTAAAAATCTCAATTTTTCCAACCCTCACATTAGAGATTTACTTTTCAAACTCAATGAACTTTCTCTTAATAAGCGTATTGTTTTCTGTTGGCTACCTAGTCATGTAGGCATCCGAGGAAACGAGGATGCAGATAAGAGTGCAAAATCTGCCTCAGCCCTTACTGAGACAGATCTTTGCATCCCCCACACAGATTTTAAACCACTTATCAATCGGTATGTTTTAACCAAATGGCAAACAAGTTGGGATAAAACTGTTAATAACAAATTACACACCATTAAACCTAACGTCGGTGCCAATATCTCTACTTGCAGAGAAAGTAGGCGGGAAGACGTAGCTCTGACCCGCTGTCGCATTGGACATACTAGGTTAACTCATTCATATCTTTTAAAACGAGAAGTTCAACCTGAATGTGTACCTTGCCAGGAACCTCTTACAGTTAATCATATATTAGTACATTGTATTGACACAGATCATGTTCGATCTAAATATTTTAATGTCAATAATATACACGAACTGTTTAAGACGGTATCCGATGCTAAACTTGTTTGCTTCCTAACCGAGATTGGTATTCTTAGTAAGCTATAAATTTTTAAACTGTTTATTATGCTAACGTTGTACATTTCAACTGTTTAATATATTAACTTGTTTTTCGCTTGTCATTCACATTTTTAACCCGATAGATTTTTATTTCTACTCACGTATTTTAGTTTTAACGTGATTATACTCTATGTCGTTAAACTTTAATGTATTCGGCGCCGTATGACCTATCAAGTGTCGGTGTGCCGTAAAACCCAAAAAACAAAACATAAACTCTCTCAAGAAACAAGAGAGTGTAAAAGAGGTACGCCTTACAAAAAACCAAACAGCCATAGCAGTCAAATTCAGCGAACCAAGCCTACCTCTCACTATTATGGGCAATCTGGTCAAACCTGCCCTCGCTAAGGAATCGAGATGTAACAATTGCCAGAACTTCGGTCACTTTGGTACACAGGGTACCAAAAAGACAATATGCCCCCATTGCGCAGGCAATCACCTATCTAAGAACTGTAAAAATAAACAAAATAAAAATGGCGCAAATTGTGGAGGGGACCATTCAGCTGCATATAAAGGGTGCCCAGTCTATACGAAATACATGGAGAAGATAAAAATCTCCAACTCAATTAAGTCTAAAGAATTCAACACAAGATGCAAAAGAAGTAGAACAAATACTTACAGAAGCTCTACAAACCCAATTAACCAACAAGGTCGATAAGGCTGAAAGCACCACAGCAAATACAAATAACAAAAACAATAAGAATCAGGCGAAACAGCAGCCCCAAACAAACAAAAACAATCGTCCCAGACGACCAAGACGACATGACAGGCCTCACCCCCACCTCACTTCAATCAAGCAGGACCGATGCCGGGACCAAACCCATACAACCAATGGATGGGTCCCAATCAGTGGCATGGACCAGAATTTTATGGCCCAAGGGGAAACTGGCATCCGAGTAGTCAAGGTCGTTGGACTTACTAGAAGAAATTTATATAAAAACACATTGGCTTCATAGCCATTGAATAGCATAAACTGAACGACAATGACGACGACGTCCAAAACTAATCAACATCAAAGTAAAAAGGGCCTCGCCGTCTTAAGTTGGAATGCGTGTGGTATCGTAGGAAAATGTACTTCTAAAATTAGTGAACTTATGGAATATTTAGATAGATACCACATAGATGTAGATGTCCTGTGCATACAGGAAACACACGAATCACTAAGAAATTATCTCCCAAGAATTAGGGGATTCCAGCAGCCAGTCCTATCAAACAGACAAGATGGATGGGGTGGAACATGTATATACGTAAAGCAAGGTTTACAATTTATAGTAAATAGTTTATAGACAGTACCACCCCCTTAGAAGCCACCTCCATCACAATAATAGGAAATCAAGAAAATTCCACTATATATAATATCTATGCCCCGAATGCTGCAGACAATAAGCTAGAATATTACAAAAGGGTGTTTCATAGCTGTAAGGATAAAACTATAATAGTAGGTGATTTTAATCTAAAACACCCATGCTGGAATCCAGATAACGATTTAAGGTATGACGGCGAGGCCGACGATCTGCTCACATTCCTAAACAGTGAAAATCTTTGTATTCTAAATGATGGTAAGGTCACGAGAATATCATCAACTCAAAACGCAAGGGATAGCGCTTTAGATTTAGCCATTACCTCAGCCAGCCTATTCGATAAAAGTGAATTTTACGTTCTTGATAATACAATGGGTAGCGACCACATGCCCATAGCTATTAAGATTAATTCTTCACCAAATAAAAGTACACATAGTCATAATAAAAAATGGAATGTGAGTAGAGCGACGCAGGACAACTGGAACAATTTTAAAGAAAAATGCAAACATGAACTTGCAAACATTAAGGAACAGGATGTAAACAACAACTTCAACACTATATACTCAAAATTAATCAATATACTCAACGACACCATACCAAAATACAAAAACACTCAAAACAAACCAAGCAAAGTTGTACCGTGGTGGAATAACGAATGCACCAAAGCTGCAAAACTAAGGGAAAATAGAAGAAAAGATTATAAAAGGGACCCAAATTCTACATTTAAACTTAAATTATGGCAAGATGCTAGGAGAGAAGCTAACAAAATCATAAGACAAGCGAAAGCTAAAAATTGGGAAAACTTTTGTTCAAGCATAACCCACAGAACCACCAGTAAAGAGTTGTGGGATTTCATGAAAAAAATAAGGGGAAAACAATGTCAAAGCAGCCATCCATTCTTATTTAATCGTCAAGTAATCACAGACCCAACTGAAAAGGCGGAAGCCCTTGTAAGTCATTACCAAAAGGTAAGCAGCAACAATGGCTACACCCCTGATTTCATAAAAAAGAAGGAATCAATCTCCACCAAGGTCAACAACTTAATCAAAAATGAAACAAATCACACGGAGATTGACTACAATAAACCTTTCTCTCTTATAGAACTTAATGTAGCGTTAGGCACATGTAAAAGTGGAGCACCAGGGGATGATGGAATCCACTATGAAATATTAAAACAATTGCCAAAAGAATCTAAAGAAAGTATTCTCGAAATGTTTAACAATTCATGGACTCAGGGAATAATACCAGACTCATGGTCGGAAGCGACAATAATACCTCTACTTAAGCCCAATAAACCAACTAACGATCCAGGGTCATACAGACAAATATCACTCACCTCCACGTTTACAAAACTAATGTATTCGGCGCCGTATGACCTATCAAGTGTCGGTGTGCCGTAAAACCCAAAATACAAATACAAAACTAATGCAAAAAATGATAAAACATAGGCTATGTTCATACCTGGAGTCGAATAACATCCTATCCGAAAACCAATCGGGATATAGGTCAAATCACTCCTGTAACGACAACCTAGTAAGGCTAGAATCTGATGTCAAAATAACACAAGCAAAACGTAAATTTGTCACAGCAGTTTTTTTGGATCTAACTGCTGCTTTCGATAAAATGTGGGCCGAAGGAGCAATAGGCACATTAATGAAATACGGAATTAAAGGAAATATGTTAAAATGGCTCTCAGCATTCCTAAGATCAAGAAAAATTAAAGTAAGATATGAAGGCAAATCATCTTCCACTCATCCCACCGAAAATGGATGCCCACAAGGCAGTGTACTATCTCCAATCTTATTCACTCTGTTCATGAACTCACTAAATGATGTAATCAACAAACACAATAGGAAAAATAACTACCTTAAATCCACCAATACAATTAAAATATCGCAATTCGTAGATGACAGCGCTGTCTGGGTGACAAGTAACAATCCTAAACAAGGGGTTAAAAAAATACAAAAAGCACTGTTTGATATAGAAAAATGGGCTCTTAACTTTGGCTTCCTAATTAACCCAAACAAAACCCAGACTATCATATTTAGACATGGGAATACTATAGTAGATGATATGCCGAAATTGACCTTATGCAATAAAATACTCCAATACAGCGACAATATAACCTTCCTGGGACTTATCTTTGACAAACACCTAACGTGGAAGGATCACATCAACACATTAATTGGAAAATGTGAGAAAGACATCAACGTGATACGATCCATAAAAGGTAAGAACTGGGAGGCAAACAAGAAATGTCTAGCCACACTGTATAGAGCATTAATTAAGTCCAAAATACAATATGGAATGGTAGCGTTTGGCTCCGCACATAAAGCACATCTCGACAAATTACAAATTCTCCAAAATAAAGTAATTAAAGTAATATTAGGTGCCCCTAATTATGCCCGCACAGAAGCAATACATGCAGAGATTGGAGAATTCACAATAATTGACCAAATAAACATATGCAGCTTAAAATATTGGGTACGTGCAAGCAGACTAGGGCATACACTATCAACGAATAAAGAAACGTACCCACGCATAGGAGCATGGTTAAAAAGGGTCAACAAACCATATACACAAAAAATACAAACCTTATTAGAAGAAACAGGCCTGTCTGTAGACCAATTATCACCTCCGGTCAACTCTAATTTGGTGGGTATAACCCCCATCAGTATAGACACCAATCTATCTAAGACAATTAGCAAAAAAGACGACCCTACCACAATCAGAACGACCGCAGATAACTTCATTCAATCATCATCAGCTAACATATGCATATACACTGATGGCAGTAAAGACCCAATTAAAAACACAGCAGGTGCAGGAATAAGTATCTACTATAATAACAAACCAATTAAACAATCAAAAATCAAGTTAGATGGAAGACATTCCATATTTACCTGTGAACTTTTTGCCATTAAAGTGGCACTTTCATGGGTAAATATCAGTCAACTAAGTAATCAAAACATAGACCTGTACACAGATTCGCTCAGTGCATTACAAGCACTACAGTCAGTAGCTAACAAAAACAGACCTGACATAATTAGAGATATTTACAGGACAAATACAATAATAAAACAACAAAACAATACCAATGTAACCTTAAAATGGATACCCAGCCATGTGGGAATAACAGGCAATGAAGCCGCCGACCAACTAGCGAAGGAGGCCTCAACGACTGGAATGCCCACAAAGCTGGGTATTAGCGTAAAAGAAGCCTACAGCTCTATAAAGAACCACTACATACTTAAAGCAGAAAAAAGGTTTAACGAATACAAACAGTCACACAACTATTCATATGGTGACAGAAACACAAACATAAAAATACATCATAACAATATTTACTATGACAAAATCTATACCACGTTACGACTAGGAGCCAGCTACCTTGGAGCTGAGAATAAATACAAACCTCGAAACTGCCCGCACTGTAACCAAACAGAATCATTCCACCATATCATATTTATATGCAAGCAACACACCACAGCTCGTATACGACTAGAAAAAACAATGCTCATAGAACTAGGGCTAACAAATATTAACACCAATACTCTACTCTTTCCACCAAATTCATTAGCAGATAGGATTAAAAGAGCATTGTTTAAGTACTTGGAAGACATTGACTATGTCAACGTCATCTAGGCAGGTTACGGTAAAATTCAATAATTAAAACAGTAGGTGGAGGGTAGCTGAATAAAGACTCCTAAAGACCCCGTAAAAACAAAGGCACCCAATGAACCCACCGAACAAGAGGAAAAAATACCCACTGGACCATATATAACTAGAATAAGGGTCGCTGAATAAACGGTGGCCCCTAAAGGGCCCCGTAAAAACAAAGGCACCCGCTTAAAAACAAAAAGTGAACCAAAGCCAAGAGTCGGTATTCCCCCCTCAAGGGCGGAGGCGCATGCGCACCGACGGTAAGAAGTAGGGGAAACCAGGTAATAATAAATGTAAATAAAATAGACAAACTGCACCGCCCCCTCCCCTGCACAACCTTGTTATTGCAACTAACATTATCAGTGAAAAAAAAATATACAAAAATTTAAAAAATCCCCACTGGATGTAAATACATTAACTATATTACTGTATTATCTAATCCATGTACTTTTTTCAGCATAGAGTAAAGCGTTCATAATATACAAAAAAAATCTCCCTAGGTAAACATGAACGTTTTACTCTCTTTCCTGCCATAGCCGAGGACTTTCTCCTTGTATGTACATACATGTACAATAAGGTGAATGGTTAAGGGGCGGTCGGGCCTCGGTCGTCCAGACATGATAACTCGGTTAAACAGGCACAGGACCCTCAATCAATTAAACTTTACCCCCACCCATAGTCAATGACAAAAAAAGGAAATGGATATAGGAAGACCCCTTCCAGTGACAATTTCGTTTCAATAAGTTGGAAGATGTCAACCTAGTAACCAATCCTTATAATAACAAAAGCCAACAGAAATGAACACCCCACATTAGGGGTGAGAAAAGGGTCCTGTGCCATATAACCATAAGGTTAGATTAGGGCAATAAGTTAGGCAGTGAAATTCACAAACTCAATCACTCACCTTATAATAGGACAAAACTACGAAAACACCCAACCTTTCTAAGCTTATTAGCTATATAAGTAGGCAACCGAAATTGGATACCTGATAGGAGCCCACCTTTAGGCACATTGGTCAAACTATCTTAAAGTCATACTAGGGCAGTATGACGGGGTCACGATAAAATACGAATGTATGTGCTGACCCTTAAATAATCCAGTTATAGATAGATAGGGGCTCGGATAAGCTCTCATCCTGCTCTCTGCTGTCGTGCTGATCACATCTAGCTCGCTCATCGCTTGCGATTAAACCTTAGATTGAAAACTACTTTAGTGTTTTAAAGTGTTTATTTGATAAGATTGTGCTATTTTAGTTCTTTATAGTGATTCTATCGCTCGGAGATTTAGATCTCGGCAAAGAACAAGAAAAGAAATCAAAAGAATAGCACAGAAAGTCAAGCACAGAAGACGTTGATAAGTATAGTTGCTTAAACAATCACTTTTTTTTTTGCACGCCCCTACCCCCTCACCTTTTGTCACATCACTATATTGTATTATTGTACTTGTAACTAGCACTGACAAGATGGAGTATCTGAATACCCCAAATGGGAAAAGAAGCAGGAGTAGCAACCCATCCGAGTCATCGGATGAGTCGCACTTAGCTAAACTGCTTAGGCTCAACGACAGTATTGATAGCTAACCGGCCTCTCCAAAGGCAGTGCTTTCCATGCCCAGCACCTCCTGGCTTCTAAACCAGGCGATTGAGGAGGCACCCCTGCCTATTCAAATATCAACACCGGGCAATAGGTCTAAATCATCTCACGGAAGCATTGACCCTCCCCCACCCACCCCATCTGGATCCCAAGACCAGGGGGTGGAAAAAGGAGGGCCAATCTCCTACGCTAGCGCACTAAAACACAAACCAGCAAACACAGGAACCCAAGCTACCCTCTCCTACGCCATCCACAGCGTACGAGGAGGTAGTAATGGAGGAAGTTAGATCCTCCAGCCTGCTGCCCCCTGATGTTGCAGTATGGATTACCATACTGCTAACAACGGTGGGCAGCGCTTTCCCTAAAGGAAAAGCAGCTGAGGTGGCGGCAGCATTCCGATCCTTTATAGGGGCGGAGTGCTGCGTCCCCCTCAACAGGCTCCAGAATGTCATCACATTCAAATTGAGAAAGGACCCATTTAATAAGGCAGCAAATTTTAACTTTGGCTCTCACGAATGGTCTCTCAAGGAACAACACAAACAAATAACGGGCATCATCAAAATAAGGACTGACCAACCCATCACCAAAACAGTTGAATCATTAAAGAAATTATCAAATGTGGAAGAAGTTAGATTGACAAGAAACAAAAATGCACTTGCTATTAAATTTAACCAACCATCCCTCCCCTTGACAGTTATGGGAAACCTAGTAACCCCAGCCCTAGGCAAGGAATCCAGGTGTCATAACTGTCAAGGATATGGACATTTCGCCACCCAGTGCACCAATAACACAGCGTGCCCTCACTGTGCGGGCAACCACTCATCGAAAGATTGTCAAAACAGAAATGACAAGCGCTGTGCTAACTGCAGCCAGGCCCACTCAGCAGCATATAAGGGATGCCCAGCTTACTTAAAATACTCAGAGAAGCTAAATATATCTAACTCAATTAAACAAAAAGAATTCAACACAAAATGCCAAGACAAGGGTATCAAACCACCTTCAGTAACAATAAAACCCACAAACAGCCTTTCCCCAAAAGAAGTCTCAGAACTAGCTGCCAGATTGGTAGGGAAAGACCAATCGGAAATTGAAAAAATACTGGCTGACGCTCTAAACGTAAAGCCAAAAACAATACCCACACAACAAACACCACAAACTTATACACAAGCACCGAACACTAAACACTAAAACAAACAAAACAGAAACAAAAAAACACCCCTCCAAACCCTACACAGCAAAGCCAACCAAGAAAACGCAATAACAACAACAACGACAGACCTAACAATCATAACAACAGGCACCGACACAATAAACGACACCGCCCCAACACACAAAACAACAATCACCAACAAATACAAGCAAATTACCACCCCCAAGCACAATATTTCCCGAGGGACAATCAGGGACAATGGTACGGACCCAATCAATGGGTCGCACCTAGTCACTGGGGGCCCTGAGGTGATTGGTATGGCCCCCCACCCCCTATGGGCTACTACTACAAGAGGAACAGTGAGGTGATTACCCCACCCAACATAGAGCCTAAGCGGACAGGTACGACAGGTATGTCTACAGTTACACAGTCGTCCACACAGGTGACACCTGTTGGTAACATGACACAAACGCCGTATGGGGTACAGCACGCAAACGCCAACATGCCCAGCATTTCCAACACGTCCATAAGCCCAATGTTTCAATATCCGCAGTATCCGCTGTATCATCAACCTATGATGCCAGGTTGTGCGCCGGTGCCGCAGTCTCCTGTGATACTACCCGTACTAAATTAACACAATTACCAAACCAATTAACTCACGGCTTACAGCCAAAGATAATTAGTTAATTAGCACATTCAATACGATGACCGCCAAAACAAACTCAAACACCAACACAAGTAAAAATGGCCTCGTCGTCGTCAGCTGGAATGCAAAAAGCATAGTAGGAAAAGACTCCAAAAGAAAGGTGAACTCATGTCATTTTTGGCCCAAACCAAAAATGAAGTAGATATACTTTGCATCCAGGAAACTTGGGAATCAGACAAGTCAAAACTTCCCAAAATTAGAGGATTTCAAAACCCTATCTCAAACAAAAGCAAAAATAATGACATATGGGGTGGCACCTGCATATATGTAAGGTTAGGTCTACAAGTCATAACAAACAACATCAACAACACCACCCCCATGGATATAACCTCAGTTACAGTTTATAGCGATAAGGAAAAGTTAACTATATACAATACCTACTGCAGAAAACAGACAATACACTACATAATTATAGACAAGTTTTTAAGAACAAAGATAACTCTACCCTAATAGTGGGAGACTTTAATATAAAACACCCATGTTGGAACCCAGAGAACGACATTAGGTACGACGGCGAGGCCGATGATCTGCTCACATTCCTTAATGACGAAAATCTTTGCATATTAAACGATGGACAAATAACCAGGATCTCAAACGAAATAAACAAAGCAGACAGTGCAATTGACCTTGTTATGGCCTCTGCCAACATGTTCGATTCCTGTGAATTTTATGTCATAGATAACACATGCGGAAGTGACCACTTTCCCCTTCTAACCAACACCAAATTTAGCATTAATAGAAACCCTCCCAAAAACAATAAGAAATGGAATGTGAGCAGAGCATCTAATGAAAACTGGACATCATTTAAACACGAATGCTCAAACAGCCTAATTAATATCACAGAATCAGATGTCAACAAAAATTTCAACGAAATCTACACACGACTCACAACAATACTAAATAAATCAATGCCAAAATACTCCCACAGTAACAAAAACAGTATTCGAAATAATAATATTCGAAAAGGCCCGTAAGGACAGCTGGGAAACATTCTGTAGTAAAATTACTATTAAAACGACTAGCAAAGATTTATGGAATTTTATCCAAAGAATTAAAGGACACACCCCTACTTAAACCTGTCCCTTCATTGTAAATGGACACCCTATTATTGACCCTTTAGACAAAGCAGAAATACTAGTAGACAACTACGCCAAAATCAGTAGCAACGAGGGATATACACAACAGTTCACAACCAAAAAACATGACTTTTCACTTACAATCAATAATATCATTGCAAACGAGCAGCCACACACGAATTTAAAATATAATCAGCCCTTCACAATAACCGAACTTAATATAGCCTTATCTACATGTGGGAAAGGGGCGCCAGGAGAAGACGGTATCAATTATGACATTATAAAACAACTCCCCCATGAATCAAAATTGGCCCTTTTGAATATGTTCAACAACTCCTGGGAACAAGGCTCAATCCCTGACTCATGGCATGAATCAACCATCATAAACCCTCGAACGAACCAGCGTCCTATCGGCCCATATCTTTAACATCCTGTTTTACTAAGGTAATGCAGAAAATGATTAAAACAAGATTATGCTCGCTTTTAGAAACAAACAATCTATATTCAGAAAACCAGTCAGGTTGCCGAGCTAATCACTCATGTGACGACAACTTAGTAAAACTAGAATCAGACATAAGAGTAGCTCAAGTTAGAAAAAAGTTCATAACAGCAGCATTTTTGGACCTATCCGCTGCCTTTGATAAAATGTGGTCAGAAGGGGCTATCTCTATACTACTAAAATATGGCATCCGGGGTAGGATGATTAAATGGCTTTCTACTTTCTTATCAAAACGGATTATTAAAGTAAAGTACCAAAACAATACCTCAAAGCCAAGAACCACAATAAATGGCTGTCCGCAAGGTAAACTATCGCAATTCGTAGATGATAGCGCCATATGGGTATGCAGTAAAACTCCAAAAGAGGGAATCGATAAAATACAGAAAATGCTAAGAGATGTAGAAAAGTGGGCGTCAAACTACGGGTTCGTCATTAACCCCGATAAAACTCAAACAATAGTTTTTCGCAACAAAAAGACTCCTATAGATGACGCATCACTAACTAAATTAACATTATGCGGAAAAAACATTGACTACAAAGATAGCATCAAATTCCTAGGACTCGCATTCGATAAATACCTTACATGGGAGGAACACATAAAAACTGTAATAGGTAGGTGCGAAAAAGATATAAATTTAATTAGATCAATAAGAGGAAAAGAGTGGGGATCAAGTAAAAATGCCTTTATACAATATACCAGACCTTGATCAAATCAAAAATCCAATATGGAATGGTAGCGTACGGATCGGCAAACAAGTCTTTACTAGATAAACTTCAAAAATTACAAAATAGAGCGATTTAAACAATA
The DNA here is from genome assembly GCA_007844125.1 of Sinonovacula constricta. Taxonomy (NCBI): domain Eukaryota; kingdom Metazoa; phylum Mollusca; class Bivalvia; order Cardiida; family Solecurtidae; genus Sinonovacula; species Sinonovacula constricta. Next base: position 3,599,142 of record CM017567.1, on the reverse strand, counting down.
ATAGGGGTCCCTAGCTACTCCAGAACTGAAGCAATCCACGCCGAAGTAGGGGAACTACCGATCACTGAACAAATCAACATCATCAGTTTGAAATATTGGGTTCGCTCCACCACATTAGGCTCTACATTAAGCACCAATAAGGAGATATTTAAGCGCGTTGGAAAATGGCCCAAATTCCCGAAAAATACATACACGCAGCGCATTTTAAATCTGTTAGATAAAACACAAATCAAAACGGGCCAATTAACACCACCCTCCTATCTAAACTTCAAAGGAATCGAACCTATGTCCATAGATATAGGCCTTAGCAAAAAAATACGCAAAGCAGACATCCCGCTTTCAATAAAGAAGACCGCAGAAAACTACTTAAATAATTCCGTAGCAAATCTCAAAATTTATACCGACGGTAGCAAAGATCCGCTTAAAAATATAGCAGGGGCAGCCATAGCAATATACGAAGGAGAAACAATCAAAGCAGAGGCAAAAATTAAACTAGGCCATAGAGTTTCAATATTCTCCTGCGAACTATTAGCCATTAAGGAAGCCACTACCTGGATACACAAAAATAAAATAAACAATAGTATCATATATATTTACACCGATTCACTCAGCGCCTTACAAGTACTACAACAAATAAAAGGAAAAAACAGACAAGAAATCATATATCACATATATAGACTCAACACCGATAGTAAAACCAATCTTAACACTACGATAAATCTTGTCTGGATACCAAGCCATTTAGGAATCACAGGAAACGATTTAGCAGACTCTTTGGCCAAAAAAGGTGCTCTTATTGGAAATCTACTACCAATAAAACTAAGCAAAACAGAGGCCTATAGCTACATCACCAATCACTTCAAACAAAAAGCGGAAGCGAGATTTAATGAATATAAACTAACACACAAGTACGAATACGGCGAGCGAAATACTAGAATCAAAATACACCACCCGTATACCAAGTATGATAAAATATACACAAGACTAAGGATCGGTTCAAGCTACTTAGGTGCGGAAAATAAAGCCCGACCTAGAAGCTGCCCTCACTGCGCTGAGCCAGAATCACTCGAACCCGTGATATTCTAGTGTGGGCAGCACGAAACTGCGCGAGCCGAATTAGAATACCAGCTAAATATAAAATTAGATATAACTATCACAAATAGAAAAGTCCTACTGTTTCCGCCCGCAGACAAAGCAGAATCAATTAAAGCGGCGTTATTCGCATATTTAGAAAAAATCGACTACACCAACAACATGTAAAACGTACGTTCATTTTGGTCCGTACCAATCAACCAATCAGAATAAAGCAAATTAATTACACACAAAGTAGGTCAATCCGCTCGCATACCCAGTATGGCCAAAATATTACACACAAAAGGACAGGAAAAAATATAAGTAAGACACCACACACTCACTCAAACAGGACACATTAAGCTGGACAACATAGGGTTGTTAAAATATAAACGATACCCAATAGATGGTAGGTCGCTGAATAAACGGTGGACTCTTGAAGACCCCGTAAAAACAAAGGCACCTGAATACCCCCATCTAAAAAAGACACATCGAAAAGTCCACAATAACACCCTATAACATCAATTCAGCAATAAAATATACTGAGTTGCCAAATAAACGGGTGTCCCCTAAGGGCCCCGTAAAAACAACGGCAACGAAAATAAGAGAAAATAGGAGAAAAGACTATAAACGAGATTCAAAAATTACAATTAAACTTAAATTGTGGCAAGACGCTAGGAGAGAAGCAAATAAAACCAGAAGACAAGCAAAAGCAAAATGTTTTGTTCAGGGATAACCCACAAAACAACCAGCAAAGAATTGTGGGATTTCATGAAAAAATAAAGGGGAAACAAGGTCAAAGTAGCCATCCATTCTTAGTTAATCAACAACTCATCACAGATCTCACTGAAAAGGCGGAAGCCCTAGTAAGTCATTTTCAAACGGTTAGCAGCAACAATGGCTACAACCCTGATTTTATTTAAAAAAAGGAATCCATCTCCATCAAGGTCAACAATTTAATCAATAATGAAACAAATCACACGGAGATTGACTACAATAAACCTTTTCTCTCTTATAGAACTTAATGTAGTTTAGGCACATGTAAAAATGGAGCACCAGGGAATGATGGGATCCACTATGAAATATTAAAACAATTGCCAAAAGAATCTATAGAAAGTATTCTCGAAATGTTCAACAATTCATGGAATCAGGGAATTATACCGGACTCGTGGTCGTAAGCGACAATAATCCCACTACTCAAACCTATTAAACCAGCTAACGACCCAGGATCATATAGACCAATATCACTTACCTCTACGTTTACAAAATTAATGCAAAAGATGATCAAGCATAGACTATGTTCATATTTGGAGTCGAATAACATCCTATTCGAAAACCAATCTGGATGTAGGTCAAATCACTCCTGTAATGATTACCTTATAAGACTAGAATCTGACATCAAAATAGCGCAAGCAAAACGTAAATGTGTCACAGCAGTATTTTTGGATCTAACTGCTGCATTCGATAAAATGTGGGCCGAAGCAGAAATAGGCACATTAATGAAATATGGAATTAAAGGTTATATGTTGAAATGGCTCTTGGTATTCCTCAGAACAAGAAAAAATAAAGTAAGATTTGATGGCAAAACATCATCCACCCATACCACAGAAAATGGATGCCCACAAGGCAGTGTCTTATCACCAATCCTATTTACCCTGTTCATGAATACACTTAATGACGCAATCACCAAGCACAACAGGAAAAACAAATACCTTAAATCAGCTCAATCGATTAAAATATCTCAATTTGTAGATGACAGGGCGGTCTGAGTGACTAGTAACAACCCTAAACAAGGGGTTCAAAAATACAGAAAGTACTATTTAACATTGGAAAATGGGCTCTTAATTAATCCGAACAAAACTCAGACCATCATATTTAGACATGGGAATTCTATAGTAGACGACATGCCAAAATTGACTTTATGCAATAAAATAATCGAATACAGCGACAGTATAATCTTCCTAGGGCTTATTTTTGACAAACACTTAACATGGAAGGATCACATCAACACATTAATTGGAAAATGTGAGAAAGACCTCAACGTGATAAGATCCACCAAAGGTAAAAACTGGGGAGCAAATAAGAAATGTCTAGCCACACTCTATAGAAACACTAATAAAGTCAAAAATACAATATGGGATGGTAGCGTTAGGCTCTGCACATGAAATACACCTCGATAAATTACAAACTCTTCAGAATAAAGTAACAAAAGTAATAATAGGTGCCCAAAACTACGCCCGCACAGAAGCAATTCATGCAGAAATTGGAGAATTTACAATAAGAGATCAAATAAACATATGTAGTCTAAAATACTGGGTACGAGCAAGCAGACTGGGCCATACCTTATCAGCGAACAAAGAAACGTACCCACGCTTAGGCGCATGGTTGAAAAGGGTCAACAAACCATACACACAAAAAAATAAAACTTGCTTGACGCAATAGGCCTGTCTGTAGACCAATTATCACCTCCGGTCAACTCAAACTTGGTGGGTATAACCCCCATCAATATAGACACCAATTTATCCAAGACAATTAGTAAAAAAAAGACGACCCTAGCATAATTAAACCAATAACAGAGAACTTCATCCAAGCATCATCAGCAAACATATGCATATACACCAACGGCAGTAAAGATCCAATCAAAAACACAGCAGGCGCAGGAATCAGCATCTACCATAACAACAGGTCAATCAAACAATCCAAAATCAAGATAGATGGAAGACATTCCATATTTACCTGTGAACTTTTTGCCATCAAAGTGGCGCTGTAATGGGTAAATAGTAGTTAACTAACTAATCAAAACATAGATCTGTACACAGACTCACTAAGCGCACTACAAGCATTACAGTCTGTAGACAATAAAAACAGACTTGACTTAATTAGGGATATCTACAGAACAAATACTATAATAAGGCAACAGAATAACACCAGAGTCACCTTAAAATGGATACCCAGCCATGTGGGAATATCAAGCAATGAAGCCGCTGACCAACTAGCGAAAGAGGCTTAAACGACTGGATTGCCCACAAGGCTGGATATTAGTGTAAAAGAAGTATATAATTTTATAAAGAATCATTAAAAACACAAAGCAGAAGAAAGGTTCAAAGAATATAAAAACAAACAATTACTCATATGGTGACAGAAACACGAACATAAAAATACATCATAACAATATTTATTATGACAAGATATACACCAGATTATGTTTAGGAGCCAGCTTCCTTGGTGCGGAAAACAGATACAGACCAAGAAATTGCCCGCACTGCAACCAAGCAGAATCGCTCAACCATATAATATTCGTATACAGGCAACACATAATTGCACGAAGAAAATTCGAAAAAAACAATGCTAATAGAACTAGGACTAACGAACGTTAGCACTAATACTATACTTTTTCCTTCAGACTCACTAGCAGTTAGAATAAAGAAAGCATTGTTTGATTACCTGGACGAAATTGACTACATCAGCGTAATTTAAGCAAAAATATTAGGTTCAAGTAGGAATGACTCGATTAAAATGATAGGTGGAGGGTAGCTAAATAAACGGCGGACTCCTAAAGACCCCGTAAAACCAAAGGCACCCAACGAAACCACCTACCGCAGCAAATAGAACCACATATAATACAGAAGAGGGTGGCTGAATAAACAGTGGCCCCTTAAGGGCACCGTAAAAACAAAGGCACCCGTCCAATGCACCATGCAATAATATAATAGAAGAATAGAATAAGGGTCGCTGAATAAACGGTGGCCCCTTAAGGGCACCGTATAAACAAAGGCATCCACTTATTGAACAAAAGAATAGCGTAATGGAAGAATAGGATAAGGGTCGCTGAATAAACGGTGGCCCCTCAAGGGCCCCGTAGAAACAAAGGCACCCACTTAATAACAGTATGGACTCTATGCAAAAGTCGGTAATCCCCCCTCAAGGGCGGAGGTGCATGCGCACCAACAGCAAAAAGTAGGGGGGAAAAGGCAGATAAAATGTAAATATAATAGAAAACCCCAACCTCCCTCTCCCCTGCACAATCTTGTTTTTGCACTAACATTATCAATGGAAAAAATATATTAAAAATATATATAAAAACACACCACTGAATGTATATATATTAACAGCATTAAATTAACCCATGTACTTTCTTTTCAGCTTAGAGGAAAATGTTCATTTAATGTAAAAGATATCCCTTTCCTGATACATGAACGTTTTACTCTCTTTCCTGCCATAGCCAGGGACTTTCTCCTTGTATGTACAAAAAGTGTACAATAAGGAGGATGGTTTAGGGGCGGTCGGGCCTCGGGCGTCCAGTCATGATTACTCGGTAAAACAGGCACAGGACCCCTAAGCACTAATAATCTACTCCCTCTCTCCCCCCCCCCCCCCCCCCCAACTACTACCAAACAAGGAATGGGTATGGGTGGATCCCTTCCAATCAATAACAATTTCGTTTCAAAAATTGGAAGATGTCGACCTAATATCCAAGCCTTATAAAGAAACAAATGAAAAAAACACATTAGGGGAAAAAAGGGGTCCAACGCCGTATAACTGTAAGGCGAACTTAGGGAAAAAAGTTAGGTGGTGAAATTCACCTACTCAAACACTCACCTTATATTAGGACTAAAACATACAAAAATACCCACCATTCTACGCTTCTAAACTATGTAAATAGGTAACCGAAATTGGATACCTGATAGAAGCCCACTATTCGGCACATTGGTCACCAAACTTTAAGTCATGACCAGGGCAGCATGACGGGGTCACGATAAAATACGAATGTATGTGCTGACCCTTAAATAAACCAGTTATAAGTAAGTAAGGGGCTCGGATTAATGCTCAATTGCCGACCCCATTAGCGGGAGACAGGAGTAATAGTGCCTTATCACCTTAGAGACAATTAGATGTCTACTTTGAACGCGCCTGTCTGTCTGTTTGTCACCGATATCGGACCGAAAGTGCAAAAGTGGAGCATTTTTTAATTTCTTCAAACCACGAATTTATGTCCCCACGAAAATGCTTTTTTGATCAAAACCACGAAATTTAATGCCCATGAAATAAAATGAATTCACAGTATTTATTATTCTAACGTTGTACATTTTTAACTGTTTAATATGTTAACCTGTTGTCTCTTATAATTCACACTTTTAAACTGATGCGAATTTTATTTCTGCTCACATGTTTTTAGTTTTAACCTGATTATATTCTATTTTCGTTAAACTTCAATGTATTCGGCGCTGTATGACCGATCAAGTGTCGGTGTGCCGTAAAACTCCAAAAACAAAAACAAATCTTCCACCTAACTCAGATATTCCAGAATCAAAATTAGATGATTTAATAAACCAATTACCGTCCCCTTATATTATTGAAGGGGATTTTAATGGACATAGCCCATTTTGGGGATGTTCTGATTATAATAATATGGGTAAAACGTTAGAGGACTTCATTGCCGAAAATGATATATGCCTAATGAATAATAAAAATGCAACTTATTTACACAATTAGGCCGTTTGGTTTACGGATATTAGAACTCATACAATCATCACATCTGAATTAAAACCAAATAATGGAAAATAGTGTCTTGGAATTGCCACCATGGCAATTTAAAACTCCTGATGTTGATTTATCTCTGAGTATGAATACTAAATCAAAAACAGACCCTCTCGTTCAAAGCTCAAATTTTATCGAACTGCGCGACAAGAAATACTCTTTTCCTGATTACCATTACGAAACCTTCAACAAACAAACAATACGAACTCTGAATACCATTTCAACATTTAATTTGGAAATCGTTAGATGTAGCACTTGGGTATACCGAATGAACGATAAAGAACGGGACACTCCCACGCCGTAAAATTATAATTAATATTGATAAATACCTAATAACTAATCTGTTCAGCTTATATATTAAACTTATTAGTCCAAATTACATACAATTAAAGGCCCAATGTTAATGAAACAGATAATCTTTCTTGTAAAGAGTCTTTCACATATCCATCTTAGGCTGAATCACTCCATGACGTTTGAACAGTCTGTCTTTTACACCTCTATTAGCAGCACGTGAGACTCCACCAGATCTTAAGGAATGTAAACAATATTTCTTAATATCACTGACACGTGGAGCTAGTGCTCTTAAAATTTCGTCACGTAAGTTTGTGTAGGACATCTGCTTGTTACACTGTCTCACTGTATAACCATTTTGGGTTTTCCAAAAATTACAGAATAGAAAATCACTGGGCTTTAATTTAGCCCATTCTATCAGTTTTTTTCGAATTGTCCACAGGACACAAACATGTTCCAGTTCTTGCTAATGTAATCCATGCTCCATCTCTATATTTATCAGTCTTACTTGTTTCTACGAATATATTCATATAAGTTTCAAAAAGAATAATATCAGACACCTTGATATTAAGAAGTTCAGAAATGCGCATGAAACCTGCAAATGCTAACAAACACGCACAAATGATACTTTGACTTTTCAGATTATAATCTTCATAAATCGTGTTGTACACTTTAAGCAAAATATCCACTATTACAGGCTCCTTTTTAACAACTGGTTTGGATAAAAAAAAATTCCTGCTTCCAAAACATTACACACTAATTTGGAATCTGTTGGCGACTTAAAATCATACATTTCATGAAACCATTTGATAGCATAAAAAGCCGAAATAACTGAAGCAGGACTTGAAGCACTTTGAATTAAAGAATACAAGTAAATAGCTACAGTAAATGCCTTAGCAGGCAAAATATCCCCTCTCCCTAACCCACTGTTCAAAGCCCATTTATTCCAACGAATAAAACTGTTTTCGTATTTGCGACTGGTACTGACGGCTCTGGACTTCTGTAGTAGGTCCGGGAGAAGGTCCACCTTGCCCGCCAAGACTTCTGGTAACGCTTCAATGTCTGCTTTGTGAGTCTGAAAAAAACAGATGTATAAACCAAGAATCAATTAAAATGATCTGATATTACGACATGAACATACATCAATGAAACAATTACGCTCTACACGATAACCAAATATAATGCATCGTAATACATGTAAAAATGACTACATCTCTTACACAATTCATATACAAAAACAATACCGCCTATCTATAGCCTTATCGCTCAAAAATTATATAATTTTATACCACAAACAACAATATATAACATCCAGTTCTGGCAATACGGCCATACTATATAGCGAAGTCGCTTTGAGTATCTACATGTATACTCATGCATAACAATCTAATATCAACTCATCAAATAGCTCTGAGTATCGACAGGTATACTCATGTACATCAATAAAATATCAACTCATCAAATAACTCTGAGTACCGACAGGTATACTCATATACAACAATGAAATATCAACTCATCAAATAGCCCTGAGTATCGACAGGTATACTCATGTACAACAATATCAACTCCTGGCGATGCCGCCTTCTTTAGCGATGCCGCTTTCGTATACAACACAGGCAAAACTGCCTCAAGCCATATATTATACAGCTTCTCAATCAACTGTAAAACAAACAGTACATGTATAGTTTAAAATTAATATGCAAGCGCACTCTCAAACCAATACAAACATACCATGTGTATACAACATGTACAACTACCCCGTTTACTCAAATGTTTGTCAAGGGAGATAGGCCAATAAAATCTTAGTTAGCACTCCAATCTAACGTTGTTTCCCTTAAAATCAATGAACATAGCTAACATTCTAAACTTCAGATCAACATTTCCGAAAATTCCCTTTCCAGTTTTGCACTTCACATAATAAGTTCTACTCGTGGGCAAATCTATCCAGTCAATCACATTTACAATGAAATTGCCATTAGGGCAAATTAATGGCCAAAATACTGCTGATTTCCAGTATGGCAAAGCTAATACACCTCGCGCTCTGTCCACTTCCATTTTACGAATGACTCTATACACCATAGATATGGGCGATACAAAAAGACCAAATTCATGATGCCATGACTCTGTGAATGCATCAATACCAGTGGAAGACGGATTTCAAAACCTAGAGTAAAATCTAGGCAATTTAGCATTATGCTCTGATGCAAACCAATCAATTTGTAGTTGACCAAACCTATTTTGCAGTAACTGAAACATAGCAACAGAAGTACCCCAGTCGTCGTTATCAACAATCTTTGACAAATAGTCAGCATTATTATTTTCTTACCTGGGAACCCACTCTAATTCCAGTATAATAGAATTTCTTGTGCAAACTCTAAATATTTCAATTGCAATGTCCTGAAGATGTTTTTTCATAGACCCTTTCTTTACAATAGAAGTAACAGCTTGATTGTCGGAAAACCATTTAACCCTATGACTTACCAAACCTTTACTCAATGACTGCAGCACACGCAGTACAGCAACTAGTTCCCGCCATGTTGACGACTGAACTGCTTCAACAGCTGTCCACTGACCTTGGGATACACCATTGATAGTGTTGACCTCATACCCTGCGTATCCACTGTGACTTGCCTCAGAAAATACTATCCTTGACCATTTAACCTGTTCAAACAAATCTACAATGTTCACAAGTTTTAAATGGGACTGTCAAAGTCGTAACTGTTCTATACTATCCTCCAAAACAGGAACGTAAGCATCCCAATGTGTAGCACTCAGAATATCAAAACTAATATATCTAGTCATGATTTGTGACAAATGACCTAGTACCAATGACATAGAAATAATCTGTCCCACTATGCTAGCCAACTTGCGTACTGGAACTCGTCTGTGTATTTTTATAGCGTGGAATATGCCAGAAATCGTGTCTAAAGCTTAACATATCCTGCGATCAGGTATTAACATCGTACCTTCTAGGGAATATAGTAAAACACCTAGATAATCTAAAACTTGCACAGGTATCCACTCAGACTTTGTCGCATTAGGAATAAACCCAGACATCAACAAATCAGATTTAATCTGAGTTGCTAATTGTTTACACTCGGATACATTATGTGCACAACCGAAACCATCATCAAGAAACAGTATGACAAATTTCCCATCGCCTCTCCATTTTGCTATAAGAGGCCTCGTGACCTTGGTGAAAACTGCACAAGCACTAGACAGGCCAAATGGTAACACCAGAAACTTGTAATAAAAGGTATTGCCTAACTTATCAGTCCAAGAGTAACCTAAATACTTAGTATGAGGTTTATAAATTTCAATAAAGTGATATGCACTTGTCAAATCAAATTTAATCATGAAAAACACCTTTTTTAAATAAGCTAGAACAACCTTTAAATCTTCATATTTTACAGATTGCTTCCAAATGTGTTTATTGACTACATGTAAATCCAAAATGAGCCTTTTCTTTCCTGAATTCTGCACAGAAACAGACAGAGGATTAACTACATAAGGCTTTACTAAGCACATTTCAATTAAGTTTCTGTCTAACAAATACAAATTCTTGTTCTAACAAGGCCGACCTATTGTTCTTATTATAAGAAGCTGGAGGGTTGGTCAATAATGGAAGCTTATAACCATTCTGTATAATGTCTAATACAAAACTGTTTGCCCCTATATCTTTCCAAAATTGCAAATTTTGTCTAAGTCTACCTCGGACTATAATATGTTTCTGTCCCTGTTCATACTCATAAAGATCATGAGTAAATCTATCAAGATCAAAGAAATACTCATCTTTTAACAACTGGTTGTTATCGCCCAACTTGGTGCATGGATTACTTTCCGCTCTGTGTTTGGTTTTCTGGTACGGGGGAAGACGCGGCCCGAAGAACGTGGGGGCAGTTTCTCCGGAGGTGTAAGCTTTCTCCACAGGCAAAACAGGATCCAAGGGCGGGGCCACTGAACTGCGTGAACGGTGCTCCTGGTGTGAAGACAGCGTTGCCGTAGCCGTAGTGGCCACGAAAAAGTTTCCCCCTTCCTGCCTCTGGTCTGAGTTGTGAGCTTGAACTCCACGGTTGATTAGTAGGAGGAACACCGCTAAAACTATACGGTGTGCTGATCGAACCTCGACCACGGGAGCTGTTGCGCTTCCGCTTGATCGCCCGGTTCTCCGACTTGATGATTCGCGATTCATCTTACGAATCACTAGCTACCGGATTCGTTTCATATTGGCGTACAGTTTCCCAACCGCCGGTTGAGGAGTCCGCAATACGAATTAACTTGTTCCTCTTCTTTATGCTATCTAAAGCCTCGTTGTACAATTCTCTTGTAAAGTCAGGTTTTTTATTGTCCACAGACCACAATATCTGAGTTAGAAGGTTACTCACACCGGAATAAAATTCGTGCTGAAGTTTATTTCCTTGATATTTCCATTTTATTTCCTGTGCTGACTTAAGCCTTTTAACCTCACAAGCTACACTATCCGAAGCACCCTTAAATTCATCACGTAATGCTTGCACCTCGGCTCTTTGCTGCCTTACTTCATAAAATAAATCTCCCAATGTCAAACCCGGCTCCACGTGTGTATGCGAATTTTCCACCATTCGTCAATAAAGCGCTTCAAAAATTATCGATGTCTACTTTTCGGTTACCCAAAGCTGAATGACAACTTTACTGCTTACAACACGAAATCACCGTGCCTTGCCGCCAACTTAAAACGCCACCTGGCGGTTACTTCATTACAAACAAGGGAAACTAATTTTCTTTTAATTCGTTCCTCAAACACAGAAAATTATATAACTACTTTCAAATATATACTGATGGCTCAAAAGCAGATTCATGTGTCGGCTGTGCTTCCGTAAGTAAAATTCATTGTTTTAAACAAAAATTACCACCCGACTCATCCATTTTTACAGCCGAAATTCAGGCTCTTAACCTTTCTCTTGACTTTATTTCTGATCATCCTGGCGATAAATATTTACTGACTCCTTGTCGGAATTACAGTCTATTAAAATCTTAATTTTTCCAACCCCCTAATTAGAGAATTACTTTTAAAACTTGAAGTTTGTCGTAATAAAAATATTGTTTTCTGTTGGCTACCTAGTCACGGAGGCATCCGAGGAAACGAGGATGCAGATAAGAGTGCAAAATCTGCCTCAGCCCTTACTGAGACAGATTCTTTGCATCCCACACACAGATTCTAAACCACTTATCAATCGATATACTTTAACCAAATGGCAAATTAGTTGGGATAATACTGTTTATAACAAATTACACGCTATTTAACCTGTCGTCGGTGCCAATATCTCTACTTGCAGAGAAAGTAGGTGGGAAGACGTAGCTCTTGCCCGCTGTCGCATTGGACATACTAGACTAACTCATTTATATCTCTTAAAGAGAGAAGTTCAACCTGAATGTGTTCCTTGCGAGGAACCACTGACAGTTAGTCATATTTTATTACATTGTATTGACACAGGCCATATTCGGTCTAAATATTTTAATGTCAATAATATACACGAACTATTTAAGACGGTATCCGATACTACGCTTCTTCGTTTTCTGAACGAGAGTGGTATTCTTAATAAGTTATATATTTTTACTGTTTATTATGCTAACGTTATACATTTTTGCTGTTTAATGTATTAACTTGTTTACAATTATATTTCACATTATTTTAACTTTATAGATTTTTATATTTTTACTTACATATTTAGGTTTTAACCTGATTCAGCTCACGTTAACCTTAACTGTATTCGGCACCGTATGACCTATATAAACTGTCGGTGTGCCGTAAAACCCAAATAACAATAACAAATAACTTATTTACATCCTGCTTCAGGACATAATCATCTCTTGGCCTTTCTTTATGTTACCCTTCTATATATCTTGATTAAAGTTGGGATGTACATGACGATTTATGTGGAAGTGGTCATTTTCCTGTAATATTAACCAGCGAATCTGTCAACTTAAATGACAATAATACTTATTGGAAAATGAACAGAGCAAATTGGGAATTATTCTCAATATTCTGTAATGAAGAATTGACTACTTCAACATTTGAATTCTGATGATGAAATACAATCATTCTCAACAATTCTTCATAGCATAGCAGAAAATTGTATACCTAAGACCACGACAAAGTCAAAGCGTAACAAACCTTGGTTTAATGATGAATGCAAAAAATCTATTAAAAAACGTAGAGCAGCACATAAGAAATTAAATATTCGTCCTACCACTGCTAATTTAAATTTAGATAATGTCAAAAATGAAAGGGCAAAGAGTAGGCGAATCATTAAACAAGCCAAAAGAACATCTTGGCAGAAATTTGTTTCTGGTATAACCAGCAAAACTTCGGTCAAAAATGTCTGGTCAGCCATAAGAAAAATCAGCGCTAAATCTTCTTCAGCAACAGTAAACCATTTAAAAACTAATAACTCAATAATAAGAAAGAAAAAAGAAATTTCAGACACTCTTGCTAAAAGTTTTGCAAAAAATTCGTCTTCCGAAAACTACTCGAAACAATTTCAAAATGTAAAGAATCGGGTTGAGAAAAGTAAAATCAACTTTAATTCAAACAATAATGAAAATTACAATCAACCCTTTTCTCTAAGAGAACTTGAATAAATCTCATGATACTGCTGCTGGACCAGATGATATTCCCTACCAGTTTTTGAAACATCTGCCGCATACATCTTTAAATTTACTGTTGTCTATTTTTAATGAAATTTGGTTTTCTGATAAAGTTCCATATTCTTAGAAAAATGCATTCGTCATTCCGATACCTAAACAAGGCAAGGATCCAATAGATCCTGTAAGTTACAGGCCAATTGCTTTCACTAGTTGTATTTGTAAAACTTTAGAACGGATGATAAATAATAGACTCGTTTGGTATCTTGAATCATATAATTTACTCACTGAATTTCAAAGTGGATTCAGAAACCAACGCAGTACACTCGATCATCTCGTTCGATTTGAAACCTTTATACGCGATGCCTTTATCAAGAAGGAACACCTCGTAGCGGTGTTCGTTGACCTTGAAAAGGCATACGATACTACATGGACACATGGGATTTTAAAAGATTTAGGTGACCTTGGTCTCAAGGGTCGTTTACCCACATTTATTGACAGTTTTCTTTCTGACAGAAATTTTCAAGTTAAAGTTGGGTCTACCTTGTGTTCTGTTCATAAACAGGAACAAGGTGTCCCTCAGGGTAGTATTTTGTCAGTTACTCTCTTTAACATCAAAATAAATAACTTTGTAAAAACGCTAAATAATGGCGTAGATTGTTAACTATATGTGGACAAATTCCTTATATGTTATCGTTCCAAAAATATGAATACGATAGAAAGGCAATTACAACAATGCCTTAACAAATTACATACTTGGAGTAACAACAATGGTTTTAAATTTTCACCCACCAAAACAAACTGCGTACATTTTTGTCAGAAAAGAACTTTGCACAACGATCCTGAGTTATTTCTTAATAGCATTCGTATTCCTGTCGTCAAGGAAACGAAGTTTCTTGGTGTCATATTTGACAGTAAATTATCTTTTATACCGCATATTAAATATGTAAAATCTAAATGTCTTAAATCTCTTAACCTGTTGAAATTTTTATTCCATACCGACTGGGGAGCTGATAGGAAAGTTTTATTGCAACTTTATAGATCACTAGTAAGATCGAAATTAGATTATGGTAGCATTGTTTACGGGCCTGTTAGGAGGTCATATCTCCAGATGCTAGACGTTGTCCACAACCAGGGACTCCGTCTGGCCCTTGGAGCTTTCAGGACCTCTCCTGTAGAAAGCCTTTACGTTGAAGCTAATGACCCATCATTATACCTTCGACGAGAGAAACTTGCGCTTCAGTTCATAACAAAAGTTAAGTCTAATCCTAAAAATCCAGCACATAGTGTTATTTTTAATCCCAAATATGAACGCTTGTACGAGCGTAAACCAAAGGCAATTTATCCGTTTGGTTTACGAATGCTAGAAATTATTCAATCATCACAACTGAATTTAAATCAATTAATAGATATTTCCACCATGGCAATTTAAAACTTCCGAAGTCGTTTTAACTCTCTGTACAAATAATTAGTCAAAAACAGACCCCCTCGTTCTACGCTCAAATTTTATCGAACTGCACGACAAGAAATACTCTAACTTATTTACACAATTAAGCCGTTTGGTTTACGGATATTAGAACTCATATAATCATCACATCTGAATTTAAACCAAAAAATGGAAAATAGTATCTTGGAATTGCCACGATGGCAATTTAAAACTCCTGATGTTGATTTATCTCTGAGTATAAATACTAAATCAAAAACAGACCCTCTCGTTCTACGCTCAAATTTTATCGAACTGCGCGACAAGAAATACTCTAACTACTTTCAAATATATACTGATGGCTCAAAAGCAGATTCATATGTCGGTTGTGCTTCCGTAAGTAAAATTCATTGTTTTAAACAAAAATTACCACCCGACTCATCCATTTTTTCAGCCGAAATTCAGGCTCTTAACCTTTCTCTTGACTTTATTTCTGATCATCCTGGCGATAAATTTGTAATATTTACTGACTCCTTGTCGGTATTACAGTCTATTAAAAATCTTATTTTTTCCAACCCCCTCATTAGAGAATTACTTTTAAAAGTTAGTGAAGTTTGTCTTAATAAAAATATTGTTTTCTGTTGGCTACCTAGTCATGTAGGCATCCGAGGAAACGAGGATGCAGATAAGAGTGCAAAATCTTCGTCAGCCCTTACTGAGACAGATCTTTGCATCCCACACACAGATTCTAAACCACTTATCAATCGATATACTTTAACCAAATGGCAAACAAGTTGGGATACCACTGTTTATAACAAATTACACGCCATTTAACCTATCGTCGGTGCCAATATCTCTACTTGCAGAGAAAGTAGGCGGGAAAACATAGTTCTTACCCGCTGTCGCATCGGACATACTAGATTAACTCACTCATATCTTCTAAAACGAGAAGTTTAACCTGAATGTGTTCCTTGCCAGGAACCTCTTACAGTTAACCATATTTTACTACATTGCATTGACACAGACAATATTAGGTCTAAATATTTTAATGTCAATAACATAATTCGAATTATTTACGACAGTATCCGATGCTAAGCTTGTTTGCTTTCTGAACGAGATTGGTATTCTTAATAAGTTATACTTTTTTTAAATGTTTATTATGCTAACGTTATACATTTTAACTGTTTAATATGTTAACCTGTTTTCATCATTCACATTTTTAACCTGATAGATTTTTATGTCTACTCACGTATTTTAGTTTTAACCTGATAATATTCTATTGTCGTTGGACTTCAATGTATTCTGCGCCGTATGGCCTATCAAGTGTCGGTGTGCAGTAAAACCCCAAATACAAATACAAAATACAAGCTTGTTTGCTTCCTGAACGAGATTGGTATTCTTAATAAGTTATAAAATTTTAAACGGTTTATTATGCTTACGTTATACATTTTAACTGTTTAATATATTACCCGGTTTTCACTTATAATTCAGATTTTTAAACTGATAGATTTTTATTTCTACTCACGTATGTCAGTTTTAACCTGATTATATTCTATTGTCGTTAAACGTTAAGGTATTCGGCGCCGTAAGACCTATCATGTGTCGGTGTGCCTCGGTGTGCCGAAAAACTTAAAAAACAACAACAAAAAAGCAGCAACAAACAAACATAAAACCCAAAATACATACATTGTTTGAAATATTTATTAGTATCGATTTAAACGCCAAATAATCCTGGACAGCCATAAGATTAATTTATATTGCAGGTACCTCACATCGACGTAATAACTATGTAATCACTTTTTATGGAATCCAAATGCCCTGCAACCAACACTTAGGAATTTGTCTTTTTAAAGGCAATTCCATTAAATTATATGGAGTCATCACACAATATTAAAGGTAAAATTGTTTTTTAAAGCAAATATGAACTTGAAGCTCCTATGTGTAATCATGAACCAATTAATCCTCGGTAGATCTATGTATTTAAAGGACCAACCAGTGCCAAGCCAAATTGATGACTTTAACTCAAGTCATCACTTGTATATTATTTCGGAGAAAACAATACTCTTCAGTTGTTATTTTAAGTACGTCGATGCAACATAATTTTGTCATTACAGCGCCGTCAAGTTATTTTGGTTGAGGAAAACATCAGATAAATGTCTACATAAAAACACCGGCGCATCGCAGGTCACTTGGGATACCTTCACAATGTAGTCCATCGTCCTGACCGGGACTCGAACCCTCGCGGTTTCTAAATACTTTCTCTACAAGTTTTACCTCAAACAAGCTGAAACCCCCTGACATTTAGACATTAATCTTTAAATGCTTATTTAAGATGATTTCCCCAGAAGTCCACTTCTAAAAAATCTTACTTGTCCGTTACACTGCTACAGTTTGCTAATTTAACCAGAACTAATCCTTAGCAATCTTCCTATACATACTTGCAGACGTGCCTAGATGTTTTGCTGAAGACTAAATGTAGATTCTTAAGCTTATCTGGATCTACACTTGTTAACTGTCACGTGTTTAAACACTCGTGCAAAGCAGGTTAAAAGTTGATACTGTGTCTGCAATAATATTATGTTTTTCTTTTTTTGAATAATATTATGTTTTTCTTTTTTTTGGTTACATCGCATTGACACAATTATGGCCATATTGGCGACCTCCAGGTTTGTTATTGATGAAGGAATATCCCATTCTTATGTCTGGGTAGAACCACCGGCGCAGGTTAGCTGGAAAAACTCTCCACATGAAATTTTCAGCCAAACGGGATTAAAACCCAAGCGGTGTGGGTTTGAGGAGTTGTAACTAACCACCCTGCCGCGTGGGCTCTTTTTGTTGAATATAAGTCTAGTTCAGGCCTCTGACTGACTGACAACTGGTTTATTTAAGGGTCAGCACATATATTCGCATTTTATCGTGAGCCCGTCATGTTGCCCAAGCATGAATTAGCGAGTTTTGAC
Organism: Sinonovacula constricta; assembly: GCA_007844125.1. Taxonomy (NCBI): domain Eukaryota; kingdom Metazoa; phylum Mollusca; class Bivalvia; order Cardiida; family Solecurtidae; genus Sinonovacula; species Sinonovacula constricta. Next base: position 3,581,235 of record CM017567.1, on the reverse strand, counting down.
GAAAGTGCCAATAAGTGAGCTCTTGTCAGGTATCCAATTTCGGTTACCTATTTACATATCTAAGGAGCTTGGAAAAATGGATAATTTCGTATTTTTGGTCATAATATAAGGTGAATATGTAAGTTTGTGAATTTCACCGCCAAAGATTTATCTTAGGTTCACCTTATTATTGTACGGTACAGAACACCTGTTTTACGCACAATATAAGGTGTTAATTTGAATGTTCTGGTGTCTTGAAGGTATGGGTTTAAGGCTAACATCTTACAATTGGTGAAACGAAATTGTGATTGGAAGGGGTCTGCCTATGTCCATATCCTTTTTAGCATTGGTGGGGTAAGTTCGTGTCTCTGTCAAAACGTTAATATCATCGCCTGAAACTGTTAACAAATATCACTTAAACGTGACATTGATAAATGTACTGCGAAAGGTCATATAAGACTCAAAGTTTCCAAAGTAAGTATTTTTCTAACTCGGTCTTTATAAACCCGTGCTGATATAAAGTGAAAACGTATCTTTTGGTTGCCATTTTATTCGTTTTTTATGCAATTCACTATATTATAACAAATAATCACAATACAGAACAGCAACCATGCTACGAGTTTCATTTTTTATTTCTTCTGTGATGATATAAGAAAAGCATAGCAAAAACAGCAAAAAGTTACAAAGCATAAACAAATATAACGTGTAAGAAAGCATTTCAGTAATAAAAAAGCGATTAAACTCACTAACGTAGAGAGTTCTACACATTTTATCACGCTAAAACACATTGTTATTTTACTACTACAAACTTTAACCAAAAGCACATGTGGTGCTTTCATAACATTTTAGTAACACTATAGATAACAACAATATTCAATCTAGACTTTTTAGTGGCAAATGTCTCGGAACATTTATATGTACACTCAATAAGTATAAATCAAATCAAACGTAATTTTCGCAAAAACAACATGCACCTACACTTTTCAGAGTAAACTGCACTAAAGGAAGTATGACGATACTGCCCATGACGATCACGATGTCGATGGTGATAATTATGATGATGATGTTGTTGTTGATAATGACTATTGTGTTGATGACGACGACGATAATGATGGTGGTGGTTGTGATGATGATGATGATTATGATGACTAAATGTACCAACAGATAATTAACCACAAAAAATAAACTATGGCTGTATAAATGGCATAATTTCATTAGTTGAGGAAGATTGTGTCTCGTTTAAACCCCTGCGTCTTAAGCTCACATATCTTCATCGCTAAGCGCGACCGTGCAAGATGCCATCTCAGCATCGTAACGGTGTCGTAATTTTATTACGACCGTAATAAAATCTGTCTGACTCTGACATAAAGGTTAAAAGTCAGCGTCCGGGGAAATGTGTTATTGTTGCATGCCACCGACGCACGACAGAAGTGAGTAGAAAAAACGAAAACATCACACAAAAAATTTACAAAAAATAAAAGTAATTGAATTACTTTTGGTAAGCCACATATATATGTTGGTCATTTTTTTCCCGACGGTTATTATTATAAATAATTCAGATGTTTACAGATAAGTAAATGGCTCTCTGTTATTATTTTCACAAGTTCTTATACAAACGAAGTAAGTGAAGCAATTAAAATTGGAATTGACATTTTATTCTTGTTGAAAGCTTAAAAGCGTAAGTTTAACATTGTAAATCTATTTAGAAAACAGTATACGTAAGTTGTTTGACACACTCAAGCACTGGAAAAAAACACGTTATGCTATAAACAGTATACATGTAGCTTTACACCTGATGCTGATATACACCTCGTACCGTATGGTGCCGAAACGTACAGACATGTACACGATTAGAATAAATGTGTCTAATGTGACAGATTTAATGTCCCTTTGTTGCGGATGTATCGTATTATAAACCCACATGCAAACTAATTACATCCGAATCTAGAGCAAGGAAGAGTACAGCTTTAACAGTGAGTTGGGAAGAAGTGCAGATGATCACAGCAGGCACGAAGATATTGATTCTATGAACTTCATAATAAAAAGAAGACAAGTGCAAGTGCGTGTAAGCGTAAACTACGCCCATTTTTGTAAAACTTATTTGCAAGGCTTGTACTTTCTTCTTGCATGATGTGTCTACAGTACGCGACAGTGCATACAGTAAGAAAACGCCATTCAATGATTTACCACCTAGTCTGGATCTGGCGAATCTTTTATAAGTCACTTTTGATATGTGATAACACTCTTCATGAACGAGAACAATTCAAAGCACGTGCTTGACTGTGTATATAAACATAAAAACTCAGAGAATGTACAACACAGCGCAGTTGGAACACATGTAAATCTTAGATGACGGCGCTCTGAAAACACATGCAAAAGATAGAATTGTATAGTCTCATCAAACATACAAACTGCAGGTTTAATAGTTTTATTTTATCACTTTTTAAGGACAGCCCTATAAGTAAATGTGTATTCAAGTATCTTCAGCGTGAAAATGTCTCTAAGCATTGCTGTAATTACTGAAAGAATACAAAAACACATCTAACCAGAATCACAGGCAATGCTGGACACGTATATTGAAGCTTGTGACATCGCGACAGTCAGCCACTTACATTGGTGACAGGCGACGTCTATGAATTGTCAGTGTTAGTCAGGCGCAAAACATTTGTACAAACAAAATGATCTTGTTCCAAGAACTTATTCGGCATATCCTCAGATAAAAGAGAAGATGACTCAAGCTTTGATCTAAATTTTCATCTCAAACCCCTTTACGTACCAGAACTAACAATGTCTTTGAGAAAAATGATGAATATGATTTACGTTTTATTCCTTGTACTCGAGAGCTCAGGTATACATAGGAGCTTGGCATGTAGTTTTTCTTTATTTAAAGGCATATAAATATAAATACAATCACACAAACACTAAAAAATATAATATATTGATGTACTTAAGAACGACTTCAATGGAGCACTGTACTATGATTCGTAAGTTGTTGGTGTTCAAACCCCAAATGCTTTTTTTTAAAATACATCGTATTATAATTATGATTATTATAGGGATGCTCAGTTATTTTGACGGAGAAAGACCCCAGACAAATGTCTGGGACGGTCAACCGGTGCCCCTTACGTCAGCGGGAAGGCCCACTCACATCAAATCCACCGCCCGGAACGGTACTTGAAAGCACGCATTAAGAGTGTAAGTCGTCTGGAGTTACATGTCGTTGATTTTACCAGTACAGCTGGGGCAACCCCGAAATCTCAAAGGACACCACATGTATGCCACCCCCATAATTCGCCCGATGTTAAATTTATGAAAAAATATTACATAAAAAGATTTAAAAAAAAACATACTAAGAAAGTAAAGACATGATAAGATCTTGTAATATAGTTTTCATGTTTGACATCAGGTTTGATCTCTTTTATCTTATTGCAACTAAAACTAATAAAAAATAGTCCGCCTACACATCGCAAGAAATCCAACGCATTAACGTTTTGACAAATCGTTTATAACAACGAAAAAACGTATATATAATGCCGACCTTGTGCATCTCTTAAAAGAAAAAGTTCAAGTTTACCTTCAGGTTAATAAATGTTTATTACTGTTTAATTCTTTATTTAAATGCAGGCTTTACTCCCGAGTCTCTTCAGTCGTCCAGGTCAATCTTCAGAAGGGATGTCATCAGAACGGTATCTTTAATATCCTGCGGACATTTCATGAACTCCAGGAAACGATGGAGCCGTATTCCTGGATATGCCCGGCGGACCACTTCCCGACTTCGGACCATCAGGCTCTTGGGATTCATCTGGACGTAGAGTCCATTCCGACCACAGCCTATGGTCGCTGCCAGATCTCTCCAGACGGCCTTTAGGGCATACACCGTATGATGGGGCTTCTTTACATCGTCGTACTTCACGTTATAGCCACATTCCAGGAGTAAAGTAGCGACGGCTTCAGATGTCTCCGTAGGTTTTTCTTTGTCCTTGGAGTTCAGATTGTTAGACCGTTGCTCATGGTCTCGCGCGATCGCCATCGCCAGCGTGGTTTTACCGGATTTGTCGCTCTGTTCCAGAATTGGGTTGAAGTACAAAAGCTCCCGGATTAGATCCATATCAGCGCAAACATCTTTAGACACGGCGCACATCAGTGGGGTTTCCAACTTCTTGTTCTTCGCGTTCACGTTCGAGCCGCTTTTAAGTAGATCCCGGAGGAGCCTTCGACTCAGCTTTGACTTGATGGCAACGTGCAGCACGGTGTCCTCTTCGTTCGTGAGCCTCTTGCTTTCCAGTTGGCGGTGCAGCTTCATCTGATCTAGAGGCATCTCAAGGCGACTGGCTATTCCCAATAAAAGGTTACACGGCACGGTGCTTTTGATCTGTCGGTTCTTCCTCTTCATGCCAAACTTACGTAGAATTTCTGGAAAGACAACAAGTCAACAGCGTTAACATCAGTATCAATGTCATCCTTAACACTACTGACATCATCATAATCAACATTAACGTTGCTACCGACATCACCACCATCATCACACTCCTCTTAAGCAAAATCGACGTATGTTATTATTAACATAAAATTCGACTTTTTAATGATGTCACTCAATTAGACTGTCTGTGGATTGTGCTTAACATAAAATTATGTAAGCTTTAATGATATTTTACATATAATCTCAATTACGGCATTTACTTATCATAGGTTAGCCAGTCTAAATTTTATTCCGAATACAAAAACAAGAACCAATATACCTGCACATTCTGTGAAGCCCATACAGGTGGCTATGTCCAGCAGGTTGTAGCCTTGCATCTCAGCGTTTCTTTCAGCGTGTTTCTCCAGTAACAGTTGTACCATCTCCGGCTGGTTCTCTAGCACTGAACACGTCAGTGGCGAGTAAAACCCTTTACTAGACACCGGAGCCCCGTTCTGGATCAAAACTCGCACAACATCCACATTCCGGGTCAAGATGGCCGGCATCACTAACTCTCTGGTCACGTGGTCGGGGTGTTGAATGGTGTAGACTTTGAAATCTTTACGGAAACGCCTGAATATGGATTCAAACACGGCTAAAGACCGGGAAGTGGCTGCCTTAACGACGTCAAGAGAGGGTCTAGCGCCGCACTGAAGAAGAAGTTCCACCGCATCAACGGAGTCGGCTTCAACTGCTTCCGTTAATGCACGTTCAAGAGAGTAATCGATTATAAAACCAGTGTTCATAATTTCATGCATAGTGTCCAGGTCATCACGTTTTATACACAGTCCAATCAATGACAACTTTGTAACTTCCAATTTGCCTTTATGCATTCCATATTTGCACGGAATTAGGTCAGCATATTTGAAAACACCGGATCGGTTTGCCAGGAAAGTTTCTGGACGAAGAAGCACGTGTTTCATGTAGCACATTTTATCTTTTAATATCGCCATATGCAGCGGGGAAAGCTGAAATTTACCCAGCTGTTCAAGCGAGGTTTTTGCTTTTCTCAGCAGAAAAACTAACAAGCCGGCATCGCCTACTGCTGCGGCTGCATGCATTAGACTGGTCTGTGTCTGCCCCTTGATTTCCTCTACCTCGAGAGCCAGAGAACGCAGACTTAGTGTCGACTTTCTGGACTTAAGTCCCGTTAAACCTCGATTAGTCTCATTTAGTTCGAGTGATCTAAGACTACTACTGGACCGCCGGGACGTCAGACGGCTGGGCGGTTTAGTAATGTTATTTGCGAGATCAAAATCTACGGAATGTCTGCGGAGATTTTGCTCCGATTTCCGGAGCAGCCAATTCGATCCAAGATCCGTTGGGGAGGGGGTGTCGTCGAACTGGGCATGTCTACAGTAACCCCTTGTGACATTCTTGGTCACGTGACTGAACGTCTCAAAGTCGACCACATCCCCTGTCAGATAGGTCATATACTCGTGTTCATAGTGACACTTACAGGCAAAATCCGACTTGGAGTCGTTCTCTTTAAAGGTGAATGTCAGATAAGTGTTGGCGAGGTGAGGTGACTTCTTGAAGGCCTCAGCACATGCTGACGTGGCACCGGGGTGTTTTGTGACGATCAGACGAAGAAGGTCAACCAGTTTCTCCTCGTCGGACATATCGAAGGCAGACATCTTAACTAATGTGGGCGTAGTCTACAGAAAGGGACTTGAAGATTCTGTGTGAAGCAAAAAAGAATGAGATCTCGTGATATATGTGGTTTTAGAAAGAAAAAAATTTAAGACACGTGTAGATCACATAGAAAAAAGCTTAGATATTGCATACTGTTAACGATAAGTACGATGCAATTTAGCAGAATACATACGTAGATAAGTTCCGAGAAAATTTCTATTTCTGTGGTTTAAAGAAAACCTTAGATTTCCTCATGGTTTGATTTGTAACTGCATTTGTTATTACATTTAGACAACTAAAATCAATTATCTCAAAATAAAGAAAGAAAGATGATTTGTGTGCCTGTGACCCCACAGCCACCCCTTCTCCCCACCCCTTCTTAAATGAGCACCTTGAATCGCTTGTAAGCTATTGGCTATAAAATACAACAACGAATTTTCATTGTTCCTTTTACATCTTGCACACAAGTGCATTCAGTCGAATCTTAATTATAGATTTTGCATGTGTTCTGCACATTGCATTTGATAATTTAATTGAACTTAGAGTAGTTGAGCGTGATATACAACAATGAAATGCAAGTGCTGCTGTTAAAATGATAAATGTACACGCTATGATGCAATTTGAATATAATTTCCTGGCGTTTATATGAGCTTAAAATCTCATTGGGAATTATATGCTGTTTCTGCAAATATTACATTTATTTGTCAGAGTTTATATCAAGATTTATGTGTAAGTGCTTCTTACGATTAATAATTGCATTAGAATGGGATGGGATTTGCCGGCATTTGCCGATACTGTGCAGCGACATTTCTATCATTATAGCACAGGGGCACTTATGAGGTGCCCAGTGACTGAACCCGGCCGGTCCATTATACTGACACCGACGAGTCAGGCGTATTGCTGTCCCCTTAGCCCCGAGCGTTAGGAGGGAAGCCACTACTACCAACTTTAAAGTCTTTGGTTCGACCCGGCCGGGGTTTTAATTGCATTGGATTTTATTATCCAAAGGGAGGAATAATTTTAATGAACAATAGATGTTTGCAAAACCAGTTTGCCGCCATGTTTCGCTGTATGAGTTAGGCTATGTTATTTAGAATATGTAAAAACTTCAGGAGCAAAGCGCGTCACAGCAAAGAGGTGGACGAATTCAACATCGTATAGAGGTGTAATTGGCGCTGTTCGTGTTTGATTTGATATTATGAGGGTATTATGCATTTGCATTAAAAAAAATCATTTTAATCAATTATCCATCAAGACACAAAGATGGTTTAAATAAAATGAGTTGGTATCCCCCCCCCCCCCCAAAAAAAAAAAAAACACAACAAAAACAACAAAAAACAAAAACAAACAAACAAACAAAAAAAAACAAAAAAAAAAACAACAAAAAACAAACAAAAACAGAAACAAATAAAAACAACACAACAAACAACTTAATAATCCTTAAGCACTCAAGAAGATTATGACAGTTGCTGTACCTCCTTTCTGTACGCATTGATCATTGTGTCTCATTTTGCTTTTCCTTGGCATGCAATTGTCTCATGACCTTGCGGGTGCACAAAGGTCGCCTTAGAAGCGACGGTATTGACGTGGTCATTTAGTCAAGTAGACATTTTATTCAGTAAAGTCAGACATGTCCAACTGTACAGGTGTTGTTGTTGTTGTTTTGAGCTTCCGTGTCCGACAGGTTATTTACACATCTCGACTGTTCGCTCAGAGTGAGGAATCAGTATTTAGACAGTATCCAATATGGAAAAGTCAAAGTAAATACTAAAAGGTACCGCCTAAATATTATGTCCGGTCTGCAGTCTCGAACGCGATTCCTTCCGATTCTTAGGCAAAAACATCAGCCACTTAAACTAAGAATGTATAAGATGGAAGACACGAGAGGCACAAACAATAGAAGCCACGACAAGTGGCATAGTTTATTACCTGTAGACCGTCTTTTTTGACAGATGCAGTATGCACAGAAAACAGCAGTGTTAATTTATACCCAAGGAAAACTAAATTAACAAGTGACATGGAGCCTAATGGCTTTGATGAAAAACACACACTTTCGTTTGCCCTTAAAAGAAGCACTGACAATGTGGTTCATAATTATAATATTGTATTGTTCCACTTATTATGTCGCTTTTCAAAGACAAAAACACAATAGTTTCAATCTAAAATAACGTAATAAGAAACATGATTCTGGAAATCACGACTTGTCCGAGAAGTTATAGGTAAATGAATGTTGTAAAGATGTGCAATGTATAGACATGATTAATTAAGTACAAAATGATTTATTCTTTATTTAACACGAATATCTACTTCATCATTTGTTAACCGTTATAATCAAATAGATACATTCATTTGCTTCGTTATCTCATTGTTCTAATTAACATTTTATATAAAGTCTGGCTTAGCACAAGTTTTAAAAATAAAAAAAGACAATACTACATTAGATATTTTGTAATGTTATTTTTTTCCAATTAAATTAAAAATAAAGGCACCACAAGCTGCAAACAGTGGCAATATAAAATTTTCAAAATAACTTTTTGATTACAAATTATAGCCATTTTTGCATTATTGTTTTTAAAGAAAATGCTATTTTGTTTGATTTACCTTTACAAAATCAGCATCGTCTCGAGTATGTTTTTTTGATATCTGATCAAAACAACAATTACGTTGTAAGTATATATTTAATTAAACTGTACCTTTTATGTTATCATTTCCACATACTTGATCACATCATCCGACATCAAAACATAAGAATTCACTCCGTAAAACGCTCTTCAGGCAGCTCACGTCTTTACTGTTTCCGTCGTCTGTAATACGTTACATTTCGTTATCTGTCCTCTACACGCTCGACTAACGTTTCGGTCCAGCAACATTGTTCCAGTGACCTAGATACATCACGTTCTGTATACTGATGCTGTTTGAGAACGCTTACTGAACGCTAACCCGTCATGTGACGTAAAGTGACCAGTGAACGTTCAGACGTTACGTGACGTTTAGTGACCAGTGATTTTACACTATGACTGACAGCTGGACAGAGGGACCTGTCAACAAAACAATCACACCTGACAAATTGAATACACTTTACGCCCTGATGAAAATATTTTATTTCTCGGATATATATGACACCACATTTACCGTTATAAGCTGAAATGTCTTCAATGTCGCATGTGGGTATATAAAATAATAGTTGGGTAAACATTCTTTTCAGTAAAAAGCCCGGTTTCTAATTGTAAAGTTTATCACTTATTCTAATGTATTTAAATAATATTGTTATCGCTTAGTACAAAAGTTTACTCAGTTAAAGCTCATTTTAAAAACTTGATACTGATTTTTTTCTTTAAAAAAATCACGAATCGCGATTGATAGGATTAAGTATGCACGGAATGAATTTTTGAAAGTAATTTCTGTAAATAAGAAGGATTATTTATTTCCTTAGTTCTAACATGTTTGAATGCACATCGAACAAAAATTGTATTTTGTCCAAGCCTTCGAAGCACGGATTTATCATGTTTAGACATGAGGATAAGGTCAAGATCAGCCGGCTACTTGTTGGAAATCGTCTGCTCTGGATCTTCACTATCTGCTGCTATGTCTTAATAAAGTTTGTTTCCTTCGCATGTAGTTGTAAAAGGAACACCAATAATCTACTGTTTGTAACACAAATTTATCATAAATTAGGTTATATTAGTTTTCATAAAGATATGACAACCTATGAAGTAACTGATTAAAAATATGTATTTCGGGAAATTTGTCCATTTTAACAAGGACGTTTTGTAACGTGTTTCCTCTTCTCTTCTTTCTTCGTTTTTTTTCTATCCGACGGTTAGTGGCGTTTTAATGACTTTCTCTTTCCAGTACGAATGGAATATACTTCTTTCCATGAGAGCGAGTGCATTATGTAAATAACATGACCTCCACCTGACTCACACTATCATATCAAGGACGTACTAGTTCTTTTCGCGCTGTCACATTTCTGACCAGGAAACATGTAACTTTAGTACACGTATATTCAGTAAGGGAGAAACGAAAAATATCCAAAGATATAATATATGATTCATATTCCGAACGTAAAGAATCAGACTGCGGACGTATAAATGCGATTCAGAATCAAGACATAATTATGTACCTAAGCTTTCGAACGTATTTATATTTTTTTAGATCGCTAACGTATAACGTAGTTCATGTACTTCAGATTCTAAACATATTAATGTACTTCAAACTCAGAACGTATAACTGTAATTTATAAACGGAAATATTATAATTACTTTAAGAATCCGAACATATTTGTATAGTTTTGAATCTGGACATGTTACTGTACTTCAGAATCTATATGTATTATATAAATGACGTAATTTGGGAAAATGGGTCTTATTGATATTATTTATGACGTTGAGAAAAAAATCAGTAAAAGTTGACGCCATCAGCATGTGACCGTGTGAAGAATTCATGTTTACAACAGTTCGATTCTTTTGAGATTTGTGCCAGCGTTTTCTTTAATAAAAACAACAATGCTTGTGTTTATTTGTATATTGTGTGCTTAAGTCATGTCAATATTGTGTTAATCGCCCGTGAATCATTATAAGAGATTGATATATAAATCTCGATACACGACTTATATAGACAGTGTAAATAGTTCCGCATTTCCAACATATATGTTCATAGTGCTACACATAACAAGTATAGCTATGCAAATGATGTATCACGTGTAATTATGTTTTAACGTGCTGCAAAGTTAGAGTCCACTGTTCACCATGGATATATCTTAATTGAAATATATAAATTTAAATTATTTCAATAATATTATATTTAGTTACTATTCCATGGTACTAGCGTACAGATATATTACAACTGCATGACCGGACCTGGTAGCGCAATCGGTAGAGCGTCGGCTTCAGGTGCGGGAGGCCCCGGGTTCGATCCCGGGCCGCGACATACCAAAGTCGTTAAAAATGGTAGTGGTATAGCTCCCTTGCTAACGCTCAAGCAAATATAAGGGTAGTTCCACGACTGGTTGGCCCGGTGTCAGGATAATGTGACTGGGTGTGGTATCATGCCAGGTGTTCACGGCATGCTATACTCAGTGAAGGCAGCACTATACCTGCTTCAAGTGGATAACGTCTCCAGATAACTGAAATACTGTTGGTGGGACGATAAACCCAATAAACAAACAAATGCACGGGTTGCATCCAAATGTATGTAACAGGAAACTTGGAGGAAACATTGTTCCTAAGCTTTAAGAGCAACGCATTAGCAAAAACTGAAAAATAAAACTACAACGATTGTAAAAATTTACACACATATATATATACAAATAAAGTGTAAGCCAGTGTCAATTCGCTATCTACTGAATCAAGGCATATGTGTTGTAACGTTAGAATATCAGCTGCAAAGTAAACAAGCCACACTTCCATGAGCAGACTAACTTTTACACACCATCCGTCGGAAGATGACGTGTGCTTGACTGTTTGGACAGCCCAGTCGACTGCAGGTGATGGACATGCGAGGTCTCTTCACTGATCCCCAGTACGTGTCAAGGACAGGTCCCCTAACCACAGGCCAGGTACACCACATCTAACTCATATGTCTAACAAATACGGTGCGCCATACGGACACCAGATCAGAGGATATGGAATTCCTCGGCGGCGAAGACGTACTCGTGACCGAATGTTTCCGACGAATAATGATAAGCCACAAGTCCTTCAACGTCTAGCTTCCCGTCCCAAACGGAGCAAACGGAGCAAAACGGTTATTCGACGGATTATAAGATTAATGTCGATATGCATCTTTTATCAAATTTGCTCACAAAATGGCTTTTGACAAAAACGTCCCACCATAGTTAAATGTTCATTCCGCAACGCAGCATTTTGTATCTCTACGACAAGTAAGGACACAGCGTCTTGTTGCAACGCCGTGAATGGAAGTATATGACACTACGTGAACTTGTCCATAAACTGGGACATAGGTAAAAAAACCCTCAAGAGCCTTACAACTGATAAGGTACATGTATTGTTCATTATACCTTATTGTGGTTTATGAGATCTCAGGTCAACATCCATCGTCCCTCGAGTGCACTCGGCAATTTCTGGGCTACTATTATTGTTATGATTGTAACGATCATGTTATGATGGGTGCTCTACCCTACAGAAAATGAATTTTTGTGTTATAAGTTAATATCTTGAACATAATATTACTTTTAAATTAATCTTATTTTAACCTAATATACGAATTTTAACGGCTGTTTAAAGCGTTAAGACTGTAACAGACTTGGTATACATAAAGACAACTCTATGACATATGATGCTTTTATGGCCATCTTTCGTTTAAGTCGGACTCAACCGGACCTAGCAGGTTCCAGTAATATATGTGACTGGTTCTAAAACATAAGCTGCAGTCCGGGCATGTTTCAGATAACGTAATAAATACTCACAAATCTAAAATGATCAACAAAAATCTCTAAATTATAAGTTTTTTAAGTACACAGAATTTATATTCCTTAGCCGTGATTTAAAAATACCCCTCTCTTGAACGTGAATTAATTGTAAGATATAAGCTTTGTTTTCATTAAAAATTATAGATTAAAACAAAAGTAACTATTACATACACATTGTTTTAACTTATCCATATTAGATAAATGGTTTTAAAATAAATAAAACTTATTAAACGATTTGTGTTTTGAATACTTAAATATGCTAGCTGTTAAAAGAAGTGTTACTAACGCAATTAAAACGATGCTTAGCTTGTGTATCATTTGAAACCGGGACACCGTGCACAACAGTCTAATGCTTCAAAGACTGCACCACTAAGTCTTGATGAATGCCTGTTAGTGTAGTTTTGTTTTATACATTGCGACCTGCACAGTGTGTACACAGAAATCTCAACGTGACATATTTTATAAGTTTGTGTTTTATATAGATTAAAAGCTAAATAAGAAAAGGTTCTATAAGAATTATTACAGATATTTAAATCTAAACTACCTCTAGACAAAGGCAAACAGGGTAAATATAAATGTGACAAAACACAGAGACGAAACACGAGAAACAAAACGAAAAACCAGCAGTTGCCGCCTTGTAACGGTCAGTCGACAAAATGACCGATTGGGGTGCTTAAACCTGGTTTGTGGAGCGCTCCAACCTCGCACTTACTGAAGTTTGTTTTTTCTTTCAAATTTACAGTGCAAAAAATATCCCATCAAAGTGAGACAACTTACATTAAGCACCTGTATCGGGAGTTAAAAAAGTCGGCCATGTAAACTGTATTGGTAAGTTCCCCTGGGCCATTGACGTCTTGTTTTGATTTACTTCTAACTCCGAACAGGTGTAGCCTGAATAAACAGTTTGTCTCCTGTTTTTACTTTTGACGCACTAAGAAGATCCCTTCTGGGTAAGCATTCGATCCTAATGCTATATTGAAATGTTTAACTTCCTTGTTTTTATGTAGATTCGTTGAACAATCAATTGGTTCTGACGTTCCCTTGTCAGTAAATAAGTTTAAAGTCTAGTAAAATAGGAAACGAAATACCAATGAAACAGGGAAAACTTGGTCTTGCAGGTATACACATGCAGGATGGATGTATATATTAGTAAATTGTACATGTATATACAATGCACTTGTATAGTCACGTCGTATTGGAATGACCCTTCGAGATTTTATTTTAAGTAATATGTCTTTCACTTGTTATCAAAATGCAGAGAAGAATGTCAATATATGACTAAGGGAAACCTTCAAGCCAATTAAAATTAAATATTCATTGTATGTTGGTCTCATGTGCTGAGGACTGGCCTCACCAGATAAGGGGTGGTGTCCATATTTTTAAAAAAAAAATCCTACTTAAACCGAGTTATTTCTTAAATTTAAAGGTTTCAAAAAAACGAAACATTAGGATTCTTCTTGTATCTAAATGAGTAGTTAAAGATTAAAGGAAATCTCATCATTAAAGTCAGAAAAAAATAACTAAAATATTATTTATAGAGACATCTACGTTGCGCGATCGGTTGAACTTCAGCCTTAGGTAAGGGTAGGAAAATAAACACAACTGTAGTGTTGGAACTCTTTCCTATTTACACTAAAGCAAGGAAGACAGGTAGTTTCACGACACGAAAGCTAGGTGGGTTAATGACTTGGAGCAGTGTCAGGCCACGACAGGCGCGTATCTGTGCCGTTTTTGAAGTTACGCACAATTACAAGAGAAATAACCTTCGTAGTAATACTTTTGATTATATTCGGTTCTTTTCTAATGAATAACAGGTAAAATGCGGACATGCGAGGAAAAATATGAACGACTAAAATCCTGACGTGTGTAAGTTTAATCATTTTAAAACCTTTTCAACTTTAATGATGTGGTAATAAGATTTTATATCATAGAAACTACGAAAATAAGATATATCATTCCTAAGCCTGTGTAGGCATCGACTTTCATAGTGTTTTTGGTACTTTCAGATTTTCGATTTTTCGAACGGAAGTTACGCACGTGCGTAAAGTGCGTAATGGCAGAAACGCGCCTGGGCCACGACACGATAGCTAGGTGGGTTAATGACTTGGTGCGGTGTCAGGCCACGACGCGATAGCTAGGTGGGTTAATGACTTGGAGCGGAGTCAGGCCACGACACGAAAGCTAGGTGGGTTAATGACTTGGAGCGGAGTCAGGCCACGACACGATAGCTAGGTGGGTTAATGACTTGGTGCAGTGTAAGGCCACGACACGATAGCTAGGTGGGTTAATGACTTGGAGCGGTGTCAGGCCACGACACGATAGTTAGACGGTTAATGACTTGGGGCCTTGTCAGGCCACGACACGATAGCTAGGTGGGTTAATGACTTGGTGCGGTGTCAGGCCACGACACGATAGCTAGGTGGGTTAATGACTTGAGGCGGTGTCAGGCCACGACACGATAGCTAGGTGGGTTAATGACTTGGAGCGGTGTCAGGCCACGAAACGATAGCTAGGTGGGTTAATGACTTGGTGCAGTGTAAGGCCACGACACGATAGCTAGGTGGGTTAATGACTTGGAGCGGTTTCAGGCCACGACACGATAGCTAGATGGGTTTATGACTTGGAGCGGTGTCAGGCCACGACACGATAGCTAGGTGGGTTAATGACTTGGTGCAGTGTAAGGCCACGACACGATAGCTAGGTGGGTTAATGACTTGGAGCGGTGTCAGGCCACGACACAATAGCTAGGTGGGTTAATGACTTGGAGCGATGTCAGGCCACGACACGATAGCTAGGTGGGTTAATGACTTGGAGCGGTGCCAGACCACGGCACGATAGCTCGTTGGGTTAATGACTTGGAGCGGTGTCAGGCCACGACACGATAGCTAGGTGGGTTAATGACTTGAGGCGGTGTCAGGCCACGACACGATAGCTAGGTGGGTTAATTACTTGGAGCGGTGTCAGGCTAGGTGTTTACGACGTGCTGTACACAGATGGGGCATCACAGCATCTTCTTTAAGAGAACACCGTCTCCGTGTAAGTGAATAATTTGTGACGAAAAAAAAAACAACAACGGAGAAACAAACAAATAAATAAATAAACACGCATGTACAAACACACAAACTATCAATCATGTGTTGGAATATGTTAGTGTCTGCTAAGGGATAATCTTCAGAATTAAGACGTGTAGAAGAAGCAAACGGTGCGAGAGGTTACATAAGGATTAACATTAAAATTCTGTCGATGTTCGGGCCAAAGGTTGTTTTTTATTCAGTTGTCTCGTATAAAACGAAAAACAAATTAAAACTTATTTTGAATCCTCAAAGTGTTGATAAGAATATATAAGACAAAGTCCTTTGAACATTGCAACATATACAAAAATTGAAAAGACACAGGACCACGGTATCCACATGCACACAAAATGTAAAAGTGAGAACAAATCTGTGATGAGTCATTTAAAGGCGAAAAACACATCTTCCACAGCTCTATATAAAAATTTAATATGTTTCTTAAAACAAACATCAGAAAATATACAATTTATCTGAAATTATGGAACTTGTTCCCTATAATTGTTCATTAGGCAAACAAAGGTAAAACAATGTCCACAGCTTTATTCAAAACATAATATATTTCTTGCAAAGATGTCAGAAAAAAAGATAAAATTATTTCAATGTTAAGAATAATAAGCTTTATCACTCCCTTAGGTATTAACGATGTATGAATAAATGTCATATGTCCGTCTAATTCAGTTTCATGCGAAGTTTTAGACAACAATCACAAAAGGTTTTTATTCGCAAACATTTCTTAATTTATAAAAATAAACAGAAATAAACTTTTTGGTTGAATATAAGAAAACATGCACATGTATGCAGACATTAAATCAAGTCTTTAATACGCAGTAAAATGAAATAAAATCCCCCTATCTAACCTTGAGATAAAATATAACTTTATCTTTTGTTTTACAGTTTTTCGCGGAATAACATAATCACCATGTAAACACGTCTGCAGAAGCGGAAACACATCGTCTGATTTATGTTGACAAGGCTAAGGTCTATTATAAGAAACAAAACCTTTTGTAGAACAAGTAAAGCAGTGTTTAGTCTAGTCTTTGACATATTCTATGCCAGCACAGAAGGGACACTTAATTCTCAACCTGCCCAAAATAAATTGTGTTTATTGTCAATGTTTATGAGGAAAAATGTGTTAATCCTGGCGGAGGCTTTCTACCTCGAATTTGATCCACGTGCAGGCAAGCCTCTAGCGTGCATGATCATACTGAATGTACAATATTTTCGGTATTTAGTTATTAACAAGTAAATTAGTGTTATAATTTGTTACATTCAAATGCACCAGTTAAAGGGTTAATTTATGTCGCGACGGTGCTTTCACCTTGACAAATCTGTGTTTATACGATAATGAACTTTGTAATTACTTACTACTGATGTTTAAGATGTAAGATTAATGTTCACCATATTAAGGTAGCATTAATTCATGCAGTAATTTTAAACAGTTGCATGCGCATATTCTGTGTTAATTGTCAGTTACCATGAGCTATCCACATGTACAATACATAAATTGCAGTTTATTCTCCGGTGTTTAATGTGAACAGTATGTATATCCTGTTTTACAGGAATAATTTTTATGTATCAATCCTTGAAAACAAGTTCGTGTATAAATGTACATGTATAGATCCTGAACTTGTAATTTCTTGATTTCGTAACAGAAAACATGAATTTAAATTAAAAACAACAAAGAGTTTCGCCTGTTTAACGGTATTGAGGCTTTAATTTGAAATACCTTTAATATACTCTTTAAACGTCTTACTCATTAATAAGTTTATAAGTTAAACCGTGTCCCATAAAATGTCATAAGATAGGATGGATAAAAGTTTGGAAATTTTAAATTAATTTTGACACGCGTTATATTTTGAAAAACAAATAATACATAAATTCAGTAAATTGAACTAAAAACTACAAAATATTTTTTTTATATTTTGAAACATTTTAATATTGTCGAAATATATTTACAACAGAGCAATAAACGCCTTGCAACGTAAAATTGTACTGTTTTTAGGAAACACAAAGTTCAAAGGTTAAACGATGACATTATTGTATATATATATATATATATCATTCGATAATGTACATCGCAGAAACAAACTACAAATGTTGACACAAATAAACGTTATATAATATTAGAGATCGCTTGTCCAGATTTTTTATTAGCGAAATTATAGCATTTTATCTTTTGCATTTCAAGCATTATAAAATTATAAATGAAACGGTTTGTTTGTTTTTTTGCCGGAAGAACATTACACGTTATTAAAAAGTTCTTAAAAAAGCGATAGGTGTTACTATATCCTATTAACTTTAATTTAACAATTTAACTGTTCACATTTCGTTAAATATACAACTGTTACTGCATTTTAAAAGAAATAACAAAACATTTATCTCTGTTGTTTTGATGACGTCATATGCACCGATGTGTTTATTTTCTCGGGGTTTTCCCCGTCGTACATCAGAGAGATGATTCGTGAAATATCTGAGGCGTTCTGGTTGACCTTCCACTTTGATCATGGTTTCATCATAAACCAGCCATTGTCAAGGAGTTCCGACTGTCCAATCTGATCACCTCGGCCTTTATGCTATGCAAGAGACCTCTGACATAATAAGGCGCCATCTTGGATCTACTTTGTGTGTCTTAGTTTTAATACTGGGTATTTAATGTTGACTTTTCAATTTCACGTAAATCATATAGATTGTATTGATAAAAAAAATCGTTGTTATTGCAAGATATACTCAACTAAATGATATATATATAATTTGTTACTTTCTCGCGAACGGACACTGTTTCATAACTCAGGCGACGCACTTTGGTGTATTCTAGAGCTATGTACGAGGTGTATTTTACGAACCATACGGAAATACCCGAAGTTTTACGATTGCCGACTGTCTTCAATATTATCCAGCGAATTTCTCTGAATACAACAGGGCAACCACAAACCAACACATTAAAACAATATTAACTAATAGTACTTAGTAAAATAAAATGTGCAATCTGCTCCAGATAATAGCGAACATGTCTTTGTTATAACCTTTCTAACAGGAACAGGAAAACGATTTCATATTTCGACTTAAAATGAAACTTAACGAAAATATGATTCTAATAAAATACAAAAGAAAACGTTATAATCACGCATATTAGTCCAGTTTTATATTATGTAAAACACTTTCAGTTCACAACCACAAAATGGGTTATATGAAACGTTTTATCAATTCGTGATTTTGGTACTGGAAATGTTCATTATGTTGTGGTTTGTTTGTGAAATACACATCGAGTATTTCAGACATCGCTAATAAATTTATATAGAATGATAGAGACAGAATAAATGGACCAGGCATTGGCCTCGAGTTTCGCAAACATTTAAAGAATCGAGACATTTAGAAATCGGGACACCACTGTACATTACAGCGACCATTTATGATCATTATAGATGTCCAACTATTTGGTGGAGGAAGATCCCATGACAAATGTCAGGGTAGACCCACCGGCACTCTTGTTTCTGAATTATCGATGTAAGCAAACTATTTTATTTTATCGGATGTACATTTGCTTAAAATTTGCCCCAGTCTTTTATTTTAACCCATACTTTAACCTGTCAAACAATCTGTTTTTGATTAATTAATCAACGGTCATATATGGTTGGTGAACATAAACTATACAATGACGGGAACGAACGTGTCAATATAAATTATACATTACCTCTGCGCTAATAACAATGCTTTTATTTTTTTGTAATTACATCACAGCGACAGAATTATGATCAATATTGCGACTCCCACCATTTTGGTGGAGGAAGACACCAGACAAATGCCTGGGTTAGACATACAGGGCACCGCAGTTCAACTTCCCATATTATATCATTTGCCATGACCGAGACGGCTTCCTACCCGGTGAGAAGCTGGTCTGTCTGAGGATTTCGGTGACTTCGGTCACGTGTGCACACTGTGCTGAACACGTTTCTGGTCACTTTAACACGTGTATACTCTTTTTAGCATGATCAAAATACAACAATTGAAATATGCCATGAACATGCTTGTACTTGGAAAGTTAACAAACACTCGGAAAATTACCAAAGAAGTATGAAACAAAAATGTACATTCTGCTAAAAACACATTCTTATCTATGTGGTTCCTTCTTTCTTCTTCTATCAAGTTTTCTCTTTTCTGTTCTTTTTATCTATGTGCAACCTTCTTCCTTCAATCAACTTTTCTCTTTTCAGTTCTTTTTATCTTTGCGTAGCTATTCTTCTTTTATATTTTTTATCAGAACGAAAATTGAACAAAAGCCATGCATATTTCGTCTTAAAATGTGTTTGACTTACTCCTTATATTGCTGTTTGTCTAGTCTTCCTTTACTTCTAATTGCCTTATGGGGTGAGCCGATATTATTTACTGGAAATTGTGGCTTAACCATTTTGTCTGTTTTTTTTATCGGTTGTTTTGATGGTTATATTTAAAGTTAGCAAGACATGTTTCAAGCAACTTAAAATGATTACGACTTTACAATTTTAAATTCTAGAACGATCACTACTGGTCCATCGCAATTTATTAAAAGTTGTTGGTGCAATGTAACTATCCTGCGCGTTGAATTTCTTGTAGGCTCAGTCATTAGATCTAGGCTTCCATACGTCACTCATTTTACTGAAGTCTTCCGATTCGCTGACCTCTATCTCAGCACTCATTATGACGTCATCAAACTGCACATGATTTTCTCGCGAATGCGGCGTGGGATCTTCGAAAACCTCTATGTCATTATGGGTGGGACTCGCGTGTTGATGTCGATGGTGCTTGCAAGAATGACGTAATGAGCCCCGACTGATGAACCGAATGGGCGATTCAAAATCAGTGGTGATTTCATTCCCTTCGTGCTGGTAATGGAACAGCCTACCTTCATCATCTTGGAGGTCATACTAAAATTATAAATATAAAAATACATTTCCCTACAAACACGCATTTCCATCAGCCTTTTACAAAATGATTCTTTCCCGGTATTGTTGTCGTTAGATAACACAATAACTTCAATACGCTTATTTTTACTGTTGAGACTTTATAAGGTAGGAGTTTTTGTGAACCCAATTCTGAATCATTTAATGAAACAAAATGAACACACATTCATCAATAAGGCATATAAACATGATTTTATTCTTTAAAATATGTTTAGATTTGAAGTTCGTGCACAGAATGTTAATCAACAATGGATAACTGGGAAAAAACCCCACAGGATTTTATTCTTTAAAATATGTTAAGATTTGAAGTTCGTGCACAGAATGTTAATCAGCAATGAATAACTGGAAAAAAAATCTCAATCGTCTAATTTAAGCGCATTTGCTCGGTTAATATACGGTAGCTTGCTGCAATATTCCATATTTCAGTATCTGCAAAATGTCACCTTGTCTGATTATACGGAAACAAACTCGATGTCATATATTTTGAGTATGTCTTTAAGATTGGGTCCGTTAATTGAAATGCCATTAACTTTCAGCCTGTTACGTACAAATTTTACGGTTTTAGCCTGAAAGTGTAGATCTAGAGCAGCAACATCCCACAGGGATCTGTCCAATAATAATTTGCGCTATTTGCTGATGACTCTATATGTTTAGCCACATTTGCATACAGAAGACATCTCAGAATAAGTGAATATGATAAACTAGCCGGAGCATGATGAGGGCTTGAAAACAGAGGAGTTCCGACTTTGTGTGTGTGCAAAACGCAGTGTTTTGTTTCTGAAACACAAGTCTCCGGCTGTGGTGGTGGGGGGTAGGTGATGGGTTGGGGGGAGGGGGGAGTGGTTTCACCAACATAAATTCAAAGGACCAAAAATTATATTTTCTTAAGGACCACTGACTAAAATGTCTTACAAGGTGACAAATGTGTTTTACAAATATTATTTTGGCGTTGGCAATTTGTCAACGAGCTTTTAGGTCTACAGAATAGATGGTATTCAGACGGTGTCAAAATATTACCGAGGTAGTGCAAGGAAATGGTAAGATTATAGTCTTTCAGGGCGGTAGTATTCATATATTTTTTCTTATCAGCCATTATTATTAAAAGCATTACCCAGATTGTATCATATGCAAACATATTTCCTGTATACAATGACACGAAATATAATGCGGCATCAGTTTTGGGTTAAATAAATAATGTACATTTTTAATATGTCAATAAACAGTATTGTTTTATAAAGGTCGAGAGGACAAAATGATATTAGAGGGATTTGATTGTTTTCTTCTAGTATGCCTGTGTCATTTTACAAAGCTTGCATGGCGTAACTATACATGTAGTTTAAACTATAGTTTAGGGGACACAACCTGCATATGCTTAATATTTCCAGTGTTATTTCCCTTTAAATTTGTATTGATGCCAGATGGATCACCTTCCAAATTTAATTTATATGGGCTCTTTTCAATTCAACACCTTAAGAACGGCCAGACTGATATTAAACAGAAACATAATCGCATTAAGTTTACTTGAAATAAAAACATAACTAAATTTCATCCAGCTAAATTAAACCTTATAAAATATATGAAAGGGTGCGGTATGTCAGTACATGACACGATACGGGTTGTTGTTTTTGGTTCCAGCCGATTTTATCAGTACGTGCTTTGGCCAAGAGATGTCTAGAGTGTCATAATCCACAAGAATACATTTTTTCCTGAAAACACACACGCCCTGTTCCATTTACGTTTTTAGTTAAAAAAAAATAAAGTTGGCGCGCTGATCGTTTGTTGTAACATGAACACTGCTTAAATAGAAAAAAAGTATCGCGGATCAGACACAGAATCAGAAAGACACAGTGTGGAATACAAATGACTTTATTCGATCGTTAAATATGCACTGTATCTGTTATTACATTGCTGTAGACATAAAAAACATTTAAATCACGTGCTTTTATTTTCGGAAACAATTTCAGACAACAGATTAAAGTCGATTGATCTTACTCTGGAATATGTTGAATATCATTATAAACATCTGATTAAATTAAGCCAATATAGCAACAACATTAAAGGTTAAGAGCAAGGACAGACTCAACAACGTATCACCATCATCATTTTATAATCGTACCTCTATCATGTGACCTGGATGTACGTCACTGTGCTCTACTGCCGCGTTTGAAGAGGCACTACTTTGTCGGCGGAGGCGTCTTCTACTAGATCCCCGTCCATGACTAAGAGGTTTGTTCCGGTTAAACATGCCAAAAGCCTTCAGCCGACGGCGTCTGAAAGTTAAATATTCATATCAGCGACTAAGTATTAAGGTTAAATAAGTGGCCTATGTAAAGTCATTTTCTTAACCTTCTGTCTCTTAAGAACAAGTGTATATTTAAGGATAATAAACATCATTTATATTAAAATATTACATATGCAAAAACAACAATAACAAAAACAAACAAACAACAACAACAAACAAACAAAAAACAAACAACAACAAAAATAAATAAATAAACAAAACTAAAAAACAAACAAAAAACCCAAAATGAACCCAACAACTTTCGGCTATCCATAAAATGCAGAATGCGTTACATGAATCTATTTCAAACGTTATTATAAATGTTGTGTTAGGATATATTAAACTAAAACCCAACGCCGTTCGAAAGTCAACTTAATAATGTTACTAGTACATAGCACATTGTAGTTATTAGAATATTATTACAATGATAACCCTCCCAAAGACTCCAAGCTTTAGGTGTTCTACTTACCCATCATCCAAGACGTGTCCAATCTATACTCAGCAAGCTTGGAATAAGTGTTTAAATACTTCCCCGTACAATTTCAAAATTACAAACTGAACGTACCAGATACGCGCAGGTAAATTCTAAAACATATATTATGTTCAGTAATATCCCCATTTACTATAGATGAGCATGATAACTAATATGAATTGCAGGTGTCTTAGCATAATTGATTCATAAATTATCTCTAAGACAGCTATATTGATATGCCTTAGACTGTGTGCTGACAATCCAGGATCTGCGCAAAGTGCTGCATAGTCACTATTAACATCGTGAGGAAGTTAATGTTTACAAATAAACAAATAATAATAATTTAAGTATTGGTTGTAGATTAAGAAGGATAAAAAGGAACGTACAACTCTTAATAAGATAATCTGTAATACACCCGCTGTTTCTGTAATACACCCACTGTTTCTGTAATACACCCACTGTCTCTTAACATACCTCCACATGACACAGATGAGCACAATTACCACGAGGCCCCAGAGTAGGACGATAAAGGCGCCCCCTAGCGCCCCGGCAATCTGGTCTGTCCCCAGCCCCTCACTCGCCTCTGAAACAGTGTGAAACCGCTTGTAAGTATATATCATTCTTAATAATAATAATAATTTGTGTATCTGTTATTGCTGAAGTCTGGACTTGTTGTTCCATATAGTATCATTGTATGTATTCGATTTACATTTTCTTGTCGTCAACAAATACACACTTATGCAGTCACACAAACCTCAAATATGAGAAAATATTATAAGGTCTTTACGGTGTTACAACATATATAAAATTTGAAATTAAAGAATAGGTATACACCTGCAAGACAGATGTCAAAGTGACAAAAAAATTGAGACAAGACATTACACAAATAAAGTTACTGCCGCAGGCAAAATGGCCGACTATGGTCGGTCAGCAGGACATGAACATTGCACTTTCAGTGGAGTTGGTGTGGTGGGCAGTGGCGGAGTGTCTCGAAGATATACAATCATGTCAATTTGAAACAAAAAATCCCAAGCAATGAAGGATTTTAGCTAAGTATTAGAGTGATAGAATTAATAAGTAGACTTCATTTAAAAGATAAAGTCACACTGTATATTCGAGTGAGTGGAGTAGAACAATTTTTATTTCAAAAGCCACCGGAAATATAAGATTGACGCAGAAAGAATAGCCGACCTGAATTGGGGATATAAAAAACTAAAGATGAACGTAATATAATGCGGGCTGAACAAAATCGCCCGGACGAAATCCCTTCCGGTTATTTTGGCATATGTGAACGGAATCCCTCCTGTGAAATTGTCAAAGTGGAGAGAGTCCCTCCCATGAATTTTCCAGAGGGGCTTTTATCATACATCCTTATATAACAGATATTTAAAAACAACAACAGCAACAACAACAAACAAACATTGGTCACGTGTAATTGTAGATCAGGACTTATAGTAGCCTGTTCATGGCATGCTGGGATTGATGAATTAAAGTCCAATGTACGTCAGAAGACACTATAGTAGACGTAACAATCATTAAGTTTATTGGCAGCAGAGATTACTTGGGGAGAATTTTACGACCGTCACACTGTGAATACTAACATTATTACGCATCATTCGTTCTAGAATTATATAAAGAGGCAAAACTACGTGTGTCAAGAATGGAGCCAATAATCACTTAATGTAGCCAATAGTTCCCTTATAAATTCCTCCCCAATACTGAGGCTATAACTCTGATATCTGCAGACATTCATTCAAAACACAACAAAACCAACTTATATTCGTTTGGTATAAGCCGCTTGGAACAACGACCGTCTGATTATTCTGTTTATTACACAGAAAATTTCGTCATGCCATCTACAAAACAATAATCACATCTTCCAATATACAAATATTTTATTCAAAAGTTGTATGTGTACACATTACATTTATAACAAAATTAATCTTATATTAATACCATTGTCGTTAATAGTAAACATTGTCTACAATACCTAAAATTAGCACACGTTTATAATTGTATATAAAAATATACTGTGTTGTTTCGGTGTCCCAAGGCTGAATAAACAATCAGCTGCTAGGGCACGAAAACCTCGTGCACTTTTGCAACGCCTCCTATCAGTTGATATATAACACAATAATAATGGAAATTATTTTTTGTCTGAATTACTGCGTTCAAAAGCCTAAAATTACATTTGCTGAATGTAGCCAATAATTGTTAAATGTAGCTTATAGTTGCTGAATGTAGCCAATAGTTGCTAATTGTAGCCAATAGTTGCTAAATGTAGCCAATAGTTGCTGAATCCAGCCAATAGTGACTATATGTAGCCAATAGTTGCTGATTGTAGCCAACAGTTGCTAAATGTAGCCAATAGTTGCTGATTGTAGCCAATAGTTGCTAAATGTAGCCAATAGTTGCTAAATGTAGCCAATAGTTGCAGCAGTTGTATGCTTTTTATTGCAGCTACATTCAGGAATTTAATCAAATTGTGGGAGAAAAGAGACAATTTTCCAGAAACTTAACAGAATATGCTCTCCGCAGAGAAGCCTTTTAAATAGCACAAACGACAAGAAATGTTTTAAATTTGCTATCATTATAGATGCGTTTTTCATGGCACATAATGGACACATTATATTGCATAACTGTTCTCTGGATTTATAAGTCTTTATTTTGTGTTTGCTTCAGCATTATATTGTGTTTTTACGAATGCATGCTCACTTATCATTTGTGGAATAGATTTTGATGTATCAGGATATCCTCTTAACGAGCAAAACATTGTCATTAACATTTCAATGCAAAACAAATATCGTTTGGTGCATTTATCATTCTATCCGATGACTTTTCGTTTCAAATGAATGCAGTCTGGCTATATAATCAAGACATCAGTGAATTAATAGCGTTTCGGTGCATTTGCTTTTTTTACATACTTTGGCGAGTTTTACGTTTGTCTTGTTGAAAATATGCGCAAAATGCAAAGAAAAACAAACAACAAATAATATGGTAGACAGCAATTCAACTTTATGTCACAAACGTTCGTCGTAAATTGTCTCATCATTATTCAATGTTTGGAATGCAAAAAAGACAGTAATGCACGCGCATATCGGTCCTATTTGATTTGTGTTTGTATCTGGGGTTTTACGTGCATCAGGACACTCAACCAATATTAACTGTTAACATAACATTACTTTTATTGATATTTGCAAGACGAGAAACATTAATGGCTTAAAGATATTGACAAAATTTGGTCTTATTTTGTGCAAAGTTTTAACGATACAGCTGTACTAGCACGATGTATATGCTTAATTTAGCATTTCATAATGCACATTTTAAACGTTTTAAAAAGAAAACACTATATGAAATACAAGACATTTATTTGCTTCCTATATATTCTTTTATGCAATAGCCAATTATACAAAGTTGGACATAATGATGCGTGAAACGATGCGTGAAATTCAACTTTATTAAGGAAATATCAATAAGAAACTTACATTATTAAATGCAAAGTTGTTTAATAGAAATGAACATAAATTTAAGCAAACTTATACTTGTGTAATTTATTTACGTTTACTGTTTTCTATTAGAAGTGGAATTTATGTGAAAAATCGAGGCAGTAGGATTTAAAAAAACAAACATTTTCAATGGTTAGCTCTGCTGGGTTTAATATCCAATTGAACGAATAAAAACGGTGATTTATTCTAATTCCAAAAATATAACTGCAGACTTATTGTGAAATTAGAATTCAAATTGGTAAGATTCGCTAAATTTAAATGCAAATCGACAATCTGGTTAGCATAATTTCACTTTTTTCGGTGCAATAGAACGACCTTTCTACCTCAATCTGCATATTTAAACAATTTGGAAACCATCCTCTTCTCTTATCGTTGAACATTAAATGTCAAATACTGAATTTTCAGCATGTTTTGCAATCTTTCCGCAACCATTTTCCTTTCGCTCAATTGAATAACTTTCGGAGGCCAGTTTCCGACCGCTCGGCATTCTTATGCATTGCATTAGGTTACTTCTGGGCATGAGATTACTCCAGGGGCATTATATTACTTCAGGTGCATTCGGTTACTTCGGGTGCATAAAGTAAGTTTGTGTGCATCAGGCTTTAGCGTTTATACTTTTACCGTTGTCATTTCGATAATACATTCCGAAAGGTATGTACTATTTCCCAATGTTAATGTTCCGATCATCGTTTATGAATGCTCCCGAATGGTTCTCCAAACTGGCAATATTTTATCCCCAGTAATTAGGGGCTCAAGTGGAAGGCATCATTTATGGTCTTTGCTAACTATCCAAGTAGCGACAATATTACGATTTAAATTATTTTACAGCATTTCATGCTTGTTCAAACACTATATTATTTACCCACGCACGCATGCACGCACACACACAGATATATTGATATGTCTAACACCTATAATATCCATGATTTCTTAATATTAAAAAAATTAAACTTTTAACCTGGATTTATTTTATGTTATATAATGTCATATTGAGTCATCTTATGTCTAACAATCTTCATAAAAAACGTTGATTTAAACTTAAAGAACAATAATTTAACAAGAGTTGATGTTCCTATTTTAGAGAAGTGCACTAAGAATAAGAGTTTCGTTTGTTTTGCTATGAAATTCAAAACGATTATACATCAGACTTATTTCAAAGAATTGTTGTTTTATTTTATTATATTCAAATCAATAAGATTTGCCAAAGCTATAAAGCACGGAGAAAATTCACTCCTTTGATCGCTTACCTACTAATTTTGAACATTTTCCCGATTTTGAAAAGATTTTCTGATTTTAATGCCAAACGCTCAAATTTGCGGTATTATTAAACATGTTATGTTTAAAGGGCTTAGGACGAACTGTTCAGGCGGGTAGCTGTCTGACAGGATCTACACTATTTTTTTTACATTTTTAAAAACATACTTAAAACATGCATGGAGTCGCAAGCAAATGACTATAAATTTAATAGATGCATTTAAAATATTTTTATAACGCTTTATACTGCATACCGATTAATACACTTTTAACATTTAGCCTGCTGAAAACAAGGGCACGAATGTGAGAAATCCAAGGCGACACAGAGAACATGCGCTTTTAACAAGAAGATGACGATTCTGGGAAATAAACACTCTCTTACATGTACACTGTCGATTCATCACATAAATCAATTATTGTAACGAACCGTAACTATGACGGAAACTAGACCAATTGCTTCTTTACATTTTTTTCCTCGACCTTCAATTACAAGCTGTATTGTACACATCGGAATACTAGGTTTCTTGTGTTAAACGAGACCTCACCAAACTGTAGCGAATTTCTATTTATGCCTGCCACTTGTTATAAGTGCAAACTATAGTTTATTGTTGCAAGCTACACGGTTAAAAACAGAATACTTGGTTCTTTTCTCTGAAAAAGGTCACACAGAACAACTACGACTTACTATTATTGATTGTTACACTATTGTTTCCATAGCAATGTATTAATAAAAGGCAACAGAGCGGCGCCCATAATCTAACCGTAAGTCTCATTGTTCATTACAGCTGATGTCAGGCGCGACCTTGACCGAATAATAGAGTCGCCGCCTTGTAACTACTTTGACAGCTCAGCATTTTACCACGTGGGTTTAAATCCCGGTAAGGTCGAAGGAGAAAAGTGCATATTCTGATTAGTTACCTATCACTGGAAACCAGCGAATCTAGATATACACTTATTGCAAAACCCCTTTGATTTTTATATGTGTACACTTATATTTTAATATTAACCAGTTAATATTAATGTTAAACTTTAGTGTATTCCGCTTGACCTATCAAGTGTTGGTGTGCCATTAAAACCAAAGGAAAAAACAAAACAAAACAAAAAACAACAACCACAAAACAATTGCCCATCCCTGATCAATTCGTTCTCAAGGAGACCGAGTGACATTCCATTTTATGTTGACCTTTATATTCATGCGATGAATGCTTTACTTGAATTTGCAGGCTTTTCAATTCTAACGAGAAGAAATAATGAACCTTATGATTCTAGCAGTGCAGCTCTACAGAAAATTTTGTATTATTGTGATAATTAATGGCTTTAACCTTGAACTTCTTATATCTGTTAACAATCTAAAGTCATTAGGTGTACTGCATGCTACATGCAGACACAACCAGACATGCATGCGTTTACTGATACTAAAGAAAAAACAACAACATGCAAGTAACAGTGGTGTCCTGATATACATTAACAGCTTTTGTCTCGTCAATTCATTATTAGCAGAGTAAGAGTAAGTTGACAGAGATAAATGAGCCTAACTATTTAATGAAACCATTCGACCAATTCCGTGAAGATTCTCTCACTGATGGCAATAATAGTTATCAGTCCTGCCGTAAAGTGGATTCTAGGATGGCAGGCTTTCATACTGCTTCGGTTCGACTGAAATGTTTTTTTTTATGCCAGCGATGTTTGAGGTACCGAGAAAGATTGCATTGTCAGATTGCAGTCTATCGCGTAAAAAGCATTAAATGTTAATTATTTTTACATTCTTTTCAAGCTGTCATTTTCTAAGATAACGACAAGATTTTATCTCTAAATATTTACCAGGCTTTTACTACACAAGCAAAACCACATCTTATTCACAGAAAAAGTAAATAAATATGGCTTGAAAGTTCAGTCGAGAGCAGGTTGACCTGGATCTTCACCATTTGCATTTCATGCTCAAAAGATTTTGCACTAAGTGCGTTCCTATCCATATACTTCATAGCGGAAGTAACCCATTTAGAAGACCGAAACTGCAGTGACGGTGATTTTGAGCAGGGAGTGGGGAAAGTGATTTTTTCCAGCTTTTTTTTTATCATGATGAAGATGAAAATTGCAACGGTGTTGCTTTTGGTCTCTGCTTTCGCTGCTGTCATTGATCATGGCCATTACAAGTGTCCTTTAAGGTTACAGCCCTGTTCCATTCGTAGCAAGCAAATCATTAGGAAAAATAAAATGTATATGTTGTGATCCGAAAACTTATAAAAGCACTGAAAGCGCTGTTTGGACGGTGTAGTTTTAAGCGTGTGATCGATTAAATTTGTGCAAATAACTGAGTTGAAAGTTTCTTGCGAGTTATTTGTTTTGTCAGCATTACATCATTGTGATCTGATTCTTAATTTTTTCAGAATACATGCATTTACTTTAGACAGCGATGTCTTGAACTATCTTCTGAAACACAGGCGATACGAATGTTTGTACTAACATGGTATACAGCCGCATAAGGCAGTGGGGTCATGTGCGGCTTATTGTAAATATATCAGCCTAGTAAATAATGCATAGTTAGTGGAATACTCGTTCAAATATCATTTTGCTTCCACCTTTCGCTACTTTTCCCTTAGCTATGAATGGCATTCTGGGCGGCGTTGTTCTTTTATAAATCTGAATGTAATGCATATTCGCATTATACAAAACAATCTCTTGAATGTCTAGTTTAACTGATAGCCGTATTAATGTTAACATGTGAAGCATGGATTGACACAAATGACACGTCTAGTCTCCTTCAACATATATATTTGATTATGTTTTTGCGTTTCTTTTTCCTCAGGCATGAAAACTTGCCGCAAGTAGTCAAATTCATGCAGGACCAATCCTTCTTGCCTCCGAAATTCAGCTGTGTCATCACCTTAAAGACTATCGCAAGATGACAATCTGACTCAATAGTCCTAAGAGAGTCCAGACATAACAAATCTTGCAAGCATATACATGCACAAGAAATAAGTCACATTGCTAGAAACTCAGAAGTTAATTATGCAGATCCTGATCACAAGACTTTAAGCGGGAGCTGGTTGATCTAGAGCTACACTATTTCCTCGAGCTTATACCTGCTTATTTTGTTAAACGTCTGGGTAGAACAACCGGTACACCGCAGGTCTGCTGCAAGACGTTGTTCGGCCAGGGCGGGACTAGAACTCAAGCGTTGTTCGCTCAGGGCGGGACTAGAACTCAAGCGTTGTGAGGCTGATGGCGGGACTAGAACTCAAGCGTTGTTCGCTCAGTGCGGGACTAGAACTCAAGCGTTGTGAGGCTCAGGGAGGGACTAGAACTCAAGCGTTGTTCGCTCAGGGCGGGACTAGAACTCAAGCGTTGTTCGCTCAGGGCGGGACTAGAACTAAAGCGTTGTGAGGCTCAGGGCGGGACTAGAACTCAAGCGTTGTTCGCTCAGTGCGGGACTAGAACTCAAGCGTTGTGAGGCTCAGGGAGGGACTAGAACTCAAGCGTTGTTCGCTCAGGGCTGGACTAGAACTCAAGCGTTGTGAGGCTCAGGGAGGGACTAGAACTCAAACGTTGTGAGGCTCAGGGCGGGACTAGAACTCAAGCGGTGTGAGGCTCAGGGCTGGACTAGAACTCAAGGGTCGTGAGGCTCAGGGCGGGACTAGAACTCAAGTGTTGTTCGCTCGGGGCGGGACTAGAACTCAAGTGTTATGAGGCTCAGCAGTCCGAGGAGTAACTAAGCTTTGATCGACAAACACGTTGCTTGCAGATAGAGAGTTATAACAGTGTCCCAGTTTGATCTAAAATAAATCCCCAACAAATGAGTGGGATGAATGTGACTGACGTTAACCTGGAGAGAACTGACACATGGGATTAAGCTGTCAATAGATTTTGCAAATAACTACTAGCTGTAGCAGAGCTGCGAGCAGAAAAAAGTATCTGAACAACAGCAATCGCATGTAGAAATAGCTGCACGAACTACTTGTACTGCTTTCTACAGCTACATTAACTGAAAAAAACAACAACTGATGAAGCGCAAAACAGTTCCAATATATGTAAGAGAAAAAACACTTCCTGCGTTTCTAATTTCAACCAAATAACATCGCTTCTATTAACATTGTATAAAGTGTTGAGGAAAACAAGCAGAAGCCATGTAATGAAGGGTTTCTGAACTTTCTAATTAGATCTTAATCTTTTTGCAATCTAAACATCGAATTATTAAGCATCTCTGAAGGAATGGTATTAAAGAAACAAAAGAGCAGGCACTGTAAAATAGTTTTAATGATATATGGACACTTGTTTTCGTATTAAATTGCGTTATATTTGCCTATTAATATATGGCACAATTGTGTATACGTATATTCGCGCTCACTATCATCGATTCTACCGTTTTTTAACTACACCTGCCACGACTTCTTCTCCTAATATATCTTCTTCTTCCCATGAAAGTGCAGCTCCTTTACCAAGACAACAGTTTCCACTTGCTCTTGTAATTCTCCTAGTATAAGAATGGCGTTAATTAGGTTGATAACCATTTAAATAATGCTTCAAAGGCGAAAGCCTCGTTTATTATTTACAAGTTTTAAGTTTGGAGCATGGCTTAATAGCCAAATTTATGAGGCTATAATTTTCCAGTTTCTTGTCAATAATGGCAACAATTAATTAACATGATTGAATAATTTTTGCTTTAGTAAATAAGTTTTTACACGATGAGCGTAAGGGTTTTTAATGATAATAACTTATAATAATAACTAAACTTTAATCTTGTTTTACCAACACTAACCCAAATTCCTGTCGTGCGCCATATTAACAACATTTTTCTTATATATATCGTAAATGTTTAATGTTATATAGATATTTTACGTACGTGCTGTCATATTTGAAATAAAACAACAACAACAACAACCAGTATTATTGGAACAAAAATCACCCTGCAAAATTGTGAAACGCACATTAAAATAATAACCTAACGATGAAACTATAATGATTAACGTGTAGTTCAAACAAAAAACTTAAGAAACATACAAAATCACGGATATGAGACATCCAATGCGCCGCAGAGAGCATGAGCATGAGTTCTAAACAGGAAGATGACTAATCTGTGAATGAAGGAGCGAACAGTGGGATATAGACTATCTGCTACTTTGCTTTCTTCCTAGTTCTCTAATACATGTGTAATGTAGAAGGTGCATTGCTAACACTGGTACAGTCGTTTTTCTGTTCTTAAACAAAACCTCGCCAAACAGCTTCACATTCCTATGAATGCTGCCTGACCTCTTTATATAAGTGCAAGCTACACTTAATTGTTGTAAGCTACATTGTTAAAAGTGGAATATCTAAAAAAGGACACACGACTGCTGCGATTTTCTCTTATTGCCTGCTACAATATCGTCCCCATAAAATGCATTTGATAAGTGGCACACCTCTCCAGAGCGGCGCCAATATAACCGTTTCTGGAAGAATGCAATGCAAGTAAACATATGAGCTTGTTTATTAGTAGACCTCTGGTAGGAACTTTACTAAAACATGTACTGGCATATGAAATAATAAAATCTCCTCTGACTGCTCGCCTCTCACAGTCTGTGTTCGAGTCCCGGTTGGGAAGGACTCATGGAAAAGTCTTCCATCTGACTTACGTTTCTAACCAAGTTATTTGTCCGGAGTCTTCATCCACCGAAAAATCTGGATGTTGTTACAATGACCATAAATTGTGTCGCTGTGATGTATTACTAAACCAAAACAAAGCAATTAAAAATACAGAAAAGGACAAACTAAAACAAATTAAGTTCAATTTCGGCTGTATTGGTTGCATTTTGCAAGGCACAAATAAATTGGATCAAACTGCACGGCCATTAAATGTGTAAACTAAACTAACAGTCGCTCATTAGACAATACAAATCATTTATGTCATGACAATGGCTATAATTATGCACCATTCTTCTCGCGTAATTATTGCTGTTTGTTATTAAC
Organism: Sinonovacula constricta; assembly: GCA_007844125.1. NCBI lineage: Eukaryota > Metazoa > Mollusca > Bivalvia > Cardiida > Solecurtidae > Sinonovacula > Sinonovacula constricta. Next base: position 3,547,271 of record CM017567.1, on the reverse strand, counting down.
GTCAGTGCATAAACATCAAGACAAGCACCACCCGAACTTCCGGGCTGCCTGAAAAGAACCAAAACTCTGAGATCTGGACATATTTCCAATTACAATAAAATAACTGCAGCTTGTAATCGCCATTTAAACATAGCTGGCGTGATGGCATGACTCGGCTAAATCCTAGCAATTTAGTGATCTATTAAGTCAATTTAACGTCTAGCCTCGAATACATTATTCAATGATTGTGCTCATGCGTCCACCAATAATTTTCTAAGCTTATCTAGCGGCATTTTAACTTTTCCAACAAGTTAAAATCAGTCGCCAAGAACAGATAAATAAAGACTTAACAGCAAAACGTGCAGATCCTGATCAGTCGACATTTACGAGCCAATTCAAGTTTAGTATGCTTAGTGGCAATTTCCTGTTGTGTAGGCCCATGGCATTTAAAACAACAGTCACTCCAGGGCCAATCAGCGAATAGTTTAAGACTGACGTATGTATACACATGGAGTATGTTACCGCATGCGCAGTTCGGATGTATACGAGGTTGTTGAGCTAAACCGTGTATCAAATACTTGAAACATATTTAAATCTTTCGATTGAAAGAAAACACAATATTTTAAGAAAGCATGTTTATATATAATTTTGCAAACAGAGTCATATTTTATTCTGTTTTTATTGAGATTTAACAAAGTTTTCTTCTTAAATAAGCAATAAACAAATTCAACAAAAACATTTCCAGCATGTAACAATTATAATTTATTTTTATTAAAAAATCCCGAAATGAGTCACATTCCAAAACATTGTATTTTTAAAGCGTTATAATTTTATGTAATGTTAAAGGTGTGTCTATCCATATCTCTGTAACAACAAACAACAACGTCAGTAACCGTGTAAACAATTGCACTAGCCGTGTTCCATGTTTCCGACTCCAGTCAATTCTAGCTGGCATCCCTCGCCTTATATAAATTGGGGCCATATTTCATACACTGATTAAAACAAATGGCGACATTCCGAAAAACGATACAGCAACATTACAATATAGAAAAGAACTCTTAAAAGGAAGTTTGGCTGATCCCGAGCCAATAACATTGAAAGATTCATGGTGCTTTTTTTATTTACTATATCGGTATAAACATTACTCTTCATAGTTCCGCAATTAAGTATACCAAACAACAAATATGTAGACACAAAACGCATATAGATGTGTGTATAGGTCTGCTGATATATTAATTAATTATCTAACAGCACCAACTACAATAAGATACGATCATAAGGCCCTCTAGCAAGCCCAGCTGTATTTATTTTTACTGGTCGTATGAGATCCTTTATTTCCCTTAAAATTCATTAAAATACAAACAACAACAACAACTACAAAACAACCCCCAACAAAACAACAACAGCAACCCACAACACATAAGCAAACAACAATAAACAAACAACAACAACAACAACAACAACAACAACAACAACAAAATACAACAACAAAACACACACAAACAGACGAAAAAACACACCAAAAAACAAACAACAAAAATAAGAGAAGGACGTGTTTAAACATATTTTATAAGCATTTTGCAGCGTTCTACCAAGTTTTAAGGCAAAATATTTATAGTGGTGGATATAGTTTGTTATTTGTGGAAACTGTATTGACTTATATAATTTAATAAACTCATTTAATAAAAAATCATCAGGTTTAAGGAACAGGGTCTGCTTACAGGGTCTTGGCATTACTAGCAAGCCGTAAAGGAGAAAATGCTGGAGATCATATGATTCGGGTAGTGGTCGTTACCTTGTGATTTACCTTAATTACGATATCTTTTCAAACTGTACCCACTTAGTTTCAAAAAAGTATATCAAAGAACAAAGACGCATACATACGTTTTAATTCTATGAATATGTATTTTTGTTTAAGACCGCAGCAACAATTCAAGGTCGGGATCTTACCGCAACGCACCCTAGCTCCTCTACTGATTACCTAGAGCAGATATTTGCAAATAGCGGTAGTGTTTCAAGTGGTATTTGACAAAACGTCGAAAAGATTTTGCAAGCACCGAAGCATTCAGTCTGGTTGTCTCACTTCAATTTACACTAGAATTCATTAAAATACAAAAAATAAAAATAACAACAACATAAACAATAGAAAATATCATAATAGTTGAAATTTGTTTCGCATCTTGGTATAAAACATTATTGCGGCGTCAGAACAAGTCCAAATACAAAGTGACATAAATTTCAAGATAACTCCAAAATAGCAGATCCTTATTCTTAAACACATTGCTTAAGCTGACTTTGTGACTGCTCAGTAATTTAATAAAGTATTTTTCAGATTTCACTGCTTTGTGAATAAATGTTATCCTTGACGATATAACGATGTAATAACAATTGTAACGTAATGTCTCCGTTAAGCGCTATCAAAGGAGGCGATATTTGAGTTGAACAAAATCTCAAGCTGAGTAATGGTTGTGCATGCGACTCCGTGTCAGTGCAATTTAAATATATAACACATTGTTAACCTGTCATCTGAACACGAGGAAAAAGTGAAATGGAGACTAATTGCCCTAACATGATTAATAATAAAATTTTCACACTAAGTATAAACTAATGACATCCCTTAAGTCAGTGATATTGTATTACCGTTAACTTGATTACTTCTTCGTGAGTCTAGACAGGCAAAGACTTGCTGACACCATCCTAATTAACCGCTTCCCAGCCAGACATGTAATTTACTTATGTGTCAAACGTACACCCTCAGAAAATGAGCTATCACCACGAAGATTTTCATCTATTATCTGGATTTCGTTTTTTCCATCGTAAAACTTTGGCGTTGTTGTGAATTCTTGCACAATATAGCATTTCAATTCAATTTAAGCGGCGAATTAGCAAATTGCCATCACAGAACAAGCAGAGAATACATAATTTAGCAATTCGATTTAAACGGCAAATCAACAGCTCGCCACCACAGTCCAAACAGAGCATATACTATTTAGCAATTTGATTTAAACGACATATCAACAACTCGCCGATACAGTTCAAACAGAGCATATACTATTTAGCAATTTGATTTAAACGACATATCAACAACTCGCCGATACAGTTCAAACAGAGCATACACTACTCAGCATTTCAATAATATTAAAACAGCAAGGCAAGTTCTTTGTAAGCAATCAGTTGGAGCAGTAGTAATAAATAAAAAAGGACATATTTGTCTGCCAAAAGACGAAGACATCCTATACAATATAAAATCATCGATGTTTTAGGTAGACATTCTTTATATTATACGAGAAATCCGTGGTTCAGGTTTCTATGATACGAATCAATGTTTTTATAGTGGACATATCATTTTCCTCAACATCAAGAAATGTCAAGTAGCCTAAACTGTATTATAGTAGACAGAAAATTCATAATTAAAAATATAATGCATGTTTTTGTGCTTTTCTCCCATAAAAAACACAGCTGAAGTAATAGGCAACATCTGGAAACATATGCATTGTCAAAAGGAATGACAGTTGACAGGCAAATAGACGAGCCACTTGTCCTGGTCAACTAAATGTAGTTATATTGCAACACGTGAAACAAACTTGTTGTCCAATTAGATACGATGCATTTTATTTCATTTTATCAATATTTATCATAATTCAAGAAAACAGTTGCCAGAAATAACACGCTGTCCCAGAAAATTACTTGTTTTTGTCATGCAGACACTTTGGTTATTGCCTGGTAATATCGTATCAGAAAGAAAATTGTTAAAAATAATAATAAACTATAATTATTTTACGCACCTGCCTTAAGCGTTAGGTAGATTTTCATATTTGCTTGAATATTTTAACAAGATCGGAATTAAAAATAATGTGCTTCAGGTAAGGCGAAGAAGCAAACGCTTAGACATAGAAACGAAATACAATCATCGGAGAATTAAATCTGAACGGGATTACTACCTATTTTGTGTTTGATACACAATGTTTTCCTTCTAATAGACTTTGAAGATAACTTTCGAATTTAAACTATACAATAATAGGCATCTTCGTTAAGTGTGAATATGTTTTAATACAATTTGATGGACAAATGTACTTGCGATTTAGAAATGTTTACAATTGGTCTCTAAGACTAATCACCATATACACAATGAACATAATCAGTACCATTGATTTTGTCATGAAAAAGCAATAAATGTTTTAATAAAAATGAAGTAAGATGTTCACCAGTTTGAATTACCTTGAGCCAAATTTGTATTTTAAGTGTTGTATCAGGAAGTTTGAATAATTTTTGTTTTTCTTAAAAAAACTAAATCAGATATTTTCTGTAGTATGCTGTTCCCTAGGTCGTGTAGCATTTTAAATTAATCACGCCCACATACAGAGAATTCCTATTTTTGTACACGCAGCATAGTAAGGTATTTTTAAACTAAATGCGCGCGACCAAGCCACGTGTCCTTTAGTTTGGAGGTCATTTTTGTGTCATCATCAGCGTTATCCGCCATTGTAATTATAAACCGGCAATTTCTTTAAAATGTGCATCCTTATTATTATCAAGATAAGGCTTGTATTCTATGAGGCTGAAGGGCGCTGACGTGAATAATTATGTTAACTTTTCTTTGCGGAAATCCCCATCATGGTTATTTATAGATTTGGAGTAGTATACACGTTTTGTGGCGTTTAACAAATAAGGAAGTGTTTTAAATTTTCTGACTTTCAAACTTTTGAATGCCATGTTTTGAGATACGTTTCATTTACACCGTATATTTGACATCAGATATTTAATTGATAATTTGTAGTCTTTAGAAAACAAATTCTTCGAAAACTCAGTAACCACGCAGTTTGTTTGGAACTTCTGTATACACTTGTTTGAACAAACAAATATTTTTTGTTAGAAAGCTTAAAACTTCCCCATTTAATGCTTTCAAAGATAAAATTCTCAGACAAATAAAAAATAATTGATGTTTATTGGCGCCGTTCTTGCGAGCGGAATGCTTTTTATGGTGACGATAGTGTAGGAGTCGATAACACGATGTCGCTGTTGTTCTGTGAAACCCTTTTCAGATAAAAGAGAACCGAGTGTCTGTTTTTTAACATTGTAGCTTGCAACAATAAATCTTAGCTTGCATATTAAAAACAACAACAGGCACTAATAGGAATTCGCAGCCGTTTGGTGAGGTCTTGTTTAATAAAAGAAACCGAGTATGCCGTTGCAAGAAATGCAGCTTGTAATTACATATGTAGCAGACAACAAGGAAGACAAAGAAGTAGCAGTTTGTCTAGTTCACATCAAAGTAACTGTTCGCTATTCTAAATATTTATTATTCTAAAATGTAATGAATCGTCAGTATAATTAGAGTGTTTAGTCCACAGGATAGATATCTTCTTGTTTACACTATACGCTCTCTATTGCACATTGGATCTCGCATTTGTACTCTTTCTTGTATATTTAGGATAACAATTATTTCTTTGTATTCGTTGCAAAGACAAAACCGCGCAATATAGTAACCATCTGGTTTAAGCCCATTGATTCATGTTACGAAGTTGTCAACAGCGATGCGGCAAGAGTTTATTCATTCAGTCCACCACAGCTGTGACAAATTGTTATAAGTAGCTTGATAGCGGGTGATATGTCCGATATGAAATTAATATTTAGAATCAGCTGCGTCCCGGTTTATTGAACTTCTTTGTCTAGAGAACCCTTACTCGACTTAGTAATAATGTTCCTACCAATATAGTATTTGAATATGATAGAGTTCTACTGACATATTTAAATCTAACTATTTAATAAATTGGAATTATGCTCTTAAATGCCTCGTTTATCAATGTCATACGTTTCAATCTCAATGTTATATACATATTATAACTATATAAAGATAATTATATATGCTTTGATTTGGTTTTGGTTCCGCAGCGACACAATTATGGTCATTACAGAGATTGCCATCTTTTGTTGGTTTTGGAAGTTGTATTCTTACCTACAACTCTACCTATCATAGTTAGAAAGTGCATGTTAAAGAATTTGTTTTCTTAACAGTTGCAAAACAAACCAATAACAAAAAAATATGATAATTAAATAATTCGTAAAGTCATAAATTTAACAAATACTTAATAAAAGTCCAATGTCCTAAAGATTTTACATTTAAAAGTTGCTAGAAAAACAGAAGAGCAATAAGCTATTTATGACACCTTTTAAAGTAAACACTACCATTAAAAAACATACATGAACATCGTCTGACTACAGCTTTCTTAAAAAGAATATATATGACAAAGTCGTATGAGCGTTACAACATATACCAAAATTTGAAAAGGCACTATTCACGTGCAAGCAAAATGTAAAAATAAGAACAATTCTGTCAGAAGTCATTTAACAAAAAGAGCAAACCCGACAGTTACCGCCCTAGAGAGATCAGTCGTCAATATGGACCGACTAGGGTGATTAAACCGGTTTAACAGAGCTCTAACCACGCACTTCTTGAAGTGCAAGCAATAAAATGAAAACCGATCTATTTGGAAAAACAACAAACGTCCAAGCGCTGACGTTTTCTTTGACAATTTATGACAAAAGTAGTGACGTCAGTGAAATATAATGTCCAAATAGTGTTTAGAAGAGAAAGGCATTATTTCAATTACTACACAATAGAACTACACAAACAAATGTTGATTGTAATTAAAATTTTTGAACCAAGAAAACAATGACCAGAAAAGAGTAAATGGTTGTAGCATCCTGTTCATGTGAAGATGGAATTGAGGAACCAAAGTCCAATGTCCATCAAATGAAATACACGTAACAATCCTTATAGGATGAATTAAATGACAACATAGATTATATGCACGTTTTTTAGCACTTATCATTTGTAAATTAGGAATTTCTACATAATAAGAGTGGACCTGTTTTTCTAAAAAAAAACAAAAAAAAAACAAAAAAAACAAAAGAAGAAACAAAACAAATGCACAGAAAGCAACAACAACAAAAACATACCAAAAGCAAGCAAATAGCAAATAGCAAAACAAAACATACAAACAATAAATAAAAAACAACACTTCTACAACACCAGTGCTTGCTAATATTGTCAGTTGGATTATAATCCTGGTTTTGCCCCTCCCTAAATTATAAAAAAGAGACATAGTGTTTTTGATTGTATCAGGGAATCATCCCCAGAAACAAAGGCTCTGATGAGATGGTTTATTAGACAGGGGAGATTGAAGTAGTGACACAGATGGAAGATAACGTGGCTAACTATCTAACTATACCATCCTTAACTGAAAAAAACATGTTTCGCTTAACTAGCTGTCAACAGCAACACTTGAATCGTGAATTCCTTAGCAACATATTAACAATTATAATTAGATTACACAACTGGAATGACTAGTTATCGACAACTAAAATCTAATTAATTACCCCTGTAATTTCTAATGATTCTATTACAATTAATGCAATTTTCACCAGTTCCAAGCAACATTCTTACGTACATAAAGACTTTCATTGTAACAGATATATCCATTTTCGTGTCATGATTTCAGCTAGTAAGAAAATTTTGCGAAACCATAAGACATCATTAATGCGAGAGAGAAAGCCTTCCAACCTATAGATGATGCTGTAAATTAGAAGCTATTCGAAAAGTACAATCAACCTGGCATTGAGCTCGTATGTTCAAGTACTTCTTATTTTTGTCTCTTACCATGTATAACAGCCGGAAATGGCAAAATTTTTGCAAAACATTTGATACTTTGGGAGATTGTAATATTGTTTTGCTCTTTTCCAATATTTCTAGGCACAATACTTGCAATATTCCGCCCATTTTCCTTAAACTACAACAGATAACGACATTTCATGAATCTATACATGGTGTCTCCAATGCAAGCAAGAAAGGAAACCGTAAAGTAAGGATTGCATGTGACCAGACCAGATGACGAACGTTAAAATATTGGGAAGAAAAAATGGCGAATAAACCGGCCTTTAGCAGTGATATTATATTGCATAAATATTCTAATTAGGTAGCGTCATAGCTTATTACCTGCTAATAAAAGTAAACACATAAAGAAAAGAAAACAAAAGAAACCAAAGAAACGGGAAACGATTTCAGTAGATAGTGTGTCATCTTTTCGACATACCTTTCGTATGATATTGAAATTGAAATTGTGTTCTCTTTTTACTGGAATCAGTCTTTTTAAAAATGTACAAAAATATTAATCAGTATATCAACCTTTATTGTGCAATTTTGCTGAACATTTGCTATATTGTTTCATTGCTTTAAATTAACTTAATGATACAATGCAGCGATACAATTATGCCATTATAGAGACTCCCAGCTATTGTATTTCTGCAAGAAGACCTCAGACGAAAATCTGTCTCGAACCACTGGCGCACCGTTGTTCAGCTATACGATATCACAACAAGAAACGTGTTACCCAGAATGGTAACTTGAACATGAACATGCGTAGTCACAGGCCATGATGTTAAAGAAGCAGCAAGTCGGCCATTGTATCCACTTGGTCACGTGGATTATTGGCGCCAGTCTGGAAAGCGGTGCCTCTTATGTAATGCATTTTGACATTATTGTAGCTGCCAAAAGAAGAAATCGTAGCTGTTCTGTGAGACCTTTTTCAGAGAAAAGAACTGGGTATTCATTTTTTTACATTGTAGCTTGAAACAATAATGTGTAGCTTGCATTTATAAAAAGTAGTTGACATTTATAGGAATTAGCAGCTGTTTGGCGAAGAATTGTTTAACAACACCCCCACCCGCCGCCCCGGGTACGAGGATACCGATGTTAACAATGCCGCTTGGCAATACAGATGTAGCAGAGAGCCAGGAAAGCAAACAAAGTAGCAAAAAACTTCCCACCAGAGTTATGGTTCGTATCTGTCAAATGTTTATGTAATTAATCGACAGTGTAAGTGAGAGAGTTTAGTTCCCAGGATAGTCATCTTTTTGTTTCAAGCGCATGCTCTCTACGGCGCCTTGCATGTCTCACATTCTAGCTCTTTTTTGTACTTACTATTCGAATGATACTATGTAACCGCACTGCTGGGAGTGCAACATCAACATAAAATAATGACTTCATAACTGAGACAAAATTAAGTAAATGCAATCTGATGAAAAAAGCAACTTCAAATGAAAATTAGACATATTTAACATGCCTATGTAAAGTTTATGAAAATACCATAAAACACAAAAAACAACAACAAAGAAGCAAAACAACTACAAACAATAAATGTAAAAACTTACACATTACTTACACTTCGATAATAGAAATTGCAGGTTTATTTGCACAGTTAAAATGTGAATAAACAAACAAACAATCAACCAGCAAGTTCAGATTTGCAAAAATTCTGCGCCCGTAATATTTATTGTTTTCTATTCTCGAGTATTGCCTTTATGTCATTTTTTTCATTTTAACATTTATCGACAATGTTTAAACTGACAACATTTTTAAAGAGTTACAATACTTCATAAACGTCCGACTTTATGAACCAGCATGGAACCTATTTATGCACACCAGTGTATACAAAGTGTCTAAAAAGCCACATACACTCGGTTAACAATGGCAAAGGAATAACAATACCCTGTATTTATAATTAATATAGATTTGTACTGGATTGTGGATCGGTAAATACTGAACTGGCTTTGCATCGAAAATTACCTTGTTAAAATGATCTGTTGTTTTCAATGTGTTTTCAGTGTTTGTTTACTTTCATTAACCCTGGTTAATAAAAGCAAATTTACAAGTCTAGTTTGAGTCTAGTTGCGACTGAAAGAACGCATCGATCAAATGCGCCTGGAAGCTGGCATCAACAAAAAATGGTTCTTTTCTTTAATTCATTTCTAGCTGGGACACATTTTAATAAAATAGATTACTTTATGCCACCTTGGGACACCTGGAAGGGGGATATTAATTATTAACATCAGCTGAGTCTCTGTACAATAAATTGTTTTAGAAAATTTGTCCTTTCTTTGTACGCTTTTGTTTTTTGCATGTTAGTTCTAGCCGGTGTGTCAACGTTGGTGTCTTGAATATTTCGAATAATGTCGTTTCGAAGTAATAACTAATAAAAAACACTTTACAAGCTGAAGAAAAGAAATTAAATTGACAGCACAATAGAACAAGTAAAGCTGTACTAATTGATCCTGTGTGACATTGTTGTTCATGTTCTCCTTCAATGTGAGGGGCATACAAATGTGACTATGAGCATGCATTAAACTTTCTGTTTGTTACTGCCTATCGCACTTTATTTAATATATAGAGTATCTGACACGAGTTGTCATTTAATACAAACTTTTATTAAACGAGTGATAGTAAGCGAGCCTATCGCGAGGTTACTCTCATTTTTCCTTGACAACTTTTATAAATGTTTGTATGAAATGAAAACGAGTGTCATATTCTTTTTATCATATGATTATTATCGTTAATGTAAAATTTAAAAACAATACTTGTTGAAATAGTGGTATGGAACGAAAGCTGTATTACAAGAGTGTAATAAAACAAAATACGTAATGGGTGTATAGCCTAGAAAACAAGCGGAATCATGTGATACGTCAATTAATTGGATTCCCTTAAGCAACTTCATCCATTATGTCATCTCTATGTTTTATTGATAACAAATAGCGACATTGCAGGAAACGATACGACCTAATTACAAGCTAGAAAGCCAACCGTAAAATAGTGAACGTTTTATATGCTCTCCTAGTTATCTGCATCCTTAGTCACTGGGCTATCTTATAAAGTATATATAGAAGGGTCTGTGTTTTTGTTCAGTTAACCAAGAAGTTCGACTCAGACCTGTGACCATATTCTTAGTCGATAGTTTATTTAGCCACATGGCAGCGATACAACTATAGTGACAATGGCAATGTTCAGTGAACTTTCACCTCTTAATGAAAAAACCCAGTGCTACGAGTGCGCTCAGTCATTAAAAATAAACAAACACTGGTTGGCCAGACAATTAGGAAATATTTGACTATGTTTAAATAAGGTATCGTGAGGTTCTTTGTGTCATGTACCTACCTAAATAAACTGTGACCCGTTTGCTTTTAAAATAATATATAACAAAATATGGTGAAGCATAAACAAGTACTTTTTCTTTTGGAATTTGCGTTTCATTCGAGAGAGATATATTGTCAAAGATTTCATCTAAAACCAATCATAAAGATATCTCTAATCTTTTATGACAGCATCAACCAGGGCACTTATTCACAATAACCATTACACTTTCCTTCTTGCATCTTGCAAGATAGTTAGTTCAAGCTCATCCATCAAATAAAGGCTTGCGGCAATGTGCTTTGTAGCCGGATTCCCGCTTGTTGATATTTTCTTGAGCAGAAGCAAGGATGTAAAATTGATAAACGGTGTAAGCATCGACCTTCGGATTTTATATCATATTTTATGTAAGGTTTTAATAAGATAACCTGGTGTATAATTTCCTTTGAGATTTGGAAGACACAACATAACATGACACATAGAGGATATTTACCTGTGAACATTTATTTTTAGATAATATAAATTCTCGAAGCTTATGTAGTCTGAATCTGTCTTATATATTAAAAGATATGATTTACAAAACCCAATCTTATCGAAGGCATCCATTTGCATATGCTCTTAGAAAGTGCAAATAATGTAAAATACACTGTAAAATAAATAAAAAGGAGCAGTTTTCCTTCGGAACGAAGAAGTTGAATAATAAATTCTATGATTGTTTTATAACGAAATTGTTCTAAAAAGAATCAAATAAATGACTTTAAAAATATTTTTAGGAATGCAGACCGTACTAAAATGTAAATATCGTAAAAGACATATAGAGGGAGGTTAACCTATATATGTGACATAATATATTTTATACATCGTTTAAATAGAAACATTTGTTTTATCGACATAAGGTGTTTTTCGCATATGCTTAACAGTGGCGTTTTGATACGGACATGTGTTTTGAATATCATGCTTTGATCACTAGTAATTGTACGTTTAAGCAAATTTCACATTGTACCAAAGGGCATTATCTATGTAAACTAAACTTCGAGATACCACATACGTACACACGTATAAACAGGTTCAGAATACTTGAACACTCTTGTAACTAAAGAAGTTTTGGAAGGTTAGAAAAAGGACAGTTTCGCAACGTTGAAGATTTAATGTTTTGATAACAAGTATGATCATACCTGTACTTGCTCTTAAAATTGCGTTTCCCATTTTTCTGTTATCCAGAATAAAAGTAGACTTCAGTTTTAAATACAAAAACTTGTAACAGGTAAAGTGAAACTGAAGTAAGTTCTTAATATATAGAATGTTAAAAAATCCTTAAATGGCAGTCTGTATATATATTGCTAAAACGACTTCGTATATTTTTCGTTTAGTTTTCCGATATGAAACAATAGTACAAAAAATATACCACAAAGATTGAACGGAGAAGATGAAGCATTGTCTCTATGGTGATTGTTATCTTATTTTCCTGTAGACAAATGACGCAGAGACTATTAAAGGCACAGTGACTGACGTACATACCCATATAATCAGCTTACTATGTGATTGACATACCTAGGGGGCTGTTAATGCTGCGAAGGATCGGTTGACATGTGCTTCATGGTTGTTTCCAATATTTGTTTTATTCTTGGCCTGCTTAGTATGAAATGATTTGGGTAAGTAGTGCAGATCCAGATTAGCCAGCTAAAGTATAAATATTAGTCACGTTATGTTACGCCAAATCGTGTCTGGAACCATGTATGTAGATACAAAGCTTGCAATATGTCCGCGCTCGTAACAACTGCTCGACAACATCTAAAAATTCGGAAACTTCCTCAACCTGTATTAAACGCTATAAGTCCAAGATTCGGAAAAAGGACAACTGTTCTTGCTGTTTTAAAGAAAGAAACGGACACTATTCGCTTAAGGATTTATATTTATTTGTTGTCCACAAACACGCGTGAAAAGCCGGAAAAAGGAAAGAAAAAGGACATTTCATTTTTTGCCGCCCATTCGGCATTTTTAAAACCACGATGATAAAGCTGTTTTGTACTTGTACAGAAAGTCTTGATCAGCATATAGCAAAAAGAAACGTCGTAACGGTTTGAGTTAAGGAATTAAAGAAATAAAAGTGTATATTTTTATATTTTATTGGGATAGGGGCTACTACCATCAACCTTGACCCACCCTACCCCTAAACGGTGTATGGGCATGGTTCTTACACTTGTTAATCCTGTTACATTTAGATTAACAATTATGTGCAATGCCGATGAAATCCCTTCATTAGTTGCTTCAGAAACTATAAATTTGCACACATTATGACATTTAAACTCTTAAGTGTGACCTTGACAGTTGAGGTAGGGCCATGGTTCTTGGATGCAAAACTCATTTTCATTAAGGGGAATATTCTTTTATGCATGTAAGCTGATGTATCATTTTTAGGAAGTGAACTTAACTTCTGAAGCGACATTTTGTCATTTTTGATCATTTATACACTAGGTGTGACCTTCACATTGGTGGCTGGGCCATAGTTCTTGGACAAGACACTCCGTCATATTAAATGAACACTTGTGTGAAGATATGTCCTAATAATTGCTACTGTGATGTCAGGCAACTATGTTAAGCTTCAAAACTCTACATTGAACTGTTACTGAGAAACTACAACTTTGACAAAAACTTAATGAAAATAATAAGTGAAAAAGAGACATAATTATGGCAAGATAGAGTCAGGGGTTATGAAACTTGTCCTGATAATTGCTACTGCGATGTCAGACAACTATGTTAAGTTTCAAAGCTCTACCTTGAACAATCTCCGAAAAAGGGGCATTCATTTGGCAAAATAGAGGCAAGGTTATGAAACTTGTCCTGAAAATTGCTACTGCGATGTCAGACAACTACGCTAAGTTTCAAAATACTACCCTGAACGGTTACTGAGAAAAGTCAACTTTGACAAAAAACTTAATGAACTGTTGACAACCCGCCCAACGACATACCCCAATCTAATAACCAGGATTTTCCTAAAGAAAACCTGGTTAAATTAGCAAGACGTCAGAAAACAGACATAAAATCAAACTGATGTAAAAGCAACGTGTTAATTCTTGGCAGGAATTCGTAGCCCATATTGTTGAATTATATATTATAAATAGGAAGTTTTGACATCATAGCAAAACAACGACATTGCAAGGACATCTCCCGCATGTGACACTCCGTCCTGTCTTAACAATAAGGGTCGGTACTGCGAGGTCATAATCGGGTTTTGATAAAAGCATCGCCACACAATTATCAGCAGCTTTGACATACATTTCTGTTCTGATCAGATTCTAGGGAATGGTCTTAATAAACAACTCATGGCAAAGAATTGAAGAATTTATGTAATTTGCAAAGCTATAACGAACAACAGATACGCTTTTTTGAAATTATGAAAAGAACAAATGACCGTGTTCGTGATTTGCATGTTATGTCATATGTTAATAAACTTTAACGACCGTAATGAAATGAAATAGAAATACTAAAGGACCAAAACTGTATATTGGAGACGGGTTCTTTGCATCGGCTTTAAACTCTTTCAGATGTCGGGTTTCTTATTTCATCATATTTCCGTCATACAGGGTTCATTAGTAGTATATAGAAACATAACGCAGTGCACATTTCATGTAAGTTACATCAAATTAATGATCACAAACAATAAAATTAGTGTCATTAGCAACACAGAATGTTTGTATACCTGGCTCCTGTAATATCCGTGGCACACTAGAACTAATGAAAAATCAATGCACAGAATTCGAGAATATCCTCGTTATTGCATGTCATTTTGGCTACATCCACACACTGTGAGTTGTTGTGGTGACAACAACTGTAAAACAGACCCATTAAACTTTTTTCAGATTATATATTTTGTAATTCAAAGTTATAAGTTGTAATTTAAACGTAACATAAACTATTTATTTATTAAAGTTCATTAAGTGCATTTATATGCGTAACGTTGTAATGTTGTTAATGCTCACTGTGTGCATTGTGCGCTATATATATGATGACGCTTGTTCTAATAACAATTTGAAAATTAAAAAGATTTGATAAATAAAAACTTTAATTCACTAAAGTTTACTTTAATGCCACCACTCCCAGCGTACGTACATTGTTACTTGTGTGAACTACATTACCTTGGATAAACAGTTTCCCCGCAATATGTTGCATTCCTCAATAATCAAAGGCAAATAGAAGTTGTTTACTACCAAAGAACAACTAATACATCTTAATACATCTTTACTGGTACAAACATACTTTATTTTATATATATAGGGCTACGCAACAAGTTCTAACAGCTCAACAATTTGCCCTTCCCTAAAAGTCTGAGATCAACGTGTTATGAAAATGTCTTAATCTTTTGGCAATATAGAATATATAGAATAAATAAATACATAAACTTAAGAGAATCTGCTGGAGGCGTTAATATATTTATGAATATAATTACTAACAAGCACTTATCCCTTATAAACATTTTCTAACTCATACAATACCATATCTAATGCTATTGGAATGTACTTTTTGATTTCATAAAATAGAACAACTCTTTGATATTTTGATTGAAACTTAACCACAAACAGTGTGGATCTTAATCAAACTGATGTCAATAGGCATTTACTCATCTTAGTTTATACTTTAAGTTACAATTCAGTCTTGATTAGAATTAAAAAAATAATTCCGAAATTCAAGTTCTGATTAGATCTGTGGTCAAAGAGAAGTTTCGGTTCATGGCTAATCATGTTCGAATATTTCCCGAAATTTTCCGATTAATTTAATCTTAAGCAATGCCGCTGGGACTTAATTCTCTTTACTAGTCTCGAGTTCGCAGACTAGTTAGTTAAAGCCAAAAATACAAGCGTGTTCCTTCTGATTAAATCTTTGCAGACTATAGGCTCATTTCAAGAAGTCATTCAGTAATTTAATAAATTTTACAAGGCATTCGTACGCAAACTATATTTCGGCAAACACAAAGGCCTTAATAGAACACATCATTACGGTTAAGAAGACTGCGGTCTTGCTATGATAACAGCAAGCTATAAAGGCTGCCATAAAGGAAATAATTTGTGGAAGGAATGACATGCGTTTGTACATGCATGCTGCAATATGAGTAATACAATTTGTTTCATAAAGAATATGCACATATTGTATGAACGCAGCTACTATCAGCACATTGATTGAATGCAACATGTTGTTAACAATAACAGTAAAAACATGTATTACTCAAGATAAATTCAAGCTGTCACAAATTGTAAAGGGCTTACATTATGCATTACAAATTAATGGCATAAACAGTTTACTGAGCCCAAGTAGTAAATAACTTTATATATTTAGACGTGTATAGAACATAGTTTTTATGGGACCTGCAAAAGTGTAGCAAAGTACACGGGCAGTTTTAAAATACTATCGAAAATAATTATTATTACAGATAATTTGTTTATGACTTATTGTTCAATAATTATTATACCAGATAATTTGTTTATGACTTATTGTTCAATAATTATTATTACAGATAATTTGTTTATGACTTATTGTTCAATAATTATTATTACAGATAATTTGTTTATGACTTATTGTTCAATAATTATTATTACAGATAATTTGTTTGACTTATTGTTCAATAATTATTATTACAGATACTTTGTTTATGACTTATTGTTCAAGTTGAGTAAACAGCTGCTTGCCATTAAATAGTGTAAACCTTCTGTTTGTCACTGAGAAGAATAGTATTTGCTTTAAAGCCTTTTATTTGTCCATTAATGGCCCACGACATTCACTTTTACTGTTTCCAGCAGGCACGAAGCAAGTCCAATAATAGTTGTTTTTCTTTTACGAAAAACATTATAACACGTAAAAGTCGACTTAACATCCCATGCTTTCGTTGGTATTTCTCACAGTGTTATTGAAGAAGTTGTCTTGTGGTACCATTATTTTGTTGTGTATAAAAGACTGTGTTAATTTTCTCGTAAGACCCACATTGTTGTCTGACTTATTATTTTTAGTTTATTATTTCTATTTTTGACATTCATTTAACGTATCAGGTTCTAAATAAGTTGGACACTTTGGTTCCCAATACGGGTAATTCAGCTTATGATTTACGGTGGCTATTATAGAACAATAACAAGATTCGATTAACATCGGAAATATCCAACCCGCACTAAAAACAGATTGGTAAAATCATTTGTGAAAATTTATTACTAAATTTATAAGAAACTTAAATATGACAAAATGTTCTTCTCCTTATTAAAGAAATATTTGATTAAATTTACTGTATAGAAATATGTTATAAAAGTTATAAGAAAGACAGAAGATCACGAGTTATTACTGTAAATTATGTAAAACTATTAAACAATTCAACAAGAACACGACAAAGCAAAGGATTATAGGTCTGAAGTACAAGCATAAGTTATGGAGCATGAAACGACTGACGATCAAGTCACAAGTGCGAGTTGTCGAAGCAAGATTATTATGCTACAAAAACAGCAAGGTACAACGCCAGAACTGACAATGCGACCTGAGCCATCTCACCCATATGTACAACAACAAAACACTTTATCATCTATGCAAGTGTACAGAAATTCTGAAGAATAGTAAAGAAGATGTCCGAACAAGAAATTCTATAACAAAGCGCAAACAATGAATGTACATCTACACACCAATACCACTCTGCCATGAAAATATGAAGAAATCCTAATGAATAAAGATGTTAGCTGCACGGGAAACTTCTAACGTTCAGACGGACGGACGAAGCTTACATTAACAGATTAATTAATTAATATGTTTTTTTCGGGCGTATAAAAATAAGAACAACAATATGACAGCCATTTTAAACAGTTAGAAGTAACCAGTTGTCAATAACTTTATGCAGTTAAATTATCACAGGATACCTGAAAAAAGGAATATTAAGGAAAGATTTTTCTTATAATTAAAACAAGACTGCACATTACTTCTTTCTTCTAATGTTGTCGGTTGGAAGAAAAAATCCACGTTTTGTCCAAAAAACTTCCTTCTTGACACAAATGGACATAGTGTGTCAGATTGCATCAGTTAAATATCATTCATGAAAGCATACATTAATGAGCTGATTTATAGGATGGCAGAAGTAGTGACGCATAGAGAATATAAACTCGGCTATATATACCATTCTGTACGTATATTTGTTCCATTTATACTTGCTATCACGTTGCGTCAAGTGCAACGTTTCAACCCCCCTCCCCCCACCCCACACACTACTTGAGGTGATACATTGTAACTTTTTGCCACATGTGAACACTTTTAATCAGATAACGGAGTGCTACACTACTTCAAACTGACATCTATTAACTGAAGTGGGCTTATTTAATAATTACTTTATGCCAAGTAAATTCTGTTGTAAAAGGTACAGAGGCAGGTTATAAGCATTGTTTCAGGGACTTTCCACTGGGGTTAGATACCCAGAATATGTCATTTGTTAGATAGAGATTATGTAGTTTTATCAACAAAATTTACTCGATCATGTCAAATGGCCTTTAAGTAAAAAAACAACTAAAGTTATCCAATGGCTCAATAGTGTGCAGATACAGTCGAAATGCTAAGAGTAAGACATCATTGTATTTTTGTCACAGTTTAATATCTGGTGGATATCCGTGTTGAAATAAACTATTTTAAACACACATTAAGTATACAAATAGCATTGATGCGAAACATAAAAGTCCGCCATCGAGATATTATTAGATAGGGGTACATTTTGCCTAATAAGAAACCCTCGAAACAACATTAAACCTTTTAGCTGTTAAAACATTGCAATGATCGAAAATGACCAACAAAGACAGGCATAGACCAGCAGTTCTGGAAATATATAAAGAGTAAATAATTGTGTATTAAGAATATTTTATGGATAGTTGATTTGAATGATGATTTATTTATTAAAACAGGACTTGCATATTTATTAAATGAGATGTTCTGTTAAATAACAATGTAAATGTTGCGTGGTAAACTTTACCAAAAGTTTTCATTTCTTGTTGTTTATACGCAAATAAAAAACTATTAGATCTAAAGAAAACCGGTAAAGATCTAATTGTTTTTTTTTATTTGCTTATATACATATATATTTCGATGAAATGTCTACATTGTTCAATACTCGGACTGAAAATTTGGCTACAGCTAGTTTCAAGCAAACATCGAAAAAAACAACTGATGCTGCAATTTTTAGTAACTGGAACTGTAAAATTACAGACTTACAGGTCTGTCAAGTTTAAATAATATTTTACCTCGAACATCCAATAGCAGTTAATGGACGTATCACTTTAAATTCTTCCACACTTTATTAAATTCCCATTTTCCATCGTGTCGCATTTCATAAAAGCCTCGAAAAGAATTCTGTATAAAGGAGGATGGACGAAGGGGACATTTATTCTGACATTTCGTATGATCTATAACCGTGGATAATCATGGCCTTTTGTAATCTATAACAGATGTATAGCGCAATGTATGTGTTTGCCAAACATAATTTGGAAAATTTGATATAAATTGTCAAAACCTTTTCAAGTTCCGGGAAAAATTCTAGCAAAACTTATTCGTTCAACGACTTTAACCTGTGTGTATTTTTATGCCCTGTTTTACAGAACTTGGCGACACCCTGAAAACCAATACGATCTCATTACCAGCGAGAAAGGAAGCCGTAAAGTGTAGATTGTCGGAAGACAACCGGAGGATCTGACATCAGAGTCACGTTAATAGGGCGAGAACAATATTGGCCTTTGTTAACTTTTAGAAGGTTTCAAATGTTTCGTCATTGTAATGTGTTTAGAAGATGGATTCCATTTGATACAAAACCTCGAGATACCATTTGAAATAAAAACTCAAAATACTATTTGAGGTAAAAACTCGTTATAGCATTTGAGGAAAAGACACAAGATACCATTTAAGATAAAAATCGAAATACTATTTGAGGTTAAACTCGAGATACTATTTGAGGTAAAATCATCTCGAGATACTATTTGAAGCAAAACTCGAGATACTGTTTTGAGGTGAAAATTCAAGATACCATTTGATGTAAAACTCGCGATAACATTTGAGATAGAAACTCGAGATACTATTTCAGATAATACTCGAGATATTATGTGAGTTAAAACTCGAGATAGCATTTGAGGTAAAACCTCGAGTTACTATCTGTGGTCAAACCTCGAGTTACTATCTGAGGTAAAACCTAGAGTTACTATCTGTGGTCAAACCTCGAGTTACAATCTGTAGTCAAACCTCGAGTTACTATCTGTGGTCAAACCTCGAGTTACTATCTGAGGTAAAACCTCGAGTTACTATCTGTGGTCAAACCTCGAGTTTCTATCTGTGGTCAAACCTCGAGTTACTTTCTGAGGTAAAACCTAGAGTTACTATCTGTGGTCAAACCTCGAGTTATTATCTGTGGTCAAACCTCGAGTTACTATCTGAGGTAAAACCTAGAGTTACTATCTGTTGTCAAACCTCGAGTTCTTATCTGTGGTCAAACCTCGAGTTACTATCTGTGGTCAAACCTCGAGATACTTTCTGTGGTCAAACCTCGAGTTATTATCTGTGGTCAAACCTCGAGTTACTATCTGTGGTCAAACCTCGAGTTACTATCTGTGGTCAAACCTCGAGTTACTATCTGAGGTAAAACCTCGAGTAACTATCTGTGGTCAAACCTCGAGTTACTATCTGTGGTAAAACCTCGAGTTACTATCTGTGGTCAAACCTCGAGTTACTTTCTGAGGTAAAACCTCGAGTTACTATCTGTGGTCAAACCTCGAGTTACTATCTGAGGTAAAACCTAGAGTTACTATCTGAGATCAAACCTCGAGTTACAATCTGTGGTCAAACCTCGAGTTACTATCTGTGGTCAAACCTCGAGTTACTTTCTGAGATAAAACCTCGAGTTATTATCTGTGGTCAAACCTCGAGTTACTATCTGTTGTCAAACCTCGAGTTACTATCTGTGGTCAAACCTCGAGTTACTATCTGAGGTAAAACCTCGAGTAACTATCTGTGGTCAAACCTCGAGTTACTATTTGTGGTCAAACCTCGAGTTACTTTCTGAGGTAAAACCTCGAGTAACTATCTGTGGTCAAACCTCGAGTTACTATCTGAGGTAAAACCTCGAGTTATTATCTGTGGTCAAACCTCGAGTTACTTTCTGAGGTAAAACCTCGAGTTACTATCTGTGGTCAAACCTCGAGTTACTTTCTGAGGTAAAACCTCGAGTTACTATCTGTGGTCAAACCTCGAGTTACTATCTGAGGTAAAACCTCGAGTAACTATCTGTGGTCAAACCTCGAGTTACTATCTGTGGTCAAACCTCGAGTTTCTATCTGTGGTCAAACCTCGAGTTACTTTCTGAGGTAAAACCTTGAGTTACTATCTGTGGTCAAACCTCGAGTTACTATCTGAGGTAAATTCTCGAGTTAATATCTGAGTTAAAAACTCGAGATACTATTTGAAAAAACATAGAACAATTGAATGCTGCATTTTATCTGGAACAGTAAAATTACAGACTTACAGGTCTGTCATGTTGAAATAATATTTTAGCTCGAATCTCCAATGGCAGTTAATGGATATATCACTTTAAATTCTTCCACACTTTATTTAACTCTCATTTTCCAGCGCGTCACATTTTGTAAAAACCTTGAAAAGAATAATAATGTGTAATAAAAGATGCACGAAGTGGACATTCAATCTGACATTTCGCTTAGTATTATCTATATCCGTGGATTATCATGTCCTCCTGCCATCTACAACATAAGTATAGTGCAATGTATGTGTTTGCAAAACATAATTTGGAAAATTATAACCATTTTAGATTAAACTCGAGATACAATTAGAGATAAAAATACATATATAAGAAAGTATTTCCTTGCTTATGAGTGCCTGACATTATCTTGCATGGAATTAGAAATAGAGCGAAAAAAGACGTATTCAAATTTTATGGTATTCACTTGCAAGTTAATTTGCAGACAGCTTGATTTGCTGTTGCCATACACATTGGGCAAGCTTGACTTTCAAATAAGAATATGTATGACAAAGTCCAATGAACATTGCAACATATAAAAAAATGAAAAGACACAGGACCAAGGTATTCACATGCACGCCAATGGTAAAAGTGAGATAAAAAATCTGTGATGAGTCATTTAACAATAAGAGAAAACCCGACAGTTACCGCCTTGGAACGACTTTATGTCACCTTCACGAGGAAAGTTTGCCAGTCAGAAGAGGACAATGCGAAAAACACACTGTCATTATGTAATTTCAATAAAAACCTTCACTTTTTTATATTTTTTTTTACATTTGTAAATAGTCTTAAATCGGTAGCGAATCTTTTATAAGAATGTTAATATAATGTAAAGCATTGCTTACTCACGATGCGGTACCATAAACGTTACATTTACAATGAATGGTTCAGACTTATGACTCGTAGATTCGTGTCCGTCTACAACTTCCAGAGACTATGAACAATACAAATATATACGAATGGTTGTGTTTAACATGATCGTATTTCGCAAAAGTAATAAGAAGCATTAAGTCCAGATGACGATAAAAATGGAAACGTGTGTTTGTTGTTATTGGGCAATGCTGAAGACCATATGAGCAAAAACCATCTGTATTTCGAAATGACATGTATACTTTAGTGCATAATCTTCCTATCAGTGATAAACATTCTGCTTTAATAAACAACATACTTCCTGAAAATGTGTTTACGTTATGCATTCCAGCTAGCAGAATATCTTCTTTTTAAATTTATAGCAGAGGTGGTAAAATCTAGTTAAAACTGCACAAACAAAATTGTTAGACTAATAAAGAAGAACGATACCAGCGCCGACTTTCAGCTATGATATCATTTTTCATTTAACGTTTAGATTAGGTAGGATGACAGCTAATTTGCTACTGGAAGAGTAAGCGTTCACCACAACAGAAAACAAAGAAACGTGATACACTTTTATTCGATAATAAGATGAACATTAATAATGTTGCGCTGTCTACATAGTATGTTCTCTGTTTCTTGGAAATCGTGCCTTCGAAAATATTAAATAGTTTAAATATTAAATACGATATAGTTTTTTATTTATGAAATATATTTTAAAAATGTTATCTTTTAATAGCCATATTTAGGAAGCATAATCGAATCCTGGGGTAAAAAAAAATATTTGAGAAACTCGTCAGGAAGTGCGAGGTTAGAGCTCTGTAAAACCGGTTTAAGCACACCAGTCGGTCCATATTGCCGACTGACCGTTCCAAGGCGTCTTCTGTGGGGTTTGCTCTTTTCGTTAAATGACTCATCACAAATTTGTTCTTACTTTTAGCTTGGCTTGCATGTGAAATACCTTTGTTCTGTGCCTTTTCGGAGTTTGGTATATGTTGCAATGCTCATAGGACTTTGTCATATATTCTTATTATTTTCTTCTGTTTACAGAAATATTTCTAATTAGTTATGCAAATATATAAATTGAAACTAAACAACTAAGCCCTGTTAATGAAAATATACGATTGCTTTGCACACGTACAACACATAATCACCGAAAGAATGTATACCACCGTTTACACACTGTGATTTAATTCGTCACATGTTTGTATTGCATGTGGTCAATTGTCTTTTAAAAGACATGTCAATCAATTCATTAAATGGTTCGGATACTGTTTAATATACAGTGGATATGTTTAAGGTGTAGAAAGAGGGTCACAAATGATTTTGTGACTTTGATTACAGCAGAATAGATTAAATAAGATATGTAGGAAGTTGTCTGTAATAAATAGTGACTTTCGAGTTATTCGCCACTGTGGTTTTTTTAGATTAATTTACGAACGAGCTGAAAATCCTTTGACTTGTAATTAATAATTACTATAAGTACAAAACCTCCCAGCTTTAAAAATATTGCACTATTTTGTCCATGATTCTTTTAAGTTTACAAATCAAAAAGATTGCAAAAAGTATTGTAATACATTAAAATTAAGGGAATGACGTAAGTGGGGGTGGGGTCATTTTATTTTCCATACCACCATAATCAGTTCTAGCCGATGTGTCAAGGATCGTGCATCAAACACTACCAATGATGACATTTCGCACAAATATACGACAGTGATGCACGCTAGAGAACTGCAATAAAAGTTAGATAACAATCGATCAAACGGTTTTAATTATTAGACACTTTATGACATAATCGTTCCTAGTTTCCGTAAATATGCGAGGGACACATGTGTGACTAAACAATATATTTTATTTGATATCATTATCTGAAATATTTTCACAATTATCACAGTAAAAAATGTCAATTTATATGGCGCCCCTATTTCAGCCGATATGTTAACACATGCCATGAAGACAACAAACTGAGACATTGTAAAACGATACGACCTTGTTATGCAAAAGAAGGTAATTTAAACATCAGGTAAGGAGTAGATTCGGTTATATATCAAGTCCAGGAAGTGTTTTTCGTAGGCAAACTTTTTCTATCAACACTACAGACATGAGCTGGAGCGAGGGTATTTGGTTAAAGCTTTAAACTAAAGCAAATACAGAAATGCCACAGAGTCAAAACGATGTGAATGGAGGTCGCACGTTGCCATAGAAACAGGTGATCAAGTAGCGGCGATGACGGACAGACCGAATGGCATCTATATTATTCAAGCTAAGGTTAAAAGGGTGATCGGAATATTCTTGCCTAGTATGACAATGAGATGAGAAAAAATGTAATACCACAACTATGAAATGTTTTTTTTCTTTTTCAAGCATCACATAAGAAAGTAGCTTTTATTAAATAATTCTGAAACATAAATAATTATTTAATCTTTTGAATTTTCATTGTCTCTGAACAAAACAAATATACCAATATTTGAATTTAACTTAACATAACAGACATCATAAATTACCTTTAATGATTATTAACAGTAACAACATCAACAATCTGTATACCAAACATTACAAGTTTAATCTGCCATTTCTCAAGTCTATGATCTGTTAAAAGTTCGGCAGCAAATGCGTTAGTGCATTTCATTTATGTGGTACACGCCCGATGTTATCACGTTCAGCAGACACAAAGATATTAAACGTTTTGATGATCAACGGTGTAGGCATCGAATTTCAGCCGTATCATATGTAATGTAAGTTTTTAATTAGATAAGATGGTATATAATTTTCCGTGGATTTGGGAAAGACACAACAGAACCTGAAACATATGACAAGGTGTTACGTCTTGCATATTTCACTGCACCGTCTATGTACAAAGAATCTGCCTCATCAAAGCGATGATAAGTATTTTGCAATTAGTCAAATTTTTAAAATCGTGAATTCCTCCAAACTCTTTTATACATAGTTTTATAAGGTTGCAAATACTGCAGATTGTGGCAAAAACGAGAGAAAGGATTTTTAAAAAAGAAAGTTACTTACTTGGTAAACGTTTAAACGCTTCTATAAAAATCAAAATACAATGTATACGGCTTTATAAATTAAGAAAATATATGTTTTTAAATATAACGCAAAAAAATCAAAAGTAATGCAAAAATGATTTCATTCAGGTTATAATGTCAGCTCGTCTGGTCATATCATGTTTCAACAGTAGTCAAAGTCCATCGCAAATATTATTTGCACATGGAACCGATGTCAAAATTCGCCCAAATTAAATACATGTCGCGATAGCGCACCAGTGCCAGCGGCTTTTTCATGTAGAGGTTCTTGTCACGGTTGTCATGCTATGAACTTAGACGATTTCATCACTACTCCAATGGCTAGGAAGTGTAAATTATATCACGTTTGATCCTTTCTCAGACCCAGCTGTATTTCCGCTAAACATAGCTTTGAAATCTTGCGTAAAAATGTATCTAATGTATATATGTCTAAATATTTATAGTCTAATTTATTGTTAAACACTACGAAGTACTTATATCGGTTAATATGGTTCATGGGACTCCATACCTCACTGGCTAACTGATGCATACACATTAGTGTCTGGTTCTAAAGAAGATAAGTACGACGTGAATACAAACAGGATTCACGTCATTGAAATCATATTACTAGACAATTTCGCTCAAATCTTGGACACCAAAAATCAATTTTAAGCATGAACTTCCCCAGTTAACATTGCATTGTTTACTTGTATTTCAGAATTGTAATTGTATTTTCAAAGCGCCGGATACATCCTTTGAACAAAAGTGTTTCTCAATAAATATATTTTGGCCACTATCAATTGCTTCTAGTTATGTAATTACGTAATGAGAAGGAAGTTGACTCGTGTTGTGGGACTCACGTGTACTATCACATCAAGTCTCGAGTTTTCATTGTTCCATAAAATGTATGCCACCTGGTCAATTTCAATGAAATCTATGATCAGAGATATTGTCAAGTACTGTGAAAGCACAAAAGTTATTTATGAGATTAATTTTACGTCGGATTGTTTATACAATATTTAACTCAAACTGTCTTCTACCATTATCCATATGTATCTGAATAAACACTATTATAACTAAAGTAATTTTGAAAAGTTATGAAAAAGACAATTCAGCAACGTTGACGCTGTTAAAATTGCATTTTCCCAGGTTTCTGTTATCCAAAGTTAAAGTGCATGTCGGTTTTAAGTACATAAGCCCACTACCGATTTACTTTTATTTGGTTGATGCTGTCAACCATAATGATGAAGAAATCTTTAGGCCAGCTGTATTGTGGAAAAGATTAATAATGGGATACCACATTTGCAACAAATAGGTTAGTGAGATTTTTTTTTCATGAGGATAAAACAAGCGAGGGTTATAAAAAAGTACACAATCCTACAAGACTACAAATTTAGTTGAGCGGGTTTAATCCAACCGGTGACTGCTGTTGTTCTCTTTTCATGTTGTTCTGTCTTGTCATATTTCCTCATTGCTGGTTCTCCTGCCGGTATAACACCGGTATAACTGTTTTAAACCAAGCGGTGACTGCTGTTGTTCTCTTTTCATGTAATTTTCTGTCATATTTTCGTATTGCTTTTTCTCCTGCTTTATTTAAGTAGTTTAAAATTATATATTTTATTTTTTAACTTATTTTTGTTTAACGTCTTATTACATTATAGTCAAGACTCGGAGAAAATCCTTCAGATGGTGTGCGTACGGGCTCCTGGCACCTGGTTGAAGCAACTTTACACCATTATCCATTTGGCTGGCCATAGGCGGTTATTGTGGGGTTTCCCAGCGCAGTAAAAATGTTTTGTCCAGAATCGGTGTTTTCTTTGTCAAGATAATTTTAACTCTGTAAACACTCTAACCACAGTCCAGATTGTGTTTACAGATTGATACTGGTTGGACTTCTAATGGGAATTTCTCATGTGTTCACATTTCCTTGACTGTTGTTTTATCTTTGCAGTCGTGATGATTCAACTTCATTTGTGTTCTTGCTGTCAACAAGTCGTGAACGTGTCTAGACAAGTTTCTTTTGCACAGACATATTCATAATTAAAAACGGCAAAGTCCTTCATGACTACTAGTTGAGTTTCCTTGGCAACGGAAGCCAACAAACGTCACCCCACTATAATATATTTGTTTTTAAATGCATATCTTAATAACTTAAAAAATACATTTCCAATTATGGCACAATATGTCTGTCTTTAATTTACAGTTCATTCTCGTATTCACTTTATGCTGGCTTGTTGTATTAAATGTGCTTTCTGAAGTATTTTATCGCATAATGCATTATTATTCACTTAATACTTTCAACCATTCCCATTCAACCCATACCATTACATCTCGCTTTAAGCAAAATTAGCGCCTTTATTCGCAGTTTTATTATGAAGTCTTTTTATGTCTATACCTCCGAGATATTGTATATGTCACACAGATTTAGTGAAGACGCATTGTTTGACGACTCCACGATGAGGATAAAGCCAGATCAATATTGCCTATAAAAAGTTCCGTTATAGCAAATTTTGCGCTTTCACTTTGCCATTTAGTCGTCTAATATGAAACAGTAGTAGAAAGAAGTATACCACAGAGGATTGGCGGAGGATCAAATATGACATTTATAAATTGTGTCTCTACGGTGCACGTACACTAATTTTCCTATTGACAAATGACGCAGAAAAGATTAAAAAGGCAAAGTCACTGACGTACATGTGGACGCATGCTGCGACGATTTTACCAATATAAACAGCTTGCACATGGTTTGACAAATAAACTCGCCTCTTTTTGTTGGTAAAAGTCAAGTTATCCTTGCTAAATGTTTGTTTCAAATTTATTTTAACAGGTAAAATATCGTACAAATGAAGACTGCGTATACACCAGTCGTAACTTTGTTCATGAACTGTTTTAAAATGTTCAAAACAGATTGTGTATATAATATATGAACTAGCAGAATCCTGTAATCCATTTTATAATGCTTGTGATTCCATCAAACATATTCTAAAGCATACTCTGTTGCTCTAGCTTTGGATTGTATTAACATGCTGATTTTTAAATTACTATAGAGAGATGCTGTGAAAACGCATCACGGACGCTAATAAGACCTTGGCCTTAGAAATATTTGTGAAATCTATAAATACCACAACAACCCATTTAAGCTGTATTTATCACTCCCGGTGATGTCATTGGCAAGCGCTAAATAACGTGGACTTCTGGCATCTGGACATATGTACAACACCTATAGTCCAAGAGTCAGAAAAGGGATGTAAGAGCAGCACAATAAAGGCTATATACAAGGGTTATTATGTGTTATTGTTTTCTGTAACATGAGTTAAAAAGCCGGGTGTGAGAAAAATTCTGGACATTTCCAAGACGTGAACATACATATGCCATTTTGATTACTGTTTAACTCACGTTTAATATGAACGTTGTGCATTCTACCGTCTACCTCGGGCAGGAGTGCAATCTAGCAATACCAAATATATTGTAAAGCAACATTTAGTTAATGAAAGAAGTCACTTTATACGCCCATCGAAGACGGGACGTATTATGGGATCATCCCAAGGCGGGCGGGCGGGCTAGCGGCCAAATGTTTGTCCGGAGCATAACTCCAGCAATTTCACAGCTATTGACTTAAGATGGAGTACTTTATGATTTTGGAGTAATTTCCCTTGTTTAAATTAGCTTTCCCGGAGCACAACTCCTACATTATTAAAGCTATTGACTTGAAACTTGATACACAGTTATGTCTTATTGAGACGAAGTGCAGTGTGCAGGAACCGTAACTCTGTACTTCATGATTTTGGAGTTATGTCTCATTGTTTAATTTTCTTGTCCGGAGCATACTCTTACGCTTTCAAAGCTATTGACTTGAAACTTCACAGATGGATAAATCTCATTGAGACGTAGTGCAGTGCACAAGAACCGTCACTGTACACTTCATGATTTTGTTGTTATTTCACTTAGTTCAATTTTCGTACTTGATGTTTGTCACAATACTCCTACATTATCAAAGCTATTGACTTGAAACTTTACAGGTGGATAGATGTTTTTAGAACGGAGTGCAGTGCACAAGAACCGTCACTCTGCTCTTCTTATTTTCGAGTAACGAACCTTTCCGCACAAATTCCATTACTTTCATGTAATTTTTGTATGTTTGATGTTATTTTCCCTTTGATTTCTTTTCAGTAACCCAGATTGCAGTCCACAATCGTGCCAGAGTGCATTGTACAACAGTGCACAGCAGTTTGGCAGATTAATTTTTTTATGTTATTCTACTTTAATTTCATTTTTTGCAATAACACAGAGTGCAGTCCAAACCTTTGCCATACGGCATTGCACAAGAGTGCACAGCAGTTTGTTTCAAACTTCTCAATTTACGCGCGTATTTTGCTCCGTCTTGTGTTGCTCTTGTCTAATTATATCTCTTATGCTAATTTCTACTAGGAAGCTGGACGATTACCATAGAAACAGGACATTCGCAGGTAACACTCGCTGGACATCTCCCACATAGTAACCCTATTTCACTTCCAAAGAGGTTTGATTGTCTGCTTATTGGGTTTATCGTCCCACCAACGAAACTATTCCAGTTATCTGGAGACGGTAATGAGGGTTAGTTACAGTAATGCCATAATTAGTTTTGGTAAAAAAAACACAACATTACAACCCAATTATCACCAGCGATAACAGACTCATGAAAACTCACGTGTACTACAAGATCTGTTTCGTGTAGACAAAACCTTACAACGTCAATAGGTTCAAGAAAAATAAATAATCAGTAAATAAAAAGAATAAAGAAAATATATTTTGATAACGTTGCTTTTGAAACATATTGCATATATTTAAAAATACTGAATTGACGGAAGATACTGACAGACGTTAGATGAACATGTTCGTGCTATACAGCGACAGACAGACAAACGGAAATAGGCAGAGAGAATGGGCGAGAGAGAGAAAGAGAGAGAGAGAGAGAGAGAGCGAGCGAGCGAGCGAGCGAAAAACAGACAGACAGAAAGACAGACAGACAGACAGACAGACAGACAGACAGACAGACAGACAGACAGACAGACAGACAGACAGACAGACAGACAGACAGACAGCCAGCCAGCCAGACAGCCAGCCAGCCAGCCAGCCAGACAGACAGACAGACAGACAGACAGACAGACAGATAGACAGACAGACAGACAGACAGACATATACAGACAGGCATACAGAGATAGACAAAATACGGTCGGAGAAAACAAACAAAAACATAATATATGTATATTATATTATATTCAATAACACTCAAGGATTTGAGTGAGGGGGTAAGATTACATTACAAGTGGATTTCAGAGATGTAAAAGTTATATACATTTACATTTTGGTTCTTTAATGTGTCTCTTTGTTTTCTTCTTTTCTGTTTTCTACTAACTGGTCGATCGATGCAGCCAGATAAACAGTATAACCAAACCCCGCGACAGGTGGTTATCAAACTTCTTTGTTTTTATCAAGTTCGTTAGTACATGTCCAGTCGTATTCTTATCGATATTATCACCAGTAAAACAAATGTACTACCAAAACTGTGGAACCAAACATCCTTGGCGAGGGGAGCTTTCCATCGACTGGACAAACGTTCACATTATGTTTTTATTTGTTTATGCAGTATTAGATCGACCTCCATATACAAAGTACTACGAATGTAATACAACATAAAACCTTGAACACCGATCGCAATAGCTCAAGTAGTTGAACGTCGGTTTGCGAATCGGGAGGTCGCGGGTTCAAACACCGGCCATGCACCTTATAGAAATGTCGCTGCACAGTATCGGCAAAAATGTTTCCGAATCCCAATCTCTAACACCTTGCACAGGGTGTATTTATTAAATCTTAAGTGAATATATACACAAACAATATAAGTCTGATCTTGTGTGTTACTTAATGAATAAATCTGACTGGATAAAAGAAAAAATGGAGAATCAATGCACGCTATATGATAATAATAATTGTAATTGCATGCTATGGCCAGTTTTTAAAGTTTGCATTCCCGCGAGGTTGTGCGTTGTGATGGCAACAATCATAAAACATAACTGTTTTGATTTTTCTTGATGCATTTTGTAAATCAAGCCAAATATGCAATTTAATACATATAACATATAAGACTTGTGCTGAAGAACAAATTACGTCCAAGAAATAAATAACTTGTTATCAAATCAAATTAAGATATTAAGCAATTTCCATATTGTAAAAATATGTTTTTGTTTTTAATTTAGTGCTTTAAAATTTAAAATAAACATAACAACTACAAGCATTTGCAGAAATGATACTTGTTTAAGATATATTTGCATCAAGCAGCGCAGATCTTAATTAAATCTGTGCCAGTGGGAACTTGTTGATATTTGTCTTCACTACTAGATACGTATCTCTCTCTTGATCACGTTCCACTTGGCAGATAAAAGTTCAAACAACACGTATCAAGGTTCAAGGTCTGATTAAATCGGTTATGAAAGAGAAGTTTTGTTTGCGTGTTATCGTGCTAACACCATTTTGTCGGATCAATTTGATCTGAAACAATCCCATCTGGATTAACTTACCATTTCTTTCTTGTCTTGGAGTTCCCACCATAGCAGAGACTAAAATAGACATGTTTTAACTTCTGATTTAATCTTGCGGGCTTTTAACCGATTTCAATTAATTCATTAATTTCAGAACGTAAAAAACCAACAAAATAATGGCCGTTTGTAAGCATGTTTATTCTGGCAAATACGAGTCTTGCAGAGACAATATAATAATAATAATAATAGTAATAATAATAATAATAACATATGATTAATTTTTAATACAATAATAATTAATATAATTAATTTTAGTGACAAAACCTTGATATTTAGGTCATGTACATAAGGTAAACAGGTTATGTTCAGCTTTTTTTTAAATTAACAATAAACAAAATTAACAGTTAAGATGTTTAGCAAAAGCAATGCACAATGACGGTTTTAAATATATGAATTGACATACTGGATTATGGCATTTACTTTGTTTATAGTTAATTAATTGGTGTAGAGAAAGGTCGCTGCTTGCAATAGACAACTTATATTAGTTTTTATCTGCTCTACACCTATTGCAAGGTAATGGGGGAACATTGTCGAAATTTAAATTGTCTCCCTTGTTAGATAATATCCGAGGTAGTCCAAACAATAAATAGGTCCTTTCAGTTGGAATTCTTGGACTTTATCGACTGTACTTTTTCAGATGGTGCAATATCAAAAAGTAAAATTTCTTATTCTTGCTTAAATTCGAAATTTACAGCCATTACTATACTTAAACAGATATTTTTAAACAACAAAAATGGAAGTGTTTGTTGATGATGGTGAACATTGGTATCACAAGAAAGGCATATAAGTCAACATACAATCCGACGAGTACAAGCAAAAAAAAACGAGTAAACCAATGAATTAACCTACTTTCATGTAAGGATTATTCAGGGGAGACTATTAACTAATGTCTAATTAGTGTGCCTCGGCTTCTAATAACAAAGATTAAAAGTACCGGGTATAAAGTGTTTGTTTGAAAGCCTGTATTTTAGTTCATTTATTGCACGAAAATTTCACTTCATACTGCTTCTAACACGAAACAAATCCATAAACATTTTTACTTTCTTTTTTGAGAAACTAAAGAAGCATTTACATAAATAAAATCCACTTAAAAACTCTTGTTTTCGGTGGCATTTTTCAGAGCTTTATCGTGACGGGTTTCCTCTATGTACTTGTTTATGCATATAAGGCGCCCGAGATGTACAACCGCGACGCCATTTCTCTATTGTGTGAGTGTGCCAGCGGCTCTTCAGTAGAACTAATTGGTTATAACCTACAATTTTTCTCTACAACAAGTGAAAGAAAATAACGATGTTATCAGGTTTTACATAATGTCATTACTTGTTAATGATTTCGTTAACTTTTGGCATGCGGATCTACGTGTTAAATGTAATACTTGTATTCGTGGTATGATTACGCTTTGCCTTATTTATTTTATGCTGTTTTAGGGTCAAACAGTCGATTTGGTTTCGTAAACTGCTTAAAAAAGTGTTATATGTGTTATGAAAACCAATTGTTCTTGTACTTGCTTACTTTTGATATTTTTGTTCTGATATTGCTTTGGGTTTGTACTTATTTATGGTGTTACACGTGTATTCTAGCATGGCATTGACTTAATGCATAAGATTCTCCTTGTAGTAATAATTGTACAACTGACATGGCTCCACAGGTAACTATTAAGCCTTAGTCACCGTTTCCAAGGAGGCGGTAAATTCTAAACATATGTAATTCTATGGCCTCCGCAGAATTTCTACAGTCGAATTCTGTTGTGCTCCAATTTGTTATGAAGTATTTTGAAATTTTTGTGGTGATGGAAAAACTACAACAATTCTTCCTCGTCGGCTCCAGGTACGGGAGGCGCTGGGTTCGATCCCGGGCCGCGACATACCAAAGTCGCTAAAAATGGTAGTGGTATAGCTCCCTTGCTAACGCTCAAGCAAATATAAGGGCAGTTCCACGACTGGTTGGCCCGGTGTTAGGATAATGTGACTGGGTGTGGTATCATGCCAGGTGTTCACGGCATGCTATACCCAGTGAAGGCAGCACTTTATCTGCTTCAAGTGGACACCGTCTCCAGATAACTGAAATACTGTTGGTGGGACGATAAACCCAATAAACAACCAAACAAACAAACAATTCTTCCTTGGAGTGATGCCATTTGGTAACGTTGGAGTGATGACACTGTATGGTAACATTAATGTTGTGACACATTATAAAGCTAATCGTACGTCACTGCTACGGTTACTACGATTTCACCGCGCGGCACCGCATATCATCTAAGGTTGCTACAATTATAACTATTTGGGTGGGCGAACGTCCCTATCACGGCCGCCGTAGAGCAAATATGACTAAATAATTGATCTCGTTGTCTTCTAGTATATTCTAATCATATGTAGACTCTGAACTTAATGGTGTGACATTAGACAGAGCAGACTATAACACAATCACAGCAAGACACGGGCTGTCAGTTACCTATTAACGACGATGTCGTAACACTCAGTGTAAATAAACACCTAGAGCTGCTGAAAGCATGTAAGCAAGTCAATTGCTGATAAGCATGGTCTGTTTGTTGCTTTAGAGTCTAACTGAAGGCAAATTTTGTAACCTTCTTACAGCTGCATCTCTCTTTGTACAAGGAAGCTGCTAGAGTTATAACAGTGATAAGATCTAATGTTTTATGCATGTAGTGAGATTAGTGCAATTTTTATATAAATAATGATAACAAGGTTAATATATCGCATTAAGTTGCTCTCATTCGTATTTATGTAATTATAGCTAACATTTCAAATGGAGATTTCAGACCAGAGAGTCTGTTATACGTGTATATGTGTATGTTATATTTTAAGTTTGAAAATCCTTTATGTCCATGGCACTCAAGGGTTAGAATCCATACGGCATAATGTGTGTCGCAATTGTGGATCAGCTTTAGGAAACCATAATTGCATTATTGTATTTTAAGTATAAGCTCGCTTCAGTGTAGATTGCATTTTAAAAAGAAATGTCGCCGAAACTGACACCCGAGTATTTAAAAACCTTAAATATAAAATTGACCTTTAATATGGACTTTAATGTGACATAAGGAAAGTACGTACATTTTATTTGTGTAGCCATTCGTAAAGAATCACCTTAAATATGACCTTGACCCAAAGGCTGCGCTTGTAAATGTTATGCGCGACAAACTTCCAAGTTTGAGCCTGTATTTCAGCGAACGTCACATGAAATAGTTTAATAAAATGACAATGTAAGGCCAAAATACGGATCTGTAGCTTGAAAAATGCCTTTTTAAGGAATAATATTAAATCTGACCATTCACTATGACCTGGGGTTTACACCTGCAAATGCTAGTTATGACTAAGAAATGACAAAGGGACGGACGGATAGGCAGACGTATGAACTGGTGTACAAACAAACGTACAGACAAACGGTACGAACAAACGTACAGACAAACGGACAGACATGGGACTGCTAAATGTAGAAATCTTTTTTGAGGCATAACATCGTATCCATCATTTGAATGCGTCCTAAAAGGGATTTCAATAAGTGTATTAATTTAATATATTTAATCTAAAAAATTATTCCGTTAAAAAATAGATGTAATATTTATAGTGGCCAGATAGGATTCGGCTTTAATAGCATTCCAATAAACGAATTTAACTGACAATAAAGGCTGCGACTGTTGCAATCGTTGCTGTATTCTAGTGCTGCAGTATAAATCATATAAACACACAGTGCGGTCCATTTTCACAGTGGACTTAAAATTTCATCAGACCGATTGCACTTTGAGGACTGAAACCAGGCGCGTAACGCACAATATGGTCAATCCTAAAGTGTGTTGGATCACAAAGTGCTTTTAAAAAGTACGTTTACACAATATTGTTTAAGGCATAGAAGTGGAATATAATTGTTTCTGCTATATATACAGGAACAATGGCTTGCATGCAGAATATTTACTTGACTTGTATTTAATAGGGTATAAAGGGGTAATTATTACGAACATTGTTTCACTATCATGAATATATTTATTATATTTTACCTTGACAGAAAGTCCCCTGATATCCATCAATGCACCCCTTTGAGCATGCACCTGTGGTCTGTTTGCACTTAAGTTGCGCGCAGTGGTCACTGCACGTGTTGTTACATATATTACCATAGAAACCAGTTACACATCCGGTCAAACAATGACCACTGTCCTGGTTACACTGGCCGACGTCGTCACCGTCTTCCTCGTTGTAGTAACAATTATCCGGGCAAACCTCGTCACAATGGGGTCCAAACCAACCGGCATCACATCCGTTCACACAATTCCCGGAAGATATGTCACATACCACGCATGAGCAAGCAGAGCACGCGAGGGCCCGGCAGTTCGGGTTGCACGGGTTCGAACAATTGACCCCATAGTGCCCGGGACTGCAGTCAGCCCGCAAACAGCCTTTACACGAACTGCAAAACATTTATCGTGATACTATTTTCCTGAGTAGTTTATAATTTGAAACACAAACCAAAATAAACGTTTTATGTATTCAACCGTTAAGACAAATTACATTATGAACATTAGTTGGTTCTGTGATTGTTTTCCGATAACGTCATATTTGCCCGCTGGGAAACATTTCATCCACTGTGAACGAATGCACAAATAACATCCGTGGAAAGTTTTACTTCCAGTACATGCGCAACAGCAGAGTTTATTGCTCCAATTCATGCACAACAGTTTAGAATAAATCGTAAGTTTAATTCCACTCTTCACGCAAAACTAAGCAACGTTACATTCGTCACGACAAGAAAATACATTTAAATGCCAATAATGAATATCCAGCTTTTAACAAAATTGCTGTACCACGTGTACAAGCGAACATCCACCTTTTCCTGAGCAGTGTACAATGACTCAGTATTTACCACAGAACAAAATTGCTCACCCAATTTGTTAACATTCCGTTTCTTTTGTAGCCGTTACGTTTATTTTCATTGTCAGAACTCTGCTTTAGGTGAGCGACAAACCATCCTCTGCTGTTATCTACAGCAGACGACTTTTACAAAAAAAATAAAAAAATACAACAACCAACAACACACCCTATTCCATCAGTGCAGCGACATGAAATTCCTAGCACTATATTGGCATGTGACGGCACGTGGGGAACCAGAGACAAGGGCAATGAGAAGAGATTACCGGAGATTTCTTGGTGAAACACGTTTCAAAGGCTTGATTGCTTTTCCAGAGAAGTGTTTTCTTTGAGCTAAAGTGTGTAACGAGAAAACATCGTATAATTATATGTCACCACCAGACAAGGACGGCGCATAGCCAAAATTTATGAAATAATAAATGCTTGTGGAGAAGAAATTCCAAACACAATGCTTTCTTCCAGTCCAATTCTACAACGCATTGAAGCAAAATAATTATTAGGGTAAATTCTCAACCAAACAATTTCCCATGACGGTGCTTCTATTTCATTTCCACATTCTATCGCGAAGATAACTTCTAAAGATGCACATCGTTTCCATGATGCAATACAGAATACGATACTAATATTGCGAAATAATTTCTGATAGTAGAACACGTATACATAGTGCACATAATGCAACTCTCTTCTGTCATTAGTCGCCTATATTTTAGGAGACGACAATGATGTTTTTATTCATAATAACATTAATGTTAGCGAACAGTGTTAATGTTAATTCCCCGATGAAAGATAGAAAGCGACGGAAATCCGGTTCTTACAAAATCGGATTGTTGTAAGCATAAATCCTTCTGAAAAGCACAAATATCTGTCTTCATATACGAGAATATCCGAAACTAAACGAGTTCTAAAACAGAAACTCCCATCGTTGCGTCAAGTATAACCGGAAAATACCGATTATTGCCGATGTGTAACAAGCTTTGAGACGGATCGATGATCTTGTCAAAAGTTCCTTGTAACTGGGCTATACTTAAAGACAGGACGTTTGCTTTTGGTTTGTTTGTATTCCTTGTACCGTCTGTAATATGAGAATACATTTTACAGTAATCAATTGGCTTTTGTCATTAGTTGACTCCAGGGGAGGTATCAGAACTATGTCAGAGATCGATAAGGGCAAATGTGTCTATGTTTCTAGTTTAGTATGCGTATCGACCGAATTTTCAACTTGACTAGTTGGCGATAGAAATCTCCGTGCATGATGTCTTTCCGTGCCACAAGGCGTGTGGTAGTATATATTTGTGAACATGAGAGTGTTTTGATGTTGTTAAGTACAACCAAATATTGGAGAGAGGAAAAATCCACATTCAATTTAATTCAATAAACAACCTCTCTTTATATTTGCGCGTTCCCTGCCCCTGCAGTTCATTTATGTCACAAAAGTTATTGAGGTTGTTAAGAAAGACCAACAATCGTGTAGTGATTGATACTGTCTGGTACCGATATAGGTGCCATACGAATTTATATAAATTTATCGTTATTTGAAAGGCAAAGCATTAAAAATGGTGTGTGTAAAGTTGGACAATAAAAAGTACAATGAGCATACAACGTAAAAATGTTGTTAAGTACAAACAAATATTGAAGAGAGAGAAAGAGAGAGAGAGAGAGAGAGAGAGAGAGAGAGAATGAGAAAGAGAGAGAGAATGAGAGAGAGAATGAGAGAAAGACAGAGAGGGACAGACAGAGAGACACATTGATACAGACAGAGAGAGAGAGAGAGAATGAGAGAGAGATAGAGAGAGAGAGAGAGAGAGAGAGAGAGAGGTGGTGGTGTAATCCACATTTACTTTGATTCAATAAACAACCTCTCTTTAATGTACGTTTTGACATAGAAACAAATGTTTTCTTTTATGTAAGGTATCAGTTGTATTGAGTTATGTAGAAATTCCATATGCACCATATCCGTAAACATGCAACACTTAAAAGCTCTCAGTCCTCACCTATAAAATAAAAAAATGAAAAAGTTTCCTGGGGAGACCTGCAGTGTAATCTAAGTGTTTTTCTATCCAGACAGTGGTATGGGGTCTTCA
This sequence comes from Sinonovacula constricta, assembly GCA_007844125.1. Taxonomy (NCBI): domain Eukaryota; kingdom Metazoa; phylum Mollusca; class Bivalvia; order Cardiida; family Solecurtidae; genus Sinonovacula; species Sinonovacula constricta. Next base: position 3,508,414 of record CM017567.1, on the reverse strand, counting down.
ATAATGTTCGCAATAATCTAAATTCTACAACAGGAATGCGGCTTACAATTTGAGGCAGATCAGTAGAGTAGATATTTGATATGCTCGACACGTTTACAGCTGTGAAGCTCCCACGTGACCTTAACTAGAAAAAAGATCAAGTACACTGTTTTACAACCAATGACTGTTAAAACATACTGTTTTGTGTAGGTGACGCATGGTTTGGTTTAACCAGTAGTCATAAATACCGCTAGGCAGTGCAACTTGTTAATTAAAGCATTTTAAGTAATTGTGGTACACATTTATTTAAATATAATTATAATGCTTAATCTACCTACTATCGCACCGTTGTAAAAACAGTAAATACTATCATACCCAGGAGGCAGATCGGAGATCTTTCTATTGACAGAAGCGGAAGGGATAGTTAAGATTTTTAATTTTTCTTTAATGATAGGTATGCGTACATGTTATTTATAAAATATTTATGTCAAGAAGTTACCCCTCAGAAACCAGAAATGACTGTCATATTTTTATACATTTTTATTTATGGAACGTCGAGGACGCGTTCTGATATGTAAATAGCCCGACACATGTCTACCTTTTTAACACTTATTTATATATTTCATTATAAGCTAGTTTCGGAAATTTTGAATCGCTTACTGACAACAACCATGTGTTTCATTCTTAAATTAAGCTCGTATGTAGCGGCCGCAATAGCTCAGGTGGTAGAGCGTCGGCTTCCGGATGTGGAGGTCGTGGGTTCGAACCCCGGCCGGATCAAACCAAAGACTTTAAAGTTGGTAGTAGTGGCTTTCCCTCCTAACGCTCGGGGTAAGGGGACAGCATTACGCCTGACTCGTCTGTGTCAGTATAATGAACCGACCGGGTTCAGTCCCTGGGCACCTCATAAGTGCTCTTGTGCTATAATGATAGAAATGTCGCTGCGCAGTATAGGAAAAAATGCAGGCTAATCCCAGTCCCAATCCTAACCTCGTCTGTTGGTATAGGGTAGGTCAATATATTACAAACACTCTTTCAAAAGACAAAAATGATGTTTCTACACTCACTAATTTACACTTTCTAATTCAAGTAATTAACTGTCTGGTGTACGATTCTCCTAAGGTCGAGTCATTAAGCGTTTCAAAGGTTCTTGTCAGTCGTTAAACGAACCATTTGATTGGTTAAGTGCAATATTTTCGCGAATATTCATCATGATGTGTCGGTCTTCATTCTTGAAATGCAGGGAGTACATTCAATAACCTCACGGGTTTAAGGGTGCGCATGCGGAAGAGTTCTGGATGTTATATCTATTTGAGATTTGATGTCATTTTAGAGAAAAGTAAATTGATAACAAATTAGAAAAAAAAAACACATTAAGAAATATTTGTATTATTTATAGTAAACAACATGTAAAAGTCATTGAAAAACTTGGAAAAAGTAAACTAAGTATCATAACTATCACGACAAAAGTAGAGAAACAATAAATAACGAAAATAGTTTTAATGACGAGCAGAACAGAGTTGTTCTGTGGTAATATACGTATGGTGTTTATAGTAGTATCGTGGCTCGGTTTAGGGTTGTCTCGAATAGAGACGATGTCGTATAAACATGAACATAAGCATCCTACTTGATAATTGGTTTTATTGAAGCATTGTGGTCGTGGTTGTGTTGAAAAATCATAATAGATTTCGTCTTATAATCTCTACTATGTTAACCAATTAATGATAAAATATGAAAATGATTTTTAATTCATCTTGTTGAGTTGTGTTTAATTACCAAATACATACTCTGTGTTTATTTTTCTCTATGGAAACTGCACATTGAAGTTTGCGCCACTCAACTCAAGGTTTACATTATTTCAACATTAGATGAAAGGATGATTGACAATAAGCTCCGGATGTCCCTTTGTCTAATCGGCAAGATATGACGAGATAAGTCGGTCTTAAAGCCGGAATATATTTATATGTGTCCGGTCTGTCTTTGAACGCCAGGAAAGACTCCTGTTTCTTATTTAAAGCTTTGTGAGTGGCAAGAAGTGTGTTTCCCACCTAAGTTTAGTCTTCTATTATGACACCAGATGACTGATTCTATGCTGCTGGGTTACTGCATGCTAATCCTTTAAATCTATTGTGAGCTTTAATGATGACTTTCAGTTGAATGTAAGTGTGCAAGTTCTACACAGATTGGTTTCTTTTTCCAAAACAAAAAAAAAAAAAAAAAAAAGAAAAAAGAAAGAAAGAAATGTCTGGGAATGTCATTCGGCTAGGTGAAACAATAAAACAAAAGATGGTTAAGTCCTTTAAACTATGTATGAGGATAATTAGCGATAGACCTGTATGTCTATCAACGAGTGTGAAAAATACAATTTGAATGACAATTGAAACCTTTAACATTTATTTAAAAGAAGTTAAACACAAAAACAACAGAAGAGATGTCAAGTTTGTTCCAACTGTTATAACTTTATAATAACAATTTAAACTGAATCACAGTTATCACTCTTATCTTTAGTAGAATCTGCCCTACGTAAGGCTAATTTGTTGCCTGGTTTGATCATGGATTTACTATTATATGATGAAACATACATGTTTCAGAATTACTTTAAACAGTGTTTTACAGAAAAAAAATAGGTTAAGTTTCAAAATCATACAAATGTACTGTGAATGAAAGGGTTAAGCAGAAACAGCTGAATTTTGGGTCTTCCCCAAGCGATTACAGCTGGCTTCTGTGCCTAACCCTACCAAGCCCGCTGGATTCTGGTTCTAGCCCCCCCACCCCCCACCCCAGTTTACAGTTGGATTTTGCGTTTCCTCCAACTCTATTCAACTTAAATCTTCGTCTCCCTCCACTAATTAGAAACGGATTCTATGCCACTGCCTACTAAATGCAGATGGATTCTGCTCCCACCCATTAATTTCCTCTGTTTTTTGGACATCCATCTATCAATTTTAGTCTGTGTATCTATAAGCCAATTCTGGGGCCCTACCATCAAAATTAATTGTAGTCTGTAGTCTCATATTATTCTTTATATCTTTATAGCTGTACTCTGCCAGAAAGACTACAGTTGTGCCTGGGTAACGCGCATATCAGCACTTACCATGTATTGATAACATCAATACTAAACTCATGTTTAATCATTAATAACGTGGCTGACAGGTAATGACAGCCGACGTCCGGATAATTGGTCCCATTAGCACAAAGTCAGCCCGGATAATGACCTGCTAACACGAATTGTAGGAATCATTGGCAAGCGAGGTACACTTTTACCAAGATGGCGGGGCAAATTCTTAAGCATTTAGATGGTAGGTTGGTAAATGTTTACCGACCATCTTATTTACATAAAAAAGGTTCAGCACTAATTTGAGTGCTGAATAATATCAGCCTTAGTATCTAGGAACAAATTCAGCGACATTTCTATCATTATAGCACAGGGGCACTTATGGATGCCCAGGGACTGAACCCGGCCGGTCCATTATACTGACACCGACGAGTCAGGCGTAATGCTGTCCCCTTAGCCCCGAGCGTTAGGAGGGAGGCCACTACTACCAACTTTAAAGTCTTTGGTATTTAAATATTTAAACTGCGGCCTTCTAATTGGTCAATATTTCACACATACAAACCAATCAGAACTGTTGGATTAGGCACGGCCGTTACATATGCAACGGAACATAGTGATAACAAACACCAACAACAACAATAATAATAAAACAAACAAAACAACAAACAAAAACATTAAATCAGACCACGATAACAACTGTCGATGTGCGTTCATTTATAAGACATTCTATAACTCATTGTGTTTAGAGAAATACAATTCCAGACAGATTCTTATCATTTTCCATGCTGACATAATTTCTTTCAAATTTGTTCTCGCACAGCTGGAATGTGCAAAACAGATTCCATAAAGAATAAAAGCGTGGGAAGATATTATCACAATTCGTTTATCAGCTGGTGTTGTCACACTGTGAAGTACTAGCTAGTGTTGTCAACATGTCAGATACCAGCAAGCAAACGTATGAACGAGAAGACATGCAAGCATGCACTCAAATGTATGATTCTATTTGAATTGCACGTTGCGTTTCTAAATACATAATATGTTATGGCAAATGATGGCCATTTTTTAAGATATGGGGTCAGTGAATAGAACCAACGATAACCCGCATGTAAATTGGGTTCCAGCATTTTCAAACAAAAGTGTTAACATCTCCTAAAATACATGTTTTTTATTATCGGTCAGTAAGTCGAACGAATGACGCCCAGCGTGTTAACTAAGGCCACTTTCACATAATTATAATTGTTCATCAAGACTGGGCTTTAAATCTACCGTTGGTTTAAACTTTTCTGTCGTTTTTCATAGACTAAACGTTTACTTAGCACAATTTATAAGACAGAACATACCTGTAACATTGAAGGCTGATTCGTAACTCCGACAATTTTGTCTTGTGGACATACCAATAAAACCAGAAACAAAAAGGAGTGTACTTGCTGAGAGAGGAATTGGTACCATAGCCCACCCACCGTACTCCCCTGACCTAGCGCCTTGTGACTTTTGGCTGTTTCCTACAATTAAGCTTGACTTGCGTGGCCACCGCCTCGACGACGTCGAGGACCTGCCCGTTGTTGTCAGGGAGTGCGTTCGAAGAATTCTGTCAGGGGACTTTAAAAACTGCTTCAACTCATGGGTACACAGACATCAGAAGTGTGTTAAGTACGTGGGGGGGTATTTTGAAAAGAATTGAACATTTCAGACTGTTGCAAATGTGAACCATTTGTTTAGTACACCTAGGTGCCCCGCTGACGTCGACCTAGCGTTACTATGGTGACAACAGATTCTATGCAGCTGACAATTATATCAAAAGCATATGTTTAATCAATGCAATATACCTACATCTATATTCATGGAGAAAATCATAGAAAAAAATCAATAAACAAAAACAATACGGCACTTGTCCCGAAACTTTTCGAACATCCCTCGTATACGCGGTTCATTGGTAAAGATAAAGTTGATTTTCTTGTAATTTCACAAATGAATATATTTCTTTGGTAACTACCTTTTCGACTGCTAGCAGCATTTGCAGAATTGATTATTCGTTATTGCATGCTGCGTTGGTTTTTCGTTGTTGCGTGCTGCCCTGTCAACAACAGGAAACCTATTTTATTATTTATCTGTAAACGTGATCCGCCATCGTTCCCCAGCAGTCTTTGTAATTGCGAATGCCAATGGCTACAATTGTATAAAACCCCTGTTCTCAAAAGCGACGTCAGTAATTATGCAAATAATGTCAGTTATACCGAAGTATAAACCCCAATCTAGAAAGAATACTCTTCTCGACAGTTAGCCGCATCAACATATTGATGTTTCATAAGTTTCTTTGTTCGGCGTAGCTGTTTAACTTAAACCCCGGTCACATTAAAGGCGCACGATTTTTTGGTCGTGCGATTTCTGAAATTTCTGGGAGGTAGGGGTCGCAGGCCCAAGATCTTGCGCCTCAAACCATAAGTTTCATCTTGTGCAGCTGGCGTGGGCTTGTTGAGCGTGTAGTACGCATAGGGTGCAGGCCAGGCACGCATATGGCTGCGATTGTCTGCGTCTGTGACAATTTTTGAGGCGTGCGCCTGGCGTGGGCAGCTTGCCCTCAGCGCACACATATTGTACCACAATCTTGCGCCTCGTGCGCTTCATGCACGATTTTTTAAACATCGCACGCTTGAGGTACATGCAGTGTGCCTTGCAGGAGCAACAGGCGCACATGCAGGGTACCTCCACTGTGCGATTTACGTTGCGATTTCGCTAGAAATTTTTGGTATATATAGGGGTGAGAAGCCTGTGGAACATCACCAATAACGAGGTTGATCTCTGGTCTGCCTTCAGGAGACTCCTGCTCCTCTCTGGTGTCATCCTCCACCAAATCTTGGCCTTTTTTCTGCACCCTTTTCTTCCCTTTTCCTTTAGGAGGCATGACTGCTATCCTTACACCCTGTCCTTGTAATACTGTGGTAATACTGGGGACCCCCTTCTGAATATGTGTAAAGAAAATTTGACAGAATTTAGAAAATATATGTCTGTCCTCAACAGTGCCAAAATGATAAATGAGAGTGCGCTCGTCCCACGAGGCGAAACCGAAACCAAGAAACCATGTAAACATGCGTGCGCATAAGGCACGCTTAAGGTGCGCTTAAGGCGCATGTACTGAGCCACACAGGCGCCCTACCTGACCAGGGGGCGTGCGAGCAGCGAGCGCGGGAAACCCTTCCCACCATCATGTTTTGGCGTCTACAAGGCGTGGGACTGAAGCGATGAGCGATCAACAAAGGTTCAGGCAGCGTGCAGGTAGTGCGCAACAACCTGCGAGGGCTAAAAATCGTGACAGTCGTGGAAAAAAGTTTTACATGGAAAACTTTGGCGTGCGCCTGTGGAGAGGGGGCTACGCCGTCAAAAAATCGTACCACAGGCGAGCGCTTGCTGTGCGAAATCTCCAAAATTTTCTGATTTTCCAGGCGTAGACCCGGCGCAACAGCAGGTACGCCTTAATGTGACCGGGGTTTTACAAATAATTACATTGCAAGTTCAGCAAGGATGGATATCAAGGAAACTATCGTTTATAGAAGATATACTCACCGACAGAACTGAAGCATTATTTAATCAACGACCTTTACACACAGTGTATGCCTATGTCTAGTCTGTCGTTGCAACCACTGTATGGCACATTTTTCAAGTAAAATAGTTGCAAATACAGTAGTTGCGGAACCAGAATTGGTTGAATTATTCTCTAACTACTGTTAAATTTGTTTAAAAACGTTCTTCATAGTTTGGTAAAATAAATAAGGCCACATTCCAATTTTCAAGGTTCTAATGTTCTTTTTGTATTTCAAAGGTGACTATGACACTAAATAACGATACATACACACCCCTTAATAAAATGCAGAAGATAAGAAAACTTACATCTTAACTTAGATAAGTTATCTGTTAGGGAGTTTTTTTTTGTGGTCAAAATCCGGTAAGAATGCTAACAATTCGAGGGATGTAAATAGAATAAAAATGGTTTGTTCTAATATTTTTTTATTCTTTGTAAGAAAAACCAAGGAACAGCTATATCGTAGAGCCAGCTTTATTTTATTATCTCAATAAATCCATCGCTAATCAATCAGCAAGGACACAAGTTCCTGGTATATGACTTCTGGTATATGACCTCTGGTATATGACCTCTGGTACATGACCTCTGGTATATGACCTCTGGTATATGTGGTATATGACCTCTGGTATATGACCTATGTGAACGTTCGAATGTTTTAGCTAAATCAGTCCCTTGGCAAAGTTCAAGCAGAAACCTGGGTGCATTACGTTGTTTGCATACTTTGGCATATGACTGTTTACATAATTACACGCACCATTATATGGTCTACATTTGCACATTTACCAACATATTGCCAAGAAGGAATCAAACTGTGCAACACTTGTCTCAAGTTCTAGATTTGAACGGGCAGAAACGACTGCTGATTGTTCTTGTACTCGGGACTGGCTAACTTCCAATTCAAATCATGTGAATTACCCAGAAAATTATCTGGCAAGCGGTATATCGATGGCTTTTGTAAATACCAGTGCCAGCAAAGGTTGCCTCGTGACGATGACAATAATGCGGTAATTTGTTTCAGCTAATTAATTAGTCTATACAACTCTGGATAAATTGCGTCCATTATTTGATTGGTTGCTAAATGTTTGTTCAGAGTTTGGCTTTGATTTCCTGAGAGCGGTCACTGTGGATACACATACATAAGCGTTTTTATATCCATTGTCTCTTCAACGCCTCTTTCAAGATTTTCATTCTGGCCAACTCCCTTCCTTGCTATTGAAGCTATGAGTATTCTGACCCGGCAGGAAAAGAATAACTTTCAATTGTTAAATGTTATTGTTTATTTTTAGCACGATGCAACAAAAACTGCATAGTATATGCCTACAGTTGCTGCAATATTTTAGTGACACATAATAAAGTGTAAAGGTAACATATATCCTCCGCAAATGTTAACGTTTTTTTCCCCAACAAATCGCAATTACAAGTATAATCCTTCTTCAATACCACACTTACACATTTTTTAACTAAATGCAAATATGTCCTAAAACTTCTTGATTATAATGCTTGCTGATAAAGAGTATTTTTCTACAATGTCAGCATACCTTTGATTTATTGTTATATAAAAAGATAAGGACTTCTTGTTCTTTCAATGCGTTGCAAAATCATTTATACAAATGCATTATAACACAGTATATAAGTTTGAAGTTCATGCTCTTTCGCAAAGCTTTACAAATGTTCTTTATATACGAATGTAATGTTATATTTTTATAAGGTGATGGTTGACTTCTCGTTTGATCTAAAGAGGTAGATTGTTTATAAATTTATTTGGACAAGTATAAAGGAAAGAAAAAAAAAACTAGAAAAGAACCAGGTTGATACAATGTAATAAAACCAATAAAAAACATAATATTGCCTTTAAATAAACACGCATTGACACCGACACACTAACTATCGCACGTTATGGAGGTTTGTAAAAACAACATCATAAAAAAGTTGATCAGTCTGGGATTGCTGATTGCAGTTCAAAGCAAAAGTAGAAAATAAAAAGGTTAATAGGCTTAAGGGATTTCAACCTGTTCGTCTGTTCGAAGTTCAGGTTCTGCCATCGTCACCATGGTGATATATATAGAACAAAGACGGTAGCATGCTGGGACCGGCAGTTTTGTTCGATCGGCAGCTTTGCTAGATCGATCCGGTGATTCTACCCTGTGTCCTAGCGACCAAGTATTGTGCAAGTTTATATTTCATGATCTAGTATAACACATCACATTCTAGGTTCTAGGCAAATTACCCGGAAAGGAAATATTACGGGAGAATTGTCCGGGTGGGAAATAATGAAGAAGGGATATAGTCTAATAATGAGGAAGGGATATAGCCTGGGTGAAAAAGGCCACTTGAGGGGGTTTGTACGACCCTTCCAAAATATCTGGGATTGGGATGTCTTGAACGGGCTTTGTCTAGAAGTACACTTCTATAATATCGGTATTTGAAAATGTCCAGTTAACGAATGGCATGTGTTGCTGTCAACTGCATTCGATGTACCTTTAATCGTGAACTCAGCCCAGATAAATAATAAACAGAAAATACAGTCATTAGATGAAATCTAAATGCATGAAGCTATGTAGAGATGACATGCCAAAAGTCAGAAGAGAGGCACTGATTTCACTATTTGGGTTTAGCTGGTTCAGAGTCCTTAAAACTGTATGAAACAAGTCTGTACATAAACATTACAATAAGAATATGTGACAAAGTCCTATGAGCATTGCAACATATACCACACCCGAAAAGGCACAGTACAAAGGTATTTCACATTCAAGCCAAGCGTAAAGTAAGAACACATTTGTGATGAGTCATTTAACGAAAAGAGCAAACCCGACAGTTACCGCCTTGGAACGGTGAGTCGGCAAAATGGACCGACTGGGGTGCTTAAACCGGTTTTACAGAGTTCTAACCTCGTTCTTCCTAATAAGTTTCTCAAATGCAAGCGATGAAAAGAAAAACTATCTTTTTGAATACAAAATGTCCAAGCGCTGATATTTTCAATGAGTTATGACGAAAGTAGTGACATCATTGAAAAATAATGTCCACATAGTGGTCAGAAATTTTTTTTGTATTATATCGATTTGATAAACCACACAAAAATGGTTGACCATAAATAAAATTAACTTTCTGAATCATGAACAAACATGACCGGAGACGAATAAATAGTTGTAGCATCCTGTTCATGTGAAGATGGAATTGAAGAACGTACAACAGGAAGGCCGGAAATTACACAAGCAAATGTTTAAATCTCTTTTTATGGACCTGATTGGTCATATTTTATCTTCCATTCAAAGTTGATCCTTTTTCTTATTTATTTATTTGGGTTTTACGGCACACCGACACTTAACAGGTCATACGGCGCCGAATACAAAGTTAAATGTGAATAGGGCATAATCAAGTTAAAACCAAATTACGCAAGTAAAATATAGAAAAATATAAAAAAACTGTCAGGTTAAAAAAATAAATTACAATTAAAAACAGGTCAACACATAAAACGGTTTAAGAAGTATAACGGTTGGTAAATAAACAATTTATAAATTTATAACTTATTATGAATACTAATCTCGTTCAAGAAGCAAGCAAGTTTAAAATCCGACAATATCCTAAATAGTTCGTACATGTTTTGACATTAAACTATGATGTCAGAGATCATTTTGTTTAGTCAGGGGTAGCTAACCTAGTATTACATATTGCACATTTTTTAAACATATGATGATCAATCAGCATATAAATCTCCCTCCTAATTGATCGCAAATTCTCGTTTTCATGTCGTCGTGTCGATCGCCTTGAAATGGACGGCGGATTATCACACGTCACAGAAGCACGTCTCTTTACAGTAAAACCGATGTTTTTCTAACGAGGCGTACACCAAGGTGTCCAACTTCGGCTTTTGCCGTCATACAGTGACCTTCTTTATCGCTCTTCCAAAGTGTCAGGGTGATATGCGGCATTCGAAACAAGGGTTTATTATCGTTTTGTTACTATGACTAATATTATGCCAGAAGCATCTACAACATTCTTAAAGTTATTGGTGCCGCTCTGGAGAGCCGTTTTATGGTTACGATAGTATAACTGGATAAATCAAGAAATCGCAGCTGTTCTGTGAGATCTTTTTTTCAGAGAAAAGAACTAAGTATTCCGTTTTTTTAACACTGTAGTTTGCAACAATAACATGTAGCTTGCACTTATAAAAAGTATCTGGCATCTTGGTTACCAAGTCAAGTGCTTAAGTCTAAGGACCATCTAACGGAGTTTCAATTTCTGATTTCTTTCCATTCAAACTCGACAAATAAGTTGTATATCTGGAAAATCTCTTGTGAACACCATCGGAAATCACTAACACCATCCCCCTTTGTATTTCTAATGCTTGTATGTTACATTTTGTTGACAATATGAGAGATGAGTGACGTTGTTTCGAAAAAATCTGCGTCACCATATGTGACGTCATTATATGAATTAAAAACAAACTACCAGTGCAGCTAATCTATTATAGAATATCTTATATGATCGCAAGCTGCTGCACCAATTAAATACTACATTTTTTTCTCTCCAAATTACGACCTTTGGATGACTTGTGTGAATGCATTTATTTAAACAACAATCCCGTTCATATGCGCGTGACAGGCTTCAAATTTGTTTTGATAAAGCATGGTTTTCACTCTGAGCTTTAAATATTATTGTCCGAGTTGATGTTCGATTAAATGAAATTATATTTGCATTTTGTTATTATCATTTGATAAACGGGTTCTATATAGGATGCATCACGCTGTCATATGAAGGTGCATTATTCTTAAATAACTACAAAAGCAGCATTGTAGCTACACTATTAATCAGAAACAATAAATCGTAAACACGGGAGAACACTGCAGAATATTTTGTGCTCAATCCTTCAGGGTGATCTCCCTTGCAGTTTTCATGGGGTAAGCACGTAGAGTAGATAAATGAAAGATTGAATATTTGGTGTCGATAAAAATCGTCCACCAAAAAGTGGTCCAGTTATTGCTGATTTCCTACATACATCTTTCAATCTTTCAACCCTTACCATAATCGAGCGAGTTTGTACTTTATTATCACACATCCAAGGCACATTTCCTGTCATATTTGTTTTCTGCAATCCTATCGATAATATGCCAAAGAATATCCCACTTTGGTAAAGCTGACGGGATCGCTCTGGTAAGTACTCTTTAATTTTCTAAATAAATACTTTTAAAGGCTTATGTCAACAAGAAGTCTTAAAAAGACAGCGACTTAAATTAATAGAACTTTATAACTGTTCCAAAGATGTTTAAAAAAAGCCCTAATACACTCTATATATCCCAGCGACATGCAAGCTACGCCAAACTAAGAGCTAATTTCTGAGTAGTTCAATGGTGAGGGGAGGCAGATAAGTTAACAGACAAATGATAAGTCTATATTTTCATTTGATTCTTCTAACTGGTTACTATTAAAGAACTATTTCATAAATTATTTATTTTAACGGGGGAATTTGATATTGACCGTCTGCGCTTTAGTAGGGGAAGAAAGTAGAACAACAACATGATATAAGATGGCGGGAGTATTTCCCCTTAGTAAAACAACGTTAAGCTGATGGTACTGGGGGTAAATCAAATAAACAAAAGGACTATATGACTCCAAAAGTAGTTTACCTGCCCTTTAAATAAAACGAAATTATTATTTTTGTATGCGTGGCCGTCCGAGTTTCTGTTTAAAAGACACGTATAAATACATTGTACCAAGGGGAAATGAAGGGACCGTTCCGCGATTTGAACCTAACTCATCTCTCTAGTGTTATTTTGACAGTGTTTGATCACGCCTACCTCAAATCCTCACAAACAGTATCACAAACAAAACGCACATTTACACAGAAGGCGAGGATAAACAAAAAATCGGCGACGACATTTTCATTTTTATAATGTAGGCCAACCATTCATCACGTGTTTTACACTTACGCCGATTGAATAAGCCGTGTCTTGCAACCAAATACGCGAGCAGTTTCAACCCTTTATTTTTCACAAGTAGCATGGTGAAGTGAAGTGTTGAGGGTAAAGCACTGTAAAGAGACAAAACTGTCAAAACTATGACTCTACTCAAAATAACTCTATAAAACAATGTCTATACTTTCATGCTGCTTAGCCGATGTGTGTGTGTGTGTGTGTGTGTGTGTGTCAATTTAACTACTAAGTTAAACATCTAGAGCCGACTGGGTACATATAATCCAGCACACGTCGGAGGAGAAAGTCACTACCTCGTTAAACAACAATCAGTTACTATGGCAACATTTAGTCTTAATAAACCAACAAACACAAACACACCAAGCAGCAATACAATAGCTTGAAGTAAAGCAATGAGCTCTGGTATCAAAAAAGTATTCACAAGTTTACCCATTTAAATATAAAATTATCAATTCTATAAAAAATCAAAGTAACAACAAAAATATAATGTAATGCTGTGCATCACATTTGTATCCGGGCATTTCTATGGAATATATATGTAAACGGTAGCTTAAATTCAACTATCAACTACACATGTGTTGGGTTAACTGAAAGAACCCGCTTTTCAAAGACGTTGAATGGACGAAATGCGAATTGAATGTTACAAGAAATGATATAAACTCACGCGTGACCAATAACTGACCATATAAAACCTGTGGAAATATATAAACTGTCTCATACTCATTGAATCCCAAGTTTTTTCCCCCAAATATCCACATACTTTTATGATTCTTATTAGAAAAAGAATACGTAATTGTTATTTGTGTTTTAAATGCAATACATGCAAAGACTTGATCATTTTGTGGTCTATTCAATAGATTTCGTTCTAATTGTTGTGGTCTTAAACCGTCACTTCTTTTTTCTATAAATAACTTTCTACATGTAGGTATCTTTCAATGAATACAAATGAAACTTTTGTCATTTGACAACGTTTCAATGAATATTAATTAAAATCTTCTTAATTAAAGTTATTATTGGACTAAGTAACTTCATCCAATATAAACAAGTTGCTGAAAACACAAACCCACATACATATATTACGTATATAAACATCACTATAACAGATAACCATAACATAACTATTACAGATAACTATAACATAACTATAATAATACAGAACTATAAACATACAGCGATTGATAAGTCTTTCATTAGCATACATATAAAACACACGTTAATCTGCAGAATTACGTCACAGATTCGCCCACGTTTAGGGACGGTATTAACAGCAAACAGAAGCATCCATGACTCTTTCAACGATGCTTTCTCAACTGTAAATATGTATTACTTATACCTATAACACGCCCAGACACGTTCACTGAGTAGAAACCAAAACTTTTTACTAGAAACTATTAGTACAATCATGGATGAATCCAGGGGTGGGGATGAGGGGATGCACCCCCACCAACCAGGTAAAAGAGTAGAGCTGTGAAAATACATACATGTAAGCTTAAAAATACTAAGCTTTTAAAGGAAAGTGTGTCTGTTGACTCCTTAGGACGAAGTTAGTGCCCCCTACTGTGGATATAAATCTAGTATTTACTGCGTTAAAGTTGAATTCTCTTGCTTTAATACCCCCACCAACATTTTCTTGATCCGCTCCTGAGTACAAGTGTGATCCCAAAGCACTTACAATGCACTTACTTATACATACCTATTAGTCATACATTGTATTTGAAGGACAGAGTAACACAGTTGTTGATTGAGAGTGCAAGCACTAAACGTTGTTTATATTCAAAAGAGATAAATTCAAAACAGCAACCTCTGGGATTGAATTCAACAGACATGCCTAGTCGCCTCTAATACAAAATATGAATTTGTTTAATACGAAATTAGGATTGCAAAATAAATCCTGACTAGTGAGAAACTAGACTGGATAATATATTAATAGATACTATGACTCAATGACAGGGCTGACCTTTGGAGCTGTAGATAGATACCATGACTGAATGATAGGGCTGAAATTTGGAGCTGTAGATAGATACTATGACTGAATGATAGGGCTGACATTTGGAGCTGTAGATAGATACTATGACTCAATGACAGGACTGACATTTGGAGCTGTAGATAGACACAATGACTGAATGACAGGACTGACATTTGGAGCTGTAGATATATACTATAACTGAATGACAGGCCTGACATTTGGAGCTGTAGATAGATACTATGACTGAATGACAGGGCTGACATTTGGAGCTGTAGACAGATACTATGACTGAATGACAGGGCTGACTTTTGGAGCTGTAGATAGATACTATGACTGAATGACAGGGCTGACATTTGGAGCGGTAGATAGATACTATGACTGAATGACATGGCTGACATTTGGAGCGGTAGATAGATACTATGACTGAATGACATGGCTGATATTTGGAGCGGTAGATAGATACTATGACTGAATGACAGGGCTGACATTTCGAGCGGTAGATAGATACTATGACTGAATGACATGGCTGACATTTGGAGCGGTAGATAGATAGTATGACTAAACGACAGGGCTGACTTTTGGAGCTGTAGATAGATACTATGACTGAATGACAGGGCTGACATTTGGAGCTGTAGATAGATACTATGACTGAATGACATGGCTGATATTTGGAGCGGTAGATAGATACTATGACTGAATGACATGGCTGACATTTGGAGCGGTAGATAGATAGTATGACTAAATGACAGGGCTGACTTTTGGAGCTGTAGATAGATACTATGACTGAATGACAGGGCTGACATTTGGAGCTGTAGATAGATACTATGACTGAATGACAGGGCTGACATTTAGAGCTGTAGATAGATGCTATGACTGAATGACAGGGCTGACATTTGGAGCTGTAGATAGATACTATGACTGAATGACAATGCTGACTTTTGGAGCTGTAGATAGATACTATGACTGAATGACAGGGCTGACTTTTGGAGCTGTAGATAGATACTATGACTGAATGACAGGGCTGACATTTGGAGCTGTAGATAGATACTATGACTGAATGATAGGGCTGACATTTGGAGCTGTAGATAGATACTATGACTGAATGATAGGGCTGACATTTGGAGCTGTAGATAGATACTATGACTGAATGACATGGCTGACATTTGGAGCGGTAGATAGATACTATGACTGAATGACAGGGCTGACATTTGGAGATGTAGATAGATACTATGACTGAATGACATGGCTGACATTTGGAGCGGTAGATAGATAGTATGACTAAATGATAGGGCTGACATTTGGAGCTGTAGATAGATACTATGACTGAATGACAGGCTTGACATTTGGAGCTGTAGATAGATACTATGACTGAATGACAGGGCTGACATTTGGAGCTGTAGATAGATGCTATGACTGAATGACAGGGCTGACATTTGGAGCTGTAGATAGATACTATGACTGAATGACATGGCTGATATTTGGAGCGGTAGATAGATACTATGACTGAATGATAGGGCTGGCATTTGGAGCTGTAGATAGATACTATGACTGAATGATAGGGCTGACATTTGGAGCTGTAGATAGATACTATGACTGAATGACATGGCTGACATTTGGAGCGGTAGATAGATACTATGACTGAATGACAGGGCTGACATTTGGAGCTGTAGATAGATACTATGACTGAATGACATGGCTGACATTTGGAGCGGTAGATAGATAGTATGACTAAATGACAGGGCTGACATTTGGAGATGTAGATAGATAATATGACTGAATGACAGGCTTGACATTTGGAGCTGTAGATAGATACTATGACTGAATGACAGGGGTGACATTTGGAGCTGTAGATATATACTATGACTGAATGACAGGCTTGACATTTGGAGCTGTAGATAGATACTATGACTGAATGACAGGCCTGACATTTGGAGCTGTAGATAGATACTATGACTGAATGACAGGGCTGACATTTGGAGCTGTAGATATATACTATAACTGAATGACAGGCCTGACATTTGGAGCTGTAGATAGATACTATGACTGAATGACAGGGCTGACATTTGGAGCTGTAGATAGATACTATGACTGAATGACAGGGCTGACATTTGGAGCTGTAGATATATACTATGACTGAATGACAGGCTTGACATTTGGAGCTGTAGATAGATACTATGACTGAATGACAGGCCTGACATTTGGAGCTGTAGATAGATACTATGACTGAATGTCAGGGCTGACATTTGGAGCTGTAGATAGATACTATGACTGAATGACAGGGCTGACATTTGGAGCTGTAGATAGATACTATGACTGAATGACAGACCTGACATTTGGAGCTGTAGATATATACTATGACTGAATGACAGGGCTGACCTTTGGAGCTGTAGATAGATACTATGACTGAATGACAGGCTTGACATTTGGAGCTGTAGATAGATACTATGACTGAATGACAGGCTCGACATTTGGAGCTGTAGATATATACTTTGACTGAATGACAGGGCTGACATTTGGAGCTGTATATAGATACTATGACTGAATGACAGGGCTGACATTTGGAGCTGTATATAGATACTATGACTGAATGACAGGCTTGACATTTGGAGCTGTAGATAGATACTATGACTGAATGACAGGGCTGACATTTGGAGCTGTAGATAGATACTATGACTGAATGACAGGGCTGACTTTTGTAGCTGTAGATAGATACTATGACTGAATGACAGGGCTGACATTTGGAGCTGTATATAGATACTATGACTGAATAACAGGCTTGACATTTGGAGCTGTAGATAGATACCATAACTGAATGACGGGGCTGACCTTTGGAGCTGTAGATAGATACTATGACTGAATGACAGGCCTGACATTTGAAGCTGTAGATATATACTATGACTGAATGACAGGGCTGACATTTGGAGCTGTAGGTAGATACTATGACTGAATGACAGGGCTGACATTTGGAGCTGTATATAGATACTATGACTGAATGACAGGGCTGACATTTGGAGCTGTAGATAGATACCATGACTGAATGATAGGGCTGACATTTGGAGCTGTATATAGATACTATGACTGAATGACAGGCCTGACATTTGGAGCTGTAGATAGATACTATGACTTAATGACAGGCCTGACATTTGGAGCTGTAGATATATACTATGACTGAATGACAGTGCTGACATTTGGAGCTGTAGATAGATACTATGACTGAATGACAGGGCTGACATTTGGAGCTGTATATAGATACTATGACTGAATGACAGGGCTGACATTTGGAGCTGTAGATAGATACTTTGACTGAATGATAGGGCTGACATTTGGAGCTGTAGATAGATACTATGACTGAATGATAGGGCTGACATTTGGAGCTGTAGATAGATACTATAACTGAATGACAGGACTGACATTTGGAGCTGTAGATAGATACTATAACAGAATGATAGGGCTGACATTTGGAGCTGTAGATAGATACTATAACAGAATGACAGGGCTGATATTTGGAGCTGTAGATAGATACTATGACTGAATGACAGGGCTGATATTTGGAGCTGTAGATAGATACTATGACTGAATGACAGGGCTGACATTTGGAGCTGTAGATATATACTATGACTGAATGACAGGGCTGACATTTGGAGCTGTAGATAGATACTATAACAGAATGACAGGGCTGACATTTGGAGCTGTAGATAGATACTATAACAGAATGACAGGGCTGATATTTGGAGCTGTAGATATATACTATGACTGAATGACAGGACTGACATTTGGAGCTGGAGATAGATACTATGACTGAATGACAGGGCTGACATTTGGAGCTGTAGATAGATACTATGACTGAATGACTGGGCTGACATTTGGAGCTGTAGATAGATACTATGACTGAATGATAGGGCTGACATTTGGAGCTGTAGATAGATACTATGACTCAATGACAGGACTGACATTTGGAGCTGTAGATATATACTATGACTGAATGACAGGACTGACATTTGGAGCTGTAGATAGATACTATCACTGAATGGCTGGGCTGACAGTTGGAGCTGCAGATAGATACTATGACTGAATGACAGGGCTGACATTTAGAGCTGTAGATAGATACTATGACTGAATGACAGGGCTGACATTTGGAGCTGTAGATAGATACCATGACTGAATGACAGGGCTGACATTTGGAGCTGTAGATAGATACTATGACTGAATGACAGGGCTGACATTTGGAGCTGTAGATAGATACTATGACTGAATGACAGGGCTGACATTTGGAGCTGTAGATAGATACTATGACTGAATGACAGGGCTGACATTTGGAGCTGCAGATAGATTCTATAACTGAATGACAGGGCTGACATTTGGATCTGTAGATAGATACTATGACTGAATGACAGGGCTGACATTTAGAGCTGTAGATAGATACTATGACTGAATGTCAGGGCTGACATTTGGAGCTGTAGATAGATACTATGACTGAATGACAGGGCTGACATTAAGAGCTGTAGATAGATACTATGACTGAATGACAGGGCTGACATTTAGAGCTGTAGATAGATACTATGAATGAATGACAGGGCTGACATTTAGAGCTGTAGATAGATACTATGACTGAATGACAGGGCTGACATTTGGAGCTGTAGATAGATACTATAACTGAATGACAGGGCTGACATTTAGAGCTGTAGATAGATACTATGACTGAATGACAGGGCTGACATTTGGAACTGTAGATAGATACCATGACTGAATGACATGGCTGACCTTTGGAGCTGTAGATAGATACTATGACTGAATGACAGGGCTGACATTAAGAGCTGTAGATAGATACTATGACTGAATGACAGGGCTTACATTTGGAGCTGTAGATAGATACTATAACTGAATGACATGGCTGACCTTTGGAGCTGTAGACAGATACTATGACTGAATGACATGGCTGACCTTTGGAGCTGTAGATAGATACTATGACTGAATGACATGGCTGACCTTTGGAGCTGTAGATAGATACTATGACTGAATGGCAGGGCTGACATTTGGAGCTGTAGATAGATACTATGACTGAATGACAGGGCTGACATTTGGAGCTGTAGATAGATACTTTGACTGAATGATAGGGCTGACATTTGGAGCTGTAGATAGATACTATGACTGAATGATAGGGCTGACATTTGGAGCTGTAGATAGATACTATAACTGAATGACAGGACTGACATTTGGAGCTGTAGATAGATACTATAACAGAATGATAGGGCTGACATTTGGAGCTGTAGATAGATACTATAACAGAATGACAGGGCTGATATTTGGAGCTGTAGATAGATACTATGACTGAATGACAGGGCTGATATTTGGAGCTGTAGATAGATACTATGACTGAATGACAGGGCTGACATTTGGAGCTGTAGATATATACTATGACTGAATGACAGGGCTGACATTTGGAGCTGTAGATAGATACTATAACAGAATGACAGGGCTGACATTTGGAGCTGTAGATAGATACTATAACAGAATGACAGGGCTGATATTTGGAGCTGTAGATATATACTATGACTGAATGACAGGACTGACATTTGGAGCTGGAGATAGATACTATGACTGAATGACAGGGCTGACATTTGGAGCTGTAGATAGATACTATGACTGAATGACTGGGCTGACATTTGGAGCTGTAGATAGATACTATGACTGAATGATAGGGCTGACATTTGGAGCTGTAGATAGATACTATGACTCAATGACAGGACTGACATTTGGAGCTGTAGATATATACTATGACTGAATGACAGGACTGACATTTGGAGCTGTAGATAGATACTATCACTGAATGGCTGGGCTGACAGTTGGAGCTGCAGATAGATACTATGACTGAATGACAGGGCTGACATTTAGAGCTGTAGATAGATACTATGACTGAATGACAGGGCTGACATTTGGAGCTGTAGATAGATACCATGACTGAATGACAGGGCTGACATTTGGAGCTGTAGATAGATACTATGACTGAATGACAGGGCTGACATTTGGAGCTGTAGATAGATACTATGACTGAATGACAGGGCTGACATTTGGAGCTGTAGATAGATACTATGACTGAATGACAGGGCTGACATTTGGAGCTGCAGATAGATTCTATGACTGAATGACAGGGCTGACATTTGGATCTGTAGATAGATACTATGACTGAATGACAGGGCTGACATTTAGAGCTGTAGATAGATACTATGACTGAATGTCAGGGCTGACATTTGGAGCTGTAGATAGATACTATGACTGAATGACAGGGCTGACATTAGGAGCTGTAGATAGATACTATGACTGAATGACAGGGCTGACATTTGGAGCTGTAGATAGATACTATAACTGAATGACAGGGCTGACATTTAGAGCTGTAGATAGATACTATGACTGAATGACAGGGCTGACATTTGGAACTGTAGATAGATACTATGACTGAATGACATGGCTGACCTTTGGAGCTGTAGATAGATACTATGACTGAATGACAGGGCTGACATTAAGAGCTGTAGATAGATACTATGACTGAATGACAGGGCTTACATTTGGAGCTGTAGATAGATACTATAACTGAATGACATGGCTGACCTTTGGAGCTGTAGACAGATACTATGACTGAATGACATGGCTGACCTTTGGAGCTGTAGATAGATACTATGACTGAATGACATGGCTGACCTTTGGAGCTGTAGATAGATACTATGACTGAATGGCAGGGCTGACATTTGGAGCTGTAGATAGATAGTATGACTGAATGACAGGGCTGATATTTGGAGATGTAGATAGATACTATGATTGAAAGACGGGGCCTGACATTTGGAGCTGCAGATAGATACTATGACTGAATGGCAGGCCTGGCATTTGGAGCTGCAGATAGATACTATGACTGAATGGCAGGGCTGATATTTGGAGATGTAGATAGATACTATGATTGAAAGACGGGGCCTGACATTTGGAGCTGTAGATAGATACTATGACTGAATGACAGGGCTGACATTTGGAGCTGTAGATAGATACTATGACTGAATGACATGGCTGACATTTGGAGCTGCAGATAGATACTATGACTGAATGACAGGGCTGACATTTGGAGCTGTAGATAGATACTATGACTCAATGACAGGGCTGACATTTAGAGCTGTAGATATATACTATGACTGAATGACAGGGCTGACATTCAGAGCTGTAGATATATACTATGACAGAATGACAGGGCTGACATTTAGAGCTGTAGATAGATACTATGACTGAATGACAGGGCTGACATTTGGAGCTGTAGATAGATACTATGACTGAATGACAGGGCTGACATTTGGAGCGGTAGATAGATACTATGACTGAATGACATGGCTGACATTTGGAGCGGTAGATAGATAGTATGACTAAACGACAGGGCTGACTTTTGGAGCTGTAGATAGATACTATGACTGAATGACAGGGCTGACATTTGGAGCTGTAGATAGATACTATGACTGAATGACATGGCTGATATTTGGAGCGGTAGATAGATACTATGACTGAATGACATGGCTGACATTTGGAGCGGTAGATAGATAGTATGACTAAATGACAGGGCTGACTTTTGGAGCTGTAGATAGATACTATGACTGAATGACAGGGCTGACATTTGGAGCTGTAGATAGATACTATGACTGAAAGACGGGGCCTGACATTTGGAGCTGCAGATAGATACTATGACTGAATGGCAGGGCTGATATTTGGAGATGTAGATAGATACTATGACAGAATGACAGGACTGACATTTGGAGCTGTAGATATATACTATGACTGAATGACAGGACTGACATTTGGAGCTGTAGATAGATACTATCACTGAATGGCTGGGCTGACAGTTGGAGCTGCAGATAGATACTATGACTGAATGACAGGGCTGACATTTAGAGCTGTAGATAGATACTATGACTGAATGACAGGGCTGACATTTGGAGCTGTAGATAGATACCATGACTGAATGACAGGGCTGACATTTGGAGCTGTAGATAGATACTATGACTGAATGACAGGGCTGACATTTGGAGCTGTAGATAGATACTATGACTGAATGACAGGGCTGACATTTGGAGCTGTAGATAGATACTATGACTGAATGACAGGGCTGACATTTGGAGCTGCAGATAGATTCTATGACTGAATGACAGGGCTGACATTTGGATCTGTAGATAGATACTATGACTGAATGACAGGGCTGACATTTAGAGCTGTAGATAGATACTATGACTGAATGTCAGGGCTGACATTTGGAGCTGTAGATAGATACTATGACTGAATGACAGGGCTGACATTAAGAGCTGTAGATAGATACTATGACTGAATGACAGGGCTGACATTTAGAGCTGTAGATAGATACTATGAATGAATGACAGGGCTGACATTTAGAGCTGTAGATAGATACTATGACTGAATGACAGGGCTGACATTTGGAGCTGTAGATAGATACTATAACTGAATGACAGGGCTGACATTTAGAGCTGTAGATAGATACTATGACTGAATGACAGGGCTGACATTTGGAACTGTAGATAGATACTATGACTGAATGACATGGCTGACCTTTGGAGCTGTAGATAGATACTATGACTGAATGACAGGGCTGACATTAAGAGCTGTAGATAGATACTATGACTGAATGACAGGGCTTACATTTGGAGCTGTAGATAGATACTATAACTGAATGACATGGCTGACCTTTGGAGCTGTAGACAGATACTATGACTGAATGACATGGCTGACCTTTGGAGCTGTAGATAGATACTATGACTGAATGACATGGCTGACCTTTGGAGCTGTAGATAGATACTATGACTGAATGGCAGGGCTGACATTTGGAGCTGTAGATAGATAGTATGACTGAATGACAGGGCTGATATTTGGAGATGTAGATAGATACTATGATTGAAAGACGGGGCCTGACATTTGGAGCTGCAGATAGATACTATGACTGAATGGCAGGCCTGGCATTTGGAGCTGCAGATAGATACTATGACTGAATGGCAGGGCTGATATTTGGAGATGTAGATAGATACTATGATTGAAAGACGGGGCCTGACATTTGGAGCTGTAGATAGATACTATGACTGAATGACAGGGCTGACATTTGGAGCTGTAGATAGATACTATGACTGAATGACATGGCTGACATTTGGAGCTGCAGATAGATACTTTGACTGAATGACAGGGCTGACATTTGGAGCTGTAGATAGATACTATGACTCAATGACAGGGCTGACATTTAGAGCTGTAGATATATACTATGACTGAATGACAGGGCTGACATTTAGAGCTGTAGATATATACTATGACAGAATGACAGGGCTGACATTTAGAGCTGTAGATAGATACTATGACTGAATGACAGGGCTGACATTTGGAGCTGTAGATAGATACTATGACTGAATGACATGGCTGACCTTTGGAGCTGTAGATAGATACTATGACTGAATGACAGGGCTGACATTTGGAGCTGTAGATAGATACTATGACTGAATGATAGGGCTGACATTTGGAGCTGTAGATAGATACTATGACTGAATGACAGGGCTGACATTAAGAGCTGTAGATAGATACTATGACTGAATGATAGGGCTGATATTTGGAGATGTAGATAGATACTATGACTGAAAGATAGGGCTGACATTTGGAGCTGTAGATTGATACTATGACTGAATGACAGGCCTGACATTTGGAGCTGTAGATAGATACTATGATTGAATGACAGGGCTGGCATTTGGAGCTGTAGATAGATACTATGACTGACAGACGGGGCTGACATTTGGAGCTGTAGATAGATACCATGACTGAATGACAGAGCTGACATTTGAGCTGTAGATATATACTATGACTGAATGACAGGGCTGACATTTGGAGCTGTAGATAGATACTATGCCTGAATGACAGGGCTGACATTTGGAGCTGTAGATTGATTCTATGCCTGAATGACAGGGCTGACATTTGGAGCTGTAGATAGATACCATGACTGAATGACAGAGCTGACATTTGAGCTGTAGATAGATACTATAACTGAATGACATGGCTGACCTTTGGAGCTGTAGATATATACTATGACTGAATGACATGGCTGACCTTTGGAGCTGTAGATAGATACTATGACTGAATGACATGGCTGACCTTTGGAGCTGTAGATAGATACTATGACTGAATGGCAGGGCTGACATTTGGAGCTGTAGATAGATAGTATGACTGAATGGCAGGGCTGATATTTGGAGATGTAGATAGATACTATGACTGAATGACAGGGCTGACATTTGGAGCTGTAGATATATACTATGACTCAATGACAGGGCTGACATTTAGAGCTGTAGATAGATACTATGACTGAAAGACGGGGCCTGACATTTGGAGCTGCAGATAGATACTATGACTGAATGACAGGGCTGACATTTGGAGCTGTAGATAGATACTATGACTGAAAGACGGGGCCTGACATTTGGAGCTGCAGATAGATACTATGACTGAATGGCAGGGCTGATATTTGGAGATGTAGATAGATACTATGACTGAATGACAGGGCTGACATTTGCAGCTGTAGATAGATACTATGACTGTAAGACGGGGCCTGACATTTGGAGCTGTAGATAGATACTATGACTGAATGACAGGGCTGACATTTGGAGCTGTAGATAGATACTATGACTGAATGACAGGGCTGACATTTGGAGCTGCAGATAGATTCTATGACTGAATGACAGGGCTGACATTTGGATCTGTAGATAGATACTATGACTGAATGACAGGGCTGACATTTAGAGCTGTAGATAGATACTATGACTGAATGTCAGGGCTGACATTTGGAGCTGTAGATAGATACTATGACTGAATGACAGGGCTGACATTAAGAGCTGTAGATAGATACTATGACTGAATGACAGGGCTGACATTTAGAGCTGTAGATAGATACTATGAATGAATGACAGGGCTGACATTTAGAGCTGTAGATAGATACTATGACTGAATGACAGGGCTGACATTTGGAGCTGTAGATAGATACTATAACTGAATGACAGGGCTGACATTTAGAGCTGTAGATAGATACTATGACTGAATGACAGGGCTGACATTTGGAACTGTAGATAGATACTATGACTGAATGACATGGCTGACCTTTGGAGCTGTAGATAGATACTATGACTGAATGACAGGGCTGACATTAAGAGCTGTAGATAGATACTATGACTGAATGACAGGGCTTACATTTGGAGCTGTAGATAGATACTATAACTGAATGACATGGCTGACCTTTGGAGCTGTAGACAGATACTATGACTGAATGACATGGCTGACCTTTGGAGCTGTAGATAGATACTATGACTGAATGACATGGCTGACCTTTGGAGCTGTAGATAGATACTATGACTGAATGGCAGGGCTGACATTTGGAGCTGTAGATAGATAGTATGACTGAATGACAGGGCTGATATTTGGAGATGTAGATAGATACTATGATTGAAAGACGGGGCCTGACATTTGGAGCTGCAGATAGATACTATGACTGAATGGCAGGCCTGGCATTTGGAGCTGCAGATAGATACTATGACTGAATGGCAGGGCTGATATTTGGAGATGTAGATAGATACTATGATTGAAAGACGGGGCCTGACATTTGGAGCTGTAGATAGATACTATGACTGAATGACAGGGCTGACATTTGGAGCTGTAGATAGATACTATGACTGAATGACATGGCTGACATTTGGAGCTGCAGATAGATACTTTGACTGAATGACAGGGCTGACATTTGGAGCTGTAGATAGATACTATGACTCAATGACAGGGCTGACATTTAGAGCTGTAGATATATACTATGACTGAATGACAGGGCTGACATTTAGAGCTGTAGATATATACTATGACAGAATGACAGGGCTGACATTTAGAGCTGTAGATAGATACTATGACTGAATGACAGGGCTGACATTTGGAGCTGTAGATAGATACTATGACTGAATGACATGGCTGACCTTTGGAGCTGTAGATAGATACTATGACTGAATGACAGGGCTGACATTTGGAGCTGTAGATAGATACTATGACTGAATGATAGGGCTGACATTTGGAGCTGTAGATAGATACTATGACTGAATGACAGGGCTGACATTAAGAGCTGTAGATAGATACTATGACTGAATGATAGGGCTGATATTTGGAGATGTAGATAGATACTATGACTGAAAGATAGGGCTGACATTTGGAGCTGTAGATTGATACTATGACTGAATGACAGGCCTGACATTTGGAGCTGTAGATAGATACTATGATTGAATGACAGGGCTGGCATTTGGAGCTGTAGATAGATACTATGACTGACAGACGGGGCTGACATTTGGAGCTGTAGATAGATACCATGACTGAATGACAGAGCTGACATTTGAGCTGTAGATATATACTATGACTGAATGACAGGGCTGACATTTGGAGCTGTAGATAGATACTATGCCTGAATGACAGGGCTGACATTTGGAGCTGTAGATTGATTCTATGCCTGAATGACAGGGCTGACATTTGGAGCTGTAGATAGATACCATGACTGAATGACAGAGCTGACATTTGAGCTGTAGATAGATACTATAACTGAATGACATGGCTGACCTTTGGAGCTGTAGATAGATACTATGACTGAATGACATGGCTGACCTTTGGAGCTGTAGATAGATACTATGACTGAATGACATGGCTGACCTTTGGAGCTGTAGATAGATACTATGACTGAATGGCAGGGCTGACATTTGGAGCTGTAGATAGATAGTATGACTGAATGGCAGGGCTGATATTTGGAGATGTAGATAGATACTATGACTGAATGACAGGGCTGACATTTGGAGCTGTAGATATATACTATGACTCAATGACAGGGCTGACATTTAGAGCTGTAGATAGATACTATGACTGAAAGACGGGGCCTGACATTTGGAGCTGCAGATAGATACTATGACTGAATGACAGGGCTGACATTTGGAGCTGTAGATAGATACTATGACTGAAAGACGGGGCCTGACATTTGGAGCTGCAGATAGATACTATGACTGAATGGCAGGGCTGATATTTGGAGATGTAGATAGATACTATGACTGAATGACAGGGCTGACATTTGCAGCTGTAGATAGATACTATGACTGTAAGACGGGGCCTGACATTTGGAGCTGTAGATAGATACTATGACTGAATGACAGGGCTGACATTTGGAGCTGTAGATAGATACTATGTCTGAATGACAGGGCTGACATTTGGAGCTGTAGATAGATACTATGATTTAAAGACGGGGCCTGACATTTGGAGCTGTAGATAGATACTATGACTGAATGACAGGGCTGACATTTGGAGCTGTAGATAGATACTATGACTGAATGACAGGGCTGACATTTGGAGCTGCAGATAGATACTATGACTGAATGACAGGGCTGACATTTGGAGCTGTAGATAGATACTATGACTCAATGACAGGGCTGACATTTAGAGCTGTAGATATATACTATGACTGAATGACAGGGCTGACATTTAGAGCTGTAGATAGATACTATGACTGAATGACAGGGCTGACATTTAGAGCTGTAGATAGATACTATGACTGAATGACAGGGCTGACATTTGGAGCTGTAGATAGATACTATAACTGAATGACAGGGCTGACATTTAGAGCTGTAGATAGATACTATGACTGAATGACAGGGCTGACATTTGGAGCTGTAGATAGATACCATGACTGAATGACATGGCTGACATTTGGAGCTGTAGATAGATACTATGACTGAATGACAGGGCTGACATTTGGAGCTGTAGATAGATACTATGACTGAATGATAGGGCTGACATTTGGAGCTGTAGATAGATACTATGACTGAATGACAGGGCTGACATTAAGAGCTGTAGATAGATACTATGACTGAATGATAGGGCTGATATTTGGAGATGTAGATAGATACTATGATTGAAAGACGGGGCCTGACATTTGGAGCTGCAGATAGATACTATGACTGAATGACAGGCCTGGCATTTGGAGCTGTAGACAGATACTATGACTGAATGACAGGCCTGACATTTGGAGCTGTAGATAGATACTATGACTGAATGATAGGGCTGAAATTTGGAGCTGTAGATAGATACTATGACTGAAAGATAGGGCTTACTTTTGGAGCTGTAGATAGATACTATGACTGAATGACAGGCCTGACATTTGGAGCTGTAGATAGATACTATGACTGAATGACAGGGCTGGCATTTGGAGCTGTAGATAGATACTATGACTGAATGACGGGGCTGACATTTGGGGCTGTAGATAGATACCATGACTGAATGACAGAGCTGACATTTGAGCTGTAGATAGATACTATGACTGAATGACAGGGCTGACATTTGGAGCTGTAGATATATACTATGACTGAATGACAGGGCTGACATTTGGAGCTGTAGATAGATACTATGCCTGAATGACAGGGCTGACATTTGGAGCTGTAGATTGGTACTATGCCTGAATGACAGGGCTGACATTTGGAGCTGTAGACAGATACTATGACTGAATGACAGGGCTGACATTTGGAGCTGTAGATAGATATCATGACTAAATGACAGAGCTGACATTTGAGCTGTAGATAGATACTATGACTGAATGACAGGGCTGACATTTGGAGCTGTAGATATATACTATGACTGAATGACAGGGCTGACATTTGGAGCTGTAGATAGATACTATGCCTGAATGACAGGGCTGACATTTGGAGCTGTAGATTGATACTATGCCTGAATGACAGGGCTGACATTTGGAGCTGTAGATAGATACTATGACTGAATGACAGGGCTGACATTTGGAGCTGTAGACAGATAATATAACTGAATAACAGGGCTGACATTTAGAGCTGTAGATAGATACATTGTACTATGCCTGAATGACACGGCTGACATTTGGAGCTGTAGATTGATACTATGACTGAATGATAGGGCTGAGATTTGGAGCTGTAGATAGATACTATGGCTGAATTACAGGGCTGACATTTGGAGCTGTAGATAGATACCACGCCTGAATGACAGGGCTGACATTTGGAGCTGTAGATAGATACTATGCCTGAATGACAGGGCTGACATTTGGAGCTGTAGATATATACTACGCCTGAATGACAGGGCTGACATTTGGAGCTGTAGATAGATACTATGACTTAATAACGGGACTGACATTTGGAGCTGTAGACAGATACTTTGACTGAATGACAGGGCTGACATTTGGGACTGTAGATAGATACTATGACTGAATGATAGGGCTGACATTTGGAGCTGTAGATATATACTATGTCTGAATGACATGGCTGACATTTGGAGCTGTAGATAGATACTATGACTGAATGACAGGGCTGACATTTGGAGCTGTAGATAGATACTATGACTGAATGACAGCGCTGACATTTGGAGCTGTAGATAGATACCATGACTGAATGACAGGGCTGACATTTGGAGCTGTAGATCGATACTATGACTGAATGACTGGGCTGACATTTGGAGCTGTAGATAGATACTATGACTGAATGACAGGGCTGACATTTAGAGCTGTAGACAGATACTTTGACTGAATGACAGGCCTGACATTAGGAGCTGTCGATAGATACTATGACTGAATGACAGGGCTGACATTTGGAGCTGTAGATAGATACTATGACTGAATGACAGGCTTGATATTTGGAGCTGTAGATAAATACCATGACTGAATGACGGGACTGACATTTGGAGCTGTAGATAGATACCATGACTGAATGACAGGGATGACTTTTGGAGCTGTAGATAGATACTATGACTGAATGATAGGGCTGACATTTGGAGCTGTAGATAGATACTATGACTGAATGACGGGACTGACATTTGGAGCTGTAGATAGATACTATGACTGAATGACGAGGAGCTTTAGATTGATATATTGAGAGCTATGATTTAAATAAATTGTTGATAAAACTAACTAATCAATAGACAGTGTACATGTATAAGTTTAGTTCATATCGTACAACGCATATCGCATTAAATTAAATTTGATTTGAAATACTTAAATGATCCATATAAGAACTATACTTAATCCACATTTTAATTCTTAAATAAGTGTGCATTGACTGGTAGTTCTATCGTAAAATATCACAAATTTCCGCTGCGCGCCCATATAAGAGTATGACGTATTTATAAGTAGTACTCGATACTGCTGATACTGCTGATTGTAGACGAAATACATATATTGTAACTGTGTCATATCCGGAAATGTATGTATTTAACATAAGATTACGTCATCCGTTCAAGTAGGGGCACTCCCTCGTGAAATCTTATTTATGTCCTGATACATTGGAAAGATACAATTGATTAAAACTGATGCTGGTTGCTGGAGAATAGTCGTACATTTTTAATTTGATCTATAAGTCAGGCTTACATTGTTTGGGCGATATTTCCGGTGCATAATAAGTCCGTTTTGTTAACATACTTGAAAAGTTACAGTATACCCCGCCCCAAAATACTACACTTCATACTTTATGATGTAATACTAAAACTAAGAACTGAAGGAAGGGGAAAAGCCGTGAGTTGAGAAAAGTCTCTTTAATTTTTAATAAACGTTTATTGCATGCACATGCACTTCGTATATGAGCAAAGAGGTCGAAAACTGTTTCATATAAAGTTTTCCATTATTCAATTGTTTCTACTGAACGTTTTTTTTTTTAAATCCATGTATATGTAATATGCCATTAAAAGAATTTTAGAAATGTGCTAAAGCTTATGTAAAATAATTTGCCAATTAACAGTCATTGTTTGAAGCTATTACTTATCTATTTTGATTAAGGATTAATATCTTTAATTTCAATTATGTAGACAATTAACAGGTTTGTCGGCGAAGATCAGTTACTCATGTTTAATTAAGTCCGTTTGGATTGTATAAATGAATTGATGAATTTATTATATTTTCATTCGATCACGGTGATGTTGACTTATTCACATCCACTTCCTAAACAAATCATTAGTTATGCCTTCCAATCTTCAGTC
Organism: Sinonovacula constricta; assembly: GCA_007844125.1. Classification (NCBI taxonomy): domain Eukaryota; kingdom Metazoa; phylum Mollusca; class Bivalvia; order Cardiida; family Solecurtidae; genus Sinonovacula; species Sinonovacula constricta. The sequence goes on along the minus strand of CM017567.1, from coordinate 3,476,858 downwards.
CGATGTTTGGCGATATTTTGTGAGGTCCGTAGACAAATTATTAAAGTGATGAAGTGCCTATGCCTATGGAAATGTTGATTTAATTATTTCCATTGAAATGACGATTTAATTATTTCAATGGAAACGTTAGTAACCCCGCACACATCCGACCGCAACATCAGAATTAACTAAGATTTATATCCGAATATCCGTTCGGAACGTTCGATGGATATCCGGATTTAGTATCCTTTGACATCCCTAGTGATAAAGAAATATTGCATTTCGTCGAATGTTTCTCGTTTTGTAGTTAAAACTTTAAGGTTGTTTGTATACTAGTTTATGGTTACAAATGATCTATATTTGATAAACGCTGAGGACAAATGATCTTAAATCGTCGAATATAGGTTACGCCTGGATATTGCTAAAGATTTGACATATTTCATAGTTATAAATAATTAAATTTGAGTTAAGCAATCAGTAAATAAGAAAACTCCAATAAAAGTTACCAGAGATTCAAATTTAAACTACCTTAAGACCAAGGCAAACAGGGTAAATGTAAATGTGACAAAAACACAGAGACGATACATAACACACTAAAAGAAAAACAAACAAACAGCAATTTCCGCCTTGGAACGGTCAGTCGGAAAAAGGGCCGACTGGGGTGCTTGAACCTTGTTTGTGGAGCGCTCCAACCTCGCACTTCCTGAAGGTTTTTCTATCAAACAAACTGTGTGGATAAAAAAATTCCAGAGAGAGACAACTAACAGTAAGCACCTGCATCGGGAGTTAAACTGATTAAACTATTAATATAATAAACTATCAACATGTGTACAATGTGTACAGTATATAAAAGCCTCGGCAACCTAAAAGTTTCAAATGAGAGAGTAGTTTGAAATAAAACATTGTTAAAATCTAGCATACTTTGGGACTTTATCTTTAACTTGTCTGTTCTTTGTCAAGTGCAAGTAAAATTTTGATATTTTTGGCAACTCTCATAGGACCCTTTGATATTTTGTAATTTATTAGTTACTGATATTACGGCCTGGTAATCGAATGTGAGTTTATTAGTTACTGACATTATGATATGGTCATAAAAATGTGTGGGCTCATTAGCTACTTATATTACTATTTAGTTATAAAAAATTGTGGGCTCAAGTAACTTATAATACGATTTAGTAATGATCAATTTGGGACATTTCCTTTATTTTTCTTAAAATTTTTAAAATTAAATTGAACAAATATTTATAACGTTTTAAATAAATCTAACAATTAGACCTCCTTAAACCGACCTTAACATATTGAAGTAAATATGAAAAGTCTGCCCTTAGCAGATATTTTGATTTCTCAAAGGCCCATTGTTTTAAATGAAGGTTTTTTATTTATTTATTCTTCTCTTTAACAGTTTGATATCATATACTATAACCTAAAGCAAAATTAATTAATGTTTCAAGTTTAAACGCCTTCTAAAGAACACTACCTTTAAGTCACTCTAGATCTTTGTGACTCGACAGTTTTTTTTCTTTAACAATTCCCCAGCTCCCCATCTCCTCTTCATAGTCAGGTCACAGTTACATCTGACACTACGATGAAAATAGTCTCCGACCATCGACCTTTAAGCTCGATTATATTCTTGTTTCATAGATTTTAACATATTAATGCCATTAATATGTTTATGTTAAAGGTGGTAACTGCAGTTTAAACCACACTTCAGTTTTAGACAACTAAATTAAGTAGTGTTTCTTTAAAGGATCCGGTAAAATGCTGTTTGTTATTGCCTTCTATCGTTATGTCAAAAGTAACAAACACTACTTGAAATTACAAACATGTATTTCCTTTCTGAGCTCACTGCCCTATTTTAAAAACAAGAAAACCACGTGATCACTTACTTTTGAGATCAAGTTATATCATCGTCCGGGTAATTTGATCTGATGTCATATTTATTTTAGCAGAAATCTTTATCCTGCTTATATATACATTACGAAATAATGAACAGGTTGGACGGTTTCTTAAGATGTTTACTATCCTTTTGGCTGGTCCCTTGATTTTCAAAACAGCAGTGGTTACTGTACCATACCAAAACATAACCTTTGGGAGGAGTCATACATGAAAACCAAGGTTGTTCAGTTAACATTTGTGTTCAAGTAACCGCTAACGATATTTTTAACTATTTTATCTTTACATAATTAAAAAACAGTAAACCATACGGGAAGTGTTGATTTCCGGTAATTGTATATTGTTTGAGCCGTTTTATGGTTAGTTTACATGTATTTTGTCCTCAGCGGTTATACAATATATGTAATTATTATACGCTTTTCAATGGCCGACTGTGACAGACTGATCGAGTGTTTTACAACAATCATATACGTGTCCCTAAATGAATGAGTTTGATCCCAAGTAAATGTGCTACCATATTGTTTGTTTGTTTGTATATTTGTTGTGGTTATCATCCCACCATCAGTATTTCCGTTATCTGGGGGCGGTGTTTAATTGAGGCAGTGGAGCTTTACTACTATCATTGTCATCGACTTCGATATATCGCGGTCCGGGTTTGATAGCGAGACTTGTTGTTCCGGCAACCTACACGAAATGCGATATCACGCCCGGCCGAAAGTGAACTTTTTATTTATATTTACATGTAAAGTTGTGTGATCGATAGTTCTAGAAACATCTTGACAACTTAATGGCACGATCCTGTATATCTTCTTCAACATACTCGGTGCACTAAACCTATCTTAAATTCGCCATTACCTATCAACGGTATTAAAGCACTATCATGTCCCATTATAAAAAAGAGCTTTTAGTTTGTCAGTTTTGTTTGACACATTGCTAAAAACGTATTTTTGTTTAAAATGGCCAACTTATCAAAATATAATCTCTTTTTGTTTAGACATTTCCTTATAAAACTTGTTATTGGGTTTTTCTTCTCAAAAACTTAATTACAGTTTTATTTCAGTTGCTTGTGATCGTGAAGTTTTTGTATTTGGAAAAGGGTTGTTATTTTCGTCTGATTATAATACTTTCATATCTGTTCATATGTTTCTGTTGTGTGTGTTTCATTTGTTGAATAATTCAGTATATGATTATATGACTTGTCTTGCTTTAGTTAATGCTTCATGGAAATATATTTATTTACGTAAGGAAACTGAACAGTCCACATTTGTAGAAGGCGCATCAATTATATTACTGTGGATCGCTATCTACTTGTAGCCGATTTAAACCTTAAAATAAAAAAAAAACATGACAAACGCAAATAGAAACAACAACAACAGCAGCAGCAACAACAACAACATCAGCAACAACAACAGCAGCAGCAACAACAACAGCAGCAACAACAGCAACAACAACATCAGCAACAACAACAACAGCAGCAACAACAACAGCAACAACAACAACACACCATCAACATCATCAACACAATAAATATCGGGATAAGCTCTGTATCCATTATGTTGACGTTAAGTGGTAGGCTAAGTGTATACATATATGTAACGATCATTTTTAAGATTTACAGCAAGCAAACGAGTTGCATCAGTACCTTATGATTAATGTTTTTCTTATTATATTATGCTGTTGATGACAAAATCAAAGCATTCGTAATAGGTTTCAATAAATATAAGTTTTAAAATTGTGTTCAGTTATTTATAGAACACATATTGAAATACTATCATGGTAAATCCTATTAGGGCAAAGAAGACAAGGACACAAAAAGGTACAACGAACACAGAATTGAACGCCAATACTTGATTATCATTGCGTCAGTCTATAATAAATTAGAAACATATTATTTATTATTCAAATAATTTTTATGTCAAACAATGTTTCAGAGATGGGACATTGCGATAAATAAATTGGATATTCTACCGTTTTAAACACATATAATTTTTAAAACATTAATTATATAATTTTTTTTAATGTACAAGAATCTCATAGTCCTCATAGTTAATGAGTAAGCACTAAAACGCTACCTAAGTACTTACAATAACATGAATGTTCTTTCTAGTAGACAAATTTCTATTTTAAATGATAGAAAGAAAAGGAAGATCTCAGATCGATGTGTTATATGAACGTCTATCTAGTAGGGGTCGAATGACTTAATTCACGAATTAAATACATTGTACTCCATAAGTATTGTGCTCACTTTCTCGTATTTACAGCAAAAGTAAACACAAGTATTGTAAATTAAAACTAAATCAGGCATTTTGAGTCTACCAACACTTAAGACTTACAAATTATAATGCATTTTAAGTTACTGGGGTGCTTAAACCTGGTTTGTAGAGCGCTCCAAATTGCACTTAAGGTTTTTCTATTAAACAAACAGTGTAGATAAAAATTCGGAAGAGAAATTCTCACTTTAATAACCAACCATTGAGTCGAACCATAGTCATAAATTCTTGCTGTAATTCAGTCTAATCGAGACAACGAAATTGGCTCTATCGGTTAGGATGTCGCAACAAAAAGGCAGAATGGTCTTATTTCTATTTTCTGCTTAGCTCATCCTAAAGAAAATTTGCCCATATATCCAAAGAACTCGGGTTCAAGCCATGGCATGTGTGCACGTCTTTCTTATATATTACATATATGCAGCCTGTAAGGAATAGAAGACATTCGTTTCAGTATGCCAGAAAATAACAATGGGACCGAACGGGCATCTTCAAGTTTTTAAAGCAAAATCTATTTTGACTTATGAAGATAAAATCAACTGGGGTATAAACATTGTGTAAACTTGCACCTCGTTAATGTTATTGTTACCAGTCAATAGCTAACTTCCGAGCCTCGATTTGACTTCGTTGTCTGAATATAGTATATAAGTTTGCGGCCAGGGGGGCATACGCTTGTACATTGTACACCATATCAACTACATTTATGAAAATAGGAATTACTTCATAGCGCCTCCTGTTGACTTCTGTGTCGGGTTTTAATACAGCAATTTTGCAACCGATTCTGTTACATGAACGTATGCCTTTTCATTTTTTTCGGATTTTGGATAGTTAAATATCGGGCCAATCGCCTGGGTAAATCATTTTATGTCAGCAATGATTATAAACCAAATATGTATGTATTAGAAAAATAATCTTGAATGGAGTATTGTTTTGTCAACGTTTATTTACCTTTATTCTACCTTCATGTTAACGTTAAGTTAACGTCCAATACGTCTCGCACCATTATTCATTTATAGACTTATCGACGTGTGTTTTCTATGATAACGAACTTTATTAGAGTCCTATGTTATGTACGTAATGAAATGTATTGCAAGCCTGTATATGTACACAAACCATACAACACATATTTATTACACTCTTATTCTCGTTTCCAACGACGGCTGATTTAATGCGCTGTGAGAGTTGATTTTACAATACTTTTAATAAGCCTCTAGCAATGTACTTATTTTTTGTTCTGACCTAATGTTTGCCGATTTCCTAAATTCTTGTCATGCAGTATAGTTGAGAAATAAAACAAGATACTTGTTCACAATTAGAATACAATCAAATGACAGAACAGAGTATTATGACTGTGTGTTGTATGGTCTATCCTATAAGCATCTCTTTTGTTAGAGACGGCGTCCTGTCGCTATCTTTGTTGTTAAAGTCATATTTTTCCAAATGTACAAAGTAATTGGTAGACAACCAATGTAAAACAGGTAGTATATAGTACAGAAAAATATCCAAAGCAATAGCAATTGACCAACAGGTTATATTGAAAAAAACAAACAAACTCGAACATTCTGTCAGTTATAATGTATAATGCATAAAACACATATGTACCGGATATCAGTGGCACATTCAGTAGAGTTATTTCAAGAGGCCCCAAGTTCAAATGGTATATATAACATATTTGCATCTACTATTTATATTTCTTGTTCTCCCTCATTTACCTGCTAACATATTTGTTTCTTCTTAACATATTATAAACAGTTAAATTTTCTAGTTTTATCTTAAAATATCACCTAAAATAATCAAAGAAAGAACGTAATCATTTGTAGATGCATTCTTGCGTTAAGAAAGTTTCCCTTTATGAATATTTCTTGAATCGTATTACAATAACACATTTACTAGAATTAAATATTATCAGTCTTATTAAGACTGATATGACTGAATAAACAGGTATACGAAAGTACTTCGATCGTCAATGTAAATTTCACACAAATTATATCAATTACCTACGATGGTTTCGTACTAATCAAACATGTTTTCTTTCGCTAACATATACGAGTTTCCTATAATTGAACTATTACAAATTAGAGAACGTGGTGTTTGTACTTACCTTTCGTTTTAACTTGTATATTGTTATGTGCGTAGCTATACTAAAAACCTGGATATATAATTAATTTAATTCACTATAAACAATGAATAAAATATTATCTAATGGATCTATTTGTCGTATAGTATCATGGAATTTGTCTTGCATTTCGTCTTAACTTAAAAGTTTAAAATATACACATAGCTAAATTTATAATAATCTCAGTCATTTCTAGTTGTATGATATGTTGTGAATCAATACATGTCTTCATGGATTGATATGCTATTTTCTCAATGCATTATAATCTGGACATTAAAGCAAACAACGATACATGACAAACATGTTCTTTCATTTAATGGAATAGATAAAGGTTTATGCCACTGATCTTTTTCTACTTGTAGCCTGTGAGATGACGTCCAAAGTATTGAAATACCTAAATTTCTAAATCTATTTACTACAATAGTGTTTAAGTTCGCATGCAAAGAAGTCATAATGAACTAAGGATTTCTTCCCAGTACACCGTAGACATGTTCATTTTGCATTTGCGTTTAAACACTTAAAATGTACTTTTACAATATTTATTATAAGCGTTCGGAATATGTTAATTTCGCGTATTGCTTGAGAATTTCGGCACTTTACTTTGTATGGGTACGATGGGTAGGTTAAGCCGAAGACCTATTTTCATATTTGTAAATTTAGCTGCATTTCTGATAATATGGTACTCTTAACACATTAAGCAAATATAATCTCCAGAGATAATTAAGAAAGCTGTATATATATACATATTTGAACAGAGGTTACTTTGCCAATGACATGAGTCGAAGACCGATGCAAACTTTTGGCAGTGATATGATACAATTGTAAGATTAATATCCATTTAGCATAGAACTATTTAATTTAATCTGTAAGTAGAACATTCTGAAAAAAAATGTGTACAGACTTTATTATACCACCGTAATAAGGTATTTATTCTCTGAACCTTTAGACTAGATGTCAAGTAATACACAAATGACACTAATAACATGGAACTGTGACAGTTCGAGGTTAATGGATACTGCCCTCGTAAATTACCTTTTGATTCCTGGCCCTGCTACGGAAGTAAGTTGAAATTACTTGCTTTAAAACATGAATAAGTACGTCATGCAAAGCTTACCATAACATTCTGACAAATTCATTTGTGTTACAGCTGACAAGCAGCGACTTGTACAAAAACAAAAGTATCTATTGAAAGTAAATGCGTTCAGTGATTCACAAGCTAGTGTGTGAATTAGTCATTTAGATTAAAAGATAAACTTATGCAACTTAAAGTGACTTATAAACAGCTTGTCCAGTTCTTGAAGTGGGTTTTTCCCTTTTTTGTTTGTTTGCCAAAAACACAAATCGCGATTAACCTACTGTAAATAATGGATACAAATACAACCATTGATAAGTGAAGATATTGTCCATGAATGTATTGCGTGGTCTTTAGGTATTAAATAGAAACAGCAACTTTGCAGCAGCTTTCAAATGTGTTTCGCTATTTTAAGCTATATATATAGTGTTAAATTATGGTTATAATTCGTGTTTTTTTATTCGTTATTTAAGAGCACGCTAGTTAGCTCAAAGGTTAATGTTAACTATACAACTATATACGACGTATGGTCCATGTGGCTTGATTGCCATGGATATTACTAAGTTAACCCTGTGTTGAGACATTTCTAAGAGGCAACACAAATTCAGCGTTTAGTTCTAGGAATTACATAAACAATAATGCATAGGACCAGTTATGGTTGGCATTATTATTAATAACATGAATTTTAAGATGCAGAACCGTGAAGATAAGTCATACCTGACTACAAATTCAAAACTATAAGGCATAACCTAATTAAATGTCATAACATCGTATTCTGTTTTCAATGTAATATCAATACGATCGTTATGTAATTAAACAAGTTGTATAAATCTAACAATGGCTTCAGCAAGTAGTACAAACATGCATTCACAAAGGAAAATAATCTGCGTGCAGTTAAATAGATCATCAACATCTTGATATTCAAGGGAAGTAAGCGCAAACGTCAATGAAGTCCGCTAGACATACTAATCACCTTTAGGTTTACTTTTAAATGGGAGAGCAAACTATTAATGTTACCGTGTTAATTAAATGTATTGCTAGTAAAACAATCGTACCAATAGATTGTATGTAAGGAGATACTTAAACAACTACTTCAATGTATAAAAGTTTTAATAATTGAACAAGCGTTTATTCAGAATGTAACTGGTAGCGTTATCAACTAAAACAATCTCAGGACAATTGGTAAAATTACTTGTGTTATATGTGTAAAGTGTTTTAATTAAAGTGTTTTTGCTTTATGGAGGTGTCAGCAAGCATTGTTAACCGATGCATTCATTGTTTATAAATGTTATCTATTTTATGTAAGCTTTTACTTGTAAAGTTACTTAATTTAATCAGGCTAAGTCAGGCACATAAAATAAGGACTAGTTGTACTGTAAATCATTGGTATGCATAGGTAGTTTCAACTTAAATCTCTAGTGATGTTTTATAACTTTTGTACCAATAAGGCACCGATAAGAAAAAACTTTGAACTGTTAAAAATTAAAAAAGATTTGTGCAGATTTTAAAGCAATTTCACAAAGATATCTGGAATGGGATTGGATAAGCCGGCATTTTTGCCGATACTGTGCAGCGACATAAGCACATGGGCACTTATGAGGTGACTGAACCCGGCCTGTCCATTATACTGACACCGACGTGTCAGGCGTAATGCTGTCCCCTTAGCCCTGAGCGTTAGGAGGGAAGCCACTACTATCAACTTAAAAGTCTTTGGTTTGACCCGTCCGGGGTTTGAACCCACGACCTCCCGATCCGCAGGCTTACGCTCTACCACCTGAGCTATTGCGGCCGGTTATATATCTGGAACGTAAACATCAATTTGCTTTCAGTGTAACAATTGTCAATGATGATCTTTGTGAATGTATAGCCAGTTGTATACTTTTTTGGTGTTAGCATGTGTACAAAATATATGAATTAGTTTAAAACTTATAAATAGACGCCGTCTCGTTGGTAAATGTGTCTGAACATTCCTGTTAATACCCATCGATGTTCATCGTTTTTTTCAATACTGATTGGTCTACAAATTGACGTAAAAAACCTGAAAGTTTAATAAGACAACGCATTTGGTCACCGGTCTCTGTTGTAAGAATCACTATGTACGTCAAATCAATATGGAAATTAAAAATGCATACATCATTTTGGGTGTCGCCATGCAGGTGTAAACTAGAGCCCACATAATACGTCGCAGTGCTTTATATTTAGATATATACAGCTTGTATTTGCAATCGCTAAATGTGTTTTCTGCGACTAAAGCAAATCAAATATATATTATGTATTTTTTATACATATCTTATATATTGCTAGTCGAAATAAAGACGTTTCATTGAGTGTCATATGACTTTGTATCCAAAATATAACTATATCCAATATCTCGGTGTCGAAATGAGGAAATATAAAAACTGAAATTAATTAATAAGATCTAGGCTTGGCGGCATTGACATCTCATTTGAATGAATCCGAAGGTCACTTTCGGCGCAACCATTCTTTTAAATGGATACCTCGTCTTTGTGCGACTCCAAGTTTCGGTGTTTATCTTGTGGGATCTGGGTCTCTCAAACATGGCACGGCTTAGGACAGAAATAGTAAATCCACGCGATCCAGGGAAGGCTATTGTCAAAGTAAATCAATTTGACCGTATATGCATTATCATCAAGTATAAAGTCCGCTCCCTCAGAATCCAGTGTATATGTGAGGCCAGACTACACGTAATCGTGTTCTACGACACCTGCGATAGCTAGGTAAGCAATTGGCTGACGAAATACGGTATGATAGTCTGGTAATTTATAACTGGAAATATATGTACAACGACGGCAAAAGTGGTATTGTATATTGAATCGGGGACAATGCAGTGAGTCCTCTTTAGTCTCTCGGCTAGTCATGATTATATCTGTTAAGATCTGTAGATTGTGATTTTCAAATAGGGGAGGCTGTTAAGTACAGCAGTGACTAAACCGAAACTCGGAAGTGAAACCATTAAAGAAAAGCAATCTATCTTGAACCGTAAAATCCTTACAAAAACTTCCCTATATTTGTAAAGAAATCATGTCGCAGATAGTAGACAAGACATTGATTGCAGTGCAGCGATTAGCGGTAAGTGGATAATAATTTTCTGTAAAAGAGAATGTTTTAATTTATATCTATCTTATGGTTTTGATCAATTATGTACCGATTTGAAACTTGAATTAACTTATTTTGTAGTGATGATAAAGATAAGTATGTATATTGACATGCATATTTCTTATATCTTATTATATATATCTTCCACTATTATTTATGTTGTTGAGCTGACCTTTTCTTGTAGGCCACATTGGAAAAAAGTTCGCATTACAGTAACCAATTTATAACATTTTTCGAACTGTGAATCATCATTGCATCAAACATTTTCTGAAACAGCTGTTATTGTAACTATTCAGTATGGACTTATCTTTATTAAAAGTGCTTTCCCAGTCTTCTCTGCCGTGCATGCACTATGACTTGCAAACGTAAATACCATGAAATACGTATACATTGTTTTGCCAATTTAAATAAACAATATTAAACAAATTTTAGCGTATGTGTTGTATCCACATTGTTGATATCATAAATATTTTGTTTGATATCAACCACAACATCAATGAAAACTATTCGTTTCCTTAAAATAGACGCAAACAAATAGAACCATTACAGTTCCATTACGTTTTCAAATAACAAAGTGCCATACATGTGACGATTTGACCAAACATGTGCTATCGAATATTATCGTTAGGCGTTCTTTGATCAAGAAGGTAATGCAAATAAAAAAGGTACACGTATCTTTATCTAATTAAATTGACTGACGAGTAAAATTGTGTTTACGTTATATATTACATGGATATGAATTGTCTCCAGTGAAAAATACTGGTAACAAACATAGTGCATGACTTTTCCCTATTATCATGGTACGCGTATCTACCCAGCTTTCTTTTAAAAATACTGGTAACAAACATAGTGCATGACTTTTCCCTATTATCATGGTACGCGTATCTACCCAGCTTTCTTTTAAAAATACTGGTAACAAACATAGTGCATGACTTTTCCCTATTATCATGGTACGCGTATCTACCCAGCTTTCTTTTAAAAATACTGGTAACAAACATAGTGCATGACTTTTCCCTATTATCATGGTACGCGTATCTACCCAGCTTTCTTTTAAAAATACTGGTAACAAACATAGTGCATGACTTTTCCCTATTATCATGGTACGCGTATCTACCCAGCTTTTTTTTTAAAAAATACTGGTAACAAACATAGTGCATGACTTTTCTCTATTATCATGGTACGCGTATCTACCCAGCTTTCTTTTAAAAATACTGGTAACAAACAAGGTGCATGACTTTTCCCTATTATCATGGTACGCGTATCTACCCAGCTTTCTTTTAAAAAAAATAAATGTAAAGCCACAAGTAAAGATGGAATGTCGTTAAAAAGCGTTATCGAAGATTTTGTGTAAATTTAAAATAATGAAATTCATGTTAGTGTACTATTTGGATTTGGCAAAGTGTGATGTAATGATACTCTCTAATGTACGAACAATAGCATACTTAATTGTGCCGAGAAACACCTGACTCTGTAACTCACCCTTAATTGAATTTAAATTTGATAATATGGTGATGCATCAACTATAAAGCTGGTTGTAGGAACCTTGTCAACGTCTGATTGAAAACATTGTTAGATATACGATTTGTCTGAACCTCCAGTAAAATTGTCTTTATTTTGTAATGTACATATATGTTCACTTTTGCTTATAATACATCTATATTATCTTATTTTATCATCTGTTCAATATGCATACATAATAACAATTACAATTTAATAATTACTTTATATGGCCAAATGAAACATAATTGCATTTAACTGGCGTGTAAATACCGTTGTCCTTTGCTTTGTAATATTTTAACTAACCTAACAATACAAAGACCTTGCCAAATATCGTATAACTATCTTATCTAAGGCAAAAATAACATTTCATTATATTGAATATCGACACATTTAAATTGACTCATGGACGATTAATGTTTTTAAAGAGGGCCGTTTAACTGTGTGCTGGGAAATGCTTTTCTGGCTAAAGGGGATATGTCGAAATTTTAATGCAATATTAATAGAAAATTAGCAACTGGGCCTGTAAATTAAACCTTCAAATGTACCACATCGCACATTTGATTCTTATTTAAGCAAGCACACAGGCAAGACAGGTCCTTATGATATTTTAATGCGTTCAAATTTCAGCGAAGTGGGATTTCTGATCTTATAGACATATAAGTGGTTTCATTATAGCATTTTAAATTAGAATTCAACAGTGTTCATTGAAACTTAGCAAGCATTTATGGCTGCTTTAACTGTTCAGCCAAAATTATACCTAAACAGCCTCGAGCATAATATGGGCTCAAACATTGCTTCTGGTAACGGAGATAATGTAAATCAAAGCTTATCGAAATAAAATTAAAGAAAAATCCAAATAAAAGCAGCATTTGCTAAGGTGAACCACTTAACTCATATTCTTATCCTTCAACGGTGTTATATACCAACACAAGTTGTGGCATAGATTCGATCCCTCCTTTAGGAAGGTCAACGACCGTAGTGCTTAATGGTTTTCAAATATCGTAAAGTTGCGGTTAATTCCGCCGTGCTCCAGTGCCTTTCTTTTTAGCCCTATGTGCTTTCATGCATAAGTAACTCACATTTCAATAATCAGCAATGAAATTCAGGTCCTAAAATTTGTGGTCGACACAGCAGTTTACCACACACACACACACACACACACACACAATACTTGAAGTGCATGGACCCCCCCCCCCCCCCCCATCCGCCGCCCCGCCCCCCCCTATTGATATTAATATCAGTAATTACGTAATTGCAATAATTTAAGTAGCTTGGAAGACCCAGTAACATGTTAACTAGAGTCTGTCTATCTACGGACAACAGTGACTGTACAATATCGCCACCAAAGACGTTAAGTAAACTGTAGATAGTAACTGTGATCTAATCGTTAGCAAAGCTCGGAAAAATCGTGTTAACATAGGGACCAACTGTATAGGCCATTTCAACTTTTCCTGCAAGTACCACCAACCCAATTCAGATTTGCAACTATTTTGCACACAGTCATGCATTCAATGAAACTATTAAGATGCAACATTGCAAATAACCATATACCATTTATATCGTAATGAGAGTGCTAGCTCTTACACGGTCGAATCTTGCATCTATTAAATGCTCGCTGAAATCCTGTTTAGCGACAAGCCAAATACGGAATAAGACAAATATACTTCTATGAGCATTTTGAAGGGAAACATCCAGAAAGATTTTAAAGATTGTCTAATCTGTATACCATTAGCACGTGTCAAATACATGGGAAGAAACCACTCGAATGACCACCTACTAGACAAAATGACGCACGTAATAAAACATATGCTTAACTGCGCATCTTCTTGAACGTTGACACATTTGACCAAGAAAAGTTTTTGTTTATCTTTCTTAAACTTTATCGGTAAAACTTTAATTACCTCGTGCAAGTTTAACTGTATATACTTTCACAACCATAGAGGGCTCTTGAGAGTACAATATGGCCGGAAATCCGCTTACATGTTAAAGGATTCAAATCGCGCATGCTATCGACATTTAATTAATTGAAGAATGGCTTGCGGAGTTAACTGTTTAAGTATTTAACTCTGTCTGAGTGTTTATAGTCTACAAAGCAATAGATGCCAAAGTGACACTAGCTATCCACTTCGGGTATTCGATCCACACTCATTTTCCAGCTGCAGTATTCACATGCATTTTCTACTGTACTATTAACACCAAAAATTTATAAGAATATTATTTTTTTTAAAGAAGATTATGATATGTGTATATAGCAAAACAAAAATATTAGCAACAAATCATGTGAAATCCTCAACCGGGTGTATAAGCAAAGGCTTTTATGAAACACTTGATGTCTGCGATAGGAAACATAGAGAAACATCCTGAACGTCACTACGTCTACCAAAGCCGGAAATGATGCGTGATATTGACAATCATACTGATGGTCTATTTTATCACACAAAGCATCACCATATAATATGTCCTGTTTCTTAAACTAGAAGACAGGTCGCCAGTGTCGTGGTGGTGGAGTCACCGCTGACTGCTTAGCCTCTCGCCAACTGGGTTTGAGTCCTGTTCAAGCGAAGGACTTAATGCGGGAAGGTTTTCGAGCTGTCTTGCAGTGCGCTTGTGATTCTAAAAGACATTTTGGGTCTTCCTCCACCAAAAAGCTGGACATTGCTATAATGAAATGACAATAATTGGTCGCTGTAATGTATTTAAAACACACACACACACACACACACACACACACACACACACACACACACACACACACACACACACACACACACACACACACACACACACACACACACACACACACACACACACACACACACACACACACACACACACACACACACACACACACACACACACACACACACACACACACACACACACACACACAAAACCACAAAAAATAACCTAGAAGATCTACTCCACGAATTCAGTTAGTGGACAGTATTGAATAAAAATCGTTGTCAGACGTATCAACTGTGATTGCATAGCAACATGTGCTCACAACCTTCCGCATTGACGGACACCACTCGTTCAGCACAATGAACACTACAACCAAGAATTTTTACCACAAAATTTAAGGATTAAAATGTAATAATGATTTAGAAAATGACGCAGTCTCGCCTTAAGATAACGATCGTTGAATAAGCCGCTATCCAACTGAAATAAGCGTCAACAACATGATGCAATCACGCATACACAAACGTAGGCAAGCTTGACCTTTTCCAAATGTTTGCTGCAATATGGGTCATGGTTGATTACTTATTTATATCAAGCGTGACCCAGTGCTTAAAATGAGCTTGAAGTAAGATTAAAACCTAGAAGACATGACTCAAGAAGAAAGATATCACAATCAAGTTAACATCCTCATGTTATTTCATATCAACCCACCAGTTAGACTAAAGAACACTTGCACCCATTATCTCTTCCGACATTACAAACATTTAGTGACTACGTGTAAATGAGATCTTTGCCCCAACACTTTCACCCTTTGGAATAAAGTAACTGGCCATATTGTCTCACTTCATTACCCTGCAGGGTTATGGTCCTCCGATACGTTACAGCAACCACAGTTACATGTTAGATGTATGTAGATGTATGCATATGTAAGAGAAACAGATTGAAAAATATTATTTCTGAAGGAATAAACATTATTTCTGAAAAAAAAATATCAAAGAATCCCCTAAAATGTTACGTTTAACACGACTTTTTCTCAAAAGTTGACCGGCCGCAGACTCCTCTACAATAACTTTAGACTTGTGTCTAATATTTGCTCATAATTAAGCATTATTTCGTACCGTTCAAGGCGCACTTGAATTTAAACTCAATTGCCTCTTTTGCAGAACAATAACATTCATGACATTAACCTTTGAAGCATTGTTAGAACTGTTTGTCAGAACATTGTTTTGTTTCATGAAAACACTGAGTCAAGTTTCGATAGGCCATTGTCATTCAAGCGGCCTTTCAAGAACGCCGTGAGTCATCTCCGACTTGATAAATGCACGTATACGAAAACATTTAGTCCTCTGTCTTTACTTTCTGAAAATATAAAATAAGGTTGAAGCAAGTATTTATTCACACGTTAAGAACGTGCAAGGAACTACTTTTGACAACAGGATTCTGTTGATATTGATACAGATATAAATCAGAAAATGACGTTTCGAGATTCTAATTACAACATAAAGGTCGTTAATTGTACTTGCTTTCCAAGATTTTGTGATCAATTTATAACATGCACAGATCCTACCTAAACATTTGATTTGGTTTTCAACCATTCATGCTAAAACTGACTTTACAAGTACATTATGAGGATAATTAATCAATTTAGAAGTATTAAACCTTTATGTAACTGTATAATCAGATGCAGGCCTAATTTATTGTAGGCAATAACATAGGCCAAAACTTTTGGGAAACGTTGAACAAAATTGATTCTAATTTCTTTTCTACGAAGATCTTACTGAAACATTAATGTAATTAAAGGGAGAACTTCAGAAAATATTAGTACTTATTTATTTCCGGTGTTTATAAAGAAATTACAGTTATTCTTGAAAAGCTGTTTTTCTAGGACTCCGGCATTCAATCTAAGCAAAATCTGGTTACACACATTTTGTAATAAAATTTTGATGCATAATTTATACTTGTATAAACTAAGCTGGAAAATATAAAAGTGTGGCCAAAATTGCACTTGTTCCAGGAGATTTTATAATTTGTTTTTTCGGCTTACTCGGTGAAATCCGCCTCGGCCGGAGTTCTTTACTGACTTTGAACACATATCATTACTTATTTTGTGTCAAACTGAGGCTAAGTGGCTGATTGTGAGGATTACAAATATTAGTTGTGGTGAAAGATCCACCGGGACATGTTTTAGTTAAATACCGGGCACGGAGCAGATCAGCTGGTTGGTTTTGCAGTAGGTCATGCATCTATAATGCGAGGCACTACGGAGTAACAAGTTTAAGGTGAAGTACAAGAGGAAACAAAACTTTTTTTCTGAAAGAATCAGAACAAAACATTCATACTATTTGTTTTTTGAATAGCCGATCGCCTTTATCCAAGCACCTAATAAACTTTTTTGTTGAAAATGTATTTAAATGACTTTTATCTTTGCAGGAAAATCTACTGGTAAAGATTCCTTGATAATGAACTGTGGGCTTCTTCTCATTGCAGTTATAGGTATTTTATATTTTTTTCCCCATTTTTTCATAAATGAACTGTTGCTTGTGTTTTTATATAATATAGTATAAAATAAAATAAAATAAAATAAAATAAAATATAATATAATATAATATAATATAATATAATATAATATAATATAATATAATATAATATAATATAATATAATATAATATAATATAATAATATATAATATATGTGTCTGTAACTTGCGTATGTATCATTAACATCCTTACTAACGATTTGAACTGATGATATTAAAATTGTCTTAACATTATGAAACCGAAACATACATTTTGCTGAAATTAAAAGACCGTCATATTTTTCTTCGTCAATACTGTTTCAGACTAAATGAGTATGCTTTCAATATTTTTACAATTCATGTAGAAACTTTGTTTCAATATTTATTTGATACAGCACATTTTTTTTCACAGGAGGTTGTTCAACCTGTAGCGATCATTGTCTCAAGTGTATCACACAAACGTTCTGTACCGAATGTGAGACCGGATATACCCTGAAGGACCGCCGCTGTCATGGATGTTCGCATCCATGTATGTCATACAACTCAACCAATTCCTGTGAGTCCTGTTACTCTGGATATTACCTACACCACGAATGTTGCTACCCATGTGTAAGCCCTTGTCATGAGTGTACGTCAATTTCCTGTACCTCGTGCACTTCCGGATATCTCATGAACAATGGCCAGTGTTACCCATGTAGTAGCGGTTGTCTCAATTGTACATATAGGCCTGACTCGTCAGAATCTTTACTATGTACATTGTGCAAGTCCGAATATTACCTGAACGGTGGCATTTGTAACAAATGTAGTAATGGATGCCTTGAGTGTTCATCATCTTATTGTAGCTCGTGTAAATCTGGATATTACCTAAGCAATGGGACTTGCTACAAATATAGCAGCCCGTGTCTGGAATGTAGCTCGTCACCGTTGTGTATGACGTGCAGTTCAGGATATTACTTCAATAGTAGTCAGTGTGTCGAGTGCAACATTTCATGTTTAACTTGTTCAAATACGACCGGCGATTGTACATCTTGTCAACCGAAGTTTTACTTAAGCCATGGAGCCTGTGTCCATTGCGGAACTAACTGTACATCATGCAATAGTTCATCTGGAATCTGTGATGTGTGTGAAGACGGCTATTATGGAGACTATTGCAATAACACTTGTCGTGGGCGGTGTAATGGCAGCGCATGTGAACAAATGTCTGGAAAATGTATCACTTCAGGTGAGTGCTTGTGATATATTCTTCACACACACACACACACACACACACACACACACACACACACACACACACACACACACATACACCAACACACACACACACACACACACACACACACACACACACACACACACACACACACACACACACACACACACACACACACACACACACACACACACACACACACACACACACACACACACACACACACACACACACACACACACACACACACACACACACACACACACACACACACACACACACACACACACACACACACAGAGACTATAAACCGAACATAAGATTTCAGTAATTGTAAATTAATCAGCTGAAGATTGATTCGAACAGTTCGACTATAAGCATTCCCGATTAATTAATGCATATAAAATATTTATTTTCCCGTGTGTATAGTATGCTTTACTTATCTAAGGTCCTGTTCAATGTATCTAATTATCGTGTCATAACCAGCCCATTAGTTGCTAAATCCTGTAAATTATAGAATCTCACGGTGGCTCGATGGACCATTATACCAGAATTATTGACACACACATCACAAAGGGCGCCGTTGTTGGGACGTGTGCATTAGCCGTATATATTGGCATAGTGGTTGCAGCTTTCTATTTGTGGAGAAGGTAAGATTTTTCAATAAGATCTGAGGCACTTTAATGCAAATACGATTAACTTGAGTTTTAATTCGTTAAAAATAATATTATTGAGGTGAAATAAATTATTTCCGATACATATTATTTGAAATTGCATTTTAGGTATTAAATCATACACCAATCTGAAAACTCGGTAAATGTAATGTTCGTCTTTAATAACAGTTTCTTTGTAGTTACATTTGTTTCTTAATAGGTCTTTACATCAATGGCTGTTTCCTTTTTCGGCAATAAACATTTGATCCAAAAGATTTGTGCAAAACCAAGATGGTACAGGGAAATTTCTATGTAAATAAAATACAAGCGTCAGTTGCAAAATTTACCTATAGGTCTTCTAATGTCAAATGGTATATATTTGTTTTAGGAAAACAAAAGAGAAGACAGCAGCAGCTAACAACAGTTCCAGCACTGTCGTTGCTTACTCTCAATCGAGTCATGCCACAGAAAATGAAGGTAACTGTAAATATTTTTGTTCTTATTGTTGTTTCTGTTGTTGTAGTATTTTAATATACATTTATTACCATCGTCAATTAATAATATAAACTTTGACATGCTATAATGGCAACATTCCGACCAATAAAGATATAAGACACTGCATTTGAGTGTTAAAAGTGTCACGAGTTATGCGGTAGAAACATTGTGTTGTTTACGAAAGCAAAAATATAACCTTGTCCGATGAGTATTGCGCCATATATTTAAATATGAAAAGGCACAAAACAATGCTAGTCAAATGTTATAGTTAAAACAAAAATGTGAATAGACATTGATATGAATAGAGACAATCATGCAGTTACCTTTTTTTTAAATAGAAGCTTCCTATGTTTGAACATCGTGTATTATTATTCGGGTATTTTTCTGGTAGATTTTTAAATGTTAAAAGTTAAATCCACTTTATTGTTGTTAGAAACGTTGTTGCACCTTATCCGTTTCAGTTTTAAATGGTCTGTGAGTTATTAATAAAACTAATTCATCGAAAATTTACAGGAGTCGTATAAATGAACAAATAAGCACAAGACAAACATGCAATTAACCAAATAAGGTTCCTTTTTAAACAATCTAGTTTTAATATACCTTGCGACCAGAATGATCTTTACATTTAGATTGTAACAGCGTATAGTATGATTTTAAGTTTTTTTTTAACTGGCCGTTATCAGTTCGTTTGGATTAAAGACGGTTCCAGTAAAGGTTTATTGTCTTGTGTTACGGTTAGTCATCGTTTCTGCTTACTTTTTACTTTGAATTTTATTCAAATTACAATTGCTTTAATCTTTTACGCTGATATACTGACTTAAGTAAGAAAATCATTTCAGAAAACAACTCACATAAACAATTTCTACAAGACATTTTTAACTCTGAATTTTTGAAAATTTTCAGTTATAGCAGAGCCCCAGTACTCGACCCCATATAAGGTGAAGAACATGAACAACAAGAAAAAAAGTAACGCCACCTCGCAGCCTGATGTATCGATCACCTACAAGAACGCCACTGCAGCTCCGGGACCTCCATCCAATGTCGCGGGATATCTGGATGATGAAATAATGGAGGAAATAGACGGTCCGAATTTAGATTCTACCGGAGGTAGGTGTTGATGGTTTCCATGGTTTGTATGCAATATAGGTACAAGAAAATCCTTTATTGTAACCTTTCGGAAAACTAGTTTAATCAAATATAGTATAGACATTTTACCCGTGTAAAAATACAACTAGGATATTGAGGAATTTAGTATGCTTATTTGCAATTGACCGATCGATACAGCTCATTTTACGTCGACCGCCAATAAACAATAAGAATTACGTCATGATACATAATACAGTTTCATAAATGATTAAGTGTTGTTTAAGTTATAAGTAAACACAATTTAAAGCTACATTGAAGCCTGATGGATTTCACGAAACAAACTGAGAAATACTCGTCTATTTGACTCTACTTTGAATAGACCATCAGACCAGAACAACTAAATTCAGGATCCGCATTATTCCACAAAGCGCTCTCTAATTGATCTGAGTTTTATTTTGTTTTTTCTTTGGACAAAGCTGTCTTATGTTAATAATTTTCTATGTCCCTCTAGACATACTAGAAACAACATTGTCAGATGCGTTGCCAATTCCATTTTAATTACCTTTGGATTTCAGGTCGAGTGGAAGGAAAGTATGAAACCTACTATAACACCAGTAGGCTGTTCAGACGTCAGGTGACAGTAGCTACACTGGTGGAGGTTGTGGCAAAGAAGTCACTCTCAGACTACGAAGAAGAATTCAAGGTAAGGAAGTGTTGGATTTAAATGTACATTTAGAAAGGTTTGTGCAAATTAAACATATTCTTCTGAATGAGGAAGATTATTGTGATCAGGTAATTAATCATCCGATTACTTTGCGGAAGTATGAACTGTATTTGACTTGTTTTATGTGTCGACATTTTGGTGTTGTTTATAAAAAATATCGCGCATATTGTTTCTGTGTTAAATTTAACAACATTTCTTGCTTTGTCTTGCAAATTAAATGGAAACTTTTGGAAACGTCAAATGAGTATAAACTATTCTTCTTTCAGAAACTTCCAGACGGATTAACAAGAGAATATCAAGAGGCATTAAAACCAGAGAATGCGATGAAGAATCGATACAAGAAAGTCTATCCGTGTATGTCTAGGTTCTTAACACTGAAGTGTGTGTTTGTGTTTATGTTTAATTACTTATGACTTAATTCGTTATCAACTATTGATTTAACTACGTAATACGTAATATGATAAAATACATTATATATTGAGATGTGGTAAATCTGTACAATAAGAAAGCACTCAAAAGTAATTACATAACATAGTTTTAAGTGAATAAAGTTTGTTTTGCTTAATACTCAAACCATATTTATACATCATATCGATGGCAATATACCGAAATAAAAAGGCAATATATGCACTTTATATTACTTCATTAGGTATCTACGTTGTTTTCCCTCTTCAGATGATGCGACACGTGTTGTTCTAAAAGACGGAGGTGAGGGTGGTTACATAAACGCAAGTTATATTTATGTGAGTGGTTTACAATGGTTCTAGTATACCTCTTTTACATTATAATAGCTTAATACTTGGATATTTTTAAGATTAAAAACATATTACATATCTACATTAAGTGGACACTCCGCTCAAAGGGGCGGTTTTCTTCAGAACCTATTTTTCTATGATATATTTCATTGTTCTCGAACCCCGTAAAGAGGACCGTCTCGCTAGCAGAGACTTATTCACTAATTTCATCAGATACACATATTTCTAATCCACCGGCCGCAATAGCTCAGGTGGTAGAGCGTCGGCTTGCGGATCGGGAGGTCGTGGGTTCGATCCCCGGCCGGGTCATACCAAAGACTTTAAAGTTGGTAGTAGTGGCTTCCCTCCTAACGCTCGGGGCTAAGGGGACAGCATTACGCCTGACTCGTCGGTGTCAGTATAATGGACCGGCCGGGTTCAGTCCCTGGGCACCTCATAAGTGCCCCTGTGCTATAATGATAGAAATGTCGCTGCGCAGTATCGGCCAAAATGCCGGCTAATCCTAATCCTAATCCTATTTCTAATCCCCTCCACTAAGGACACCACCCGAGCATAGTTACTTTTCACTCTGACTAGATTTGTTATTCACAAAAAGATGACCTGACTTGTGAACTTACAAATGTGTTTTAAGACTTTGTCTCTACATTGTAGCTTGTTGCAATGACTTATGATAACATAAAAGTATTATTATATTCATAAGCTAATCAACGTAGATCTTATGTTGACTTAACAATTGAGAGGACAATGATAAGGTCAATGCTTAGCTCAATACAAATTTAAACTGATACAATATGTGTACTACTTATACAATGTTTTTACTGCCAATATTAGAGAAACTTTTTATTTCTGGCTACTTGTCTCTGGATGTATAGTCTATTTGTGAATAGCAAGTTTAAGTTCTTTAAGATATTACGGACGAGCAATACAAATAGCATTGTAGAAGATTTTTTACAAAATTAAAATGATTTATACAAAAGAACATAATCAGGTTTAAGTTATAATTACAATTATTATATGTATTATGATTGTTATTGTGTTTTATTATTGTTTTTAAAATAATACTAGTTCTATACTTAGACATCCAAATTATATTTTAATTACGTAATGCTGTAACGTGACAAAACTGGTAAATTCACTGATTGACTACCAGCTCGTCAAGTGGGAAGAATTCTAGAAAAAGCATCGGTGGTCCTGCGATGTGTCACTGTAATGTGTAATTCATGGACTACAATAGTGACTATTCAAAAGACAATGAATAAATTAACCAATGAATAAATTAAAGTATGTACAGGTACTATAAAATCACAGCAATACACGTAATTCATATTTCAGGGACCAACAGGACATATTGGATATATCGCGGCCCTTGGTAAGATATAAACACATCCGTTTGTACAATTGTAACAGGACATGTTTTAACTTCTCTTCACATTATATGGACAAAGTTACCTTAGCCCTATAACTTCCAGTGTAATAAGTAAATTCCTAATTAATGTGTAGGTGTTCCAAACATGCAATACTTTGTAGATTATCTAGTTTTAATACCATCATTCATTATAATATTATTTGCTTCAGACTTTAATGGATACATTGAACGAGTTTCGCTTTAAGGAAATGGTAGTTAACTCAATATATGGATTAAAGTTTATCATCTTTGTAATTCTCACAGAATACAATTTTGGTAATTGTTTCTCTTGCCAAATTGTTTTTATTTAAATGACCCAGCACGTGAGGAAGAAAAGAGGTTTTATATATGAGTACCTACACATAGTACTAACTATGTTATAAATTAGCGTGCTGATGTTTGAAAACAAAATGCGTTTTAACTTGATGCTTATCGTGTTAAGTAAATTGTAAATTAAAAACGTAGGAGTACAGTAAAATAAATGATTATTTTACCCGTGTAAAGCTTGATATGATTTACTGGTAAATATGTGCTTTTAGACAAGTATGAATATGAATGAGATAAACAACATTCATTCTAGGTCCGACCGTTGATCACTCAGAGGACTTCTCTCTGTTTTGGAGAATGGTTTGGCAGGAGAACGTGGATAAGATCGTAGTTTTGACAAGACTCAAAGAGGGAAAGGTGATACTAATTTATTCTATAATAATACAGCAACTAATTGTATCTGTTAAAGTTAGAGTGTCAACATTAAGTAACGCATAATAGCTTTTACTGACATACATACAAAAATATATACTTACATATGCATAAATTATTTACATGTGTGAAATGTCTTTTCCACCAGTAACCATTACTAGGGATTGTACTGAAAACATTGCATGTGTTTATTCTAGTAGGTAATAGCCATATGTGAGAACATGTAATAATTTCGGTTTTATATTAAACACGCGTTGCTCGGAAGTCATGGAATGGTATTCGGTTAGAATGCGTCTCAACATAGTGTTCATCGTTAATGCCATAAACAAAACTCATGTAGAACTCACGGCAGCAGTTACACTGCTTTTTTGTTGTTGACTGTAATGGCAAAATATTGAAAAAAGTGTTATTGTTTCAGATAATGAAGTTTGAGCGTTATTGGCCGCTAGAAGGCAAAACGAAGACATACGGTCCGGTACGGGTACGGACGGTCACCGAGGAGACTTTTTCTGAGTATACCATTAGACGGTTCTTAGTGTCCCTGGTGATTAAAACGGTTTTATTTTATATTAAATAAAAAGGCAAATTGATGGTACTTTTAACATGTTTCTTTATTCATTTTTGTTGTATTATTATGCAAAGTGGACACATCTGACAAATGTTTGTGTGCAACAAGAAACCGGCGTGCCCTTCCTTTTTAGTATTATAAAAACATCTATTAGGTGACCTATCTTCATTCTATACACTCAATCAATCGGTGCTAGGTTTAAAATACACAACCAGCATTTAGTTTATGTAACATGAGCCAACATGTATTAAAACAGTTGCACAAACACGTTATTGATAGTTATGGACTTGTAATATAGATATGATACAAACGACGGAAAATCTTCACTTCGAAACTACAGGTTTCTTCGAAAGACAGGTTTTAAACGCAGTAACTTGATCGCAAGTTTGCCTATTTGCTAACTGAAACTTAAAGTAAAAAATGCGTATTATGTAACTTGAGCCAACAGGCATTAAAATAGTTGCACAAATACGTTATTGATAGTTATGGATCTGACTTAAGGGCTTGTTATATAGATAGGATACAATCAACGAAAAATCTTCAGGTTTTATACGCCGTAACTTGATCGCAAGCTTGCCCTTTTGATATCCAAAACTTGAAGTCAACATTGTGCATCGAAGTAAAATATGTCTAAATAATAATTATACATTTTTTCTCTATTCAAGGACTCTGAACCGAGAACAGTTTTCCAGGCGCATTATATGGCTTGGCCTGATCGAAGTGTCCCTGATAATCTGGTCAGCCTTTTAGAATTCCGACACAAAGTCGAGGCTCTACCGACTAAACGATGTGGGCCCCTGGTGGTTCATTGCAGGTAAAATTTGGGCAATACATGTAGGATTGCACGTGTAAAGTCAAAGCTTTCCTGTCCGATTACAATGGACCTTTATCTCTCCAGCTTTAAAATAATGCGCTTTTCAATTTTGATGGATAAAAAAGAGAACTTAACTGACCTTTAAAACACTGTACGACATTTAATAATAATACAAAGTTCATAATGGGATTTAAAACATACCTTATTCAGTAAAGATTATGTCTAACCACTTTCTCATCGTGAAGACTAACTGATATTATAACAAGAACATATCAAATATGCGAATCTAGCAAATAATCTTCCTGACCGATTTATACTTGTTGCCGTATATATTTTTAATCGAATATCATTATCACCAATGCACGACAGTGCTGGTATTGGGCGGACGGGGACTTACATCGCATTGGATCTGTTAATACGAGAAGGTCAATCCAGTGGCCCACCAGGTGCCGCAAAGGAACCCAGTGTTGATGTATACGGCTGTGTGAGCGCCCTCCGGGGACAGCGGGGATATATGGTCCAGAATGTTGTACGTTTATTTACCATAATAGTTGTTAGAAGCTTAAAACGTTATGCCAGTTTGCTAATTCATATGTAAAACAATAGTTCTGAGTTGCGTTTATTGCCTAACACTTCGAAAAATTGCCATGATATGTATATGGTTGTTATTATTGATTGCTTATCGTACTTCTAGCGTCGTCATTTGGTTAATATGTAAAGAGGTTTATGTTTGTATATTTTAAAGGTATATGACCTGGTTACAGTTATATTCTGATAATTGTAGTGTTTCCTTAAATGTTTACGTATGTTCTGTTTGACTAAAATATATAGAAGGTATTATATACGTGTAATTGTATGATATTTGTTTAACAAGTATAAGTTTATTTATAAAATTGTCTTTTATATGACGCTACAATCCTTTTAATATCAGTTATTATGAAGCAAGTGCATACAAACATTTTCGATTATTTCGTACTTCTAGAGACAGGCTGTTCACATTTTTTTTGTAAAGTTTATTTTGACTTTTAACTTTTAAGGAGGATAACTTATAAGTTTTGTTTATCATAAACTTTTGCTTGTCTTTCCGAAACAACAACTGTTATTTCAAACATCTAACTTGATATTGATTGTGAATATAAATAGGATTAGTAAATCTTATGTTCATCTTAAGAAAAAGCCAATGCATTGTATCTCAGGAACAATACCGCTACTTGCACCACACCCTTGTCCATGCACTGAACGTTGATACAGGCCCGCTACCTATTGACCAGATATATACATGTCTCAAGAATGAGAGCAAGGCACTGCTTGTCCACCAGTTCAAGGTACACTTCTTTCTTTTATTCATAATATAATAGATAGAATACTGTGTTGTTTTAATATATTGTAATACAGCTTTTTCTCCCCTTTTATAATTTGGAAGGACTTTATAATGCTTGACAAAAAAAAAATGACAATTTGATATCATATTTATGTAGAGTCTTACGAGCGTGCATGTTTATTATGTAAAGATGTAGAAAGATTTTTTTACAGATGTAATTATATTCCTGTCCATTAAATTAAGATGCTGCAGCGGGTTGAGAGTATTGAACAAAACAACGCAGGTGTTGCCAACAAAAAGAAAGTTCACAAGAACAGTCCTGGTACTAATATCCGAGGTACAGTATGGCATCATTATACCTGGTATATTGTTTTTACTAAGATAAATACATGGTAAACAACTAGTTCCTTACTACGATGAATGTTTAAATAAACAACACTTGCGGGTCACCTATATTTCAATGTATCTTATTTCTTATGCAATTGTGTTCTGCTTAATTTTGTTTAGCTCGACATAAAGATGTATGCAAAGACTTTATAAAACGCAATCTTGTAATGATAGCGCGGACAATGATATGGTGCTTTTCTGTGTTATTTGCAGGTGACAAGCATGAACCCCTACTGACGTATCTAGGACCGCATAGAAACCCTGATAAATTCAGTGCGATCTATCTGGATGTAAGTAGAATGTTTCAACTTCATTTCATAGATAGAAATAATGAAATGTACGTTTCTTGATAATTTTATTATGGACTTACACCAAAACTTGGTTTTGTAATTAGGTTACTCTATAACTACATTTTAAATAGCATTTTGCTAATCATAATAGCATGTTATAATTGCCATGAGAATATTCTGTTCATTGTTTTCTTAATGTAATTAGCATAAATGTGCATTTATATAATATTTTGATTAGATGGTATTTAATTACTTTCCTTAAGGGTCATGTTGCCAAACGGAAATTCCTGATTGCGCAGACGCCTCTTGCGACAAACATATATGACTTCGTTAGACTCGTCTACCAGGAACACGTGTATTGTATTGTCTCCATGGACACGGATCAACTCACAGACAAGGTGCGTTACAAGGAACCGATGTTTGCTTTATTAAAAAATAATGAGGTTACACATTTAGGAAAAATAATAATTTTCTTTAAGCTGTTATTTTATGTTAAAGAAGCCTAAAATGACAGCCGAAAACCTAAGCATTCAATTAAAATATACGACATTCTTTCAGTGTACCTGTCTGACCCCACTTTCTACCAAATAAAACAAATCTGAAGCAAAGACTGTCCGAATGTATATCAGAGTCGTTCGCATTGATATAATTTCTTAGAAACACCACATATGTTATTGTTTTATAAAACGTTCAAGATACATTAACGTTTATACAAAATTTATATACAATTAACACTGAATTATCTACTATTGGTAGAATAATAGGCCCAAATGAAGCGGGCGTCTGCTGTCATACAAAGTTATTAAGTTGGTGCCTTTGTTCTTAAAAGCTCATTTTACCGGCAAAATAATCAATAAATACGTTCCTTACTTCTCATATCTTTTTGATGGTATTTAGTGTATAACTTTTACCAATAAAAGCTATTTGAGATATTTTTTATAGCCATTCAATCGCCTTTTAAAACAATGTTATCGGAACAAAATAGATAAAACTAGTAGTTTCTGGCACAGGAAATTTGCCTGAATGATAGCGACTGAGTCCTCCACTAGACAAACTTTTATCCAATAAGTAACGGTGCCCTGTCTTTAAATTATTGTTTTAATACCTAAGACCTTATATTATTATTTGATCAAATGGGCAACTTTAGTCCGTCTCGTTTATGAATATCAAACTCTTGACACATTTTCAAGGACGTCGGTATATACGTGCCAGCGACCAAGGAGGAACTTATACTCGGGAAATTCACTGTAAAATGTACCAAATGTGAGATACGACCAAACTTTGTCTTGCGAAAACTGGAAATACATAACAGATGTGGGGTAAGCCATCTAGAACATATTCATCTACCGTTGTAGTTATTATTTTTAAGATGAGCTGATTATTGATTTATTTGGTATATACTTCCTAAACAGGCAGCACATTGAGATTGTAGAATTAATAGCATTTAGTTATATCCAGTGAAAGCCTTACAGGACATCCTCCTATAATTCACAATGTTATATTAACATTTTATTGGATCATTCAGCAACAAATACAACAGAGCAAAGTTCAAAACATATAACGTTTCGTCGGAGAATATAAATATATATAAATCTTTCAGATAATTGTTAGGCATTCGTATCGTTTTTTATAATGAAAACACATTTTCGACCACAGGAGGGCTTCTCGGATACCTCAGTGCACCATTTCCAATACACGGGCTGGCCGCCTTGTACCCAGGTCCCTGCCAGCGCCGAGTCCCTGGTACAAACCATCATGGAGGTAGAGAAAACAGCCGGCCAGTTGCATGAACCAGGTCCAATTCTCGTCCACTGTCGGTATGTTACCTCCTGGAATTTAACTCATCTTGCAAGTTGTGATGATTTGTTTCATAACGATACTTAACATGATGAAGGTAATAATAGTATTGATGATGGTGATGTTGTTGTTGATGATGATGATGATAATGATGATGACGTTGGTAATGCTTTTATAAATAACATACATATATTTTCGAAGGCGTATTAGGTTCTATATATATGTATATTTTTCTACCAACAGAACGGGTGCTGAGCGCAGCGGACTGTTCTGTACAGTGGGCATCCTCTTGGAGAAGGCTATTAAGGACCAGTCCCTCAGTGTTATAAACACCGTGGCCCGCGTAAAGAATAGACACCCTTTGGCAATACCTTTTGTGGTAAGATAGTTAATTTTGTTTTCTTAATAAGGTGTGTCAGCATGTTTGTATTCTTTGCTCAAAGCCTCGATGCAATTTAAAAAAGAAATTCAGATGAAGACAGGGGTGGAAAAAA
The DNA here is from genome assembly GCA_007844125.1 of Sinonovacula constricta. Classification (NCBI taxonomy): domain Eukaryota; kingdom Metazoa; phylum Mollusca; class Bivalvia; order Cardiida; family Solecurtidae; genus Sinonovacula; species Sinonovacula constricta. The sequence goes on along the minus strand of CM017567.1, from coordinate 3,447,022 downwards.
GTGTTTTATTTCCTTGTGAGAAGAGTTCCTAAATTATATCTACGTGAATTATATTATTTTATTTTTAAATTTTGGCGGTGTTTCTTATTCTTAATACACTTTAAATTATCAAACGGGAATCTCGAAATTACTTCTTACCAAGACTACTTTTTATAAATTTCTCTCTGTTTAATTTTGCATTTTTACAAATTGTCAAAACATGTCCATAGGATAACGCGCCTTCACATCTTTACTAATGTATGGTCTAAATATTTTTACAAACATAAACATTCACCAGCAAAAAATGACATTCATTCAAAAAACTGTTTTATTACAATTAAAACACTTATATAGATGAGCTAATATAACTTATGAACTCATGAGATTTTGTCATCTGATTTATTGATTTGAATTTATGTTAATTGTGAAATACGACTATTTCCAGGACCAGTACATCTTCTGCCATAAGTGTATTGCTGTCAGTGATCACATTGCCGAGAACAGCAACGTCGTCGGAATCACTACTGATACTGATTTTCATAGTTTGATTACAAGATGTTAATCTAACAATGTAATTGCTGTTATACCTTAAAGCTCTACTGTGCTTAATTAAATTGCTCACCGAGCACTAGCTTACACAATGACATTTTTGTTCCGTTTTAATTTTGTTTTCATCGCGTCATTACAATTATGAACGTTTTGGCAAAGTTGGGCATGCTTTTGGGGGCTGAAAACAAACATCAAACATATGTTTGTACACCCAGCACACTGCAGGTCAGTTGGAAAACCTCCCCACATTAGAGTTCTCGCCCTAAACACAACTCGAACTCACACGGTTAACGACTCTAACTGCTTTGCCACGGGCGGCCCTATGCAATTTCTTTTCAATCACCAAAGCTCTGTATTAATGTTGTCAACATGCTTGTCTATTTCAATTGATTAAATACTTTATGTTTTGTCTCTTCTCTATCGGGCTGTAAACTGAGGAGCATGTCTATGTCTTTTAAACATACTACATTTGACTATCACCTTTTTATCTACATATACCTATACGCACTTCATCAGACGGGAACCTTCTTCATAGTGTTGATCTTTCGTTTCACTGTTAAAATTGCGTCTTTAAATCTCTCTAATCAAGCATTGCCCAAATGAAACAAGGTGAGCAGTTTTCTCTGTTTTATACATACAACTTTCTTCTTACATGTACATATAAGCACTACAAGACGGGAATCGTCTTAATTTCTGTTGCTGTTGAAATTGTGTCTTTAAATCTCTCTAGTCAAGCATATCACAAATGAGATAAGTTGAGCAGTGTTCATTAGCTATTTATAAATTTATTTAATTTATTAGTTCACTAGTATTTCTTTGTATACTTTTGTAGAAATCTGCTTCTATGTGCGTTATATACAATTCTTAAGTTAATCATTATGCATATAATATGTCGTTATAGGTCATTCTTACTTGTACGTTTTTTTATAATCAATTTTGTTTGTAGTTTTGAATAAGTTTTATTGCTTTATTAACGATTAAATTTGAAAAGAAATTATGTGATTGTTGCAGCTGTAACTTTTTTAAATAACGATACTACTTACGCATCATATGACTTCATTACTTAGCTCTTATACTTATATTGATTGTATATTTTGAATTGAGAAGGGTCTTTTATTGTAAGGAAGTGTCAAGTTGCCGAGGCTTTTATCGTGTGTACATATTGTACATAGTGTATAGAATTTATTGCATTTATTTTATATTGTTTGCATTGTTTGAAAACATAATTTCGGTTCATGTCATTATGTATATTCGATGCAGCTCCTTAACGTCATTTGTGTTAGATGAAATGTTTTTTGCACTGTTTGTCTTTGACAGAAAACTTTATTGATAGTGCAAGGTGAGAGCTAGGTTTGTCTGTTCAAACACACTTGTCCGAGTAAATGTTGGGTGTTCACTCTATGTGTAATTTCTCATCTTAATGAGTCTGTGGAGTTGTCCATTTTTGTATTGTATCTATAAAAGTCATGTATGATATCTCTTTCCAAACTGTTCTAAAATTGAGATTAATTATTTAAAAAACAACACATCTTTTCAATATTTTTATCATGAAGGAAATGTTTATGATAAATACTGATGTCATATTCTTTTTATCAAGATTGTTGCTAGTGATAAATAATGTACATAGAGTATTAGTTTGTTTTGTCAATACCAGTGCAGATTAAAAAGAAATAATGCCACGTTGTGTATATATCGCGTTGTCTTTTAAATATATTTTTAATGACCTGTATGCTTCAAAGCTTGTGAGCCACGTGCATTATGTAAATATTTTCTTAATACTTATATGCATACATATTTAATGTATTTTCCCTCATTTCTGAAACTTTAGATAGAAGTTCACATTTTTCTCATTTGGAAAATAACCCACAAACGGTTATTAAATTTACTTTAAACCTGGTGTATATTTTTAATTATGTTTTACACAGTTTGTTTTATTCCACTCTTAGTAACTACATAACAAATGATCGAAAAAGTAAGGAATAGATAAATGTAGAATATAACTTCTCTGTAAGTAAAGTTAAGTATGCAAAAACATTTGCAGGCATACACGCGAGATAACTAGTACATTTCTGTTTTATCAATTTATTTATTACATATTTATTACTTTATAAAAGTACAAATAGGTAAATAAGAAAAGGTCCTATCAAAATTTTCACAGATATTTAAATTTTATCTACCTGCAGACCAAGGCAGACAAGGTAAATGTAAATGTGGCAAAAACACAGAGACGAAACATAACACACAAAAAGAAAAACCATCAGTTACCGCCTTGGGACGGTCAGTCGGCAAAAGGGCCAACTGGGGTGCTTAAACCTGGTTTGTGGAGCGCTCCAACCTCGCACTTCCTGACGGTTTTTCTATCAAACAAACAGTGTAAATAAAAGTATCCCGTCAAAGTGACACAACTAACAGTAAGCACCTGCATCGGGAGTTAAAACAGATATAATGAACATATGTACAGTATTTACAGTAGATAAAAGCCTCGGCAACCGAAAAATTCCAAATGAGAGAGTAGTTTAAAATAAAATAAAGCAGTACAAGCGCTGATATATTATAAGAACCATATAATGACGTCATAAATGCCATGACGTCATATGCCAAAAGTGTCAAAAGTGAAATGTAAACAATATGGAAGAAACAATAGAATTTTAGAAAATCAACAAAATAAAACGTAGTATTGTTTAGAGTTTATCGTTTAAAAAACATATTATAAACGCCGAGGATTTATCCGCAGTTGACATATTATATATGATAAAGATTAAAAAAAAATCCCGATGTTATACCTACTGTGCAATCTCACGTAAAGGGTATTGAGACTGCTCAAGTTGTCCCACCTATATAGGGCACGACTGGAGAGATGAAGAGACAAGAAATCCAACAGTGACTGTCCAATTATGGCTTTAAGTCACTGTTTTCATATAGTCTCAACGACCTGTCCGGTCATCGTGTAATTTAAAAGCAATGCAAGTTCTTGACTGTAAAAGGGTCAATTGCAAGCAATGCAGTACATCGAAGTATTCCCGGGTTGTAACCGTCTGCAATACATTTTCTGATAAGTTTTGTAAAGTGGTCAGAAAAGTTATTGAGACCCTTGATCTTCTTTAACTTGTATAAAACATTTCCATAAAATGCAGGATGGCTTATGCCTTTCTGCATTAGTGTTCTCATCACAAATTTGTTCTTACTTTTCGCTTGGCTTGCATGTGAAATACCTTTGTTCTGTGCCTTTTCGGAGTTTGGTATATGTTGCAATACTCATAGGACTTTGTCATATATTCTTATTCATGAGGGCGGTCGTAAAAAATCTCCCCGTGCATGTAATCTATGTTGCCATTTAATTCATCCTATAAGGATTGTTACGTGTATTTCCTTTGATGGACATTGAACTTTGGTTCTTCTATTCCATCTTCACATGAACAGGATGCTACAACCATTTATTCGTCTATGGTCATGTTTGTTCATGATTCAGAAAGTTAATTTTATTTGTGGTCAACCATTTTTGTGTTGTTTTTCAAATCGAAATAATACCATATTTCTTTTCTGAACACTATGTGGACATTATTTTTCGATGACGTCACTACTTTCGTCATAACGTATAGAAAGTATCAGCGCATGGACATTTTGTTTTCAAATCGATCGTTTTTCTTTTCGTTGCTTGCATTTGAGAAACTCGTCAGGAAGTGCGAGGTTAGAGCTCTGTAAAACCGGTTTAAGCACCCCAGTCGGTCCATATTGCCGACTGACCGTTCCAAGGCGGTAACTGTCGGGTTTGCTCTTTTCCTTAAATGACTCATAACAAATTTGTTCTTACTTTTCGCTTGGCTTGCATGTGAAATACCTTTGTTCTGTGCCTTTTCGGAGTTTGGTATATGTTGCAATACTCATAGGACTTTGTCATATATTCTTATTCATACTGCTATTATACTTAGAAGCAATAAAATCATTGCGGTGAACGAATTTTGAAAACGCCTTTCTTAATTTATGAAAACGAAAGCCTTGCTGTAACAGTTTAGAAGAAATAAACAGGTTTCTAGCATTGAAATCTTTTACTTTAGTACAAACTCGTGCAAACCTTGTAAGTTGTGATATGTAAATACCATAGGAGGTAGCACGAGGTGAATCACCATCAAGGTATGGATAATTCACAATACTAAAGTTGAAATCATCTCTCTTGTCATAGATTTTAGTAGAGACGTTGTCATTGGAAATATTGATCTCAATGTCTAGAAATGCTGCATTTAAATGTCAGTTATTTGCTTTATTAAGGGTAAGTTCTGGAGGGTAAATCAGATGGATCATTTGAGAAAAGAAAGGATTATCTATAGTTAGAATATCGTCAAGATAGCGTGACGTTAAATTGAAAGCCTCTATAATGTGGCTTTGGTCTGAAGGGGATAAAGTTAACATGAAATCACGTTCAAAGCAGTATAAAAACAAATCTGCAATTAATGGTGCACAGTTGGTTCCCATAGGGATACCAATTACTTGTCTAAATAAAGTGTCACCGCATTTTATGTAAATATTGTCTAATAGAAAACGTAAAGCTTCACAAACATCCGTGCAAGTCCACATAGTAAACTTTTCTAAGAATGTGTTGGTAAAAAAAGCATTACTTTCATGACATGCAATATATAGACGTTGCTCTCGAGCAAATGTTTTCTCAATAAGAGCAAGCAATTTGGTCTTAATTAAATCATGAGGTAAAGAAGTGTACAGCGTAGAGAAATCGTAAGTATTAACTGCAGAGCAATGGAAGTTTAAAGTACGAAACTTGTCTAAGACTTCTGAAGAATTTTTAATAGACCAAAAAATGTTAATTCCTGAATTTTCATACACTTTTTCACAATATTTAACAACGTGATTGCGAACGGCTGTAAGGCAAGACGTAAGTAGTTTAGATATGTGAGTGGTGGTGCTAGAGCTGGCATTAGCTATGAATCGTGACTTGTATGGTGTTTTGTGAAGCTTAGGAATCCAGTACAAGGAAGGAAGTTTTTCTTGTTTTGTTTCTATTTTGATATAGAAATTATGCAATATATGTTTATGTTTGTCAATGACTGTCTGAAAGTCAAGGTTGGTGCAACAGTAAGAACTGGTGGTGGATAACTCAGCACTCAGTATATTTTTGTAATAAAGTCGTCAGACAAAAATTATGTTGTTTGAAGCTTTGTCTGCAGGTACAAGTACAAATTTATCGTGAATATTCTGAAAGGACTGTTTTAGATGTTTTAAGTGATAATAAGGTTTCTTAGGTAAACTAGAAGGATGGGTGCGGTAGAATTTAACGCGATTTTTTATTATCTTAAAAATGGCTTTCTTCCAAGTATTAAGTGCTACTCTATCCGTGTTTTCTCTCTTACACCAGCGATCGGCAAACAGATTAATTGCATCAGCAATTTCTTTGCAACAAAGGTCAAAATCTATGTCATCTGGCAGGCGATATTTCGGGCCCTTAAAGAGTAATTTTCTCAATTTGTAGTCATCGATGATGTTTACATCCCCAGTAATGATATGGCCAGAAGGTAAATAACAGAAAGGTGAAGTTGAACAGTTACAAGAATCTTGAGAATGGTCATTTAGGTTAAGGTCTGCTACTGTGTGGTTGTAATTAAAAATAAGATCTCTAATGGGTTTTTTGTACTTATAACAAATCATTGGGTTTTCTTTGTTTTCGAAGTAACACGGGATTTTATTGATGATATTTTTGTCCCGAAAGATACTAGGTAAGTCGATAAAATCAATCCCTTTATTAATGTATTTGATTTTCATGAAATGTCGTTTATGTTGAGACTGTTTATCTATATGAGGTCTTAAAGCATGGGTAGTATACTTTTGAATGATGGAAGCCACCTCATATAAAGGATGAGTACGTAAATATATTTTATCTGCCTCATTGTCCAAAATAACAAGTGATTTCAAGGGTAGATTGGTAACTGTACAAAGTAAGACGTAAATACCAGATCGAATATAAAGTGTGTTCAGATCTTGAATAGAAACTGTTTTCCTAAATCTGCGCTTAAGATTATGATTTTTTCTAATTCCATGAGACCGTCGTTTGCGCTTGCGTAAAGATAGAATACTAAAGATGTCAATGTTCGAATTTTTAGAAATATTGCCCGCCTGATAAATATTGTCATTAAGACCGAGTGGAAATGGAGTCTGAAGTTTTTTAATCCAATCAAGTTCGGCACTGTATCTGGCCTGTAATTTAAATCCTTTAGAAACATCGTCATCGAAAACAATTTTTTGCAAAGGTTGTATGTTCACATATTTTAAAGAATGTCCTGTAGTTAGAAAATTATTATAAAGGTAGTTCTTAAAACGACGAGCGTTACGGATTTTATATGAATGTTCTCGAAATCTAATTTTAAGCGCCCGCCCCGTTTGTCCAACGTACTGCAGTTTACAGTTAGGATGGTTTCATGTTATAACATAAATTATGTTGTTACTTTGTCAATCAACATCACAAGGTAAGGAAATGTTAAATGTACGGCCATTTACAGTAGACTTGACAGTGGAGTTACAGTTAAGGAATCTACATGTACTACATCTTTTATAATTACACTTGTAGATATTAAAGTACACATTATGTCCACTTTGCATTTGTGCGGGGGAATTCTTTACATTACTACTAGGAACGTTACGTAAAATACACGACTGCCGAAGAAATAAATTACTCGAATTGGAAATATAAACCCGGGAAGACGGGTGTAATTTTATTGGTGAAATATTGACAGTGACTCTTCTAGAAAATATATCATCAGAACCATGAGACAAATGCACAGTAGACACATTATGCAATTTTAAGGGAGAAATATTTATGTTTGGTTTTAGTAGTCTGTTCATGGTTGTTTTATTTCAAGTAAAATAAACCTAAGTCCAAGGTATGTCAAAAGAAAATATACGTAACAATCCTGATAGGATGAATTAGATGACAACATAGATCACATGCACGGGGAGATTTTTTACGATCGCAACACTGCACAAGCAACACTGTTGTGATTATGAATAGGTAAATAAGAACAGGTCCTATCAAAATTTTCACAGATATTTAAAATTTATCTACCTGCAGACCAAGGCAGACAAGGTAAATGTAAATGTGACAAAAACACAGAGACGAGACATAACACACAAAAAGAAAAACCATCAGTTACCGCCTTGGAACGGTCAGTCGGCAAAAGGGCCAACTGGGGTGCTTAAACCTGGTTTGTGGAGCGCTCCAACCTCGCACTTACTGACGGGTTTTCTATCAAACAAACAGTGTAAATAAAAGTATCCCGTCAAAGTGACACAACTTACAGTAAGCACCTGCATCGGGAGTTAAAACAGATATAATGAACATATGTACAGTACTTACAGTAGATAAAAGCCTCGGCAACCAAAAAATTCCAAATGAGAGAGTAGTTTAAAATAAAATAAAGCAGTACAAGCGCTGATATATTATAAGAACCATATAATGACGTCATAAATGCCATGACGTCATATGCCAAAAGTGTCAAAAGTGAAATGTAAACAATATGGAAGAAACAATAGAATTTTAGAAAATCAACAAAATAAAACGTAGTATTTTTTAGAGTTAATCGTTTAAAAAACATATTTTAAACGCCGAGGATTTATCCGCAGTTGACATATTATATATGATAAAGATTAAAAAAAATCCCGATGTTATACCTACTGTGCAATCTCACGTAAAGGGTATGGAGACTGCTCAAGTTGTCCCACCTATATAGGGCACGACTGGAGAGATGAAGAGACAAGAAATCCAACAAAGACATTTAAAACGAAACTAAGAACATCAACAACTTCGTCATAAACATGACCGGTTAATATGCACTGTTTAAATGTTAATCGAACATACAATTTAGTTCATAGAGTTTAGTTAGTTTATTACCTGATATCTTACTTTGTCAGATACTTGATTCAAACAAACAACATATTTTCTTATAAACTCAACCGTTTGATATTTATTATAGAATTTCATATGTTGTCGAGATAAGAATAATTGTTGAAAGAAATATAAATAACCAAGTGCTCACGTGGAAACAATGGTGGGTTTTAACATATATCATTCAGTGACATTCAGAAGAAATTACCCCATACTTGCAAATTTTAAACATGATGCAAACCAACACACAGGTGTTCATCAAGCTTTAAAGTGTACGGGAATATGAGATTATCTTAAAATTTGACGATTTATAACATTGTAACATAACTGTGTTAGCGTAAAGCACTGTCAATGATTTTTTTTACATTTCTTATTTTTTAATTTTTTTTTTGTTTGTCTTGTAACATACATTTGTTCTTTATTATATATTATGGGGATGGGGATTAGCCGGCATTTTTGCCGATACTGCGCAGCGACATTTCTATCATTATAGCACAGGGACACTTATGAGGTGCCCAGGGACTGAACCAGGCCGGTCCATTATACTGACACCGACGAGTCAGGCGTTATGCTGTCCCCTTAGCCCCGAGCGTTAGGAGGGAAGCCACTACTACCAACTTTAAAGTCTTTGGTATGACACGGCCGGGGTTCGAACCCACGACCTCCCGATCCGCAAGCCGACGCTCTACCATCTGAGCTATTGCGGCCGGTGTTTATTTATTATGCTTAGTACTTATGTTATAGTATGATTTGTGTAATCGTGCATGAGGGATGGGGTTAAGGAGTCAACGGTCTTTCTGGAATACCAGATTGAGTCCTATGTTCGACAGTTATAGTTAAATGAAAAAATACGTGACCCCTTGTGACGTCATGACAAAAAGTATCATGTTTTTAGTTTACATTCTACCTCAAACTGCTGCGTCTTTTCAAATCCATTTATTTTACTTGGAAAAATGGGAATGACGTTTGGTATGAAACTTATTAATCTTAAAAGTAGCCCTTCAGAATGACAGTGACAGGTTTATTATAGTCGTGACTGCGGTGTTTTCTGCTTCTGTGTTTCCTGCTGCTGTGATTCAGTTGCTATGGTTGTTGCTGCTCAGTATGTTTGATGCTGTTATGGTTGCTGCTGCTGCATTTGCTTCAGATGCGGTTGCTACTGTTTATCTGCATGGAAAAACATCAAAGTGGCATAATTGTAGGCATTGGTAGATGGTTTAAAAACCCGTTTGCCATCAGTTTGAACAAAATCTTAGTTATTGTTTATGTGACTTGGAAGCGGTTAATGCTTGAGTGAAGTTTACTGCTTGGCTTCTTTTACACCGTTGCCTTGTCATTGTACCCGTTAAATTAATATTATAAGATAGTGAAGTGGTACTTAAACACTGCGTCAGAAGACTTTGACTTGCTTATGTTAAAACAGGTTAATATCACAAAACATACAGTAATAAATGTTTCTCTTATACTGTTTTACGTGTTGTAGCTTACTTTGTGTCTAAGCAGAGAAATTACACAGCATTACTTATGAAGGTGTTAATAATTTATAATAAATATATATGCTTCAATAAGTATTTTACAAGATGAAATACATTTAGAGAATATGCACAGGTTATTTGGAAATATATATTTTTCTTTTGACATATTAGTGGAAGATCAGTCTATACAAGGACTGAGTCAGAGATATGGGTTTTTTCTTACTAACCATTGTAATTAAAAATCTACTGCAAGGATTATAAGATTAGTGTGTACATTTTGTTAAAAAATAATGCTAAATTTATTACAAAGAAACTAACTGTAGACATGTTATTGGGAACTGTGCAGTTTGAAATTGAAAATATTCACTTTATGAATATCTCAATATTGATATAGTCTTCTTGATATTTTACAAGACATGTCTATTGTTCAAAGTGTTAAATATTGATCATTATTTCTTCTGAGAGAGAAGGGTATTCCGATCGTAATAATTTAATGTCAGAAACATATATGATACGTGGCTGCCTACACATACTATATATGTTAGAAACAAGTCCAACCTATTAATATAAAGTGTCTATAAAATTCTAATATTTTAAGAAATAGTTTAAAAAAATAAGCATATTTATAAAGGAAACATGTATTTAACTGGATCAAACAAATACATATATAAGAACAATAAATTCATATAATAAAGTTTTGTAAAAATGTAGATCAATGTAAATGTGTTGTGATTACATCTTCTTTATGTGAACATAAAATGCATTCAATATAACAATGTGTATTTACACCACACAACGCAGAAAAGTAAAAGTAACTGTATTTGAATATTTCCGTAAAACTGTATGATTGCTTTCTTTTGACTGTAGTTTTGCTATTTTTTTATTTTCTCTGACGACAGTATGATGGTAAAAAAATGGTCGCCATAAATGTATAACTACTGTTGAGTCTCATTCATTCTTAAAGTCATAGTTCTGACCCTGTTTCGTCGCTATGTAACAGTTATACATAAAGCAGCAACAAGTAATAAACACGCAACTCAGTTTAGTTTGGTAAAACGGTTGCCTTCGTTTTGGGTATTTTAAATCTTGATGTCATATAATAAAAATCAGCAACATAAGACAAAGTCCTATTCCTATGAGCATTGCAACATATACAAACATTGAAAAGACACAGGACCAAGGTATCCACATGCACGCCAAATGTAAATGTGAAAACAAATCTGTGATGTGTCATTTAACAATAAGAGCAAACCCGACAAAGCTTTTTCTTATAAAAGTCTTGTTGTTATAATTGCTACTGTCTTTTTTATTGTAAATTGCATTAATTTGTCAGGAAGGCAAAAATCAAGCCTATAAAACAATCCTAAACCACGAAGCCAAGTTGAGTATCGTGTTATAAGTCATGAACTTTAGAATACTATAATTGGCCGAGTATTTATGCGCAAAGGACATATTAAATTATAACGGCAATCAATATCCCGAATTAATACCTATTGTGCAATTTCACGAAAAAGATAAATAGATTGTTCAAGTAACCTATTTAGGATACTACTAAAGAAATGAAGAGACAACATTCCAACAGTGATTTACCAATCTATGGCTTTAAGTCAATGTTTTTATGTAGTATCTACGACGTATCCGGTTATCGTGTAATTTAAAAAACAACAACACATTAACAACAAGAAAAGTATCGACGCAAAGCATCAAAGGGCGTAAAAATGAATTTTAAAAGACAATAAGTTATCTGGCACACGGCAGCGTCAAACATCCGATGAGCACTGACCTAAAGTGAAATGAAAATATGATCGAATAATTGGCCTTAACATGGACATAACTTATGCGATTTGTATTGCTTCCTGGAAATCGAAGGATGATACTATCAATGTGAAGATCTACATGGTATTTAACTTAAACGTATGTATTCATATTCTTAGTGGTTATACAACTTACAAAGTTGATTAAAGTGAAAATGAACTAAATTGCATTGTACTTGTTTTCTTCTTTTGCAGTCTACAAAAGAGCCAAAATTCTAATAATGAAAGCTTTCATGTTTAGACAAATAGACATGAGGCTGTCAGCATTTTAATTCCAGACTGCATCTAAACTTTGACTTTGTAAGTTTTTTTTTTAAAAGAAATAAAGAAATAAAACAAATATTCTGAAAAAATCTAGTCTTCTGGAAATTACATTGTGATTCACATATTATTATTATTCATAATTTATTCTATAGTAGTAAACATTTAACAGGGATAGTCACGTGATAGGCACTTATCTGAATTAAAAAGCATCAAATGTATCATCCGGTGCAAACAAATTATTAGTCATGAGTTTAATGCATTGTTTGCAATTTACGAAAGTATTTTCATAAATTATTTACTATAAGTTAAAATATGTTGACGACATTCGCATAGCTTTAAATGATAAAGAATGACTTTCAGTAACGTTTTAATTTCCTCGTAGTTTCCGGTAAGGAGCGAGGATAGGTTTGTACATTGTTCATATTTTTCGTAAGTTAAGGATCCACTGGCTGACATTAAGACATCGATCATCAAAATAATTTTTAGTAAATTACCGAAGAAAACAGCCAACGATTATTTTCTTAATAAAATTTACGATTGAGTTCAGTACCGCGACAATGTTCAAAGCAAAAAGTTAGAAGTGCGGATCCCATTATCCCGAAGTCAAAGTTATAATGATATCTGCAATTCACACTCTGTACTTGAGCGATAACCGAAGTGCTCGATAAAATTAAATGCACATGAATACAGGGCACACGTGGCTTTTTATTATTTTGTCTGGTATATTAAGGCATGCCGGAACTTACTCGGATCTCACTGATATCCCGTTCTGAGAAAATCAGCTCGAACCAAACACAGCAGCTCGTATTTGTTTAATGCTGTAATAACCCTATTGTTTTGACACACACAGATAACACATTAAGCCTACATGTATTATGTAACCGGCGGATAGTTAAAGCATCTCAATATTGAAAAATAACATGCAAATACATATAAATAAGTGCGAATGTTTATAGAGGTACATACAATTACTACCTTGTATGGTCATATTATAGAATTAAAGCCCACAGAAGCAATTTAACGATACGATCTCCCCTGGTGTTTCAAATGTTCAATCTAATATTTTACGTAGCTTTCATATTAACACTTTTACAACTCCCCATGGAAACAACGTAAACATTTTTTGTTTGAAAGGTCTCTATACATTTAATATTCATTAATATTTGTCTTGGTAAAAGTCATAGTTCCGAGAGTGTTGTTTCAAAATGATGAGCTTTCTTTTCAATGTTCTTTTATAGAAAACCAAGGTTTAAGCTCTGTAAACCGATTTAAATACCACCACCGTTTTTTGTCGACTGACCTATCCAAGGCGATAACTATTGGTAACTTTCTCTGTGTTGTTATGTAATGTTGTTGTGTTGTTAAACTGGCGTTTACCTTTTTCTAAAAAATATTTAAATTAAATATACGATTTTATACGTATCGGACCTTGCCATGTTTTTGTACCGATTACAACTAGAATGTCTTGCTAATGCGTGTGTGTTGCTGAAATCTGTACATTAAATAAATGAAATATATTTCCATAAATATCTTGTAAAGTTCATAAAAGAGTTATACAGCTATGCATTGGATATAACTTAAAGACTCTACTCTTTCTTAGCGTATGTCATATAAGTTGGGAAACGAGACATAATTTTAGGTCAAATATATTGCATACAAATACAATGTAGTTTTCAATGAATTAAGGCTGACGGATATTCTAGCAAGAGGTTATTTGACAAGGGGTTTCCAATACCTAATTAAAACTTAAAATACAGAAGTCGTAAATAAGACGTTGACGATACAGACATTTATTAAGAGTATTTAAATTTTCTTTAAAAATCTATAAACACTATCATCTAATGGACTTTTAAGTGACACGTTTTATATTTAATTTATTTATAGTGCTGGCAAATATGTAATCCAGCAAGAGCTGATTGGACAAGAAGTCATATTTTGTATAATACCAATCGTCTTCAAGTTAGAGTTGAATATAAATTGCTCTCTCCATCCCTTCTTGAAAGGCTTTCGTATGTTGCTGGTGCGACTGCAAGTTCTGAAAATAGGCCATGGTTATAGAAAAAATAACTGCGGTTCAATTTGAGTTTGATTCTATAGCGAAAATAGCACACGTAACAATGACATACACAAAATTATGTAAACCAGCCAATAAGAATGTGTTTTCGTTAGTTTTTTGTTGTTTAAATTTTATCATAATGACATATAAAAAGTCGAAAAATTGACATTAATGATGCAGGCATTTTACTTCGTGTATTTTAATTTTCTTAATAAAATATATTGACTGTCATTGTACGGACTTTAGAATGACACATTGTATTCTTAATTAAATACCGTTCAAGTTGTCCAAGTTGTCCAGATTGGCTAGACTTGAAGTATTTACATAGAAGACAGATGGAGCGGAGACCTCTGCAGTTTCCATTACATGATCTTTCTGCTGAGTAGCTGCTTCCCTGCATCAGGGACAAATGATTCACACATTTAAACAATACACTTGCTGTGATTCCAAGTTTCTATAAAATAACTGATGCAATTGAAATAGCAATCCACGTCTATGTTACTTAATCTATACAATCTTTATCAGTCAACTTAGTTATAAATATTCTTAGTAAATATTCCTCATGTAGCTGTCTGATTATACTCATATCATTAGATTTTATTTAAAGATGACCACTGATAACTTGTTACAATATACGAGAACTGGTTAATTATCCCAATTTATAAAGTGTTAGTTAACATATAAAAACTGACAACTTGTAACACAATAGGAGTAACAACACGAGATTACCTTTGTTGATTGTGTCGTTTAAAAGCTTGTGTTGAAACAATCCCAAGTACAATGCCTATCAACAACGCCCCTACTGCTACTCCTGCTATAATCCCAATGTAGGCTATCTCAGTTGTCCCTTTGCAGTCTACATTGACATCTTCAGGTGAAGATAATGGTATTGTACAATTTTAAAAAAGAATGATTTTGACTTAACGAAAACCTGCTTAAATAACTCATCCTATTTTAGCATAAGAATGAAAAATACATTCATAGACAGGTCAACCCTCATACATTAATTTATATCAATACGAAAACACTTGTCCCTCATAAAAAGAAACAACTTGATATTTCAGTCAATTGTATTGTCATAAGTTGCCCTTACCCTCCTCAAATAGTGTACACGATTAAATAAATTTGAAACAAAGAATTAAATTGCATAAAATATTGACCAAGTCACTGTTAATCGTCCAAAGAATCACATCGGGGCTTTACGACCTCACAACTTGCCCTTTCTTGTTAATTTCCAAAGGTACTTTTTCATGCGTTGTAGAAAAATTGTATTAAAAAAATGTTGTGTTCAACACAGCATTGTTACCAAACAACACATTTAAGTTAATCATAAATCCTAACCTGCCATTCAAGGCGTA
Source organism: Sinonovacula constricta (assembly GCA_007844125.1). Classification (NCBI taxonomy): domain Eukaryota; kingdom Metazoa; phylum Mollusca; class Bivalvia; order Cardiida; family Solecurtidae; genus Sinonovacula; species Sinonovacula constricta. Next base: position 3,431,642 of record CM017567.1, on the reverse strand, counting down.
TTCACGTGTCAAATATAGATTAATCGTATTTCGGCGATAGTAATTAAAGTTGTGCGCCATAGTTCTTATTGAGAGAACATTATAAATGAATTTTTGGAAACTAATTCGAGTCAGATGTATTTGTTCTTCAATGTTTTTTTTATTAATAAACCATATCATCAGGTGATCATTTTCACCATTTGCTTGTCATTGCTTATCAGTGATATAGTGTATCAGTCAAGCCCTTTTAATCAATTATTTACCACGTACAATGCCCAGATATCCATAGATTTACCACAAATCTAAGTGTGTGGAATTTAAAGTAAACTGAATAATATATCCCGACTACTCACCTGAAGTGATGCATTGGGATTGTACACACGAAGAACACTTGTCGTCGCAAGGAACACACTGGACAGAGCCGTCTTCGAGGGTCTTTAAGTAAAAGTCATCAGTACAATTGTTACAAGTTATATTATTTTTACAGATCTTGCAGTGTTTAGGACACATGGCACATGTGTTTCCTTTTTTATAGTAGCCAACTTTGCAGCCGTCAATACATTTGCCAGCTATTTGTTCACATGCGCTGCCATTACACTGCCCAAGACAAGTGTTATTACAATATTCTCCATAATAACCGTACTCACACACATCACAGATTCCAGATGAACTTTTGCATGATGGACAGTTGGTTACACAATGAATACAGCTTTTATTGTTTAAGTAAAACGTCGGATGACAAGATGTACAATCTCCTGTCGTATTAAGACAAGTTAAGCATGAAATATGGCACTTGACACAATGTCCATTGCTTAGATTATATTCGGACACACACGAACTGCAGTTCGATGATGATGTACATTCCAGACACGGGCTGCTACATTTGTAGCAATTCCCATTGCTTAGGTAATACCCAGATTTACAGGAGCTACAATAGGATGATGAACACTCAAGGCATCCATTGCTACATTTGTTACAAATGCCACCGTTCAGGTAATATTCGGACTTGCACACTGTACATGATAAAAACCCTGACAATTCAAAGCTACACTTGAGACAACCGCTGCTGCATGGGTAACACTCGCCATTGTCAGTACCATATCCGAAAGTGCATGAGTCACAGGAAATCGACGTACATTCATGACAATGCCTTATGCATGGATAGCAACATTTGTGATGCAGGTAATATCCAGAGTAACAGGACTCACAGGAATTGGTTGAGTTGTATGACATACATGGATGCGAACATCCATGACAGCGGCGGTCCTTCAGGTTATATCCGGTCTCACATAAGGTACAAAATGTAGGTGTGATACACTTGAGACAATGATCGCTACAGGTTGAACAACCTCCTGTGAAAAATAATTGTGCTGTATCAAAAAATTATTGAAACAAAGTTTCTACACGAATGGTTAAATATTGAAAGCATACTCATTTTGGCTGAAACGGCACAATATATATAATAAAAGCCATACCAATTCAGAGCTAACATTAAGACAACCGCTGCTGCAGGGGTAACACTGGCCATTGATCATGCCATATCCGGATATGCATGAGGTACAAGAATTTCACGCACACTCACGACAAGGGCTTTTGCATAGGTAGCAACATTCGTAGACCAGGTAATATCCAGAGTAACAGGACCCACAGAAATTGGTTGAGTTGTATGACATACATGGATGCGAACATCCTTGACAGCGGCGGTCCTTCAGCTTATATCCGGTCTCACATAATGTTTAGTTAGTTTGGTGTGAAACACTTGAGACAATGATTGCTACAGGCTGAACAACCACCGGTGAAAATTAACTGTGCTGTATCAAATCTTTTTAACAAAGTTTCTACATGAATAGTTAAAACAATGATGGGTAAATTTAGCAATATATACATGAAATAGTCTTTTTACTTGCAGCAAGCAACACTATGTTTCTGACTTTTTTCTTATTTTAACATGGTTGTGATCAGTTTACAAAATGTGTATGATTGTTAATGACACATATCCGAGTCCGATAAAATACACTTATGATATATCTTCATCATTGTAATATGGTCAATAGGTATAAGACAAGCAGTAGTAATTATATCAAAAGGGAATAAATATAAGTACCTATAACTGTGATAAGAAGAAACACATAGTTCAACATCATGGCACTTTTACCAGGGAATTATTCTGCAAAGAAAATCATTACAATACATTTAAAACAAAACTGTAATTTGACACAAAGAATGTTATTAGCTTTTATCTAAATTAAAATATATTAATGTTTATTATGTACTTGCATCAGAGAAGTTTCGACATTCAAAAAGTAATGCGGGTTATGTTCGGATTATTTCAGAAATAGTTCTGCTTTAAACTTTAAACGATGCGGATATAAACTCGACACACCCATTGCTACACTGGTTACAAAAGCTACAGTTTAAGTAATATCCTGGTATAAACAATGTACAAAATGAGGTACATGTAAGCCGCTCATTAGGATATGTTTGTGCATACCCAAGATACAAGAAGTTGATGTATACTACTTGACACAATGATTATAACATTGGTTACACTGTCCACTGTCGGCATAATTTTGTTTGTAACAACTATCGCTAGAATTGCACTGGTTGCATTTCGGAGGATAGTTGAACTACTTCCAGACTTGTCTTGTGTAATAGAGTTATTAAATCATGGTTTTTATGAATGATTAAACTATTTATTGCATAGTCCTACTCAAACCGAAATATGATTATTTATCCAAAGCCTGCATCGTTCCACATGCAGCAAGATATGGTGATTGTTGATTTTACTACACAAAATTAGCGTTTAATAAGAAATCAATAGTATGTGTTGAATGCAAAGTAGTAGATAAACATACAGAGCGAGCGAAGACTGATATTCATTTAAAAAAATGCCGAATGGTTGAAAGATTACTATTTATTTATGCATGCAGTTGCCTGTAGAAACATTTGTCTGTATTTTGTCCATTAACATACATACTACTTACTTAGGCTTCTAGTGAACACCATTTTTATTAAACATTAATTTAACCTGGTTCGAGCTGTAGAAACAATAATAAACACCCACCTATAAAAATATATTGTAGCATTGAAAGTATTAAAGTTTTGTAGAGACATTTGAAAATATAATCGTCGACTTGTGTGTTTGAAACGTAGATTAAGTATGGTATCCTAAATGGTGTGCCAGAACACATCATATGTGTTAACAAGAGATGCTAGTGCACATCTTTTTTGAAAGAGATCCCATAAAATTACTGTTACATATCAATTTAAGGTAACGAGTAACGAGATATGGTATACTTTTATCAGATCTTCTACTAGCTGGTTGTCGATGTCTTTCATATGCTCAGCACGACAGTATCATAACCGAATGGCTAAACCTATATTTGTATTCAGATTATAATAGGATTAGAAATGTTGTTTTGTGTTAAAATCAAATGGTAAATTACTTTCTGTCGTAGAAAACAATAATATTTTACAACAGATTTTACATACATATAAAATATATATTTAGAAAAAATCCTCATGTCATGCAAAACGAACTACGAATAGATTAAAGCTTACTTGAATACATTGCATTCCATATTTACAATTAAAATGGCTCTTATTCACGTTTAGACCAAAAGTCCCACCAGTACCTAAGGCCAACATTTTTTACTGTTTCACAAATTGATATGCACAAAAACAAAACAAACAAACAAACAAACATGCAAACAAATCAAGGCTATTACCTTATAAGGCAAGGAGAAGAGCTACATAGCTCACTATACTAGTAGCACTTTTAAGAAAGAACCAGTAGGGTCTGAAAAAATAACGTAACGCATAATAATTTGGGATGTTTACTTTGACAAATTTTGAAGTGAAATATAATATGATATCCTCAAGAGTGTCAATCATGTTTTCATAGTTTATCCAATGGACGTTCTGAAGTTAAAATAACAAAAATCAGCAAAATACTTAGGACAAAAGAAATCAATTATTTATTTAGATGTTCATGATGTGCATGATGTACTTTAATGTGTCTAAAACTTGGCTAATTTATGTTCCTTTTATGATGTTTAGAGAACTGGTTCTCAAGGTAAGTCGACAAGACAGACAGACATAACCTATAAGATATAATATTCTTAGACGCAGCATACATACACAGTCCTTCACGTTTGTTCAGTTTAAATGGGAGAAGGTAGACGCCGAACAAATAGCATAAATAGCAATTACAAATCATTTGGAAGACCTCCTTTTTAAATTTCGTCATAACAGAAATGCAAAACAAAAGTATCATAAATTTGCACCTGCATAAGGAGTTTTTACATCATAAAAACGCACACAGGCACCATGTGACCATTTCGGTGGCACGATGATTTTGTCAGTCATTCAACTTTATATATAAGTATAAGTATATTTATCAGCAAACCAATGATACAGAAATACAATGCTTTACATATATAATATGTTTTACCTAAAACATATTTGTCCTTGGTATTTTTCAATAAATGTCCTTTCAATATGCCGTTTCTGGACGGATCAGTCTGAGCTCTCTTCACTTTAACGTGCATATTACTTGTACATTCATTTTTCTTATCACCAATAACCTTTTTATATTTTGTTTTTTGCACTTACATCATACATGCCAATATTTTAAACAGACATGCATTATTTTTAACAGGAACATTGTTTTACAAATAAACACTTCGGAAAAAATAATGGAACTATTGTGTCTGTCCTGAAAAATCTTCAGCTAAAACGGAAGGGATTTTGTGCGGAGTAATTTTGTCCACCCCTTTTCTGTGCGAATGTGTGCAAAACCAATGTTGGTCGACAATTAAACTGATTCTAATGAAACTTCAAAAGCTTTTAAAGACCGACACAGGTTGCAATTTGTGCTCCGTCCAGATAGCCTGATTAAAACAATGAATAATCAAACATTACACAAATGATCAATTTAAAGCTGAAAAAGATGTTCCATTATAAATCAGAATGTGTAAAACATGATTATTTTCAACATTCTAATGACGCTTCTTAAAATGTTAAAATGTCTGACAATGTTTGCAATATGTTCTGTTTGCAAAGAATTTACATTTAACTTGAATAAAACTATTGATAAAGAAGCTTAAACCAATTTATGGACCAATCATGCGTCTTTGTTTAGTACTTCACAAAATAAAAAGGGCAGAAATTATGTGGATTTTGTTCCTTAGCTGGCATGGAGGATTCAGTCACCTTTTGTATGACATAATACACTTAATGGCAGTAGCATGTACCCGTGTCTTTATTCCTTAAACAGAATTGATTTAAATTGACATTGTTCATTTTTATTTAAGTTCCCGCTTTTGAAAAAGAATGGTAAATATACAATGGTGTGCATCGTGTTGTAAAAATTAACGACCCGTCATAGTGAGGGAGGATATATTTGTCCAATAATAATTTCCACGCGCTTAGATGCATATCTTAAATAATTAGTATACACACAGCCATGTAATTTTATTTACGAAGGAGCTTACCATAACATGCAGTTTGGACATTCTCGTTCATACAGCCAGCTTGCAGCGTGCGTTCAACCTGTCTCTATCGTTCGTGCAGCGTGCATGCCGTGTGCGTTTTGTATCAATTCACAATTACATCCCTGGCAATAGAAGAATTGAGTACGCTTATCGCATTAACACATTCTTTTCTAGCAGAACATACCAACAAACATATATACATAGAAACAAACAAACCTACCTACCTACATACCTACTTACCTACCTGCCTGCATGCATGCATGCATGCGTACATACATACATTATATTAGCTCAAAAAGTAGTCAGACAATCCTATTATTGCCAAAACTAGACTAGACAAAGTTGTAATAGACAGTATCGCCGATGTAACGAATATTAATGCATGTATTTATCTAGGAGGTCACGACATATTATGAACAATAAAAGTAATATTAATGTTAGTAAAAATTTACATATTAGAAAAAGTTGATTTTTCCCGATTTAAATAATTAAATAGCATTTGTGGTTCTATCAAATAAAAAATCTTTACTTTCCCTCCCATGTCCATTTGATGTGTTTTTCTGGATATTAATGCAAAAGCGATTGTCGGAAGCAAACGCTTTAGGTATGTATCAATTTTAATAACCGTCATGTCTATATGCCAAAGGACTGCATTGGAGCCTTTGGTTAGAAGACTTATATGAACAAGTATTAGAAGTTATTGTTATTGTTCGTTTAGTCACGAGTATGGCCTATTAGCATAATGATCATTTTAATTTACCTTAAGCGCTATAATTATAGAAGTAATGATCCCTTATTATCATAGATGTATCTATTACGCGTCTGGTCGGCCAGGTGTCAGACTAACCTGCGTTTAGCTAGGAGGTCACGACCTGTTATGCAAAGTAAGAGTAATATTAATGCATGTATAAATTACCGCATAATTAATTGCATTTTTGCATGTTTAACTATCATTTTACAACTGCATTGCATTGTACAAAACATATCAAGTTCCCTGTACGGTGATGTTTATTTACAGGTCTTAAACAAAGGGCAACAAGACAAAACAACGTGTAATATACTTAGTCTCATGAAATCATGAATCTTTACTTACCTTCCTATGTCCATTAGTGGTGTTCTTCTAAATATTAGTACAATAGCGATAGCTGGAAGCAAACGCTTTAGGTATGTATAAGTTTAAGCTGACAAATACATTTAAACGACCTGTGTAGTTCCATTCTTGTTGAACAGTTCAGACAAGGAACTGTAAATGGCATTTCTTCTATGCAGCTTCAATAAAAAGTACAAAACAATCACCATTGTTCCTTTTGTTTCCTTTGATATACCATATATTACTTATACACTTTCACTTTCAGTCAAAGTATTCTCAAACCATACTTTAAATAAAGGTCTTATTATTTTTAAAGTGGCTCGGTAACGGTTGGTCAAAATTTCATTGTTGAAATAACAACCAAAACAAAAAATCTTATAACTACAATGAAAACGTCAATAAAATTGTCCCCTGATCGCTAAATGATATTTGAACATGTTGTCTTTCAAAAGACTGCGTTGTCTTGCAGTTAGGAGAACCAACGACGACGTGAAGTGCTTTCACGTCCATGTATATGTTAGCCGTATTCAGCTGAACAACCTGATATGTCTCGTAAACCTTCATGTAATAACCGTCATGTTTATATGTCAAAGGACTGCATTGAATCCTTGGGTTAGAAGACTTATTTGAACAAGTATAAGAAAAAAATATTAATGTTCGTTTAGTCACGAGTATTGCCTATTGGCATAGCAATCATTATAATTTATCTAAAGCGCTATAATTATAAAAAGTAATGATATCCAATACTTTATATTGCAATGTTAAATTAATGTTTTAACATAGCACCATTGTTTTCCACATCGTCTTTTATGATAATTGGCTGGAGAGCGATACATATGTTGTGTTATTATCTCTATTATGCCGGTTGAAATATCGACATGGAAGGCTGATACTACAGGTCCTAGTCGGTAGTCACTAAACCTTAACTCAGTATGTCTCTTCCCTCTTTCTTTTCTCACCCTATATTGTCTTTGTTTGCTTTTTCTCTAATTTCCAATATCTTTATATCTTATACGCATCAGGTCGGCCAGGTGTCAGACTAACCTGTATTTAGCTTGGAGGTCACTACCTAGTAGGAACAGTAAAGACAGCAGTATATCTGCTGCTAATAAGCACTGACGATATCTGAACAATAAGAATTGACGCAAAGCAATCAATCATTAAACAAATGCTTTAAAATTGAAAATCTTGGAAGCTTCTTAAATTAAAACATTTTAAACAATACCATATTTAGTAAAAGTTAATGGGAGTTAATGTCCTCCTATTGTTCAGCTTTTAGATAGTTAATTGTGTTTGGATAGATAAATTTCCTTGACACAATCATAGCTAAGAAATAAAAGTCCTTAGTCAATAATGGGGACATTGTTTTCAATTTGATTCATTGAAAGGCTTTTTAAAAATCTTTCTTTTAGAAATGTATAGCTTAGTAAATATAATCAAATTACTAATTAAATCTTGTGTGAAAGAATTAATTGTAATGACACATGTTATTCTTTTCAAAATGTAGATGTACTTAAGGTGACTGTATTAACATTGATACAAATAGCACTTAGGAATCAAAATCATGAAACGGCTTACTCATGAACATAAATGGTGAAGTACCTAGGACAAATTGCTCATAGCGCTGGAAGAGGTGTGTTTAATGATAAAAGTATCATTAAATGTTTTCGAAAAACACTAAAGGAATACACTTGCAATCATTAAATGTTTTCGAAAAACACAAAGGAATACACTTGCAATCATCATCCAAATTTAATAGTTTGAAAGAAAAAAATAACTCAAATAAATACTTTTTTTAAAATAAAAACACAAAGTTGCTGTGTTGGATACAAGGAAGCCTATTTCAAGAGCAGCTCACCCCGTGATTGTAGGTCACAAGACACCTGTATATTTCCCCTTTCAGGTTACTTTACACCACACTTAGAAGGCTTAAACTGCACTATTCGTCAGCGAATGATAAATACAATTTCGCTACAGTTAGGCATGTTCACCAATGCCGCGTCCCCGTTCAGACAGCTCATACTTGACAAAGCAACTTAAAATTAACACACATTTATTTTAATTATTTAGGTATACAACACAAAACAACTTTAAATACACATCGGTAATGGCAATTTATGGACATTATTCCCGTCTTCATCTTGCTATGCCACTTTCAAAGCAGTTACACCGGACAAAGAGCCGTTTAGGGTGACTAAAGACAGCCATCCGTAATATAGGCCCCAATATTCAAGCGTATGCACAACTAGTCTGAAACTGTACGCTTCACTATGCTCCAATAGGCTGAAATTGTATGCCTAACTAGGTTGAATCTGTATGCCCAACTAGGCTGAAACTGGATGCCCAGCTAAGCTGAAACTGTATGCTCAAATAGTCTGAAACTGTATGCCCCAATAGGCTGAAATTCTTGCCCCATTAGATGTCAACAATATATTTGAACATGCTCCACATTTATAAAATAATCAAGTTGCAAACTTCGAAGGAAATTCCGCCACCTGCAACCATGGCTAATCCCGGGAAACAGAATGCCAGGTTGCTCAATGACGAAACCCAAGGTCTATTTCAGATGTACAGACATGCCTGTTTTAACCTACCTGTTAACTTAATTAATAATAATTACTTTTCTGTTCGGACTGTGCTGTCTACCAAATGACACGCCCAATCTTGGGCAGTGTCATCGCCAAAGCGTAACAATTAGTAAAATATATCGCTTTCGGAACAGCACAATCCAACAGAATACCTTTATAGGGTCTACAAACAAATGGCCGGACAGAGACAAAAAACATATGTTGCCCGTTGAATCATAAATTAATACATCTTAAAAATCACCCACAACATTAACATTTGACTCTGGTATTTTATTGAAAGCATGCCATATTGTGGAAAGCCTCCAGTGCAGATGCCCACTGATTCAAAAATGCAATATAAATGTAAGATGCACATCATCAATCCTATACATAGCTGGAATGCACTCTTGTAGGTCAACCTGCTTAATGTAAAACCCTCCGCCTTGTAATATCTTGTGTGCTGCGTAACTGTTGAAGCGTCTCCTGCCAGATTCCAATGCAGCACAATTGTTGGAATATCGCCAACAGTTCCTAGGCAGCACTTCATCCACCGCAGGGAAATTCGACCCAAGTCATTGCCTCCACAGCAGAGCAGAATCACAGACGGTTCGTTACCGACCTGCTTCAAGTTGCAAGAACCGTTGGACACTAAGCCTTGGACAAAGTTGTGTACATGTACGGCACAGTATTAGCCGAGCGCCATGCTCATGCTGGCCATTCTTCCATCAATGCTGATATCTGACGCCATAATGATACATTCTGTGTTACTCCTATTAGTGGCAACCAATTTACTGTCCCTCAAAATGCAAAAAAGCCAAGCAATATGCTGCATTAAAAAAAACGTTTCTCGTACACATTTCTGCAAACATTCTGCCCCCAGAACCGCTTTTAACAAGACTTGTGTAATTGATGAACGTAAACTATTCCGTCCCACTGAGCGCTTAAATCCCTCCAGTGCCTTTTGCACAACACAATTTCTTGAAATATCATGATAACCTCTCATTTTACATTGAAACCCAAAAGCATTTACATACAAACAAGTTGTGCTATCTTTTATTTCTTGCAAAGAAACAAGGCAATAAACAAGGCAATTGTATCTATTGATTGGGGCCAATCTTTTAGTATACTATATTCAGTTCGAAATTTCTTAAAGCTATTCAGTTCTGTGTTGTAAGCATTAGCCGTGTTTGCAGCCACGGCTACATTAATCAATCTTGAAGACACAGATCACAAATCCATGATCTAAAGAGTTCCGGTATGACCTGTGGTACCGCGGCTGCTTCCGGCGGCACATTCCGAAACCTCACCCACTGTTTGCGAGAAATTAAATCAGCCATGGTATTAGCATATATTGGAATATGTTAGGCTTTAAATATGATATCTTGTTTCATAGCCAAAAGGCACAAAGGGCCATACCAATTGCATTAGCCGTTTTGATTTAACAGTCTGCTTATAAATAACGTTTACCAGAGCCTCGTTGTCAATATAGTCTGTCGATTGCATAATGTATGACCCCACAACACTATTACAAGCAAAACAGGCACCATTTTCAGAAATGTTATATCCCTCAAAATCTCATTTCCGAACCACGACTCTAGCCACTGAAAATATGCCCACTCCTTACCTAGCAAACAACCACAACCTAAACCAGCTGACCCTGCAATGTCTGTAAACTGTAAACATATTTAAGCTATCATTACTAAACCAGCTCTCATCTGAAATGTATGTCAACCCATTAAATTCTTCTATAAATACTTCCTTCACTAGTATGTCCTGCATAATGTCACCTGATAGCCGTATCTTATGATGTGGTCGTTTAATACCAATTGTTGCATCCTAAAATCTACGCATTAAGGCCCTACTAGCCTGTACAGCTTTACTAAAAATGCAAGCTTTCCTATTCAAGTTGGAAATTCTTTTAATGTTACTTTTTTGCGAACCAGCATTTCCATTAACATTAAATTCCTCGAATTTGTGCAAAAATTTTTTTACCGACATGGAAACAAAATCTACCTCATACCCTAAAATAAGCAATTTCTGAACTGGACCGACTGACTTCTCTCTTGCCAGAGGGACCACACACCCTAGCAAACGTGTCAACAAGAGAATTGCAGTCCTGTATATTCTTAATTCCACAACAAATGAAGTAATCTGAAAAATGATGCATAGTAAATTGTCCTAATATGTAACTGGCCAACCAGTGTAGAAATGTTACAAACTACTCAAATAAAGAGCAAGAAATTTTACATCCCATCGGCAAAAACTTATCTATATATATTAAGCCCTCGTCATCTTTAATTCCCAGCAAACAATAGTCAAGTGGAGAATTAGGCAATATACGAAAGGCAGATTTAATATCTTTTTTGCCAAATATGCGCCTCTGCCCAGGTTAAATATCATACCAACCACTGAATCAAATGAAGTATGTGTCACAGAGCTCAGTTCATGACTTACCCCATCGTCAACACTATCACCTACATGATATGACAAATGCGTTATAAGCCTGTAATATCAGATTTAGAGACCAAGCCAACTGGAAAAATTCTAAAATTAGTAATTGGTGAATCAACACAGGGTCCTGCAAACCTGCCACAACTCTTCCTTACAAATCTTTTCCTTCAACAATACAGGATTTAAACTTGCAGATTTCAAACTAATTGCTACATGACTACCTTTATTACCCTCAAAACCAAGACGAAAACCATTTTAAAACCCCCATCTAATAAAGCCTCTACTTGGATACAAACCTAAAAAATGACTCAAAACTTCCACATTGACTAGAGGGACTTCCAAATCAAAACAAGTTAGCATTGTGAACCAGAGCTGGCTCTGGCCCAAAAGGTAGTCCTTGACGTAGGTCTAAACCACCATCGGCCCTGGGAAAAAGCATCTCGAGTTGGTCCAGCCTCCTGCCAAACTGACCTGAACGCCTGCCATAGTGCACCCCCTTTAAGATGAGCAGTGAGCAGTGTTACACGTTCAGCAAACATGCCTAAATGGGCACTGTGACCTCGCACACGACCTATAATTGAAGTCAAGACACTTCTTTACTGTAGGAGTAAACAATGTACCCGAAATTGTAGAGGCCCCAACATAAACCAAACAAAGCTCTTGGTCAATCTGTCAAAAAGATAAACCCGCTGGATTAGCGGCCACCCTTAATCTAAATTGCTGGTCATAATGCTTCCAAATAAGCACTGGGTGGCGACAAGCAGCCAATCTAATGTTTGCCATGAACGTTAAAGTTTCATTTGTTCTTCGCGAATGCACCGACAGAAAAGCAGATGATAAATAAAAATGCATTAGTCTAAACGTCTATTGTGTTAATAGTTCTGCTCGCATGTACTAGCCTTAATAACAATTCAACAGAACTGGACAGCTACAAACGCCTGCAGTAATCAACAACCGGCTGGTTTTCCAGAAGTTGGGCCAGCTCTATGTATTGTCCATTTACAATTTTGTTTTTATGGCCTGTGACACATCAGCATGCAAACTATTTACAGCTGTTGGTTGGACGAAAAAAAATGTCCTTTTGGCGAATTGGTCATACTTGATACCGCTGGCCCAGACACTTCACCTTCCAACAATGGCTTTTTCAAAACTTCCCCACATATACTTCTGACACCGGCTCTCTCATGCTTGTCGCAAGTGCTCAAGATCCCATTGCCACTGTCCTGCCTATTCTTGCACCAAATCTACCCTGTTCAGACGCCTCAGCTTCCTATCCCAGGCCCTAGGCGCCCGACGGACCCGTTTAGGTCTCGACTAAGCAACACAAATGATTCGGCAAAATTTTTAATAAAACGTTTATAACACGTAACAACAGAAACTACATAAAAATTTTGAATAAATAAATAAAAATTACTTGAAAGCCAAATAAACAAACTTATCAAACTCCTTGACCTCGACTAAATTCAAATTAGAACAGAAATAAACTTTCAACAAACCATAAATTAAAAAAAACAAGATAAAAAACGACGACACCCCCTCATGTATCCACGTCTATGCATCCATTCAAAATCTCACTCTATTTAAACCAATTAAAACAAGTAGTAATACAATTTAACACGTATGCAAGCATTCAACTATAAATCAGCGATAAAATACAACATTTAATTACTAAATTTACAAATAAAAGCTTAAGACTTAATGATTAGTGCTTCCAATTCTAAAATTGTGGACGGAAAAGGAACTAGCTGAGACGGTGCATACAAAGACAGCGTAGTCAATAAATTTGCCATAATCAGTCCGGTGCTCTAACCCACCATGCCGCGGCAAAAAAGTGTACAGCAATAGTCGACCTTCAATAAGAGCGGTTAGTCACTTAGTCATTTAGATTAAAACATAAACTTATGAAACGATTTTATAACAGCTTGTCAAATTATTGATGTGGCTTTTATTTTGTTTGCTAAAACAGCAAACCGTGATTAACTCACTATAAATAATGGATACAATAAAACCCTATGATAAGTAAAGATAGCTACTATTAATGCATTGCGGAGTATTTATGTATAACATAGAAACAACAACTTTGCAGCGGCTTTCAAATATGGTTTGCTATTTGATTCTCAATATATAGTGTTAAATTATGGTAACAATTAATTCTTATTTCATTTGTTTTTTTAAGAGCACGCTGATTAGCTCAAGTATGACACTAATTTTAATTATATACGACGTATTTCTCATGTGGTTCAATTGCCATGGACATTACCAACCTGTGATGTATTAAATGTGTGTTCCTAGGAATTATGCAAGAAATAATACATATTATCAGTTACGGTAGGCACTATTATCAATGACATGACTTTTAAGACAACGAACCGTGAAGTCATACTTGACTACAGAGTCTCAATAAGGCATAATATAATTAAATGTCATAACATCGTATTCTATTTTCATTGTAATGTTATAAGGATCGTTATGTAATTAAACAAGTTGTATAAATCTTACAATGGCTTCAGCAAATAATACAAACATGCATTCATAAAGGGACATCATCTGCATGCAGTTGAATAGATCATCAACATCCGGAAAATCAAGGGAAATAAACGTAAATATCAATGAAGCACGTCTAGACGTACTAACCTCCTGTAGGTTTTCTTTTAAATGTTGACGCAAAATATTAATATTTTTGTGTAAATTTAATATATTGCTAAAAAATACTTAAACTACGTAAACTTGGATGTAAGAAGATACTAAAACAATTGTCTCAATGTATAAAAGTTTGAATGCTTGAACAATTGTTCATTTAGAATGTCGCTGATAGAGTTTTCAAAAAACAACAACATGAAAATCATTTGTAAAATTACTAAATATGTTTAAAGAGTTTTAATTCAAGCGATTTTGTTTTATGGGGTATCAGCAACCATTGTTAGCCGATGCATTCATAAAATGTATTCTATGTTTATATATGTACTCCCGTTAAAAGAGGTAAGTGAATTTCTGAATACTTTTATTCAAGTGAATGTTTAACAGAAAGAAATAAAGTGCTTTATGGATTTCATGTGAACTGTTTGTTGTTTTCATAATAAATGTGCAATGTAGTGTATGTTAAAACTATCAACAACATGTGTACATGTACATCTAGAGTATTTATGGTTTTCTATGTGTATTTCAATTCCATCTAAATGGGAACAGGCTGCTACAGCTCATTCTGGTGTTTTATATCTAAGCCAAGTAATATGAGATATTTTACATACGTTTTAATGTAAGTTGTTTAACTCCCATTTACAAAATAAAAACTGGACATTATTATGACGAGTGACGTTACTCCTTTTCTCTTTTGTGTATCTATTGGTTAACTTGTAGCGTACATTACTGAATGGTTTGTTTCAGTTCAATCAGTAGTATTGGTACTGTTTGTCATTTAGAAAACCCTCATGTGGTATGCCGATAGACACACTAGTCGGTTCTTTTGCTGATTGGCCGTTTCAAAGAGGTTCAAATGTAGTGTTGTTTGTGCAGCGTTTTCTGTCAGTGCTTTAGATAAATGTTTAATTGACCTGTTACCCTTTGTTTAGTGTTTTTAATTAATATATATTTATCTAATTACAAATTGTGTTAACTTTTGGGTATGCAGTCAGGTCACGTCTCAGTCTTAATGGCTTTTGACTGGCATGCAACTACCTTCGCCTTTTGCCTTGTCAAATTAAAATGTATGTTGCAATTCTTATAGGACCTGGTCAAAATGTTCGCATTACAATGTGTTTACTTTAGTTTAACACATCTGTTGAATATAAAAATAATAATAGTGGTGAAAGTCAACATTATACAGTTTACGTCATTAGCAGATATTCGGTAGTGATATCTAGCATTTATTATCCGTTTGTTACACTTAACTTTTAGTTGTGTTTGTGTTTTTGAATTTATAGCTGCTTTTTAACTGCATTCGCCCTTTTTTGTCCATGAGCATATGTGTTCTGATGTTGTTTCGTTTCATGACAATTAATATTCTACATTTAAAAAAAATATTACTTTATTTTATATACTTTGTTATTCGGACAATTTATTTTTATTGTGTAAGTACCGTTTCCGAATTACATTCGCTTTTAAATAGACATGAACACAATCGTTGTACAAAAAGTATACAAAGTATTCTTTATCATAATATGGGTCATAACAGAGGGGCCACAATTTACTTCAATGTTAATTGAATGTAAATATGATTAGGCAACTGTCTATATCTAGATAAATAAATTTTAGTTTAGCAATGGACTTTTCAATTGGAAAACACTGTGTTCAAAAGAATGCTAACCTTAAAAAGAATATTATTACGAAATATACGTTTGCACTTTTATACATGTAACAAATGATAGACGCAATTTTATTGACGTATAAACGTCAGCAGAATAAATGAAATAAAATTGATCATCACCTATGTTACAGACATCAAATAGCTTTAAAAGCATGTCATATTTACCAGTTTGGTGTAATTGAGCAGTCTGTTACAATACATCGAACACATCCATTAAATTTCATGGGCCACGATTTTGTATATTTCATCTGTACAATTATTATTTGCGCGGAATGGTGTAGGTACCCGGTAAAATGTATACATCATTTGCATTGACGTCAGACATTGCCGTTTACTAAAATACGAATACGATGGTTGCCTGCTTTATTGCCAGTGTAGTAATCGACAAAAACTAAGCGTAAATACTATTTTCTATCGTCGGCATATAGTGAAATGAAATATGTAATAAATAGTTTGCACATGGTTCAGTATTCAAAAGAAGACCATGATGCTCTAGATTCGTCGAGACTCGTATGTGTTAATGCTTCCACATATACAATGATAACCGATTGGTATTTTGGCTTCCATGGGCCGAATGGTTGTTTATGTAATTGTGCGTAACTTATATAATTATGTGTAACGGTACAGTAACACAGTGACATTTTAATCTGGTAAAGATTATTTTGATTTATACTGAAACATATTGAAACAAATGATTAACAGAGGAACAGTCCAAAATTATTTTTTCGAAGATTTGTTGTGAAAACGCAAAGAAGGAATTTGTGTTCTTGACCTGCACAGCCCACTTCAATGAGATACGCCTAAATTGCGATACTTTAAAAGCTTCTTCATTTAACCAGACTTAGTCGGGCACTTGAAAAAAGAGCAATTGTACTCTAAAGCATACTGTATGCATAGGTAGTTTTAATCTCAAATCTCTAGTAAAATAATTGCTGTACAAAAATGGCACCAGTACGAAATGATTTTTTACAATTTCATTCAAAACCATTTAAGCAGGTGTTAAAGCAATTTTCCAAAAATATATCTGCAATAGGAACATCAATTCGCTTTCAGTGTAACAACTGTCAGTGATTGTCTCTGTAAATGTATAACCAGTTGTATCCTTTTTAGTGTTGCCAAGTGTACAAAATATATAATTAGTTAGTCCGGTTAATATCCTTCGATGTTCATCGTTTTTATCAATATAAATTAGTCGACAAATTGACGTAGAAAAACGTAATGGTTTAATAGACAACGTATTGGTCACCTGCCTTTGTGATAAGAATTGTTATGTGCTTGTTTGTTTTGATATTTTTGTTGTTTAAATACATCGCAGCGTCCAATTATTATCATCTATTTGGTGGAGGAAGACCCCAGACAAATGTCTGGGTAGAACCACCGGCTAAAAGCCCTTCTTACATTAAGTATTTCGCTCGGACCGCGACTCGAACCCACGCGGTGAGAGGCTAAGCTGTCAGAAGAGTTATTACTAAGTGCGTGAAATGATATGGAAATTAAGAATGCATACGTCATTATGGGTGTTGTCGTGCAAGGTGTAACACAAGAACACGCATACCAAGTTGCAGTGTTTTATATTAAAATATATAAAAAAGTATTATCTTATTATTATCTTATATAGATAATCGAAAAAAGACGTTTCATTTAGTATACGGCATAGATTTCAAAATAGATGCATTGTTCAACTATATCCAGCTTCTCGGTGTCAAAATGAGGCAATACAAAACTCGAAAGTTAATTAATGAGATCTAGTCTTGTCATCATAAAAGGATCATATGATATCGATATCAATAAACCGGAATGACACAGCGTTTTAAATGGTTACCTGGTCTCTGAGTGACTCAAATTTTGGCGTTTATCTGCTGCGATCTGCATCTCAAAGACATGGCACGGCTTAGGGCAGAATGAGTAAATCCACGCGATCCAGGTAAGGCTATTGTAAAAGTAAATCAAGTTGACAGTATATGCATTATCAACAAGTATAAAGTACGCTCCCTTGGAATCCAATGTGTATGTGAGGTCAAACTACAAGAGATCGTATTTCACGACACCAGCTAGGAAAAAAATTGGCATATGGTAATTTGGGAATATATGTACAACGACAACAAAAGAGGTAGTCTATAATGAAATTGGGAACCATACAGTGTGTCCTCTGTAACAGCGCTGACAAGCCCCGACCTCTTACTGTCTAATACGACTCGGATTAAGTGACGACGAACACGTGCATTGTGCCTTTAGGGAGTGACTTCTCTCGACTAGTCTTGGTAAGATCTATGGTTTGTGATTTTCAGAAAAGAGAGGCTTTTTAGTCCAGCAGTGACTAAACTAAAACTCGAAAGTGAAACCATTAAAGACAAGCGTTCTATCTTTAACTCGTAAAACCCTTACAAAACTTCCTCAATTATCACTCAATGCATTGCATGATATATTTGTTAGAAAAACATAAGTCACAGATAGTGGTTGATTAGACATTGATTGTAGTGCAGGGATAAGCAGTCAGTGGATAATAATTTAAGGTGAATGTTTTGTAGGCCTATAAGCCTTATATCTTTGTTTTGATCAATTATGTACTGAATATATTTTCTAGTGATGATATAGTTAAATATGTATATTAACATATATATTTCATAGTATATCTTACAACAGTATGTATGTTGTCAGCGACAATAGAAAATATGTTACATTAGAATGACCAATTTAATACATTTTGCAAACTCTGGGTCATAAACAAGAACACGTATTACCCTCTCATGTCATCATTGTATCAAAGTCCTATTCAATATGGACATATCTTTATTGAAAATACTTCGTCAGTCTTCTCTAAAGAGCATGCAATATGACTTGCAAATGTAAATACGATCAATTTCCTTTTTAGAAGGAAATACGCATGCATTGTTGTGCCAAGTGAAATTGCTTAATATAAAATAAAGCTGAATAGAAAATAACAGAGTGCCATACATGTGAAGGTTTTTCTAAAACGTGTGCAGCCGAATATTACCGTTAGATGTTCTTTGATCTAGAATTGAATGCAAATGAAAAGGGTACATATATCTCTATCTGATTAAATTGACTGACGAGTAAGTTGGTTTACATTATATTTTACATGGACATGACTGTCTCCAATGAAAATTACGGATGTCTGCGCAGCTATATTCAAAAAGAAAGTTCATTTTAAGCTATAAGCAAAGATCGAATATCAATAAATAGCTTTATCGTAGATTTTTCGTTAATTTAAAATTGTGTAATTCAAGTTTGTATACTATTAGGACTTGGTAAAGTGTGATGTTAAGATATTCGCTGATGTGCGAACAATAGCAGACTTAATCCAGTGGTCCGACAGAGAAACATTTGACTCTGTAACTGCCTCATAATTGAGTTAAACTTTGATGATATGATGATGCATCAGCTATATAGTTGACCTTGGCAACGAGTAAGTAAAACATATTTATACATGCGATAATTCTCAGTCTCTTGTAACATTTTCCTTTTTATAATGGTCTATATTTGCTCCTATTGATGTTAAATTTACATTATCTTATTTTATCATCACTATTCATTACTTTATGAGGCCAAGCAAATCATGATTGCAGTCAACTGTCATGTTAATACCATTGTATTTTGCTTTGTAATATTTGTATTTACTTAACAATACAAAGACCTGGTCAACTATCGTATTGCTACCTGATTTACGGCAAAATTAACTTTTCATTATATTGAATATCGACACATTTAAATGATCGCGTTGGCTAATAATGTCACTTAAGAGGCATTTCCGGATAAAAGTGCTATGTTAAGATTTTAATGCAATACTAATAAAAATAGCTATCTGCTCTGTAAATAGAATTCAGCTGTGTTCATTGAAACTTGGCAAGCACTATTTGACTGCTTTAACGGTTCAGCCAAAAGGATACATAGACAGCCTCGACTATATGGCCCTATTCAGCTTAAACTGAGTTAGCTCAAACCGTAAAGACTTTCACAATCATAGAGGGCTCTTGGGAGTACATCATGGTCGTAAATCCGCTTACATGTAAATTGATTTAAATCTCGCATACTATCAACATTTGATAAACTGAAGAAAGTCTCTTGAGGAGTTTACTGTTAAAGTATGTAACTCTGCCTGAGTGTTTGAAGTCTATAAAGCAATAGTTGCCAAAGTGGAAATAACTATCCACTCGGGATATCCGATCTACACCCATTTTTACGTAATGTCACAAGTTTCAGTATATGTGCATTTTCTACTGTACTATCAACGCCAAAGACAAATATAAACAATAATCAAAGCGCTCAGAATCGCTGATTGGGCGGTGTAAGTTTAAACCTGTGCGTGATAACAGGAATGCAATAGTGGGTAAAATTATTCCGTAGTAAGTCCAATGTACAACGCATAAAAAGTAGGCAAGTCTTCAGATGTAAACAAACACCTCTTCTTAAACATAGATTATACAATACGACAAAGTTACATCAGAGTCACTTAAATCCTATAATAGAAACTAATTTATCAAACATTCTATACTTTCTATAAGATTTTGAAATTTGACTTAGGTTAGGTCTAAATTGAATTTCCATACTTGCTACCGGATTCGACCAAAATAAATTTCTTTTGAAATTCACGACTTCCTATTTCACACTTGTGATATGAATTAAAAAATCCCGACTTCGCCAAAACTCCCAGAACGCGTGCGTAGCTTCAGACTGAGATGCTGAGATGATACCAATTACCTATGTCATTAGGTAACCTGCTTCAGAAGGCCGTGATCCCTGCGCGAGTTATTGCAGATTCAGCTTTCTTATAACTCTGGAAGCGCAAACGAATCTCCGCCACCCACACCCGCCGCCCCCTTCCCCCCAAAAAGCAAACAAACAAAAACAAACAAACAAACAACAACAACAAACATTTGAAGATGACTATGATTTTTGCCTATAGCAGAACAATAATATTAGCAGCAAAGCTGGTTAAATCGTCTTCACTCATACACAAATGTAGGCAAGATCGATCTTTTCCAAAGACTTGCTGGAAGATGGGTCATGGCTGATCACTGACCCATTGCAAGCGTTTCCCAGAGGTGCTTAACAAACTAGATTAAAGTCTAGAAGACATGAGCTATGAACTGTCCGTGTTTTACAAAAGCTCAAACAATCAAGTTGCTATCCTTATGCTATTTTATATGAGCCCACCAGTTACACTGAAGGACGCATGCAGCCATTATCTCTTCCGACATTACAAAAATATTGACTATAAGAAAATGATTTCGGCCCTACTATATCACATTGTGGAATAAGAAAAACATGTCGTATTGTCGCACTTCATTACCCTCAAGAGTAATGCTCCACCGACACGCTACAACAATCACGGTTACATATTAGATCTATGTATATGTAGCATGCCCAGGTAAAAGAAACAATTTAAAATAATGTGGTATTTGTTTGACGAGACTCATTTATTTTTCCGAAATGTTCTAAAACATGTCTGTATTAAAATTTTCGTGTCAGATATTCTATGTACTTGTGTTTGTTTAATTGTTTTCAGGGTTTCCAACGATTATAAACTACAGTATACTATTTTACACATTTGTATACATCAAGACAATAACTGTCATTATGCATATATTAAATCTTATGTAAAACTGGCTATACGTTTTCATAAAACAAACGTACACAATTATCTTAAGAAAAAACAACCTAGCGTTCCTCCGGGAAATATTGATATACATCTCCTATCAGTTACCTAACTTTGTTAGACATTTTACTATGTAATTTATTCGACTACTGTTTATTGTGTAGCAAACTTGCTTAATTTCTTGGGTAGAATTAGGCTATAACCAAACTTATGTTCGTTTATTGAAGGTGAAACTGGGTTCCCAACGGTTGAAAATATGAACTATTATGACTTCTAACGCAATTTGGCATAAATACATTTTACATTTTCTGCGTGAATATAATAAATATATAATGTATTATTTCCAGTTAAAATTTATTTAAACGAGATCATTGATCTTCTATTGACTTGGTTTGGTATAAAAAATCTAGACCTGTATGATTAAACACAGATAACGTACTTACAGACCGACCTATTGCTGTGCTGATTGCTGCTCTGATAAAGATGATATTTATGCTTCAAGATATGGCAGGTGAACTAAATATAGATGAAGAATAAACCAATAATCATTGAATTTATACGCACATGTCAGTTTAAAATATTATTCTTCTGATATGATAATAATACAGATAGAATTTAGAAAATGTCATTTTTCTCAAACCTAACTACAACATAAAAAGCGTTTAATTGTATTTGTTTACTAATTTTGCGATCAATTTATAACATGCACAGCTCTTACCTAAACATCTGAGTTGGTTCCCGACCAGTCATGCTTAAACCGACTTTACAAGCACAGTACGAGATCTGTTAATCTATACAGTAAAATAAAACATTTATGTTACAATCAAGTGCAGGCTCAGCTTATTGTAGTCAATATCATGGGCCAAAACTATTTGGACACGTCGAACCAAATTGTTTCTATTTTCTTTTCTACTGAAACATAAATGTCATTAAAGGGAGAACTTCAGAAAATATTATTACTGGTTTGCTTCCTGTGTTTATAAAGAAAATGACAATACTTTTTGAAAAGCGGTTTTTCTAGGAGTCTGCCACTCAAAGTTTGCCTTGTGGAATTATACGCCGATGAAGACAAAACAAATTATTCCAGCAAAACCTAGGTACACACATTTTGTAAAAAAGCATAATTGATATTTGTATAAACTTAGCTAAAATGCATAAACGTGCGGCCAAAATTTCACTGCCCCAAGAGATTTTATAGTTTAAGTTAGTTTGTTCGGCTCACTCGGTAAAATTCGACTCGGTCGGCGTTCTGACTTTGAACAAGTATCATTACTTATTTTGTGTCAAACTGGAGTTATGACTGAGTATGGGGATTCTCGTTATTAAGTGTTTATTCATCAGAGACGACAGGTCATTTCATGTAAAGTTTTAAATACATCGCACCAAGACAAGTTACAAAACCAAATCAGTTGAATTGTTTTGCATCCAGTAGGTCGTGCATCCATACTGTGAGGCACTACGAAGTAACAAGTTAAAGGTGAAATACAAGGTGAATCAGAACTATTTCAAAAAGAATCCGAGCAAAACATACATATTGTTTTTGTGTGTGTGTGTGTTTGTGTTTATTTAAACAGCCAGTCGCCTCTAATCTATATATCATTCCAATAAACTTCAATATATTATAAAGTGGATAAAGGATGGACAAATTCAACGTTCCTAATTTGTCATTCATATCAAGGTGTCATTCTGTTTAAAATGTATTTCAATGACTTTTATGTTTACAGGAAAATTCTACTAATAAAGGTTCCGTGATGACGAACTGTGTGCTTCTTCTTATTGCAGTTATAGGTATTTTTTATTTATTCCATTTCTGATAAAAAAAAACGCTGTTTGTGCATTATTCAACAGACACATTATATATATAATGTGTCTGTAACTTGCATATGTGTCATCAACAACTTACTAACTATATTATTAAAATCACATTATGAAACAGAAATATATCTTCTGTTGCAATTAAAAGACGTATATAATTTTCTTCCAATGCTGTTTCAACCAAAAGGAGTATGCTTTCAATATTTTAGCCACTAATGTAGAAACTTTGTTTCAATAACTATTTCATACAACACAATTAATTTTCACAGGAGGTTGTTCAACCTGTAGCGATCATTGTCTCAAGTGTATTACACCAACGTTCTGTTTGGAATGTGAGACCAGATATAAGCTGGAGGACCGCCGCTGTGTTGGATGTTCGCATCCATGTATGTCATACAACTCAGCCAATTCCTGTGAGTCCTGTTACTCTGGATATAACTTGCTCAACGATTGTTGCTACCCATGCGAAAGCCATAGTCATGAGTGTAAGTCGAATTCCTGTACCTCGTGCACGTATGGATATGGCATGATCAATGGCCAGTGTTACCCATGTAGCAGCGGTTGTCTCAAGTGTAGCTCTGAATTGTCACTGTCTTTATCTTGTACTGTGTGCAAGTCCGAATATTACCTGAACGGTAGCATTTGTAAAAATTGTAGTAATGGATGCCTTGAGTGTTCATCATCCTATTGTAGCTCCTGTAAATCTGGATATTACCTAAGCAATGGGAATTGTTACAAATGTAGCAGTCTGTGTCTGGAATGTACATCATCCTCGATCTGCAGTTCGTGTGAGTCCGGACATAATCTAAGCAATGGACATTGTACTCAATGTAGCGGCCCGTGTCTGGAATGTAGCTCGTCAACGTTGTGTAGGACGTGCAGTTCAGGACATTACCTCAATAGTAGTCAGTGTGTCAAGTGCAACATTACATGTTTAACTTGTTCAAATACGACCGGCGATTGTACATCTTGTCAACCGAAATTTTACTTAAGCCATGGAACCTGTGTCCCTTGTGGAAGCAACTGTACATCATGCAATAGTTCATCTGGAATCTGTGATATGTGTGAAGACGGTTATTATGGAGACTTTTGCAATAACACTTGCCGTAGGCAGTGTAATGGCAGCGCATGTGAACAAATGTCTGGAAAATGTATCACTCCAGGTAAGTGCTTGTGATATATTCTTAATAGGACTGTCTATGTTGAAGTTAGATTTTTGGTAAACCTAAGAATATACAGCAATTACCCAGACGATTCACACACCTTATAAATCGAAATAAAGATTCCAGTTCTTGTGAATTTATCAGCTGAATATTCGAACCGCTCGACTATAAGCATCCCCGATAACTCAATACATGTAAATGTAAATTTTATCGTTTTTATGATATGCTTAACCTATTTAAGGTCCTGATCAATGTATCTAATTATTGTTTCATAACCAATCACAAAGTTTGTAAATCCTGTAAATTTTAGAATCACACGGTGGTTCGATGAACCATTATACCGGATTCATTGACATCACAACCATCACAACGGGCGCCGTTGGTGGGGCGTGTGCATTAGCCGTATTTGTTGGCATAGTGGTTGCAGTTTTCTATTTATTGAGGAGGTACGATTTATTTTTCAATAAAATCTGCACCACGTTAATTTAAATATGATGACGTTTTAATGCGTCTTATTTAAATATATTACTAAGGTGAAATAAAAAAGGTTTCCGACATATGTTTTTTTAAAACTGTATTTCAGGTATTATTATTAAATTATAAACCAGTCTGAGAATTTGGTAAATGGAATGTTCGTGTTTAATATAAGTTTCTATGTAGCTACATTTTGTTTAAAAAGGCTTAACATCAGTGGTAGTTCCTTAGCCGGAAATACACATTCAATCAAAACGATTTATACAAAACCAAGCTGGAAGAGGGAATATTTATTTAAATATTTATTTAAATAAAACACAACATTTACCTTCTGATGTCAAATAAGACATATTTGTTTAAGGAAAACAAAAGAGAAATCAAGAGCAGCTAACAAAAGTTTCAGCAACTGTCGGTCGACTTATTCAAGGGAAAATGAAGGTAACGTTAAAGATTTTTGTTGTTGTCGTTATTTCTGCTGTTGTAGTATTTTTAATATACATGTATTGTCATCGTCATTTAATAATTTTGTAAACGTTGAAATGCTATCATAAAAATGTTTGAAACAATAAAGATATAAGACATGCATTTGACTATTTTAATTGTCATGATTTATACGAGAGAAACTCCGAAAACAAAAATATAACATGATCTTATGGGTATTGCACCATATACTTTAATTTGAAAAGCCACACGACAAAATTATTCACATGCCAGTCAAATGTACAACAAAAATGTGACGAGACATTTATTTGAAATAGAGAAAACCCAGCAGTTATTATTTCTTTAACGAAAGTTTCCGATGTTTTAACATCGTCTATTATTATTCGGGTATTTTTCTAGTAGATTTTTGAATGTTAAGTGCTAGTGACACTGTATTGTTGATAGAGACGTTGTTATCCGTTACAGATTTAAATGGTCGATAGAATAGTACCTAAAACTAATTCTTCGAATAATTATAGGTGCTGTATATATGAACAAAGAAGCAAAATATAAACATGTAATAAAACAAAAAATCTCCTTTTTTGTAGGATTCTAACCTGCGATCTCGTGTACGCCTATTGCAGCCTTGTGATCTATTGACTACGCCACAGAGTCATAGTACAGGCTTGTTTAATGTAGTTGTATTATACATTGCGACCAGAAAAATACATTTAGATTGTAACATAATGTATATTAATGATTTTCAATGGTTTTAACTGGCCGGTATCAGTTCTTTTGGATTTAAGACAGGTCCGGTAAAGGATCATTGCCTTGTGTTTAGTTCCGCTTACTTCTTATTTTGAATTAATAAGAATATATGACAAAGTCCTATGAGTATTGCAACATATACCAAACTCCGAAAAGGCGCAGAACAAAGGTATTTCACATGCAAGCCAAGCAAAAAGTAATAACAAATCTGTGATGAGTCATTTTATATTATATATATTATATGATATGCTGGCTTCAAGTAAAAGTATTATTTCAGAAAACAACTCACAGAAATATATAATTCTACAAGACATTTTGATATGACCTTTTTGTAACACTTTTGCATTTTAGCAGGGCCTGTGTACTCGACTCCACATAAGGTGAAGGACATGAGCAACAAGAACAAAAATATCGCCACCTCGCAGCCTGGTGTATCGACCTCCTACGACAATGCCAGTGTAACTCCAGGACCTCCACCCAAGATCTCGGGATATCTGGATGATGAACTTATGGAGGAAATAGACGGTCCGGTTTCAGATTCTACCGGAGGTAGGTTTTTATTGTTTCCATGGTTTGGTTGCAATATAGGTACAAGAAATTCCTTAAGTGTTACCTTTCGGATAACTAGTTTTATCAAATATAGACATATTGCCCGTGTAAAATATTGCAATTGCCTGACTGATACAACCAGTTTAACGACACTCATCAGGTGAGGCGTAAACTCCAATAAGAATAACACCATCATACATAATACTTTATTATGTCCATAGTAGCATTCAGTTTTATAAATGATAAAGTGTATCTAAAGTTATAAGTAAAACACATTTGCACGGATTTCAAGAAATAATCTCCGAAATACTCGTTTCTTTAACTTTTACTTATCTATTTTGGTGCATAGCTGTCGATATGTTAATTATTTTCTTAGTCCTTCTAGACATGCTAGAAGCAACGTTGTCATCAAGTGAAATCAATAGTTACCTTGGAATTTCAGGCCGAGTGGAAAGAAAGTATGAAACCTACTACAACACCAGTATGCTGTTCAGACGTCAGGTGACAGTAGCTACACTGGTAGAGGTTGTGGCAAAGAAGTCACTCTCAGACTTCGAAGAAGAATTCAAGGTAATAAAGTGTTGTTTTTTTTTACATGTGTGCAATGTTTGTATAAAATGAACATAATCTTATAAATGAGGAAGATGATTGTGGCCAGGTAATTAATTATCCGATTACTTTTCAAAACTATGAACTGTATTTGACTTGTTTTATTACAAGTAGCGAAATATTTCGTGTTGTTTATATAAACTATTGCTTACATTTTTTGTTTAATATGTCCAAATTTCTTGCTTTATCTTGCATTAAATGGAAACTTGTTGAGGCGTCCAGTGATTATTAGCTTTACTTCTTCCAGAAACTTCCAGACGGGTTGACAAGAGACTACCAAGATGCATTGAAA
The DNA here is from genome assembly GCA_007844125.1 of Sinonovacula constricta. Taxonomy (NCBI): domain Eukaryota; kingdom Metazoa; phylum Mollusca; class Bivalvia; order Cardiida; family Solecurtidae; genus Sinonovacula; species Sinonovacula constricta. The sequence continues at coordinate 3,404,050 of CM017567.1, read as the reverse complement.
CCAGAGAATGCGATGAAGAATCGATACAAGAAAATCTACCCGTGTATGTCTAGGTTCTTACTGATAGTGTGACTGTGTATAACTTTATTTACACATAACATAATTAGTTATCAACAATTTATTTAACTACGTTATACGTGATAAAATACATATGATATTGATAATATGGCAAATATAAACAAACAAAATGGTATGTATTTTACCTTATTCAATAAGAAGAAAGCATTCAACAGTAATAACGCAACATAGTTTTAAGGTAATAATTGTTTTGCTTGATATACAAACCATACTTGTAAATCATAAAAGGCAGTAGACTATGTACTTTCTATTACTTTATCAGGTAACTATGTTGTTTCCAATCTTCAGATGATGCGACACGTGTTGTTCTGATAGACGGGGGTGACGGCGATTACATAAACGCAAATTATATTTATGTAAGTGTTTTACAATGTATATAATATTTTACATTATAATACCTGAATACTTGGATATTTTTAAAGAATAAAATTATATAAGAGTTTCAAAGAGACATGTATAATAAACTAAGAAGTGCAATTATATACAGTAAACCTTACTAGAGGACCGCCTCACAAAGTGGAGACCCCGCTATAAGGGGAACTTTCCTTCAAAACCGTATTTTTGTCTTATATATTTCATTGTTCCCGAACCCCGGAAAGAGGACCATCTCGATACCCGAGACCTGGGACACTTATTTCAGGACCACTCGACACATTCAATTTTTTCTAATTCCTGCTGATAAGGACACTACCGGGTCAGAGTTGCCATCTTTTCACTCTGGCTGGATTTGTTATTTAAACTTAAGTAACCTGACTTGTAAACTAACATATGTGATTATGTAGAGACTTTGTCTCTAGCTTGTTACAATGACTAATTTAAAAAAGATAAAAAAAAAATATAGCATTATATAATGTTTTTTACAAAGAAATTAAATGATTTTTGAAAGGAAATAGTCAGGTCTAAGTTATAATGACAATTATTATATGTAATATAATTGTTATTATTTTTTATTATAGTCTTCAATAATAATACTAGGTCTAGACATCCAAACTATATTATAATCACGTAATGATGTAACGTTATGAAAAAACTAGCATACTCACTAAGACTACCGACTCACTTAAGTGGGACTAATTCAAGACAAAACACAGCTGTGGTCCTATAAGCGATGTGTCACTGTAGTGTGTAATTCGTAGAAAACAATAGTGACTAGTCAATATACAATGAATAAATTAATCAATGAGTAAAATTTGTACACTTACGATAGCATCACAGCAATACATATATTTAATATTTCAGGGACCAGCAGGAAATATTGGATATATCGCGGCTCTTGGTAAGATAAAAATACATACCTTTTTATTATTATAACAGGTAACGTTTTATCTTTTCTGCACATGAAAAGGACAATGCATATTGGGCCTATATTTACGTACAACCATCTTCGGCAGAAAAGTAACTTACTGTGCAATAAAATAAGTAAATTCCTTACTAATGTGTAAGTGTTCCAGACATGGACAACGGTGTAGATTATGTATTTTTAAAGCCAGCATTCTCTATTATATTATTTGGTCCAGACTATTATGGATGCATCTAATGAGTTTCGTTTTATGGAACTTATAATGTGTTTACTCAATTCACGAATTGAAGCGTATCATCTTTGTAGTTCTCATGGAATACAATGTTGGTAATTATTTCTCTTGAAAAAATCAATTATGACCCCGAACGTGAGGAAGAAAAGGGTTTTTACATATGGATACCTACACATAGTACTAACCATGTTATCAATTAGCGTCCAGTTGTTTAAAAACAAAATGCATTTTAACTTGATGTTTATTGTGTTAAGTAAATTGTACAGTAAAAACGTATGGGTACAGTTAAATATATGATTGTTTGCTAGTAGAAAGCTCGACTTGATTTACTAGTACTTTAGACTTTCTAAACAAGTATGAATATGAAGAACATAAACAATTTGCGCTACAGACGTGTCAAGATTCAATAATTGATACCTGTTCATTCTAGGTCCGACCGTTGATCACTCAGAGGGTTTTTCTTTGTTTTGGAGAATGGTCTGGCAGGAGAACGTGGATAAGATAGTAGTTTTGACAAGACTCAAAGAGGGAGAGGTGAATATAAATATATATTAGTTGCATGTGTGAAATGTCATTTGTTCCATCAGTTACCATTAATAGTTATTGTTCTGAAAACATTGCATGTTTTCTTCTAGTAGATAATTGCCATTTGTGAGAACATGTAATCATTTCGGTCTTATATTAAACACGCATTGCACGGAAGTCATGGAATGGCATTCAGATAAACTAGTTTCAGATCTGCATAATCCAGAAAATCCCTGACCACTTAACTCTATATAACCAGTTAGAATGCGTCTCAACATAGTGTTCATCGCTTATGCTAAAACCAAAACTTATGTCGAACTCACAGCATCAGTAACAATGTTTTTTGTTGTTGACTGTAATGGCAAAATATTGCAAAAGTGTTATTGTTTCAGATAATGAAGTTTGAGCGTTATTGGCCGCTAGAAGGCAGAACGAAGACTTACGGTCCGGTAATGGTACAGACCGTCACTGAGGAGAATTTTTCTGAGTATACCATCAGACGGTTCTTAGTGTCCCAGGTGATTTAAACGGTTTTATTTTATATTAAATGAAAATGCAAATTGATAGTATTGTAAACGTGTTTCGTTATTCACTTTTGTTGTAGCATTCTGCAAAGTGGACACATCTGAGAACTGTTTGTGTCTGTGCAATTAGATACCGGCGTGCCCGACCTTTTAAAAATCTATTAGCGTGGTTTCAACCTGATCGCAAGCTTGCCTTTTTGATAACAGAAACTTAAAGTCAAAATTTAAAACTATATAATATATATATATAAATATATCTAAATAATAATTATACATTTTTTTCTGTTTTCAAGAACTCTGAACAAAGGACAGTTTTCCAGGCGCATTATATTGCTTGGCCTGATCGAAGCGTCCCTGATAATCTGGTCAGCCTTTTAGAATTCCGACACAAAGTCGAGGCTCTACCGGTTAAGCGAAGTGGGCCCCTGATAGTTCACTGCAGGTAATATTCAGGCAATACATGTACTTTCACGTGTAAAGTCAAAGCCTTCCCGTACGATTACCATAGGTCTGTATTTGTCCAGCTTTAAAATAACGCCATTCTCATTTTTGATGTATAACGAAGAGAACTTAACTGACCTTTAAAACACTGCACGACATTTAATAATAACAAATAGTTCACTTACTGGGATTTTAAACATACCCTATTCAATATTTTGTCTTATCACTTTCTCATCGTGTAGTCTAACTGGTATTATAACAAGAACATTTCGAATATGCGAATCTAGCAAAGAATCTCCCGGACCTATTTATACTTGTTGTCTTGTATAGTTTTAATCGAATATAATTATCACCAATTCACGACAGTGCTGGTATCGGGCGGACAGGGACTTACATCGCATTGGATCTGTTAATACGGGAAGGTCAATCCAGTGGCCCACCAGGTGCCGCAAAGGAACCCAGTGTTGATGTATACGGCTGTGTGAGCGCCCTCCGGGGACAGCGGGGATATATGGTCCAGAATGTTGTATGTTTATTTACCATAACACGTGTTAGAATCTCAAAACGTTATGTCAGTTTTCTAATTCATATGTAAAACAATAGTTCTGAGTTGCGTTTACTGCGTAACACTTCGAAAAATTGTTATGATATGCATATTGTTGTTAAAAATATTTGTTTATCGTACTTTTAGCTTCGTCTTTTGGTTCATATTTTAAAGGTGTATGACCTGGTTACAGTGAGCATCCGTTATATTCGAGTAATTGAAGTGTTTCTTTAAGTGTTTACGTATGTTCTGTCTGACTAAAATATATTAAAGGTATTGTATACGTGTATTTGCATGATATTTGTTTAACAAGTATAAGTTTATTTATAAATTTGTCTTTTATATGACGCAAAAATCCTTTTAATATAAGTTATTATGAAGCAAATGCATACAAACATTTTCGATTATTTCATACTTCGAGAGACGGGCTGTTCACAACAATTTTTTTATAAAATTTATTTTGACCTTTTAACTTGTAAGGAGGACTTACTTGTTTGGCTTATCATAAACTTTCGCTTGTTTTCCGAAACAACATCTGTAATTTCATACAACTAACTTGATATGATTGTGAATATAAATAGGATTAGTAAATCTTATGTTTATGTTAAGAAAAAAGCATATGCATTGTATCTCAGGAACAATACCGCTACTTGCACCACACCCTTGTCCGTGCACTGAACGTTGATACAGGCCCGCTACCTATTGACCAGATATATACATGTCTCAAGAATGAGAGCAAGGCACTGCTTGTCCACCAGTTCAAGGTAAAATTCTTTCTTTAATTCATAAGATAAAAGATAGAATACTTTTTAGTTTTAATATATTGTAATATAGCTTAAGCTCTCCTTTATAATTTGGAAGGACTTAATTAATACTTGACAAAAATAAAAAAATGACTATTTGATATCATATTAATGTGGATTCTTACAAGCGTGCATCTTTATAATGTAAAGATGTCGAAAGAAAAGTTTAACAGATGTAATTTTATTCCTGTCTATTAAATTAAGATGCTGCAGCTGGTTGAGAGTCTTGAAGAAGACAACGCAGGTGTCGCCAACAAAAAGAAAGTTCACAAGAGCAGTCCTGGTACTAATGTCCGAGGTACAGTATGAAATCGTCATACCTGGTATATTGCTTTTTATTAAGATAAATACACTGAAAACAACTAGTTTCTTAATGCAATGAGTTCGGTTAAAATACAAAACACTTGCGGGTCACCTATATTTCAATTTATCCTATTTCTTATGCAGTAGCCTTTTGGTTATATTATTTAGGCAGACATAAGGATGTATGGAAAGACTATAAAACGCAATATTGTTATGATAGCGTGGACACTGATATGGTGCTTTTCTGTGTTATTTGCAGGTGACAAGCATGAGCCCCCACTGACGTATCTAGGACAGCATAAAAACTCTGATAAAATCAATGCGATCTATCTGGATGTAAGTAAAATGTTTCAACTTCATCTCATAGAAATAATGAAATGTACGTTTCTTGATCATTTTATTATGGCCTTACACCAAAACTTGTCTTTGTAATTAGGTCATTTATAACTACATTTTAAATAGCATTTTGTTAATAATAATAGTATGACATGTTATAATTGCAATGAAGATATTCGTTCTTTGTTTTCTTAATGTATTTAGCATAATTGTTTGAGCATTAATTTAATATTTTGATTAGATAGTGTTTAATTACTTTCCTTAAGGGTCATGTTGCCAAGCGGAAGTTCCTGATTGCGCAGACGCCTCTTGCGACAAACATATATAACTTCCTTAGACTCGTCTACCAGGAACACGTGTATTGTATTGTCTCCATGGATACGGATCAACTCACAGACAAGGTACGTTACAAGGAACCGATGTATGCTTTATTAAAGAATAATGTAGTAACACATTTGAGCAAATTCTTAATTTACTTAAGCTGTTTTTTATGTTAAAGAAGCCTAAAATGACAGACGAAAACCTAAGCATTTGATGAAAGAAGACGACATTATTTCAGTGTAACTGTCTGCCCTCACTCCCGAACAACATAAAAAAGTCTGACGCAAGGTCTGCCCGAATGTATTTCAGAATCATTCGCATAAGTACAATTTCTTGGTAACACCACAAATGTTATTATTATATAAAAACGTACAAGATGCATTAATGTTTATACAAAATTTATGAACAATAAACATTGAATTCTCTATTATTGGTAGACTAATAGGCCCAAATGAAGCGGGCGTCTGCTGTCATACATAGTTATTATGTTGGTGCCTTTGTTCTTAAAAGCTCATTTTCCTGGCAAAATAATCAATAAATACGTTCCTTACTTCTCATATCTTTTTGAAGGTATTTAGTGTATAAAATTGTCTCACAACAAAGCTAATTGAGATCATTTTTAGCCATTCAATCCCCATTTAAAACAATGCAATCGGAACAGAAACAATTTAAAACTAGCCGTTTCTGGCACAGAAGATTTGCCTTATTGATAGCGACTGAGTCCTCCACTAGTCAACTGTTTATCCCATAAGTAACGGTGCCCTGTCTTTTAATTGTTGTTTTCATACCTAAGACCAATTATATTATTATTTGATTAAATAGGCACCTTAAGTCCGTCTCGTTTATGAATATCAAACTCTTGACACATTTTGAAGGACGTCGGTATATACGTGCCAGCGGCCAAGGAGGAACTTATACTTGGGACATTCACTGTAAAATGTTCTACATGTGAGATACGACCAAACATTGTCCTGCGAAAACTGGAAATACATAACAGAAGTGGGGTAAGCCATCTATAACATATTCATCTATGATTGTAGTGATTTTTTTTAAGATGAGCAGATTTTTTTTGGTATATACTTCCTTATCAGACAGCACATTGAAATGAAGAATGAATAGCATTTAGTAATATCCAGTGAAAGCCTTACAGGACACAGTCGTATAATTCACAATGTTATAGTAACATTTTATTGAATCATTCAGCAACAAACATAACAGAGCATAGTTCAAAACATATAAAGTTTCGTCGGAGTATGTAAATAAATACATCTTTTAGACAATCGTTTTTTTAATGAAGACACATTTTCGACCACAGGAGGGCTTTTCGGATACCACAGTGCACCATTTCCAATACACGGGCTGGCCGCCTGATTTCCAGGTCCCTGTCAGCGCCGAGTCCCTGGTACAGACCATCATGGAGGTAGAGAAAACAGTCGGCCAGTTTCATGAACCAGGTCCCATTCTCGTCCACTGTCTGTATGTTACCGTCTGGAATTTAACTCATATATTGTGATGATTTGTTTCATAACGATAATTAAAATGATGAAGATAATGATAGTATTGATGATGGTGATGATGATGATGATGATGATGATGATGATGATGATGATAATGCAAATGATAATGATGATGACGTTGGTAATGTTGTTTATAGTAGTTTAAATAACATACACATATTTTCTGAGGCGTATAAGGCCATATATCTATGAATATTTTTCTACCAACAGGACGGGTGCTGAGCGCAGCGGACTGTTCTGTACAGTGGGCATCCTCTTGGAGAAGGCTGTTAAGGACCAGTCCCTCAGTGTTATCAACACCGTGGCCCGCGTAAAGAATAGACACCCTTTAGCAATACCTTTTGTGGTAAGATAGTTAATTTTTTTTAAATAAGGTGTGTCAGCATGTTTGTATACTTTGCTCAAAGCGTCGATGATATTCAAAAAGAAATTCAGATGAAGACAACTGTGGAAAAATGTGTTTTATTGACTTGTGAGAAGAGTTCCTAAATTATATGTACGAGAATTATATTCTTTTACTTTTTTAGATTTTAGTAGTGTTTTCTAATTCTAAATACCCTTTAAAACTATCAAATGGGAAACTGGAAATTACTTCTTATCAAGATCACTTGTTATAAATTTCTCTCTGTTTAAATTTGTATTTTTACAAATTGTCAAAACATGTCCATAGGATAACGCCTTCACATCTTTATTTATGTACCTATGGTCTAAACATTTTTACAAACAGAAACATGCATCCGCAATCAATGCCATTCATCCAAAATACCGTTTTATTACAATTAAACCACGTATATTGATGAGCTAATATAACTTATGAACTCATGGGATTGTGTCACCTGATTTATTGATTTGACATTAATGTTAATTGTGACATACCAATATTTCCAGGACCAGTACATCTTCTGCCATAAGTGCATTGCTGTCAGTAATCACATTGCCGACTACAACAACGTCGCCGGAATTACTACTTATTAAAAAATAATTAACTAATAAAGATTCTCATGGTAGGTGCTGATTATAAGATGTTAATCTAACAATGTAATTGCTGTTATACCTTAAAGCGCTACTGTGTTTAATAAAATTGCTCACCGAGCACTAGCTTACGCAATAACATTTTTGTTCCGTTTTGATTTTGTTTTCATCGCGTCATTACAATTATAAACGTTTTGGCAAAGTTGGGCATGCTATTGCTTTTTTAAAACAAACATCAAACATATGTCTGTTTTGTACACCCAGCGCAATGCAGGTCAGCTGGAAAACCTCCCCACATCAGAGTTCTCGCCCTAAACACAACTCGAACTCACACGGTTAACGACTCTAACTGTCTTGCACGGGCGACCCTATGCAATTTCTTTTCAATCACCAATGCTCTGTTTTAATGCTGTCAACATGCTTGTCTATTTCAATTGATTAAATACTTTATGTTTTGTCTCGTCTCTATCGGGCTGTAAACTGAGGATCAGGTCTATGTCTTTTATACGTACTACATTTGACTATCACCTTTGTATCTACATATACCTATACGCACTTCATCGGACGGGTCTTCATAGTGTTGACCTTTTGATTCACTGTTGAAATTGTGTGTTTAAATCTCTCTAAACAAGCATAGCACAAATGAGACAAGGTGAGCAGTGTTCTATGTTTTATACATAAACCTTTCTTCTTACATGTACATATAAGCACTACAAGACGAGAATCGTCTTAATTTTTGTTGCTGTTGAAATTGTGTTTTAAAATCTCTCTAGTCAAGCATATCACAAATGAGATAAGTTGAGCAGTATTCAATAGCTATTTATAAAATTTATTTGTTTTATTAGTTCACTAGTATTACTTTGTATACTTTTTGTAGAAATCGGCTTCTATGTGCGTTGTATACAATTCTTAATTAAATCCTTATCCATTTAATATGTCGTTATAGTCCATTCTTACTTGTACCTATTTTAGCTTTATACGTATTTTGATTGTATATGTTGAAGTTGCCGAAGCATTTTCGTGTGTACATATTGTACATAATGTATACAATTTATTGCTTTAATGTTATATTGTTTGCATTGTTTAAAAACATTTTGTCGGTTCATGTCTTTATGTATATTCGATGCTGTTCCTTTACGTCAGTTGTGTTAGATGAGATGTTTTATTTGCACTGTTTGTCTTTGACAGAAAACTTAATTGAAAGTGCAATGTGAGAGCTAGGTTTGTCTGATTAAACACACTGGTCCGAGTGAATTTTGGGTGTTTACTCTACGTGTAATTTCTTATCTTATTGAGTCTGTGGAGTTTGTCCATTTTTCTATTGTATCTATAAAAGTCATGTATGATATCTCTTTCCAAACTGTTCTAAAATTGAGATTAATTATATTAAAAACAACACATTTCTTTCAATATTTTTATCATGAAGGAAATGTTTATAATAAATACTGATGTCATATTCTTTTTATCAAGATTGTTGCTAGTGATAAATAATGTACATAGAGTATTAGTTTGTTTTGTCAATACCAGTGTAGATTAAAAAGAAATAATGTCACGTTGTGTATATATCGCATTGTCTTTTAAATATATTTTTTAATGACCTGTATGCTTCAAAGCTTGTCAGCCACGTGCATTATGTAAATATTTTCTTAATACTTATATGCATACATATTTAATGTATTTTCCCTCATTTCTGAAACTTTAGATAGAAGTTCACATTTTTCTCATTTGGAAAATGACCCACTAACGGTTATAAAATTTACTGTAAACCAGGTATTTATTTTTAATTATGTTTTTAAACAGTTTGTTTTATTCCACTTTTAGTAACTACATAACAAATGATCGAAAAAGTAAGGAGTAAATAAATTGTAGAATATATTTTTTCTGTATGTTTAAGTATGCAAAAACATGTGCAGGCATACAAGCGAGATAACTAGTACATTTCTATTTTATCAATTTATTTATTACATATTTATTACTTTATAAAAGACATTTAAAAAAGAATTTAAGAACATCAACAATTTCGTCATAAACATGACCGGTTGATATGCACTGTTTAAATGTTAATCAAATAAACAATTTAGTTCATAGAGTTTAGTTAATTTATTACATGATATCTTACTTTGGCAGATACTTGATTCAAACAAACAACCTATTTTCTTATAAACTCAACCGTTTGATATCTATTAAAAGATTTCATATGTTTTCGAGATAAGAATAAATGTTGAAAGAAATATAAATAACCACGTGTTCAAGTAAAAAGAATGGTGGATTTTAACATATATCATTTAGTGATGTTCATTAGAGTTTACCTCATACTTGCAAACTTTAAACATGATGCAAACTAACACACATGTGTTTATCCAGCTTTAAAGTTTATGAGAATATGAGGTTTTCTTAAAAAATGTGACGATTTGTAACATAATTGTGTTAGCGTACAGCACTGTCAATGATTTTTCATATTTCTTAATTTTTATTTTATTTTGTTTGCCTAATAACATACTTTTGTTCTTTATTATATATTATGCTAAGTACTTATGTTATATTATGATTTGTGTAATCGTGCATGAAGGGATGGGGTTATAGAGTCAACGGTCTTTCTGGATAACCAGATTGAGTCCTATGTTCGACAATTTCGGTGAAAAGAAATATTTAATTGTACAAACAATAAGCACTCTTTCTCCAATCCAAAATAATTACTTACACATGTCTTTTTAATAAAACAGCAAGAAGGTTATTTTGCCTTTTAAGCAATGTTGTATTTTAAAACTGCTCTAATAAATGAAAAAAATACGTGACCACTTGTGACGTCATAACAAAAACAGTTTCATTTATTTAATTTAAATTCTGTCTGAAGCTGCTGCGTCCTTTCAAATCCATATATTTTATAAAATTTGATGACATTGGGAAAGACGTTTTGGATTGAAACTTATTTATCTTAAAAGTAGCCCTTCAAAATGCCAGTGTCAGGTTTATTTTAGTCTCGACTGTTGTGTTTTCTGCTGCAGTGTTTCCTGCTGCTGCTGCTGCTGCTGTGATTCAGATGCTATGGCCCTAACGGGAGTGCTTAATGTAATTATTATTTGTTGTTATGTGAGCATAAAATGTATTCAATATAACAATGTGTATTTACAACGCACAACGCAGAAACGTAAAGGTAACTGTATTTAAATTATTTCGTAAAACTGTATGCTTCCTTTTAACTGTAGTTTTGCTATTTTCTTTTTTATTTTCTCTGACGACAGTATGATGGTAATAAAATGGTCGCCATAAAGGTATAACTACTGTTGAGTCTCATTCATTCTTAAAACCATAGTTCTGTCCCTGTTTCGTCACTATGTAACGGTTATACCTAAAGCAGCAACAAGTTATACACACGCAACCCAGTTTAGTTTGGTAAAACGATTTCCTTAGCTTTGGGTATTCAATCTTAATGTCATGTAATAAAAATCAGCAACATAAAAACATGGACTTATCAAAAACCTTTTTTTAAAAGTCTTGTTGTTATGTATGTTACAGTCGTATTTAATTGTAAATTGTATTAATTTGACAGGAAGGCAAACATTCAATTTTAGAAAAGAATCACAACAGAACAAAACAGAAAATTTTTTATTGATCAGATTGGTACACAACGTACATAATCTTATCAAATTCATCATACACATAAAAATGTTCCACTTGGTTTGCAAAATTTGACATATTGATAAAACTTTTTATATTGGAATATAGTTTCTATTTAATGATTGTATATACACATATATTTTCATAATGTGTTTTGTACAAGACTTGTCAACATATTTTATGCATATACATTGTATACCATTTTATAAACTTACTAATATTTATTGACTTAGTACTTGTTATTATCATTTTCATAGAATAACAAATAGTACAAACTATTAGTAGTACTTCATATCAACAAAACGTAGCATATATTAGTAAAGGGAATGACATCAGTATATTTTACGTTTTCTTATGTGAGCAAGCATCAAAATAAAGTCACAATGTCCATTTCACACTAAATACAGGCATATTATCGAACACAAATACACATTAAATACATCGATTGAAAAAATAGTTTTCATAGATATAATGAAATATCAATTTCAATTGAACAAGATTAATGCATTATAGTGTCAATGCATTGTCTTACAGACAAAGCTTCCTTTATATATTTAAACAATCGTAGCATAACTTTCTTATTCAGTGAGTTTAATAGTTTTTAAAATAAAACATAAAAGGTATTTTAAAATAATAACTACTTATTTATTTTGATCTTAGATCTCGATAGCATGGGCAAATAAAAACAAAATGGTACTCATCTTCCAGATCATTCGAGTTACAGCATAAACACAGTCTCTGTCTCCTTTCTGTATAATTTCTGTTATTTCTACCAGTTTGCATTCTTAGAGGTTAAACAGATAATCTAAGTCTACTTATATATATTCTAGCTGTAGGCGTCAAATTGTTAAGATATGGCTTATATTGTAGATTATATTTTACCACCAACGAAACAAAGTTTAGTATCGTGTAGTGACAAGAAGTAATGAATTTCAAAATACTTTAATTGGCCGAGGATTTATGCGCAAATGACATATTAAATTATAGCAGCAAACAATATCCCGAAGTTATGCCTATTGTGCAATATCACGAAAAAGATAAATAGACAGTTCAAGTAACCAATTTAGGATACTACTAAAGAAATGAAGAGACATCATTCCAACAATGCTTTTCCAAACGTTGGCTTTAAGGCAATGTTTTCATGTAGTCTCTACGACTTGTCGTGTAATTAAACAAGAAAAGTATTGAAGCAAAGCACCAAAGGGCGAACAATGAATTATAATAGACAATAAGTTATCTGACGCACGACAACGCCAGACATCCGATGAGCACTTTGCCTGAAATGATCATATGATCGAATAATTGACCTTCACATGGACATAACATATGTGTTTTGTATTGCGTATTGTCTAGATGTATCAAGGAATTTATTTGTTAACATAACTAATATTTTAGGAACTCATTTCAGGAATATCAAAGAATAACAATCTTAAAACCTTTGCAGAGCACTGCTTACAGGTGAGAATAAAACCTGATTAACCCACGTGGTCCGAAGTTGTTAAAATCAGTACGTTGTATACGAGATAGGAAGCTGAAGTGGTAAAAACCTTAAGCATAACCACTCTCAACAACTCGGCCATTTCTACGCTAAGGAGTCCGGATACAGCCGAAGAGTTACGACTGACATGATAACTACAACAACAGCCCATTGCCAAATTTAAAACGCATTCCGTTAAGGTCACCTCGCTGAAGCGCCGACGCTAACAATGCAAGTTCTTTACTTTAAAAGGGTCATTGAAAGCAATACAGTACAAAGAAGACGTCACGGGTTGTAATCATCAGAAATAAATTTTCTGACAAGTTTTATAAGTAGATCAGAAATTTTACAGAGATCATCGATTTTGTTAATCTAACATAACCCAATTCTATAAAATACAACAAGGCTTATGCTTTGTTGCATAAGGGTTTTCATTCTGCTATAATATGTTGAAGCATTAAAATATTTTCCGTGAAAGAATAATGAAAACGCCTTCATTAGTATGAGGAATCTGAAACACTGTTGTAACAATTCTATAGTGCTAAACTGGTTTCTAACATTGAAATGTTCGACCTTAAGATAATCGTACAATCCTGTAACATGAAATATATAAATACTATGGGAGGAAGCACGAGGTAAATCACTATCAAGGTATGAATAATTTGCAACACTAAAATTTAAATCTATTCTCTTTTGATAAACTTTAGTACATACGTTATCATTCAAACAACAAACGATCTCAATGTCTAGAAAAATGCTGCATTTAAACGTCAACTATTTGCTTTGTTAATGGAAAGTTATGCAGGGTAAAACAGATGGATTATATAAGCTAAGAAATGGTTATCTATAGTTCGAATGTTGTCAAGGTAATGTGACGTTGAATGGAAAAGCCTCTATATTATTGCTTTGGGTAGAAGGGGACATAATTACCACAAAGCCTTGTTCAAAGGAGTATAAAAACATTAACTGTCAATGATGCACATGTCCTATACGTAGTCCAATTATTTCTCTAAATAAGGCGTCACCTCATTTTATCGCAAAATTCAACAAGTACAATACATTAAACTTCACAAACAGCCATACTACTACGCAGCGTGAATTTACCTAAGTATGCCTTGGGAAAAAATGACATTAAATTCATTGCAAGCAATGTTTAAACGTCCTTGGGGCTTGCCTTTTTTCAATGAGAGTAATTCATTTGGTAATGATTAAATCAGGAGGTAAAGACGTGTACAGCGTAGAGAAATCATATGTATGAATCAAATGGTTGAACTGTAGAGCAATGGGCATGTCAAGTACTAAACTTGTCTAAAACGTCTGAAGAGTTGTATAGACCAAAGAAAAGCTAATTACTTAATTCCATACCCATTTTCACAATATTTAACACATTGATTATACAAAATGCCATTTATTGATTTTTTCGATATTCACCAGTCTTTGGAAATTTCCATTCAATTTTAATTTTCTTGTCCCCCACCCTTTTGCATGCATTATAACTGTATCGAATGATGGGGTAAACAACTAAAATTAATCAGGTCATTCCAAAGACGTCAGATGACATGCACATATGCACGCCACAGCGTTGTTAACTACAATATGAATGAATTCGTTGTTGATTTTATAATAGGGTCATGAACCACACAGGTATGCTATAATTAGTTTCCAATTCCAGCATTTTAGAAGGATGGCTAAATCTGCATTATTTGTTTTAATGATTGATAGTCAGCTGAATTTCATAAAATGATAAGTACACGTACAAAGTGTTTTACTGGATCATAATGCCTGGTTATAATTATTATAATATACATAACTGTAATATTAAACCTATAATGGATTTGTTAGCTAGTATACAATGTGCTGATAACTATTGCAAACATTTCGATCAAAAATGATTTTAATTCATATTCCATTGCGAAATTTGCCTCATACCTAGTGTGAGAACTTACTTTGATTAAAACTGATCTAGTTTTATATTTATCATTTAATCTGTTTTATTGCCAACAACATTGTTTACTGTTTGTACATCTATTTTGTTTTCTACAGGATAATTCGCGCACGAGTTGAGCTGCTATCTGTTCATATGCACAAAAAACATGATAACAAATCCTTCATAAATCACGGTTCTTAAATAAGTGAATACATTTTAACATATAGTCAAGATAACTTAAACTTAACAGTATGTTAATCACCATATGACAATTATCAAACAGAATCCTAGGTGGACAGGGTACAGCGCTAACAGATTTAAGTTTTCAGGAATCACCAGATTAAATCTTTTATTCGACTATTTTCTGCGACCGAGTTCGATGAAGAAAATACAATTAAGCAACATATAGAATATAGAGCTTTATATAGCCTATAAAATTTGTTGCATTGAAAAGAATATGTGTTTATCAAAAGTTGTTGCCTCTTAAGTCCAACGTTTTATAAGATTTGTTGATGTTAAGAATGACGTTTGATATGAAACCATGATTTCTTTAAAGAGTAGTCCTTCAGAATTCGCGTGACAGCTTATCAATGTCGTTGTTGCTGTGTTTGCTGCTGCTGTGATTCTGGCGCTATAACTGCTGCTGGTGTTGGCACTGCTGAAATTGCTGCGGTGGTTCCTACTGCTGGTGTATTTGTTTTGAAGTATATCACAGCAGCACAATTATAGCCAATAATCAGGCGCCCAGTAACTTTTGGCAGAGAAAGTTGCTTAACACGTTGGAACACAAGAGTCTGAGTATCAACAGTTCGAAAAGATTCCTTTTTAATGTTTTTTGACTTGACACTATACAGCGTGTCGGGGAGCGCTAACTATTTCGGGTGTAGAAATTTTGATTGGACAAATTTACAGTTTAGGATTGTGCACCACAGTTTGAAATCATTCTTTTTTATGTTTATGTTACTTAAAGCCAACCGGTGTGACGCACAAGGTCATATCACTACGAGACAATTGCTTTAGAGGAATGTGTACATTATTGCAACTTTGTATTCGTCGATTAATACTTTAATTTTCATGTTTTGTAAGATATACAATTGTTTTTGTATTCAACATGTATCTTCAATTTATCGCTGCCGTTAGGAAGACATGCTAGTCGCTAAGTTATAGGCAGTGTTGCTGCTAACTACAAATTACTGGGTGTCATTGGTAACCCACATCATGGAGGTTTGGGATCATCCTGGAAATAGGAGGATCATACTATCAATGTATAGATCTACATGGTATTTAACTTAAATATATGTATCCATATTCTTAGTGGGTAGAATGAAGTGAAAAAGGACCAAATTGCATTGCAATTGTTTTCTTCTTTTTCAGTTTACAAAGAGCCAAACTTCTAATACTGAAAGCTTTTATGTTTAGACAAATAGACATGAGGGTGTCAGCATTTTAACAGACTGCATCTTAACGTTGACTTTGTAAGATTTCTTTAAAATAAATTATTTAAATACATTGAAAGCAAACTAGTATTTTGCATATGACATTGTGATTTTTTATATCATAATTATTTATAACATATTCTATAGTAGTAAACAGTCAACAAGGATAATCACTCGATAACCACTTTAAATTAAAAATGTATCATTCTGTGCAAACAAAATATTAGTCATGGGTTTAATGCATTGTTAGCAATTTACGAAAGTATATTCATTAACTATTCACTATAAGTTTAAGTATGTTGACGACATTCGCATTGTTTTAAATGATAAACAATGACTTTCAGTAACGTTTTAATTTCCTCGTAGTTTCCGGTAAAGAGCGAGGATAGGTTTGTACATTGTTCATATTTTTTCATAAGTTAAGGATCCATTGGCTGACATTAAGACCTCGATCTTCAAACTAATATTAATTAAATTCCCGAAGAAAACAGCATTCACTTTTTTTTCTAATGAAATTGACAATAAGGATCCGTACCGCGACAATATGCAAAGCAAAAAGTTAGAAGTGCGGATCCCAATATCCCGAAGTCAAAGTCATAATGATAGCTGCAATTCAAACTCTGTACTCGTAGCGATAACCGAAGTGCTTGGTAAAATTAAATGCAAAAAGCCTGATCCTTAATCTTTTAAGTTTTGCTTATCGCCATATTTTTTACTCAAGGAATGATGATTTCCGTGGAAAAAAGTCTGATTTAACTAAAGAAAATCGTCAAGAAAAATGCATGTCCCTCTGACTGCGTCAGATACTAATTTAGTCAAAATTTGTGGCAGAAAACGCACAATTGCGGAAACACTGCATAGGCATTTACATTTGTTCAATCACAGCACATACTGAAATTAATTTGAGAGATAATGCGATTATAAATCATCCGTAGTTTTCCTAACAATTCGACTTACTCAACTAGAGTCATTTGTCCGTTGCGTTTTATCAAAATGGTTTAACTGAAATTTTCGTTTTCTACATATCGATACATTTTGCTTGAAAACATAATAATATTACCATGTTTTGATAAAATCAATTGATTTGTTCATTGTATAAACAATTAGGGTGTACCAAATTTTACATATATAGTCATAACCAGAAAATATGCGCGTTTGTTTGGGTATCTTTGCTATTGGAAATAAAGGACCGTGTCGTAAAAAATTATAAATAAGAATATATGACAAAGTCCTATGAACATTGCAACATATACCAAAAAGGCACAGAACAACGGAATTTCACATGCAAGCCAAGCGAAACGTAAGAACAATTTTGTGATGAGTCATTTAACGAAAAGAGCAAACCCAACAGTTACCGCCTTGAAACGGTCAGTCGGCAATATGGACCGACTGGGGTGCTTAAACCGGTTTTACAGAGCTCTAACCTCGCACTTCCTGACGAGTTTCTCAAATGCAAGCAATTAAAGGTAAAAACAATCTATTTGAATAAAAATGTCCAAGCTCTGGTATTTTCTATAAGTTATGACGAAAGTATTGACGTCATTAAAAATTATATCCACATAGTGTTTAGAAAAGAATATGGTATTATTTCGATTCGAAAAACTACACAAAAATGGTTGACTATAAAAGAAATTCACTTTCTGAATCATGAACAAACATGACCAGAGACGAATAAATGGTTGTAGCATCCTGTTCAGGTGAAGATGGAATTGAAAAACCAAAGCCCATCAAAGGAAATACACGTAATATAATACTTGTTTTAATATTTTATGTGTGCAACATAATAATTTACTTAAAATCGATATATATCTTGTAACTAAAACCTCCACAGAAACAAAAAAGATTACGAACTAGTGGTCAAGCGTACACATCATAGTGTGTCTTGCTACGCCACTGGAAATGGTTAAATGTTAAATGTTGAAGTGATATTTCCTAATTAAACATATGTAGCTTTGCATTAAAACGTCCATTATAATACACTGAGACCTTTTCTACTCATCGTAGGCCCTGTTGAAACTGTATATAAACATTTTGCCTGTCATAATTTATCATCAAACTATTTAAAACCAGCATGTATACAGGCCACACGTGGCTTTTTATCATTTTGTCTGGTATAGTAAGGCATGCCGGAACTTACTCGGATCTCACTGAGATATCGATCTGAGAAAACCAAACACAGCAGCTCGTATTTGTTTAATGCTCTAATAACCCTATTACATTGACACACAAAGATAACACATTAAACCTACATGTATTCAGTAACCGGCCGATAGTTAAAGCATCTCAATATAGCACTTACAAAATAGCATGCAAATAAATATTAATAACTGCGAATGTTTATAGATGTACATACAATTACCACATTGTATGCATACAATTAAATCCCACTGAAGCAATTAAACGATACGATCTCCCCTGGTGCTTCAAATGTTCAATCTAATATTTCACGTAGCTTTCATATGAACACTTTTACAACTCCCCTTGGAAACCAAGTAAACATTTTTTGTTTAAAAAGGTGTCTATCCATTTTATTTTATTATTCATTTATTATCATAGTTTATAGATTGTTTTTTTTTCAAAATGAAACTTTCTGTTACACTGTTCTTTTATAGAAAATCAAGGTTTAAGCTCTGTAAACAGATTTAAGTACCACCATTGTTTCTGTTTCTGTAGACGGACCTTTCCAAGGCGATACATGTTGGTAACTTTCTCTGTGTTGTTATGTTATGTTGTTGTGTTGTTATGTCTCGTCTCAGTATTGTCGTCATTTTGGCATTAAACTGGCGTGTGGCTACCTTTTTCTAAAGAATATTTAAATTAAATATATGATTTCATACTTATCGGACCTTGCCATGTTTTTGTACTGATTACAACTCTGTGTGTGTGTGTTACTGAAATCTATACATTAAATAAATGAAATATATTTTCATAAATATTTTGTAATGTTCTTAAAGGAATTATACAGCTATAACTTAGATATGACTTGGATGGAACATGATCTTGTTTTTCTATGTAAATGCATCAGAAAGTATATGTCGTATAAGTTCGGATCGAACATAGAGATAATTTACAGTCAAATAATATTGATACAAATACAAAGTAGATTTAAATGATATAGGCTGACGGATAATCTAGCAAGAGCTGATTTGACAATTAGTTACCAATACCTTATTATGTTTTGGAAAAGACGTCTCGTCTTCAAAATGGCTAAGTTAGACTTGAAGAAATTGTGCTCTCTCCATCTCTTCTTGAAAGGATTTTATATATTGTTGGTGCAACAGCTAGTTATGAAAATAGACCATGGTAACACAAAATGACTGCAATATATATAAAAACCAAGTATTAAGAAAGTGTTTCATTAGTTTGTTGTTGTTTTAATATTGTAATAATGTCTACAAATACAGAAGTTGTAAATAAGACGTTGACAATACAGGCATTTATTAAAAGTATCTTTTTTTAAAAACTATAAACACTATCATCGAATGCACTTGTAAATGACACGTTTTTATATTTAATTTATTTATGGTGCTGGTTAATATACAATCCAGCAAGAGGTGATAGGAAAGAGGTCCCCAAACCATATTTTGTTAAATACCAATCGTCTTCAAGTTAGAGTTGAATATAAGTTGCTCTCTCCATCCCTTCTTGAAAGGCTTTCGTATGTTGTTGGTGCGACTGCAAGTTCTGAAAATAGGTCATGGTTATTGAAAACATAACTGCGGTTCAATTTGATTTTGATTCTACAGCAAAAATGACACACGTAACAATGACATACACAACATTATGTAAACCAAACAATAATGTGTTTTATTTAGTTTGTTTTTGTTTAGATTTTATCATTATGACATATTATACAGAAGGCGAAGAAATGACGTTAATGATACAGGCATTTTACTTCGTGTATTTTAATTTTCTTAATAAAATATATTGACTGTCATTGTACAGATTTTAGAATGACACATTGTATTTTTAATTAAATACCGTTCAAGTTGTCCAGATTGGCTAGACTGGAAGTATTTACATAGAAGACTGATGGAGCGGAGACTTCTGCTGTTGTCTTTACATGATCTTTCTGCTGATCAGCAGCTTCCCTGCATCAGGGACAAATGATTCACACATTTTAACAATAAACTTGTTGTAATTTCATGTCTCTATAAAATAACTGATGCAATTTAAATAGCAATCAATGCCTATGTTTCTTAATCTATACAATCCTTATCAAACAACTTACTTATAAATATAATTTGTAAATATTCCTCATGTGTAGCTGTCAGATTATACTCATATCATTAGATTTTATCAAAAGATGATTACTGATAATTTGTTACAATATATAGGAACTGTTTATTTATTCCAATATCATAGAGTGTCAGTTAATATGTAAATATTGACAACTTGTAACACAATAGGAGTAACAACACAAGAGTACCTTTGTTGACTGTGTCGTTTAAAGGCTTGTGTAGAAACAATCCCAAGTACAATGCCTATCAATAACGCTCCCACTGCTACTCCGGCTATAATGCCAATGGAGGTTATCTCAACAGTCCCTTTGCTGCCTATATTGACATCTTCAGGTGTAGATAACGGTGTCGTGCAGTTATAAAAAAGAATGGCTTTGACGTAACAAAAACCTCTTAAATAACTCATCTTATTTCAGCATAAGAATGAAAAATACAATCATAGACAGGTCAACACGAATAAATGAATTTATATCAATACGGAAACACTTGTCCATCATTAAAAAGACTTGTAGTATTTTAGCCAATTGTATTGTCATAAGCTGCCCTTACACTCCTCAAATAGTGTACACGATTAAATAAATTTAAAACAAATAATTAAATTGCATAAAATATTGACCAAGACACTTTTAATCGTCCAAAGAATCACATCGGGGCTTTACGACCTCATAACTCGCCTTTTCTAGTTAATTTTCAAAGGTACTCTATCATGCGTTGTAGCAAAATGGTATTAAAAATATTTTGTTCAACACAGCGTTGTTGCCAAAAAACAAATTTAAATTATTTATAAATCCTTACCTGACACTCATAGAGTATTTACGTGTCAAACATATATAATTCGTAATTCGGCGATAGTAATTAAAACTGTGAGCTAACAGGTAACCTAAATCATCGGTACATGCATAATATACATATATCATATTGACAAACCTGTTACATCCATCCCATTATCAATTTAGAACGTTCGCTCTGGAATATCGTTAAACATGATGAGCTGCTACTTTGAGAGACGCATATAGTTTAAGAATAAAAATGCGAGGCATTATTTCCTCCTTTGTTGTTGGCTATGCCTTTTGGGACACTGCCATAAGCCTTGAATTTCAGTGAAAATGTGGTAAACATATCTAAATACTTAAAATATATATATCCCATGTTCGCAAATAGATCCTTCAAAGAATACTGTTTATAGAACATTATAAATAAATATTTTGAAACTAAGTCGAGTCAGAGGTATTAGTTCTTCAATGCTAATTTTTATTACTAAACAATATCATCAGGTGATCATTTTCACTATTTGCTTGTCATTGCTTACAGTGATATAGTGTATCAGTCAAGCCCTTTAAATCAATTATTTACCACGTACAATATCCAGATATCCATAGATCTACCACAAATCTAACTGTGCGACATTAAACTAAAATAATATATCCCAAGTACTTACCTGAAGTGATGCATTGGGATTGTAAACACGAAGAACACTTGTCGTCGCAAGGAACACACCGAACAGAGCCGTCTTCGAGGATCTTTAAGTAATATTCATCAGAACAACTGCTACAAGTTATACTATTTTTACAGATCTTGCAGTGTTTAGGACACATGGCACATTTGTTTCCTTTTTCATAGTAGCCAAATTTGCAGCCGTCAATACATTTTCCAGATATTTGGTCACATGCGCTGCCATTACACTGACCAATACAAGTGTTATTACAATAGTCTCCATAGTAACCGTATTCACACTCATCACAGATTCCAGATGAACTTTTGCATGATGGACAGTTGGTTCCGCAAGGAATACAGCTTTTATTGTTTAAGTAAAACTTCGGATGACAAGATGTACAATCGCCTGTTGTATTAAGACAAGTAAAGCATGAAATATTGCACTTGACACAATGTCCATTGCTTAGATTATATTCGGACACACACGAACTGCAGTTCGAGGATGATGTACATTCCAGACACTGGCTGTTACATTCGTAACAATTCCCATTGCTTAGGTAATATCCAGACTTGCAGGAGCTACAATAGGATGATGTACACTCAAGGCATCCATTGCTACATTTGTTACAAATGCCACCGTTCAGGTAATATTCGGACTTGCACAATGTACATGATAAATGCCCTGACAATTCAGACCTACAATTGAGACACCCGCTGCTACATGGGTAACACTGGCCATTGATAATGACATATCCGGATATGCACGAGGTACAGGACTCTACTGCACACTCATGACAAGGGCTTGTGCATGGGTAGCAACATTCGTGGAGCAGGAAATATCCGGAGTAACAGGACTCACAAGAATTTGTTGAGTTGTATGACATACATGGATGCGAACATCCATAACAGCGGCGGTCCTTCAGCTGATATCCGGTCTCACATAAGGTACAGAACGTTGATGTGATACACGTGAGACAATGATTGCTACAGGTTGAACAACCACCTGTGAAAATATTTCAAATATCAAATATTTTTAAACAAAGTTTCTACATGAATTGTTAAAACACTGATGGGTTAATTTAGCAATATATGCATGAAATAGTATTTTTACTTGCAGCAAAACTATGTTTCTGTTTAACTTTTATTCTTATTATAATATGGTTGTAATCAGTTTGCATAATTAGTGTGATTGTTGACACATATCCGAGTCCGATTAAAATACACTTATGATATATCTTCATCAATTGTAATAAGGTCCACAGGTATAAGACAAGCAATAGTTATTATATCAAAATGGAATAAATAAAAGTACCTATAACTGTGATAAGAAGAAACACATAGTTTAACATCATGGCACCTTTACCAGGGAATTATTCTGCAAAGAAAGTCATTACAATACATTTACAACAAAACGGTAATTTGGCATAAAGAATGTTATTAGCTTTTACCTAAATTAAACTATATTAATGTTTATTATGTACTTGCATCAGAAGCGATTCGACATTCAAACAGTTATGCGTGTTTTGAGCATTTAATAAAATAAATCAATAGTATGTGTTGAATGCAAAGAAGTACATAAACATACAGAGCGAGCGAAGCCTGTGTTATTAATTTACAAATTGCCAAAATGTTGAAAGATTACTATTTATTTATGCTTGCAGCTGCCGGTAGGAACATTTGTCTGTATTTTGTCCATTAACATACATACTACTTACTTAGGCTTCTAGTGATCACAATTTTCATTAAACATTAATTTAACCTGTTTCCAGCTGTAAAAACAATTATAAACACCCACCTATATAAATATAATGTAGCATTGAAAGTATTTAAGTTTTGTTGTGACATTTTAAAATATAATCGCCCACTTGTGTGTTTGAAACGTAGTTCTTAAGTGTGGTATCCTAAACGGTGTGCCAGAACACATCATATGTGTTAACGAGAGATGCTAGTGCACATCTTTTTAGAAAGAGATCGCTTAAAGTTTCTTTTGCATATAAATTTAAGGTAACGAGTAACGAGATATGGTTTATTTTTCTCAGTTCCTCTACAAGCTGGTTGTCAATGTCATTCCTATGCTCAGCACGAAGTTATCATGACCGCATGGCTAAACTTATGTTTGTATTCAGGTTATACTAGGTTAGGAGTGTTGTTTTGTGTTAATATCAAATGGTTAATAACTTTATGTCGTAGAAAACAATAATATTTTACAATAGATTTTACATACATATAAATATATTTTTAGAAACCCTCCTATCTTGTAAAACGAACTACGAACAGATTAAAGATAACTAGAATACATTTTATTCACAATTATGTTATAATGGATCTAATTCACGTTTAGACCAAAAGTCCCACCTGTACCTAAGCCCAACATTTTTACTGTTTCACAAAATGGTATGCACAAAACAAAACAAAGAAACAAACAAACACTCAAACAAATCAAGGCTGTTACCTATTAAAGCAAGGAAAAGAGCTATATAGTTCCCTATACTAGTAAGCACTTTTAAGAAAGAACCAGTAGGATCAGAAGAAATAACGTAACACATAATAATTTGCGATGTTTACTTTGACAAATTTAAAGTGAAATACAATATGGTATCCTCAAGGGTGTCATTCATGTTTTCATAGTTTATCCAATGGACGTTCTGAAGTTACAATAAAAAACAGCAATATACATAGGACAAAACAAATCAATTATTTATTCAGATGTGCATGATGTACTTTAATGTGTCTAAAAATGGGCTAATTTATGTTCCTTATATGAATTTTGAGAACTGTTTCTCAAGGTAAGTCGACAAGACAGACGGACAGAACCTATAAGATATGATATTCGTCGCAGCCTACATACACAGTCCTTTAAGTTTGTTCGGTTTAAATAGGAGGAGGTAGACGCCGAACAAAAAGCATAAATAGCAAACTCCAACGCCTTACACAACATTTGCATGACCTTCTTTTTTAAATTTGGTCATAACAGAAATGCAAAACAAAAGTATAATCAATTTGCACCTGCATAAGGGGTTGTGTTTTAGCATCATGAAAACGCACACAGGCACCATGTGACCATCTCGTTGGCACGATGATTTTGTCAGTCATTCAACTTAATACATATTTATCAACACACTAATGATACAGAAATACAATGGTTTACATATATAATCTTTCCCCTAAAACTTATTCAAATTTGTCCTTGACATTTTTAAAAAAATGTCGTTTCAATATGCCGTTTCTGGACGGATCAGACTGAACACTCTTCACTTTACATGCATATAGTCGTACATGTCATGTCTTACCTGTACATTCATTTAAATTATCACTAATAATGTTTTATATTTTGTTCTGTGCACTTACACCATACATGCAATATTTTAAACACACATTCAATATTTTAAACAGGAACATTGTCTTACAAATAAACATCTTGGAAAAAATAATGGAACTATTGTGTCTGTCCTGGAAAATCTTTTGCTAAAACGGAAGGGATTTTGTGCTTAGTAATTTTGTCTACACCTTTCCTGTGCGAATGTGTGCAAAACCAATCTTAGTCGACAATTAAGTAGATTCTAAAATCAAAAGCATTTAATGACCGACACGGGCTGCAATTTGTTCTGTGTACAGATAACATGATTAAAACAATGTATAATCAAACATAACACAACTGATCAATTTAAAGCTGAAAAACATGTTCCATTATAAATCATAATGTGTAAAACATGATTATTTTCAACATTCTAATGACGCTTCTTAAAATGTTAAAATGTCCGACACAGTGTGTAATATGTTCTTTTTGCAAAGAATTTACATTTAACTTGAATAAAACTATTTATAATGAAGCTTTAACCAATTTATCAATGCAATGATGGCACAAATGGTTTACAACTAAAATAATTCTTAAGCTGGTTGGATAAAATATCGCTCTCAATAGCACTTCTATTGACTATGTAAATACATATTTCTAATAAATCATCAAAATAAAACGAGCAAGCCCTTTGTCCGCTCTAAAGGAATCATAATCATCAACAGTATCAGCATCAATAGCAGCAGCAGCAAAAACATTATCAATATATTTATGATAAGTACAACTTAGCACAGTATTCATTAATTCATCTTCTATGTATTTAATATTTCTTTATCTGTTATTTAGTAAGTACGTTTCCACTTTAAACATTATTATTTTTATTAGTTTAAACTAATAGAACTACCCATACTATGACACTTGCAACCTATAATTGTTCAAACATAGGCAAGATAAATAAAGATCCTCATTTTTTCTGTCATATATGCATTCTTATATCGTCACAGAATATAAACTGTCCTGGTGGAAATATTTTGGGGAGAGCTAATTTTCGGAAAAGATAAATAAAACGAGGGAATTATGTCTTCGTGATCTCTAAAATACACATTATTATAAAAAAAGACATAGCTTACACTGTTTTAATGTAGATAATCAAATCAATAATATAAAGCTAGCGTTTACACCATAGTGATACCTTAGTTTACATATTGATAAATACATCTCCACAGGCTCGAGAGTGCCCCAAAAACGGCATATCCTGTATATAATAGTTCTATAATCGAAACCTTACGTTTGGTCATACGTCTTTGTCTGATTCTTCACATAATAAAAAGGGCAGAAATTATGTGGATTTTGTTCCATATCTGGCTTTGGAGGACTTAATGGCAATAGCATGTACCCGTGTCTTTATTCCTTATACAGACTTGATGTTAATTGACATTGGTCATTTGTATTTAAGTTCCTGCTTTTGTAAAAGAAGGATAAAATATACACTGGGGTGCAAGGCAGTATGCAAATATTGTAGGATAATTGAAATAGAAACGTTCAAGTTAGACTATACCCCTGTAACATCGTGTTGTAAACATTACCGACCTGTCATAGTGAGGAAGGATATAATTGTCTAATACTAATTTTCACGCGCTTAGATGCATATCTTAAATACATACATACATACATACATACATACATACATACGTACATACGTACGTACGTACGTACGCACGTTAGTACGTACACACATACATGCATGCATACATACATACATACATACATACATACATACATACATACATACATACATACATACATACATACATACATACATACATACATACATACATACATACATACATACATACATACGTACATACATACATACATACATACATTATATTAGCTCAAAAATGTAGCCAGACAATCCCATTATTGCCAAAACTATACCAGACAAAGTTATAACAGACAGTCTCGCTGATGTAAGGAATATTAATGCATGTATTTAGATAGGAGGTCACGACCTATTATGAACAGTAAAAGTAATATTAATGTTAGTATAAATTTACGTATTAGAAAAAGTGTGTTTCTCCCGTTTTAAATAATTAAATTGCACTTTTGGTTCTATCAAATCATAAATCATTACTTACCTTCCTATTTCCATTATTGGTGTTCTTCTGAATATCAATACAAAGGCGATAGTTAGAAAACAAACGCTTTAGGTATGTATTAATTTAAGCTGACAAATACATTTAAACAACCAGAGTAGTTCTATTCTTGTTTAACAGTTTAGACAAGAAACTGCAACAGGCATTTTCTTCTATGCAGCTACAATAAAATGTACAAAACAATCACCATTGTTCTTTTTGCTACACCACGTTTTGCTTATACACTTTCACTTTCAGGCAAATAGTATTCTCAAACCATAATTTAAATAAAGGTCTTAATATTTTAAAGTGGTTTGCTTACGGCTGGTCAAATTTTGATTATTTAATTTGTTTTGTTGAAATATTAAACAAAACAAAAATTCATGGAACTACATTGAATATGTAAATAAAAACAGTCCCCTGAATGAAAAATGATATTTGAACATGTTGTCTTTCAAAAGACTGCGTTGTCTTGCAAATAGGAGAACCGATAGCGCCGTGAAGTGCTTTCACGTACATGTATATCATATCAGCTGAACAGCCTGATATATCACATAAACCTTTATGTAATAAGCGTCATGTTTATATGTCAAAGGACTGCATAGAATCCTTTGGTTAGAAGACTTATGTGAACAAGTATTAGAAAATATTATTAATGTTTGTTTAGTCATGAGTATGGCCTATTGGCAAAGTCATCATTGTAATTTACCGAAAGCGCTATAATTATAAAAGTAATGATATCCAATAATTAATATTGCAATGTTAAATAATGTTTAACATAGCACCATTGCTTTCCACATCGTCTTTTATGATAATTGGCTGGAGAGCGATACATATGTTGTGTTATTATCTCTATTATGTCGGTTGATATATTCACATGGAAGGCTGACACTACAGGTCTTAGTCCGTAGTCACTAAACCTTAACTCAATATGTCTCTTCCCTATTCCTTTTCTCACCCTATATCGTCTTTGTTTTCTTTTTCTCTAATTTCCTGTATCTTCATATCTATTACGCATCTGGTCGGTCAGGTGTCAGACTAACGTGCTAGGAGGACACGACCTATTAGGAACAGTAAAGGCAGCAGTATTTCTGCTGCTAAGAAGCACAGACAATATCTGAACGATTAGAATTGACGCAAAGCAATCAATCATTAAACACATGCTATAAAATTGAAAAACTTGATAGCTTCTTAAGTTAAAACATTTTAAACAATATCATATTTATTAAAAGTTAATGGAAGTTAATTTCGTCCTATTGTCGAGTTTTTAGATAGTTAATTGTGTTTGTATAGATAAATTCCCTTAACACAATCATAGCCCGGAAAATAAAGATCCTTAGTCAATAATGGGGACATTGTTTTCAATTGATTCATTGGAAGGCCTTTTAAATATTATTCCTTTAGAAATGTAAAGCATATATATATATATATATATATATATATATATATATATATATATATATATATATATATATATATATATATATATATATATATATATATATATATATATATATATATATATATATAATCAAATTACTAATGACATCTTGGGTGAAAGAATTAATTGTAATGACACATGTTATTTTTTTTCAAAATTTAGATATACTTAAGTTGACTGTATTAACATTGATACAAATAGCACTTAGGAATCAAAATCATGAAACGGCTTACTCATGAACATAAATGGTGAAGTATCTAGGACAAATTGCTCATAGCGCTGGAAGAGGAGTGTTTAATGATAAAAGTATCATTAAACGTTTTCGAAAAACACTAAAGGAATACACTTGCAATCATTAAATGTTTTCGAAAAACACATAGGAATACACTTGCAATCATTATCAAAATTTAATTGTTTGAAAGAAAAATAACTCAAATAAAAAGTTTTTTTTAAATAAAAACACAAAACTGTTGTGTTGGATACAAGGACGCCTATTTCAAGAGCAGCTCACCCCGTGATTGCAGGTCACAAGACACCTGTATATTTTCCCTTTCAGGTTACTTTACACCTCACTTAGAAGGCTTAAATTGCACTATTCGTCAGCGAATGATAAATACAATTTCGCTACAGTTAGGCATGTTCACCCATGCCGCGTCCCCGTTCAGACAGCTCATACTGACAAAGCAACTTAAAATTAACACACATTTATTTAAATTATTTAGGTATACAACACAAAACAACTTTAAATACACATCGGTAATGGCAATTCATGGGCATTATTCCTATTGCTTTTTCATCGTGCTAAGCCACTTTCAAAGCCGGAACACCGGACAAAGAGCCGTTTAGGGTGACCAAAGACAGCCATCCGTAATATAGACCCAAATATTCAAGCGTATGCCTAACTAGTCTGAAACTGTACGCTTCACTATGCCCCAATAGGCTGAAATTGTATGCCTATCTAGGTTGAAACTGTATGCCCAACTAGGCTGAAACTGGATGCCCAGCTAGGCTAAAACTGTATGCTCAAATAGTCTGAAACTGTATGCCCCAGTAAGCTGAAATTCTTGCCCCATTATATGTTAACAATATATTTGAACAGGCTTCACATTTATAAAATAATCAAGTTGCAAACTTCGAAGGAAATTCCGCCACCTGCAACCATGACTAATCCCGGGAAACAGAATGCCAGGTTGCTCAATGACGAAACCCAAGGTCTATGTCAGATGTACAGACATGCCTGTTTTAACCTACCTGTTAACTTAATTAATAATAATTACTTTTCTGTTCGGACTGTGCTGTCTACAAAATGACACGCCCAATCATTGGGCAGTGCCACCGCCAAAGCGTAACAATTAGTAAAAGTTATCGCTTTCGGAACAGCACAATTCAACAGAATACCTTTATAGGGTCTACAAACGAATGGCCGGACAGAGACAAAAAACATATGTTGCCCATCGAATCATAAATTAATACATTTTAACAATCACCCACAACATTTACATTTGACTCTAGTATTTTATCAAAAGCATGGCATATTTTGGAAAGCCTCCAGTGCAGATGCCCACTGATTCAAGAATGCAATATAAATGTAAGATACACACCATCAATCCTATACATAGCTGGATTGCACTCTTGCAGGTCAACCTGCTCAATATAAAAAAACCGCCTTGTACTATCTTGTGTGCTGCGTAATTGTTGAAGCGTCTCCTGCCAGATTCCAATGCAGCACAATTGTTGGAATATCGCCAACAGTTTCTAGGCAGCACTTCATCCACCGCAGGGAAATTCGGCCCAAGTCATTGCCTCCACAACGGAGCAGAATCACAGACGGTTCGTCACCGACCTGCTTCAAGTTGCAAGAACCGTTGAACACTAAGCCTTGGACAAAGTTGTGTACATGTACGGCACAGTGTTAGCCGAGCGCCATGCTTATGCTGGCCATTCTTAGAATGTCTAATTACTAGCGATAATGACTCTTAACTTCCATCAATGCTGATATCTGACGCCATAATGGTATATTCTGTGTTATTCCTATAAGTGGCAACCAATTTACTGTCCCTCAAAAAGCAAAAAAGAAAAAGAAAAGCCAAGCAATATGCTGCATTAAACAAACGTGTCTCGTACACATATCTGCAAACAATCTGCCCCAAGAACCGCTTTTAACAAGACTTGTGTAATTGATAAACGTAATCTATTCCGTCCCACTGGGCGCTAATCCTCCAATGCCTTTTGCACAACACAATTTCTTGAAATATCATGATAGCCTCTCATTTTACATTGAAACCCAATAGCATTTACATACAAACGAGTTGTGCTATCTTTTATTTCTTGCAAAGAAAGCCAGGCAATAAACAAGGCAATTGTATCTATTGAATGGGGCCAATCTTTTAGTATACTATATTCAGTTCGAATTGTTTTAAAGCTATTCAGTTCTGTGTTGTAAGCATTAGCCGTGTTTGCAGCCACGGCTACATTAATCAGTCTTGAAGACACAGATCACAAATCCTTGATCTAAAGCGTTCCGGTATGACCTGTGGTACCGCGGCTGCTTCCGGCGCCACATTTCGAAACCTCACCCACTGTTTGCGAGAAATTGAATTAGCCATGGTATTAGCATATATTGGAATATGTTTGGCTTTAAATATGATAACTTGTTCCATAGCCAAAAAGCACAAAGGCCATACCGATTGCATTAGCCGTTTTGATTTAGCAGTCTGCTTATAAATAACGTTTACCAGAGCCTCGTTGTCAATATAATCTGTCGATTGCTTAATGTATGACCCACAACACCAGTACAAGCAAAACAGGCACCATTTTCAGAAATGTTATATCCCTCAAAATCTCATTTCCGAACCACGACTCTAGCCACTGAAAATATGCCCACTCCTTACCTAGCAAACAACCACAACCTAAACCAGCTGACCCTGCAATGTCTGTAAACATATTTAAGCTATCGTTACTAGACCAACTCTCATCTGAAAAGTATGTCAACCATTAAATTCCTCTATAAATACTCCCTTCACTAGTATGTCCTGCATAATGTCACCTGATAGCCGTATCTTATGATGTGGTCTTTAAATACCCATTGTTGCAAAAAATCTACGCATTAAGGCCCTACTAGCCCGGACAGCTTTACTGAAAAATGCAAGCTTTCCAATTTAAGTTGGAAATTCCTTTAATGTAACTTTTTTGCGAACCAGCATTTCCAATAACATTAAATTCCTCGAATTTGTGCAAAGGAATTCCTACCGACATTGAAACAGAATCTACCTCATACCCTAAAATAACCAATTTCTGAACTGGACCGACTGATTTCTCTTTTGCCAGAGGGACCACATACCCTAGCAAACGTGTCAACAAGACACTTGCAGTCCTGTATATTCTTAATTCCACAACAAATGAAGCAATCTGAAAAAATAATACATAGTAAATTGTCCAGATATGTAACTGGCCAACCAGTGTAGAAATGTTGCAAACTACTCAAATAAAGAGCAAGAAATTTTACATCCCATCGGCAAAAACTTATCTATATATATTAAGCCCTCGTCATCTTTAATTTCCCGCAAACAATAGTCAAGTGGAGAATAAGGCAATATACGAAAGGCAGATTTAATATCTTTTTTTGCCAAATATGCGCCTCTGCCCAGGTTAAATATCATACCAACCACTGAATCAAATGAAGTATGTGTCACAGAGCTCAGTTCATGACTTACCCCATCGTTAAGACTATCACCTACATGATATGACAAATGAGTTATAAGCCTGTAATATCAGATTTAGAGACCAAGCCAACTGGAAAAATTCTAAAATTAGTAATTGGTGAATCAACATAGGGTCCTGCAAACCTGCCACAACTCTTCTTTACAAATCTTTTCCTTTAACAATACAGGATTTAAACTTGCAAATTTCAAATTTCTTGCTACATGACTACCTTTAATTCCCCTAAAAACCAAGACGAAAACCATTTTAAAACCCCCATCTAATAAAGCCGCATCCACTCTACTTGGATACAAACCTAGAAAATGACTCAAAACTTCCACATTGACTGGAGGGACTTCCAAATCAAAACAAGTTAGCATTGTGAACCAGAGCTGGCTCTGGCCCAAAAGGTAGTCCTTGACGTAGGTCTAAACCACCATCGGCCCTGGGAAACAGCATCTCGAGTTGGTCCAGACCCTCCCAAACTGACCTGAATGCCTGCCATAGTGCACCCCCATTAAGGTGAGCAGTGAGCAGTGTTACAAGTTCAGCAAACATGCCTAAATGGGCACTGTGACCTCGCACACGACCTATAATTGAAGTCAAGACATTTCTTAACTGTAGGAGTAAACAATGTACCCGAAATTGTAGAGGTCCCAACATAAACCAAACAAAGCTCTTGGTCAATATGTCAAAAAGATAAACCCGCTGGATTAGCGGCCACCCTTAATCTAAATTGCTGGTCATAATGCTTCCAGACAAGCACTGGGTGGCGACAAGCAGCCAATCAATCAGAAGTTGGGCCAGCTCTATGTATTGTCCATTTACAATTTTGTTTTTATGGTCTGTGACACATCAGCATGCAAACTATTTACAGCTGTTGGTTGGACGAAAACAAAATAATGTCCTTTTGGCGAATTGGTCATACTTGATGCCGCAGGCCCAGACACTTCACCTTCCAGCAATGGCTTTTCCAAAACTTCCCCACATATACTTCTGACACCGGCTCTCTCATGCTTGTCGCAAGTGCTCAAGATCCCATTGCCACTGTCCTGCCTATTCTTGCACCAAATCTACCCTGTTCAGACGCCCCAGCTTCCCATCCCAGGGCCTAGGCGCCCGACGGACCCGTTTAGGTCTCGACAATTCTTTAATTTAAAACAAAAGCAACACGAAAGTTTCGGCAAAATATTTAATAAAACGTTTATAACACGTAACAACAGCAACTACATAAAAATTTTGAATAAAAAAAATAAAAATTACTTGGAAGCCAAATAAACAAACTTATCAAACTCCTTGACCTCGACTAAATTCAAATTAGAACAGAAATAGACTTTCAACAAACCATAAATTAAAAAAAAACAAGACAAAAAACGACGACACCCCCTCATGTATCCACGTCTATGCATCCATTCAAAATCTCACTATATTTAAACCAATTAAAACAAGTAGTAATACAATTTAACAAAATGCAAGCATTCAGCTATAAATCAGCGATAAGATACAACATTTAATTACTAAATTTACAAATAAAAGCTTAAGACTTAATGATAAGAGCTTCCAATTCTAAAATTGTGGACGGAAAAGGAACTTGCTGAGACGGTGCATACATAGACAGCGTAGTCAATAAATTTGCCGTAATCAGTCCGGTGCTCTAACCCACCATGCCGCGGCAAAAAAGTGTACAGCAATAGTCGACCTTCAATAAGGGCGGTTAGTCACTTAGTCATTTAGATTAAAACATAAACTTATGAAACGATTTTATAACAGCTTGTCCAATTATTGATGTGGCTTTTATTTTGTTTGCTAAAACAGCAAACCGTGATTAACTCACTATAAATAATGGATACAATAAAACCCTATGATTAGTAAAGATAGCTACTATTAATGCATTGCGTAGTATTTATGTATAACATAGAAACAACTTTGCAGCGGTTTTTAAATATGGTTTGCTATTTGATTCTCAATATATAGTGTTAAATTATGGTAACAATTAATTCTTATTTCATTTGTTATTTAAGAGCACAATGATTAGCTCAAGTATGACACTAATTTTAATTATATACGACGTATTTCTCATGAGGTTCAATTGCCATGGACATTACCAACCTGTGATGTATTAAGTGTGTGTTCCTACGAATTATGCAAGAAATAATACATATTATCAGTTACGGTAGGCACTATAAGCAATGACATGACTTTTAAGACAACGAACCATGAAGAAAAGTTATACTTGACTACAGATTCTCAATAAGGCATAACATAATTAAATGTCATAACATTGTATTTTATTTTCATTGTAATGTTATTAGGATCGTTATGTAATTAAACAAGTTGTATAAATCTAACAATGGCTTCAGCAAATAATACAAACATGCATTCATAAAGGGACATCATCTGCATGCAGTTGAATAGATCATCAACAATCCGGAAAATCAAGGGAAATAAACGTAAATAGCAATGAAGCACGTCTAGACGTACTAATCTCCTGTAGGTTTTCTTTTAAATGTTAACGCAAAATATTAATATTTTTGTGTAAATAAGAAATACTTAAACTACGTAAACTTGGATGTAAGAAGATACTAAAACAATTGTCTCAATGTATAAACGTTTGAATGCTTGAACAATTGTTCATTTAGTATGTGGCTGATAGCGTTTTCAAAAAAACAACAAAAAACAACAACATCAAAATCATTTGTAAAATTACTAAATATGAGCAAAGAGTTTTAATTCAAGTGATTTTGTTTTATGGGGTATCAGCAACCATTGTTAGATGATGCATTCATAAAATGTATTCTATGTTTATATATGTACGCCCGTTAAAAGAGGTAAGTGAATTTCTGAAAAGTTCTATTCAAGTGAATGTTTCACAGAAAAAAATAAAGTGCTTTATGGATCTCATGTGAACTGTTTGTGTTCTCATAATAAATGTGCAATGTAGTGTATGTTAAAACTATCAACAACATGTGTTCATGTACATCTAGAGTATTTATGGTTTTCTATGTGTATTTCAATTCCATGTAAATGGGAACAGGCTGCTACAGCTCATTCTGGTGTTTTATATCTAAGCCAAGTAATATCAGATATTTTACATACGTTTTAATGTAAGTTCTTTAACTCCCATTTACAAAATAAAAACTGGACATTATTATGACGAGTGACGTTACTCCTTTTCTCTTTTGTGTATCTATTAGTTAACTTGTAGCGTACGTTACTGAATGGTTTGTTTCAGTTCAATCAGTAGTATTGGTACTGTTTGTCATTTAGAAAACCCTTATGTGGTATGCCGATAGACACACTAGTCGGTTCTTTTGCTGATTGGCCGTTTCAAAGAGGTTTAAATGTAGTGTTGTTTGTGCAACGTTTTCCGTCAGTGCTTTAGTTCAATGTTTAATTGGCCTGTTACCCTTTGTTTAGTGTTTTTCAGTAATATATATTTCTCTAATTGCAAATTATGTAAACTTTTGGGAATGCAGTCAGGTCACGTCTCAGTCTTAATGGCTTTTGACTGGTATGCAACTACCTTCGCCTTGTGCCTTGTCAAATTAAAATGTATGTTGCAATTCTTATAGGACCTGGTCAAAATTTTCGCATTACAATGTGTTTACTTTAGTTGAACACATCTGTTGAATATATAAATAATAATAGTGGTGAAAGTCACCATTATACAGTTTACGTCATTAGCAGATACAGTACTGAAAATCACGAAATTGACAATTTTCCCGTTTCCACTCCATTTCGTTTCCATTTCAGTTGGAAGCGTTCGCCGCTCCGTTTCCATTCCGCTTCCGTTGCGTTTCCATGTCGTTGTGTTCGCTTCCAGCGCTGCATTTCAAACGCTTCCAGCGTTTCTATCGTTTCTATCGTTTCAAGCGTTCCATTTCGCTCCGTTCCAATTTTGATTAAAATTTCGTTTAATAAATTTCTGAATGTAAAGTACTTCCGGTGTGTTTGACGAAAGAAGTAAGCATTCTAGGGAGAGGCAAAAGTCTTCCATCACATATAAAGGAATCGGCAGTAGATTGTTTGCGAGGATGATATTCAGTGTCAGCCACCCGGAGGGAAATTGCCGACAAAGAAAATACCCTAAACAAACCAGCACCTGCAAATAATCCTCAAAATTCAAGGAGTGCAGTATTGAGAAGATGCCTATCTACTTGTCTTCGCCAGACGTCATATCCCGGAATAAACAATCAAGAAATAACTTTCAAATATGGTCGACACACACCCAGTATCCTAAAAAGTAACTTCTCTGTGACGTGTTAATCCGCAAAAAAAGCGTAATGGTGATCCGATCTTAAAATAGGACAATGACACGCTCAACTTTTTTAAAAACTCGCTTCCGGACGTTTGCCCCCCCCCCCCGCACCTATAAGTGCAGACCGGACGTTTGCCCCCCCCCCTCCCCCGTCTCCCCTTCAATAAAAAGCCCCTTCAAGAAAAAGGCCCAGCGTTTGCCCCCACCCCCAAAATAAAAAGGCGAATGTTTGCCACCCCCCCCCCCCCCCCCTCAGATATTTGTTATATGGCGGACTTTAGATTTAACGTCTCGCTGATAGTAACGTGTAATATCCAAGAATTTTAGGAAAAGATTACTCACTACAGTCACATTTCATCGTTAAAATGATTATCTCATATAAACATGAACACATGCTGTTTTGCCGAAAACAGGCACTTACATAAAGTCTCATAAAACAAACAACTTTCTTAGAAACAAGTGCGTGTTTTTTTTTCATGTGTACATTTAATGCAATAAACTTTATGTATGTTTATGTATGTATGTATGTTTTTTTTCGTGTTTTGCACATATTGGCGCCAATTAACGGCTGTTAACAACATTGTTCACGCACTTATAACATGGAGTCGCTAATTACATCACTGTGATTTTAATTTCTCCAAGGTTGTAACAAATAAATGCGGTGAAAAAAAATAAATCATTAGATGTGGTGTAATTTCTTTCTGGAGATGAGGGCTCTCTGGCTAACACTGCAACATCAAAGAAAATACTGGGAAACACTCGCCGGTCACTATCATTTGAAGTCGCCGAAAAGAA
The DNA here is from genome assembly GCA_007844125.1 of Sinonovacula constricta. Taxonomy (NCBI): domain Eukaryota; kingdom Metazoa; phylum Mollusca; class Bivalvia; order Cardiida; family Solecurtidae; genus Sinonovacula; species Sinonovacula constricta. Next base: position 3,366,398 of record CM017567.1, on the reverse strand, counting down.
ATGTTTTGTTTCAAATTGACCGACCTATTATTTCTCTCAATACTGTGCAACATGATATCGATCGATAATTGTCTTCAAGCTGCCATTTAGAAGAGAGGGTGTGAACGTTGGGTACTGTTGAGGGATTAAAAATGATAAGTACGCCTGAACGGCGTGTGCTATGAAAAAATATGCAACGTTATTGACGATTTACCTTCGCGGCATAAATATAAGTTCTAAAGGAATGAGAGTGGAGGGGGGAACTGTACTATGTAGTAATATTTCAGACTGCGCATGTTTTTACTTATATAAATGTCCTTACAAACTTCTTTAGTCCATTGAATGATCATAAACATTTTTATAAAGGCATTATTTATATTTAAGGTATGGACTAACTACAAAAGAATAAGCGAGCTATTGAAATAATACATTTGCAATAAACACGAGATGAAAATATACATTAGACTGTGTTCCTTGATGTGTCTTCTCTTGATAACATTATTTACAAAAATAAACGACAAGTAATATAGTATTTACTATAAGAAATCCGCACATCCACGTTTCCTCTTCCTAAACGAAAAAATAGTGGGGTGGGGAAAGTGTGCACCATTGTGGATACTACTAAATATAGCGTTAGGTCCTTTTATGAGCCAAAAAAGATATTGTAGACCTTAGTGTTTTGTCCTTTTTGTAGTCCTCGCGTTAGTCAATGCATATTGCTCTTTAAAAAGTGAAGGTCATAAACCACACGAATGTCATTTCAAACACAGCTGCATAGAGGATGCATGTGTCAAGAAGTGGAAAAGACGCCAAAACACGGTCACACTTCCTGTCCACTAGACAAACAAGGTGTCATAAAACTGCCAATTAGCTTAATTAGTTGGGGTGTCCTCTCATGTCTTAAAATTAGGGATTCAATTAGAGTAGAACTTTATGATGGTATGAACCCTACCCACGCGCATGGAGAAACATAATATCAATTTACAAAACGATATATTTTAAATTTATATATTTCTATCTTTAAATGGGTACAAAAATTAAGAACCCGGTAGGGCCCACATTAGACCACATTTTGGCATAGAACATTCAAGCAATGAATGGGAAAATAAGCCGTAGCCAGGCGTGTAGACCCTCATTCAAATAGTTGCAAGTCAAGTAAAGTCAAAAGTTGTATGCAGATTCTTAATCGCGGTCCACGAATTCCGGTTAATCTAATTTATGTAACAGCGCATTATGGGAACTATGCATTTATAAATAGGAATTTTGATACCATTGTCCAAATTTACAACATTGTTCATTATAAGATATATAACAATTAAGATTCGAAGCAGAAGAAACTTTGCTTGACAAAAAGGCCTATAAAGTACATATCCATACCCCTGTAACTAAAGTAATGATGATGCAAATGGCGGTGCTGCTGCTACTGCTGATGCTGCTGCTGATAATGATGACGGTGATACCGATGCTGTTTATGATTATAATGTAAATGGTAATAACGGTTACGGTGATGCTAATGACGATTATAATGTAGATCGTGATGCCGGCGATGCTGCTGCTGATGATGATTATTGGTGATTATTCAAGTAATATGGGATCCTGATGATGATCATGTGTGATCAGGTGAATTTAATGGCGGTAATGATTATTATGTCTTTAAAATTTATCATGTAAATGGACGTGATATAAGTTCGTTTTTATTACGGTTGTTTCATTTAACTGCCAATCGATTATTGCGATAATAGAATAGCTGCGCGAACTGTGCTGGAGAAGTCGAATGGGTTCCGTCGATGTACCATGTGTCGGCAGTATCTAACAATGACAACCCAGCTTCGCTTGCACACACAAGCATGTGACTTGTATCTGAATGGTTGTCAAACACCAGGAAGTCGTTTCCTTGTGGCGTCTTCGTGTAGGCCTCTGGTAGTGGAGACGGGATGTCTTCAGCTGTGGCTGGTTCTTTTGGCGTGACACCTTTCTTGGCTCGTCGAATCGCTCTCTTAAGGGTTTCTTTCTTGCTAACAGCCGCGCGAACCTCGACGGGGTGGTTCACCAGCCGGTCGGCGAGGATCTGACCTGACTTGCCACGGTTAGCATCCGCAGCAGCCAGGATCTCCGTACGAAGCTTGAGTGCTTCAGTGGCAAAGTGATCTGCCTCATGGCTGTGGTCTGTCAGTGAGTTGACTGTTGTGATGTCTTTGTCACTCACGAGTGCACCTTTGCACTGTTTTGATTGTCTTTTTGAACATTCCCATCTAATAGTTGTTTTCGTCTCCTTGATCTTCGTGTATACAAAGCCTGCATGTACAAGTTTTTTTTTATACCGCTTTTCGTTGTGATGATCTCCATGACAGATTTTGTTTTTAGTAAAATACATCTAATGCAGAGATTATATATTAAGAAATGTTTTTGAGTCATTAGTAAGTTTGTCAAACAACTTGAATTGTCTCATCTGTGGAGATAATAAGGTGTTAAACGTGTTCGTTAATATCGTACATGATCATAAAACCTTAATTGAGCGAGGCTCAAACCGTGGTAAATTAATTAAAAGTCGGAAAACTGTTCGGAAAACTGTAAAGGATTAATTAAAATAGTTTTCACACATAATTTGCATATTCAATTTATTACCACGATCAAACAACTTTAATTGAGCGAGGCTGACTTAATTAACAACAACACGCAAACCGTGGTAAATTAATTAAAAGTCGGAAGACTGTAAAGGATTAATTAACATAGTTTTCACACATAATTGAGCGGGGAATTGTCCGCCCTTACAATTTCATGAGCGGGGATTTGTCCAAGTCTACACAAATAACGAACGGGGGAAATGTCCGGACCTTAAACAATGACGAACGGGGAAATGTCCGGGCGGAGATTTGTCCGGATACCCGATTATTGTATACGTGCACTTTTTGGCAATCTATGGTTATTCAGATGTTGAACTTTAGGATCATCCTAGTCATTGGCTCTGAGTGCCGGGGAGGATGTTATTGGTTCTTGATTGGGTCACACCTTGCAATAATACATAGCATTGTTTGTTTTATGTTTAGTTGTTTTATGTTTTTGTGTTATATGAGATGTGCTACCTTCTTTTGGTTGACGTTTAATTTCATTAAGTAGCTTTATTTTGTACCACGCAATGCATTTTTTGTAAATGAAAAATACTTTAAGCAAGTGTGTTCACACAAAAATGATAGGCGTAGTTGATCAAGGAACGGACCATGCAGCTACAAAGTAACAAGTAATTAGCGAAAATTCAAACTCGGGAAATGCTGCGACATTGCGCGCGCTTACGTGCAATGACAGCTGTGTAGACACTATCTTCATATGCCAAAAAATGAAGACTAAGAATGTCGATCCAAGGCGGATGTTAAGCTATTCATTGGAATTAATTATAACATCAGTTTTGACAGAAACGCAATTTTATGGTTAAATTGTGTTTTATCGTGCGGAGTGATTTTTAGTGCAGTTTCTGTTTTAACGATACACGATTACTTAGACAACTTGTGCGGTTTCGTAACTGTAATGTACGAGTTTGATAAATACGATTTTTTGATAATAATAAAGCTTTATTTGTTATTTCTTTCTGCAGAGTACATATAAAAGCGCGTTTGTGTTGATAAATTGATGCCAGTTATTGTGTTCGTTTAAATTTATTTCGTACAAAGAAACGGTTGGAATGTTACTATAAATAATCAGGGGACCTAGAAACGTTTGAAGCGGTAGTGAAAATAACTCTACCGTTACGAGCATTCCGATTTTTGCGTTTCTACCGTTCCAAGCGCTCCGGTTATAGCGTTTATACCGTTTACACCGTTTCAAGCGTTTCTAGCGCTCCGTTGCGTTTCCATTTCGATAGCATTCCGTTTCTGTTTCAACAGGAAACGAAAAACGTTCCATTTCCATTTCCACTCCGTTCCGTTTGTCAATTTCATGATTTTCAGTACTGTATTCAGTAGTGATATCTAGCATTTATTATTCGTTTGATACTCTTAACTTTTACCGCTTTAATTCGTTTCAGTATTGTTGTGTTTATTTGCTTGCTTTTAGTTGTGTTTGTGTTTTTGGATTCATAGCTTCTTTTTAACTGCATTCGTCTTTTTTGTCCATGAGCATACGTGTACTGAGGTTGTTTCGTTTCATGACTATTAATATTCTACATATTTTTAAATTTTTACTTTATTTTATATACTTAATATTCTGACAATTTATTTTTATTGTGTAAGTACCGTTTCCGAATTACATCCGCTTTTAAATAGACATGTACACAACCGTTGTACAAAAAGTATACAAAGTATTCTTTATCACAATATGGGTCATAACAGAAGGGCCACAATTTACTTCAATATCTAGATAAATAAATTTAAGTTAAGCAATGAACTTTTCAATTGGAAACCACTGTGCTCAAAAGAATGCTAACCTTAAAAAGAATATTATTACGAAATATACGTTTGCACTTTTAACACATGTAACAAATGATAGACGCAATTTTATTGCCGTATAAACGTTCCAGTCAGCCGAATAAACGAAATAAAATTGATCGTCACCTATGTTACAGACATCAAATAGTTTTAAAAGCATGTCATATTTATCAGTTTTGTGTAATTGAGCAGTCTTTTACAATACATCGAACACATGCATAAAATTGCATGGGGCACGATTTTGTATATTTCATCTGAACAATTATTATTTGCGCGGAATGGTGTAGGTACCCGGTAAAATGTATACGTTATTCGCATTGACGTCAGACATTGCCGTTTCCTAAAATACGAATACGATGCTTGCCTGCTTTATTGCCAGTGTATTAATAGGCAAAATCTAAGCGTAAATACTATTTTCAATCAGTGGCATATAGTGAAATGAAATATGTAATAAATAGTTTGCACATGGTTCAGTATTCAAAAGAAGACCATGATGCTCTAGATTCCTCAAGACTCGTATATGTTAATGCTTCCACATATACAATGATAACCGATTGGTATTTTGATTGCCATGGGTCGTACAGTTGTGCGTAACTTATATAATGATGTGTAACGGTACAGTAACACAGAGACATTTTAACCTGGTAAAGATTATTTTGATTTATACTGAAACATATTGAAACAAATGATTAACAGAGGAACAGTCCAAACTTACTTTTTCGAAGATATATTGTGAAAACGCAAATAAGGAAGTTGTGTTCTTGACCTGCACAGCCCACTTCAATGAGATACGCCTAAATTGCGATACTTTAAAATCTTCTTCATTTAACCAGACTTAGTCGGGCACTTGAAAAAAATACCAGTTGTACGGTAAAGCATACTGTATGCATAGGTAGTTTTAATCTCAAATCTCTAGTAAAATAATTGCTGTACAAATATGGCACCAATAAGAAATTATTTTATACTATTTCATTCAAAAACATTTAAGCAGATGTTAAAGCAATTTTCCAAAAATATATCTGGAATAGGAACATCAATTCGCTTTCAGTGTAACAACTGTCAGTGATTGTCTGTGGGAATGTATAACCTGTTGTATCCTTTTTGGTGTTGGCAAGTGTACAAAATATATAATTAGTTAGTCCGGTTAATATCCTTCGATGTTCATCGTTTTTATCAATACAAATTAGTCGACAAATTGACGTAGAAAAAACATAATGGTTTAATAGACAACGTATTGGTCACCTGCCTTTGGGATAAGATTTTTTATGTGCTTGTTTGTTTTGATATTTTTGTTGTTTAAATCCATCGCAGCGTCCAATTATTATCATTATAGCAACGTCCAGCTATTTGGTGGAGGAAGACCCCAGACAAATGTCTGGGTAGAACCACCGGCTAGAAGTCCTTCTAACATTAAGTATTTCGCTCGGACCGCGACTCGAACCCACGCGGTGAGAGGCTAAGCTGTCAGAAGAGTTATTACTAAGTGCGTGAAATGATATGGAAATTAAGAATGCATACGTCATTATGGGTGTTGTCGTGCAAGGTGTAAAACAAGAACACGCATAACAAGTTGCAGTGTTTTATATTAAAATATATAAAAAATTATTATCTTATTATTATCTTATATAGATAATCAAAAAAGACGTTTCATTGAGTGTACGGCATAGATTTCAAAATAGATGCATTGTTCAACTATATCCAGCCTCTCGGTGTCAAAATGAGGCAATACAAAACTCGAAAGTTAATTAATGAGATCTAGTCTTATCAGCATAAAAGGATCATATGATATCGATATCAATAAACCGGAATGACACAGCGTTTTAAATGGTTACCTGGTCTCTGAGTGACTCAAATTTTGGCGTTTATCTGCTGCGATCTGCATCTCAAAGACATGGCACGGCTTAGGACAGAATGAGTAAATCCACGCGATCCAGGTAAGGCTATTGTAAAAGTAAATCAAGTTGGAAGTATATGCATTATCAACAAGTATAAAGTACGCTCCCTTGGAATCCAATGTGTATGTGAGTTCAAACTACAAGAGATCGTATTCCACGACACCAGCTAGGAAAGAAATTGGCTGACAAAATACGGTATGATAGTATGGTAATTTGGGAATATATGTACAACAAAAGAGGTATTCTATGATGAAATTGGGAACCATACAGTGTGTCCTCTGTAACAGCGCTGACAAGCCCCGACCTCTTACTGTCTAATACAACTCGGATTAAGTGACGACGAACACGTGCATTGTGCCTTTAGGGAGTAGCTTCTCTCGACTAGTCTTGGTAAGATCTATGGTTTGTGATTTTCAAAAAAGAGAGGCTTTTTAGTCCAGCAGTGACTAAACTAAAACTCGAAAGTGAAACCATCAAAGACAAGCGTTCTATCTTTAACTCGTAAAACCCTTACAAAACTTCCTCAATTATCACTCAATGCATAGCATGATATATTTGTTTGAAAAACATAAGTCACAGATAGTGGTTGATTAGACATTGATTGTAGTGCAGGGATAAGCAGTCAGTGGATAATAATTTAAGGTGAATGTTTTTGTAGACCTATAAACCTTATATTTATAACTGTGTTATGGTTTTGATCAATTTAGTACTGAGTATATTTTCTAGTGATGATATATTTAAGTATTTATATTAACATATATATTTCATATTATATCTTGTACCATTATTTATGTTGTTGAATTTACAATAACACTTTTTCTTGTCAGCGAAAATAGAAAATATATAACATAAGAATGACCAATTTAATACGTTTTGCAAACTCTGGGTCATAAACAAGAAAACGTATTAGCCTCTCATGTCATCATTGTATGAAACATTTTCTGAAACAGCTGTTAAAGTCCTATTCAATATGGACATATCTTTATTGAAAATGCTTCATCAGTCTTCTCTACAGGGCATGCAATATTAAATTGTAAACGTAAATATGATAAATTTCCTTTTTAGAAGGAAATACGCTTACATTGTTGTGCCAATTGAAATTGCTTAATATAAACCAAAACTGAATAGAAAACAAATCGTCTCAAAATAAACGCAAACAAATAGAACCGTTATAGTTCTACTATGGTTTTAATAACAGAGTGCCATAGATGTAAACGTTTTACTAAAACGTGTGCGGTCGAATATTAGGTGTTCTTTGATCTAGACGCGAATGCAAATGAAAAGGATACATGTATCTCTATCTGATTAAATTGACTGACGAGTAAATTGGTTTACGTTATATATTACATGGACATGAGTGTCTCCAATGAAAATTACGGGTATCTGCGCAACTATATTTAAAAAGAAATTTCATTTTAAGCCACAAGCAAAGATCAAATATCATAAAATAGCATTATCGTAGATTTTGTGTTAATTCTGCCTCATAATTGAGTTTAACTTTGATGATATGATAATGCATCAACTATCTAGGCAACGAATACGTAAAATATATTTAGACATGCTATATTTTTCAATCTCTTTTAACTTTTTCCTTTTTTATAATTGCTCCTATTGGTGTTAAATTTACATGATCTTATTTTATCATCACTATGCACTACTTTATGAGGCCAAGCAAATCATAATTGCATTCAACTGTCATGTCAATATCATTGTATTTTGATTTATAATATTAATATTTACTTAACAATAGAAAGACCTTGTGAACTATCATATTGCTACCTGATTTACGGCAAAATTAACACATTTAAATTGTCTCGTTGGCGAAAAATGTTACTAAAGAGGCATTGTCGACTAAATGTGCTATGTCAACATTTAAATGCAATATTAATAAAATAGCTATCTGCTCTGAAAATAAAATTCAACTGTTTTCATTGAAAATTGGCAAGGACTATTTGACTGCTTTAACGGTTAAGCCAAAAGGACACCTAAAGAGCCTTGACCATATGGGCATATTCAGCTTAAACTTAGTTAGCTCAAACTGTAAAGACTTTCACAATCATAGAGGGCTCCTGGGAATACAGCATGGTAATAAATCCGCTTAAATGTAAAATGATTCAAATCTCGCATACTATCAACATTTAATCAAGAAAAGAAAGTCTCTTGTGGAGTTTACTGTTTAAGTATGTAACTCTGTCTGAGTAATTGTAGTCTACAAAGCAATAGTGCCAAAGTGAGAATAACTATCCACTTCGGATATCCGATCTACACCCATTTTCAAGTAATGTCACAAGCTGCAGTATGTGTGCATTTTCTACTGTACTATCAACGCCAAAGACAAATGTAAATTATAATCAAAGCGCTAAGAATCGCTGATTTGGCGGTGTAAGTTTGATCCTGTGCGCGATTACAGGTGTGCAAACAGTGGGTAAACTTATTCCGTAGTATATCAATGTGCACTAAAAATAGGCAAGTCTTCAGATGTAAACAAACACCTCTTCTATAACATAGATTATACAATGAGACAAAAGTTACATCAGAGTCACTTATATCCGATAATACAAACTAATTTAGAAAGCATTCTATACTTTCTATAAGATTTTGGGATTTGACTTAAGTTTAAATTAAATTCCCATACTTGCTATCGAATTCGGCCAAAGTAAATTTCTTTTGAAATGCACGACTACCTATTACACACTTGTGATATGAATTCAAAAATCCCGATTTCGCCATAACTCTCAGAACGCGTGTGGTAGACTGAGATGCTGAGATGATACAAATGATCTATGTCATTAGATAACTGCTTCAGAAGGCCGTGATCCATGCGCGGGATATTGCAAATATCTCACCTCAGGAGATAATGCATTGCCAGTGCATCTGAAGTCCAGCTTTCTCATAACACTGGAAGCGCAAACAAAAATTTGAAGATGACTATGATTTTTGCTTATACCAGAACATTAATATTAGCAGCAAAGCTGGTTTAATCGCCTTCACTCATACACAAATGTAGCCAAGATCGATCTTTTTCAAATACTTGCTGGAAGATGGGTCATTGCTTATCACTGACCTAATTCCAGCGTTTCCCAGTGGTACTTAACAAACTAGATTAAAGTCTAGAAGTCATAAGCTATGAACTGTCAGTTTTTTACAAAAGTTAAACAATCAAGTTACTTTACTTACGCTATTTTACATCAACCCACAGACTAAAGGACACATGCAGGCATTATCTCTTCCGACATTACAAAAAAATAGTGACTTCATGAAAATGTTATTTTGGTCCTACCATATCTGTGGAATAAAAAAAAACATGTCGTATTTTCGCACTTCATTACCATGAAGAGTTATGATCCACCGATACGCTACAATAATCACGGTTACATATTAGATCTATGTATATGTAGCATGCCCAGGTAAAAGAAATAAATTTAAATAATGTGGTATTTGTTTGACGAGACTCGTTTTTTCCGAACTGTTCTAATACATGTCTGTATTAAAACTTTCGTGTCAGATATTTAATATACCTGAGATTGCTTAAATGTTTTCAATGTTTCCAATGATTATAAAATTATATAAGTATACTACAGTTTATTATTTATACATTTTTATACATCATGATAATAACTTTAATTATGCATATATAAAACTAATTGAGTGTCTGCGTTCATCTTATGAAAAACTGGCTATACGTTGTCATAAAACAAAGGTACACAATTTTCTTCAGAAAAACAACGTAGGGTTCCTCCGGGAAATATTGATATACATCAGCAATCTAAGTTTGTTAGACGTTTTACTATGTATTTGCTTCGACTATAGTTTAATGTGTAGCAAACTTGCTAATTTCTCGGGTAGAATTAGGCTTTAATCAAACTTATGTTCCTTTATTTAAGGTAAAATTGGGTTCCCAACAATTGAAAATATGAACTATTATAATCCAATTTGACTTAAATACATTTTACACATTTCTGCGTGAATATAATATATATATAATGTATTCTTTCCAGTTTGAAATTTATTTAAACGAGATCATTGATCTTCTCTTGACTTGGTTTTGTATAAAAAATCTATTGCTGTGCTGATTGCTGCTCTGATAAAGATGATCTTTATGCTTCATGATATGACAGGTAAACTAAATATAAAGAATAAAGGAATAATCAATTGATTTTTACGCATATGTTAGTTTAAAACATTATTCTACTGATAATAGTACAGATATAATTCAGATTTTTTTTCAAACCTAATTACAACATAAAAGGCGTTTAATTGTATTTGCTTTACTAAATTTGCGATCAATTTATAACATGCACAGCTCTTACCTTAACATCTGAGTTGGTTTCCAACTAGTCATGCTAAAACCGACTTTAAAAGCACAGTAGGAGGATAGCTGATCTATACAGTTGGGTTGTTTGGCATCCAGTAGGTCGTGCATCCATACTATGAGGCACTACGCAGTAACAAGTTTAAGGTGAATTTAAAGGTGAAACAGAACTATTTTAAAAAATAATCCGAGCAAAACATACATACTGGTGTGTTTGTTGTTGTTTTGTGTTGTTGTTTTTAAACTGCTAATTGCCTCTAAGCCATTTACCTTCAAGAAACTTTCGCCGATTGACCGTTCCAAGGCGGTAACTGATGTTTTTTCTTTATGTGTGTTATGTCTCGTCTCTGTGTTTTTGTCACATTGTTATCTACATTTACCTTGTTTGCCTTTGCCTACTGGTAGATAGAATTCAAATATCTGTAGAAATGTTGACAGGACCTTTTCTTATTTACCTATTCAATAAATTATAAACTGGATAACGGTTCGACAAATTCAACGATTCTTATTTGTCATTCATATTAAGGTAGCATTCTGTTGAAAATGTATTTCAATGAATTTTATGTTTACAGGAAAATTCTACTGGTTAACGTTTCATGATGACGAACTGTGTGCTTCTTCTTTTTGCAGTTATAGGTATTTTTTATTTATTCTATTTCTGATGAAAGAACTGCTGTTTTTGTATTAAACCGTTATACAAATGACGAATATATATATATATATATATATATATATATATATATATATATATATATATATATATATATATATATATATATATATATATATATATATATATATATATATATATATATATATATATATATATATATATATATATATATATATATAATGTAACAACCTTACTAAAGATATTATTAAAATCATACTTACATTATGAAAGAGAAATATACCTTCTGTTGCAATTAAAATACGTATATAATTTTCTTCGTCACCCCAATGCTGTTTCAGCCTAAAGGAGTATGCTTTCAATATTTTAACTACTCATGTAGAAACTTTGTTTCAATAACTTTTCGATACAACACATTTTTTTTTCACAGGAGGTTGTTCAATCTGTAGCGATCATTGTCTCAAGTGTTTCACACCAACGTTCTGTATGGTATGTGAGACCGGATATACGCTGAAGGACTACCGCTGTCATGGATGTTCGCATCCATGTATGTCATACAACTCAACCAATTCCTGTGAGTCCTGTTACTCTGGATATTACCTACACCACGAATGTTGCCACCCATGCATAACTCATTGTCATGAGTGTACCTCGAGCTCCTGTAACTCATGTTCTTCCGGATATGGCATGCTCAATGGCCAGTGTGACCCATGCAGCAGCGGTTGTCTCAATTGTACCTCTGAATTGTCAGGGCGGCCTTTATCATGTACATTGTGCATGTCCGAATATTACCTAAACGGAACCTTTTGTAGCAAATGTAGCAATGGATGCCTTGAGTGTACATCATCCTATTGTAGCTCCTGTAAGTCTGGATATTATCTAAGCAATGGGAAGTGCTACAAATGTAGCAGCCCGTGTCTGGAATGTACATCATCCTTGAACTGCAGTTCGTGTATGTCCGATTATAATCTAAGCAATGGGCATTGTAATCAATGTAGCGGCCCGTGTCTGGAATGTAGCTCGTCACCGTTGTGTAGGACGTGCAGTTCAGGACAGTACCTCAATGGTAGTCAGTGTGTCAAGTGCAACATTTCATGTTTAACTTGTTCAAACATGACAGGCGATTGTACATCTTGTCAACCGAAGTTTTACTCAAGCCATGGAACATGTATACCTTGTGGAGCCAACTGTCCATCATGCAATAGTTCATCTGGAATCTGTGATGTGTGTGAAGATGGTTATTATGGAGACTATTGCAATAACACTTGCCGTGGGCGGTGTAATGGCAGCGCATGTGAACAAATGTCTGGAAAATGTATCACTTCAGGTGAGTGCTTGTGATATATTCTTAATAGAACTTTCTATGTTGAAGTTAGACTTTTGGTAAACCTAAGAATATACAGCAATTACCCAGACGGTTCACACACCTTATAAACCGAAATAAAGATTCCAGTGGTTGTGAATTTATCAGCTGAATATTTGAACCACTCGACTATAAGCATCCCCGATAACTCAATACATGTAAATGTTAATTTTATCGTTTTTATAATATGCTTAACATATTTAAGGTCCTGATCAATGTATCTAATTATTGTTTCATAACCAATCACATAGTTTGTAAATCCTGTAAATTTTAGAATCACACGGTGGTTCGATGAACCATTATGCTGGCTTTATTGACATCGCAACCATCACAGCGGGCGCCGTTGGTGGGGGGTGTGCATTAGCCGTATTTGTTGGCATAGTGGTTGCAGTTTTCTATTTATGGAGGAGGTACGATTTATTTTTCCATAAAATCTGCGCCACATTAATATAAATATGATCCATTTGAGTTTGAATGTGCCTTATTTAAATATGTAAGAAAGGTTTTCGATATATATTTTGAAACTGTATTTCAAGTATTAATATTAAATTATACACCAATTTGAGAACTCGGGAAATGGAATGTTCATGTTTAATAAAAGTTTCTACGTAGCTACATTTTTAAAAAAGTCTTAACATCACTGTTTGTTCCTTAGTCGGAAATACGCATTCAATCCAAAATATTTATATAAAACCAAGCCAAAACACAAAATTTACCTATAGGTTTTCTGATGACAAATGGTAAATATTTGTTTAAGGAAAACAAAAGAGAAAGCAAGAGCAGCTAACAACTGTTCCAGCAACTGTCAATCGAGTCATGCAAGAGAAAATGAAGGTAACTGTAAACTTTTTGTTGTTGTTGTTATTTCTGTTGTTTCTGTAGTATTTTAATATACATCGTCATTTAATAATTTTGTAAACGATGAAGTGTTATCATGTTCTTTCCGAAAACAAAAATATAACCTGGTATTATGAGTATTGCACCATATATTTAAATTTGAAAAGCCACACGACATAATTATTCACATGCCAGTCAAATGTACAACAACAATGTGATGAGGCATTTATTTGAATTAGAGAAAATCCAGCAGTTACTGATGTTTTAACTTCGTCTATTATTATTCGGGTATTTTTCTGGTAGATTTTTAAATGTTAAGTGCTACTGACACTGTATTGTTGATAGATACGGTGTTTCAAATTATCCGTTACAGTTTTAAATGGTTGGTGGGATACTACCTAAAAATAATTATTCGAACAATTATAGGAGTTGTATATATAAACAAAAAAGCGATACACAAACATGTAATAAAACAAAAAAATCTCCTTTTTGTGGGATTCGAACCTGCGATCTCGTGTACGTCTATTGCAGTCCTGTGGTCTTTTGACTGCGCCACAGAGCAATAGTACAGGCTTGTTAAATGTAGTTGTATTATACATTGCGACCAGAAAATACATTTAGATTGTTACATAATGTATATTATGATCTTTATGAATGGTTTTAACTGGCAGATATCAGTTCTTTTTGATTTAAGACAGATCCGGTAAATGGTTATTGCCTTGTGTTTAGGTCCGCTTACTTCTCATTTTGAATTAGTTTTATACCAATAACAATCTCATTACTTTCTTTAACGGTGATATACTGGCTTCAAGTATGAATATTATTTCAGAAAACAACTCACAGAAATATATTATTCTACAAGACCTTTTTAACTCTGTATTTGTAACACTTTTGCATTTTAGCAGGGCCTGTGTACTCGACTCCACATAAGGTGAAGGACACGAGCAACAAGAACAAAAGTATCGCCACCTTGCAGCCTGATGTATCGATCACCTACGAAAATGCCAGTGTAACTCCAGGACCTCCACCCAAGATCTCGGGATATCTGGATGATGAACTTATGGAGGAAATAGACGGTCCGGATTATGATTCTACCGGAGGTAGGTTTTTATTGTTTCCATGGTTTGGTTGCAATATAGGTACGAGAAATTACATAGTGTTACCTTTCTGTAAACTAGTTTTATCAAATACAGACATATTGCTCGTGTAAAAATAAAAAGGAATTTAGTAATCTTGAATTGCAATTGACCGATCGATACATCCAGTTTAACGACACTCATCAGGTGAGGCGTAGACTCCAATAAGAATAACATCATCATACATAATACTTTATTTTGTCTACAGAAGCATTCAGTTTTATAAATGATAAAGTGTATTTGAAGTTAAAAGTAAAACACATTTGCACGGATTTCAAGAAACAAACTCCGAAATACTCGTTTCTTTGACTTTTATTTATTTAATTTGGGGCATAGCTGTCGATATGTTAATAATGTTCTTAGTCCTTCTAGACATGTTAGAAGCATCGTTGTCAGATGCGTTGCGAATTCCCATCAAGTGAAATCAACAATTACCTTTGGATTTCAGGTCGAGTGGAAGGAAAGTATGAAACCTACTACAACACCAGTAGGCTGTTCAGACGTCAGGTGACAGTAGCTACACTGGTAGAGGTTGTGGCAAAGAAGTCAATCTCAGACTACGAAGAAGAATTCAAGGTAATGAAGTGTTGGTATTGTTGTACATGTGTGCAATGTTTGTTTAAAATGAACATAATCTTATAAATGAGGAAGATAATTGTGGCCATGTAATTAATTATCCGATTACTTTTCAAAACTATGAATTGCATTTGACTTGTTTTATTACTTTATTAAAGTATCGAACTTTTTCATGTTGTTTATATAAACTATTGCTTACATTCTTTTGTTTAATTTGTCCAAATTTCTTGCTTTATCTTGGAAAATTAAATGGAAACTTGTTGAGGTGTCCAATGAGTATTAGCTATACTTCTTCCAGAAACTTCCAGACGGGTTGACAAGAGACTACCAAGATGCATTGAAACCAGAGAATGCGATGAAGAATCGATACAAGAAAGTCTATCCGTGTATGTCTAGGTTCTTACTGACATGTGTGATTGTGGATAATTTTATTTACACATAACATAATTAGTTTTCAACATTTGATTTAACTACGTTATACGTGGTGAAATACATTAGATATTGATAATATGGCAAATATAAACAAACAAAATGGTATGAATTTTACCTTATTCAATAAGAAGAAAGCATTCAACAGTAATAACACAACATAGTTTTAAGTTAAATTTTTTTTTGCTTGATATACAAACCATACTTGTAAAGCATAAAAGGCAGTAGACTATGCACTTTCTATTACTTTATCAGGTAACTACGTTGTTTTCCATCTTCAGATGATGCGACACGTGTTGTTCTGATAGACGGAGGTGACGGCGATTACATAAACGCAAATTATATTTATGTAAGTATTTTACAATGTATATCTTTTTACACTATAATTCCTCAATACTTGGATATTTTTTTAAAGAATAAAATCATATGAGGTCTCCAAAGAGACATGCGTAATAACCTAAGAATTGCAATTATATACAGTAAAACCTCGCTAGAGGACCACCTAACAAAGTGGAGACCCCACTATAAGGGGAACTTTCCTTCAGAACCATATTATTCTCTTATATATTTCATTGTCCCCGAACCCCGGAAAGAGGACCATCTCGATACCCGAGACCTGGGACACTTATTTCAGGACCACTCGACATATTAAAATTTTTCTTATTCCTGCTAATAAGGACACCACCTGGTCAGAGTTGACATCATTTCACTCTGGCTGGATTTGTAATTCAAAGTAACCTGACTTGTAAACTAACATTTGTGTTTTAAGACTTTGTCTCTAGCTTGTTACAATGACTCATGAAAAGTTAAAAGTGTTATAGCATTATATAATGTTTTTACAAAAATTGAAATGATTTTTGAAACTGGCCTACTCACTAAGACTACCGCCTCCTTAAGTGAGACGAATTCAAGACAAAACACAGCTGTGGTCCTATCACCGATGTGTCAATGTAGTGTGTAATTCGTGAATTACAATAGTAACTAGTCAAAATACAATGAATAAATTAATAAATGAGTAAATGAGTAAATTAAATTATGTACACTTATGATAGCATCACAGCAATACATATATTTCATATTTCAGGGACCAACAGGAAATATTGGATATATTGCGGCTCTTGGTAAGATAAAAATACACACCTTTGTAATATTATTACAGGTAACGTTTTATCTTTTCTTCACATTAAAAGGACAATGTACCTTGACCCTATATTTGTACAACCATCATCGTCAGAAAAGTAACTTACTGTGCAATAAAATAAATAAATTCTAATTAATGTGTAAGTGTTCCAGACATGCACATCTTTGTAGAATATGTAGTTTTAATGCTAGCATTCATTATAATATTATTTGGTCCAGACTCTAATGGAAGCATCTAATGAGCTTCGCTTTATGTAATTTATAAGGTGTTCACTCAATTTACGGATTGAAGTGTATCATCATTGTTGTTCTCAAGGAATGCAATTTTGGTAATTGTTTCTCTTGTAAAAAATCAATTTGTTCAAAGAACCCTGAACATGAGAAAGAAAAGGGTTTTACATATGAGTACCTACACATAGTTATAACTATGTTATAAACTAGAGTTCAGAAGTTTAAAAACAAAATGCATTTTAACTTGATGTTGTGTGAAGTAAATTGTACAGGAAAAACTTAGGGGTACAGTAAAATAAATGATTGTTTGCTAGTAGAAACCTCGATATGATTTACTGGTACTTTAGTGCTTTTTAAACAAGTATGAATATGAAGAACAGAAACAACAGACGTGTCAAGATTCAATAATTAATACCTGTTCATTCTAGGTCCAACCGTTGACAACTCAGAGGGTTTTTCTTTGTTTTGGAGAATGGTCTGGCAGGAGAACGTGGATAAGATAATAGTTTTGACAAGACTCAAAGAGGGAGAGGTGAATATAAATATATATTAGTTGCATGTGTGAAATGTCATTTCTGCCATCAGTTACCATTACTAGTTACTGTTCTGAAAACATTGCATGTTTTATTCTAGTAGATAATTGCCATATTTGAGAACATGTAATCATTTCGGTCTTATATTAAACACGCATTGCACGGAAGTCATGGAATTGTATTTAGATAAACTAGTTTCAGATCTGCATAATCCAAAAAATCTCTGACCACTTAACTCTATATAACCAGTTAGAATGCGTCTCAACACAGTGTTCATGGTATATGCTAAAACCAAAACTTATGTCGAACTCACAGCAGCGGTAACAATGTTCTTTGTTGTTGACTGTAATGGCAAAATATTAAAACAGTGTTATTGTTTCAGAAAATGAAGTTTGAGCGTTATTGGCCGCTAGAAGGCAGAACGAAGACTTACGGTCCGGTAATGGTACAGACCGTCACCGAGGAGAATTTTTCTGAGTATACCATCAGACGGTTATTAGTGTCCCAGGTGATTTAAACGGTTTTATTTTATATTAAATGAAAATGCAAATTGATAGTATTGTAAACGTGTTTCGTTAATTACTTTTGTTGTAGCATTCTGCAAAGTGGACACATCTGACAACTGTTTGTGTCTGTGCAATTAGATACCGGCGTGCCCGACCTTTTAACAATCTATTAGCGTGGTTTCAACTTGATCGCAAGTTTGCATTTTTGATAACCGAAACTTAATCAAAATTTAAAAATATATATAATATATATGAATATATCTAAATAATAATTATACATTTTTTCTGTATTCAAGAACTCTGAACAAAGGACAGTTTTCCAGGCGCATTATATTGCTTGGCCTGATCGAAGCGTCCCTGATAATCTGGTCAGCCTTTTAGAATTCCGACACAAAGTCGAGGCTCTACCGGTTAAGCGAAGTGGGCCCCTGATAGTTCACTGCAGGTAAGATTCGGGCAAAACATGTACTTACACGTGTAAAGTCAAAGCCTTCCCGTACGATTACAGTGGGCCTGTATTTGTCCAGCTTTAAAATAACGCCCTTCTCTTTTTTGATGTATAACGAAGAGAACTTAACTGACCTTTAAAACACTGTACGACATTTAATAATAACAAATAGTTCACTTAATGGGATTTTAAACATACCCTATTCAAAATTTTGTTTTATCACTTTCTCATCGTGTAGTCTAACTGATATTATAACAAGAACATATCGAATATGCGAATCTATCAAAGAATCTTCCGGGCCTATTTATACTTGTTGCCGTACATAGTTTTAATGGAGTATCATTATCACCAATTCACGACAGTGCTGGTATTGGGCGGACGGGGACTTACATCGCATTGGATCTGTTAATACGTGAAGGTCAATCCAGTGGCCCACCAGGTGCCGCAGAGGAACCCAGTGTTGATGTATACGGCTGTGTGAGCGCCCTCCGGGGACAGCGGGGATATATGGTCCAGAATGTTGTATGTTTATTTACCATTACACTTGTCAGAATCTCAAAACGTTATGTCAGTTTTCTAATTCATAGGTAAAACAAGTTCTGAGTTGCGTTTACTGCGTAACACTTCGAAAAATTGTTATGATATGCATATTGTTGTTAAAAAATATTTGTTTATCGTACTTTTAGCTTCGTCATTTGGTTCCTATTTTAAAGGTATATGACCTGGGTACAGTGAGCATCCGTTATATTGGAATAATTGTAGTGTTTCTTTAAGTGTTTACGTATGTTCTGTCTGACTAAAATATATTAAAGGTATTATATACGTGTATTTGCATGATATTTGTTTAACAAGTATAATTTATTTTATAAATTTTTCTTTTATATGACGCAACAATCCTTTTAATATCAGTTATTATGAAGCAAATGCATAAAAACATTTTCGATTATTTCATACTTCGAGAGACGGGCTGTTCACAATAATTTTTTATAAAATTTATTTTGACCTTTTAACTTGTAAGGAGGATAACTATATTTAACTTACATGTTTGGCTTATCATAAACTTTCGCTTGACTTCCGAAACAACATCTGTAATTTCATGCATCCAACTTGATATGATTGTGAATATAAATAGGATTAGTAAATCTTATGATCATGTTCATCTTAAGAAAAAGCCAATGCATTGTATCATAGGAACAATACCGCTACTTGCACCACACCCTTGTCCATGCACTGAACGTTGATACAGGCCCGCTACCAATTGAACAGATATATACATGTCTCAAGAATGAGAGCAAGGCACTGCTTGTCCACCAGTTCCAGGTATAATTCATTTTTTTATTCATAATATAATAGATAGAATACTTTGTAGTTTTAATATATTATAATATAGCTTTATCTCCCCTTTTAATAATTAGAAGAACTTAATTAATGCTTGACAATTGTAAAAATGACAATTTGATATCATATTAATGTGGATTCTTACGAGCGTGCATGTTTGTAATGTCAAGATGTCAAAAGAAAAGTTTAACATATGTAATTTTATTCCTGTCCATTAAATGAAGATGCTGCAGCGGATTGAGAGTCTTCAAGAAGGCAACGCAGGTGTTGCAGACAAAAAGAAAGTTCACAAGAACAGTCCTGGTACTAATATTCGAGGTACAGTATGAAATCGTTATACCTGGTATATTGCTTTTTACTAAGGTAAATAGAAGGAAAACAACTAGTTCCTTATTGCAATGGGTTCGGTTTAAATACAAAACACTTGCGGGTCGCCTATATTTCAATTTATACTATTTCTTGTGATGCAGTTTCCTTTTGTTTATATTTTTAGGTCGACATAAGGATGTATAGAAAAACAATAAAACGCATTATTTTTATGATAGCGTGAACACTGATATGGTGCTTTTCTGTGTTATTTGCAGGTGACAAGCATGAGCCCCCACTGACGTATCTAGGAGAGCATAAAAACTCTGATAAAATCAATGCGATCTATCTGGATGTAAGTAAAATGTTTCAACTTCATCTCATAGAAATAATGAAATGTACGTTTTCATTTTATTATGGCCTTACACCAAGACTTGTCTTTGTAATTAGGTCACTTTATAACTACATTTTAAATAGCATTTTGCTAATAATAATAGTATGACATGTTATAATTGCATGTGAGGATATTCGTTCTTTGTTTTCTTAATGTATTTAGCATAATTGTTTGTGCTTTAATTTAATATTTTGATTAGATGGTATTTAATTACTTTCCTTAAGGGTCATGTTGCCAAACGGAAGTTTCTGATTGCGCAGACGCCTCTTGCGACAAACATATATGACTTCCTTAGACTCGTCTACCAGGAACACGTGTATTGTATTGTCTCCATGGACACGGATCAACTCACAGACAAGGTGCGTTACAAGGAACCGATGTTTGCTTTATTAAAAAATAATGTAGTAGCACATTTGGGCAAATTCTTAATTTACTTCAGCTATTATTTTATGTTAAAGAAGCCTAAAATTATAGACGAAAACCTAAGCATTTGATTAAAATAGACTACATTCTTTCAGTGTAACTGTCTGCCCTCACTTTCGACCAACATAAAAAAGTCTGACGCAAGGTCTGCCCGAATGTATTTCAGAGTCATTCGCATTGGTAGAATTTCTTGGTAACACCACAAATGTTATTATTTTATAAAAAACCCATACAAGATTCATTAATGTTTATACAACATTTATAAACAATTAACGTTGAATTCTCTTCTTTTGGTAGAATTATAAGCCCAAATGAAGCGGGCGTCTGCTGTCATACATAGTTATTATGTTTGTGACTTTGTTCTCAAAAGCTCATTTTACTAGCAAATTAATCAATAAATACGTTCCTTACTTCTCATATATTTTGATAGTATTTAGTATATAACTTTGTCTCACAACAAAGCTAATTGAGATATATTTTAGCCATTCAATCCCCCTTTAAAACAATGCAATCGCAACAGAAACAATTTAAAACTAGCTTTTTCTGGCACAGACGTTTTGCCTCAAAGATAGCGACTGAGTCCTCCACTAGTCAAACCTTTATCCAATAAATAACGGTTCCCTATTTTTAAATTATTGTTTGAATACGTAAGATCAATTATATTATTATTTGATAAAATGGGCACCTTAAGTCCGTCTCGTTTATGAATATCAAACTCTTGACACATTTTCAAGGACGTCGGTATATACGTGCCAGCGGCTAAGGAGGAACTTATACTTGGGACATTCACTGTAAAATGTACTAAATGTGAGATACAACCAAACATTGTCCTGCGAAAACTGGAAATACATAACAGATGTGGGGTAAGCCATCTATAACATATTCATCTATGATTTTAGTGATTTTTTTAAGATGAGCAGATTTTTTTTTGGTATATACTTCCTTATCAGACAGCACATTATAATGAAGAATGAACAGCATTTAGTAATATCCAGTGAAAGCCTTACAGGATACCCTCGTATAATTCACAATGTTATAGTAACATTTTATTGGATCGTTCAGCAACAAATATAACAGAGCAAAGTTCAAAACATATAACGTTTCGTCGGAGTATGTAAATATATACATCTTTTAGACAATTGTTAGGCATTCGTATCTTTTTTTATAAAGAAGACACATTTTCGACCACAGGAGGGCTTCTCGGATACCACAGTGCACCATTTCCAATACACGGGCTGGCCGCCTGGTGTCCAGGTCCCTGTCAGCGCCGAGTCCCTGGTACAGACCATCATGGAGGTAGAGAAAACAGCCGGCCAGTTTCATGAACCAGGTCCCATTCTCGGCCACTGTCTGTATGTTGCCTCCTGCAATTTAACTCATATTGCATTATATCGTGATAATTTGTTTCATACCGATAATTAAAATGATGAAGGTAATGATAGTATTGATGATGGTGATGATGATGATGATGATGATGATGATTATTATGCAAATGATAATGATGATGAAGTTGGTAATGTTGTTTATAGTAGTTTAAATAACATACATATATTTTCTGAGGCGTATAAGGCCATATATCTATGAATATTTTTCTACCAACAGGACGGGTGCTGAGCGCAGCGGACTGTTCTGTACAGTGGGCATCCTCTTGGAGAAGGCTGTGAAGGACCAGTCCCTCAGTGTTATAAACACCGTGGCCCGCGTAAAGAATAGACACCCTTTGGCAATACCTTTTGTGGTAAGAATTTTGTTTTCTTAATAAGGTGTGTCAGCATGTTTGTATACTTTGCTCAAAGCGTCGATGATATTCAAAAAGAAATTCAGATGAAGACAACTGTGGAAAAATGTGTTTTATTGACTTGTGAGAAGAGTTCCTAAATTATATATACGAGAATTATATCTTTTACTTTTTAGATTTTAGCTGGTGTTTCTACTTCTAAATACACTTAAAACTGTAAAATGGGAAACTGGAAATTATTTCTTACCAATATCACTTCTTATAAATTTCTCTCTGTTTAAATTTGTATTTTTACAAATTGTCAAAACATGTCCATATAATAACGCTCCTTCACATCTTTACTAATGTATGGTCTAAATATTTTTACAAACATAAACATTCACCAGCAATAAATGCCATTCATCCAAAAAACTGTTTTATACAATTAAAACACTTATATAGATGAGCTAATATAACTTATGAACTCATGAGCTTTTGTCATCTGATTTATTGGTTTGAAATTTATGTAAATTGTGAAATACGACTATTTCCAGGACCAGTACATCTTCTGCCATAAGTGTATTGCTGTCAGTAATCACATTGCCGAGAACAGCAACGTCGCCGGAATCACTTACAAAAACTGATACAGATTTTCATAGTTTTATTACAAGATGTTAATCTAACAATGTAATTGCTGTTATACCTTAAAGCGCTACTGTGCTTAATTAAATTGCTCACCGAGCACTAGCTTACGCAATGACATTTTTGTCCCATTTTGTTTTTTATCGCGTCACTACAATTATGAACGTATTGGCAACGAAAGGCATGCTATTGGAGGCTGAAAACAAACATCAAACAAATGTCTGGTTTGTACACCCAGCGCACTGCAGGTCAGCTGGAAAACCTCCCCACATCAGAGTTCTCGCCCTAAACACAACTCGAACTCATCAGACGGGAACCTTCTACATAGTGTTGATCTTTTGTTTCACTGTTAAAATTGCGTCTTTAAATCTCTCTTATCAAGCATAGCCCAAATGAAACAAGGTGAGCAGTTTTCTCTGTTTTATATATACACCTTTCTTCTTACATGTATATAAGCACTACAAGACTGGAATCGTCTTAATGTCTGTTGCTGTTGAAATTGTGTCTTTAAATCTCTCTAGTCAAGCATATCACAAATGAGATAAGTTGAGCAGTGTTCATTAGCTATTTATAAATTTATTTAATTTATTAGTTCACTAGTATTTCTTTGTATACTTTTGTAGAAATCTGCTTCTATGTGCTTTGTATACAATTCTTGAGTTAATCATTATGCATTTAATATGTCGTTATAGGTCATTCTTACTTGTACGTTTTTTATAATCAATTTTGTTTGTAGTTTTGAATAAGTTTTATTGCCTTATTAACGATTAAATTTGAAAAGAAATTATGTTATTGTTGCAACTGTAACATTTTTTAAATAACGATACTACTTGTGCATCATATGACTTCATTACTTAGCTCTTATACGTATGTTAATTGTATATTTTGAATTGAGAAGAGTCTTTAATTGTAAGGAAGTGTCAAGTTGCCGAGGCTTTTATCGTGTGTACATATTGTACATAGTGTATAGAATTTATTGCATTTATTTTATATTGTTTGCATTGTTTGAAAACATAATTTCGGTTCATGTCATTATGTATATTCGATGCAGCTCCTTAACGTCATTTGTGTTAGATGAAATGTTTTTTTTGCACTGTTTGTCTTTGACAGAAAACATTATTGAAAGTGCAAGGTGAGAGCTAGGTTTGTCTGTTCAAACGCACTTGTCCGAGTAAATGTTGGGTGTTCACCCTATGTGTAATTTCTCATCTTAATGAGTCTGTGGAGTTGTCCATTTTGTATTGTATCTATAAAAGTCATGTATGATATCTCTTTCCAAACTGTTCTAAAATTGAGATTAATTATTTAAAAAACAACACATCTTTTCAATATTTTTATCATAAAGGAAATGTTTATGATAAATACTGATGTCATGTTCTTTTTATCAAGATTGTTGCTAGTGATAAATAATGTACATAGAGTATTAGTTTGTTTTGTTAATACCAGTGCAGATTAAAAATAAATAATGCCACGTTGTGTATATATCGCGTTGTCTTTTAAATATATTTTAAATGATCTGTATGCTTTAAAGCTTGTCAGCCACGTGCATTATGTAAATATTTTCTTAATACTTATATGCATACATATTTAATGTATTTTCCCTCATTTCTGAAACTTTAGATAGAAGTTCACATTTTTCTCATTTGGAAAATGACCCACAAACGGTTATTAAATTTACTTTAAACCTGGTGTATATTTTTAATTATGTTTTACACAGTTTGTTTTATTCCAATCTTAGTAACTACATAACAAATGATCGAAAAAGTAAGGAATAGATAAATGTAGAATATAACTTCTCTGTAAGTAAAGTTAAGTATGCAAAAACATTTGCAGGCATACAAGCGAGATAACTAGTACATTTCTGTTTTATCAATTTATGCATTACATATTTATTACTTTATAAATAAACAAAGACATTTAAAAAGAATTTAAGAACATCAACAACTTCGTCATAAACATGACCGGTTAATATGCACTGTTTAAATGTTAAGCGAACATACAATGTAGTTCATAGAGTTTAGTTAGTTTATTACCTGATATCTTACTTTGTCAGATACTTGATTCAAACAAACAACATATTTTCTTATAAACTCAACCGTTTGATATTTATTATAGAATTTCATATGTTGTCGAGATAAGAATAAATGTTGAAAGAAATATAAATAACCAAGTGCTCACGTGGAAACATCATATCAAATATCATTCAGTGATGTTCAGAAGAATTTACCTCATACTTGCAAATTTTAAACATGATGCAAACCAACACACAGGTGTTCATCAAGCTTTAAAGTGTACGGGATTATGAGATTTTCTTAAAATTTGACGATTTATATAACATTGTAACATAACTGTGTTAGCGTAAAGCACTGTCAATGATTTTCTTATTATTTAAATTTTATTTTGTTTGTCTTGTAACATACATTTGTTCTTTATTATATATTATGCTTAGTACTTATGTTACAGTATGATTTGTGTAATCGTGCATGAGGGATGGGGTTAAGGAGTCAACGGTTTTTCTGGAATACCAGATTGAGTCCTATGTTCGACAGTTATAGTTAAATGAAAAAAATACGTGACCCCTTGTGACGTCATGACAAAAAGTATCATGTTTTAAGTTTACATTCTACCTCAAACTGCTGCGCCTTTTCAAATCCATTTATTTTACTTGGTGAAAATGGGAATGACGTTTGGTATGAAACTTATTTATCTTAAAAGTAGCCCTTTAGAATGACAGTGACAGGTTAATTATAGTCGTGACTGCGGTGTTTTCTGCTTCTGTGTTTCCTGCTGCTGTGATTCAGTTGCTATGGTTGTTGCTGCTCAGTATGTTTGATGCTGTTATGGTTGCTGCTGCTGCATTTGCTTCAGATGCGGTTGCTACTGTTTATCTGCATGGAAAAACATCAAAGTGGCATAATTGTAGGCATTGGTAGATGGTTTAAAAACCCGTTTGCCATCAGTTTGAACATAATCTTAGTTATTGTTTATGTGACTATGTTAATGCTTGACACCGTTGCCTTGTCATTGTACCCTTTTAATTAATATTATAAGATAGTGAAGTGGTACTTAAACACTGCGTCAGAAGACTTTGACTTGCTTATGTTAAAACAGGTTTATATCACAAAACACACAGTAATAAATGTTTCTCTTATACTGTTTTACGTGGTGTAGCTTACTTTGTTTCTAAGCAGAGAAATTACACAGCATTACTTATGAAGGTGTTAATAATTTATAATAAATATATATGCTACAAGAAGTATTTTACAAGATAAAATACATGCAGAGAATATACACAGGTATATTTTTCTTTTGACATATTAGTGGAAGATCAGTCTATACAAGGACTGAGTCAGAGATATGGGTTTTTTTACTAACCATTGTAATTAAAAATCTTCTTATAAGAAGATTATAAGAGTAGTGTGTACATTTTGTTAAAAAATAATGCTGAATCGGTTGAATGTAAAAGAAATTTACAATTTACCAGACCTTTATTACAAAGAAACTAACTGTAGACATGTTACGGGGAACTGTGCAGTTTGAAATTGAAAATATTCACTTTATGAATATCTCAATATTGATATAGTCTTCTTGATATTTTACAAGACATGTCTATTGTTCAAAGTGTTAAATATTGATCATTATTTCTTCTGAGAGAGAAGGGTATTCCGATCGTAGTAATTTAATGTCAGAAACATATCTGATACGTGGCCGCCTTCACATACTATATATGTTAGAAACAAGTCCTACCTATTAATATAAAGTGTCTATAAAATTCTAATATTTTAAGAAATAGTTTACAAAAATAATCATATTTAGAAAGGAAACATGTATTTAACTGGATTAAACAGATACACATATTAGAACAATAAATTTATATAATAATGTTTTGTAAAAATGTAGATCAATGTTAATTATGTGTTGTGATTACATCTGTTTTATGTGAACATAAAATGCATTCAATATAACAATGTGTATTTACACCACACAACGCAGAAAAGTAAAAGTAACTGTATTTAAATATTTTCGTAAAACTGTATGATTGCTTTCTTTTGACTGTAGTTTTGCTATTTTTTATTTTCTCTGACGACAGTATGATGGTAATAAAATGGTCGCCATAAAGGTATAACTACTGTTGAGTCTCATTTATTATTAAAGCCATAGTTCTGACCCTATTTCGTCGCTATGTAACAGTTATACATAAAGCAGCAACAAGTAATAAACACGCAACTCAGTTTAGTTTGGTAAAACGGTTGCCTTCGCTTTGGGTATTTTAAATCTTGATGTCATATAATAAAAGCAGCAACATAAAACATGAACGAATATAAATAAGAATATATCAGACAAAGTCCTATTCCTATGAGCATTGCAACATATACAAAAATTGAAAAGACACAGGACCAAGGTATCCACATGCACACCAAATGTAAATGTGAAAACAAATCTGTGATGAGTCAGTTATCAAAAAGAGCAAACCCGACAAAGCTTTTTCTTATAAAAGTCTTGTTGTTATATATGTTACTGTCTTTTTTATAGTAAATTGCATTAATTTGAGAGGAAGGCAAAAATCAAGCCTATAAAACAATCCCAAACCACGAAGCAAAGTTAAGTATCGTGTTATAAGTCATGCACTTTAGAATACTATAATTGGCCGAGTATTTATGCGCAAAGGACATATTCAATTATAACAGCAATCAATATCCCGAATTAATACCTATTGTGCAATTTCACGAAAAAGATAAATAGATTGTTCAAGTAACCTATTTAGGATACTACTAAAGAAATGAAGAGACATCATTCCAACAGTGATTTTCCAATGTATGGCTTTAAGTCAATGTTTTTATGTAGTATCTACGACGTATCCGGTTATCGTGTAATTTAAAAACAACAACACATTAACAACAAGAAAAGTATCGACGCAAAGCATCAAAGGGCGTAAAAATGAATTTTAAAAGACAATAAGTTATCTGGCACACGAAAGCGTCAAACATCCGATGAGCACTGACCTAAAGTGAAATGAAAATATGATCGAATAATTGGCCTTCACATGGACATATCTTATGCGATTTGTATTGCATCCTGGAAATCGAAGGATGATACTATCAATGTGAAGATCTACATGGTATTTAACTTAAACGTATGTATTCATATTCTTAGTGGTTATACAACTTACAAAGTTGATTAAAGTGAAAATGAACTAAATTGCATTGTAATTGTTTTCTTCTTTTGCAGTCTACAAAAGAGCCAAAATTCTAATACTGAAAGCTTTCATGTTTAGACAAATAGGCATGAGGCTGTCAGCATTTTAATTCCAGACTGCATCTAAACTTTGACTTTGTAAGTTTTTTTTTAAAAGAAATAAAGAAATAAAACAAATATTCTGAAAAAATCTAGTCTTCTGGAAATTACATTGTGATTCACATATTATTATTATTCATAATTTATTCTATAGTAGTAAACAGTAAGTAGTAAAGCATCAAATGTATCATCCGGTGCAAACAAATTATTAGTCATGAGTTTAATGCATTGTTTGCAATTTACGAAAGTATTTTCATTAATTATTTACTATAAGTTAAAATATGTTGACGACATTCGCATAGCTTTAAATGATAAAGAATGACTTTCAGTAACGTTTTAATTTCCTCGTAGTTTCCGGTAAGGAGCGAGGATAGGTTTGTACATTGTTCATATTTTTCGTAAGTTAAGGATCCGTTGGCTGACATTAAGACATCGATCATCAAAATAATTTTTAGTAAATTACCGAAGAAAACAGCCAACGTTTATTTTCTTAATAAAATTTACGATTGAGTTCAGTACCGCGACAATGTTCAAAGCAAAAAGTTAGAAGTGCGGATCCCATTATCCCGAAGTCAAAGTTATAATGATATCTGCAATTCACACTCTGTACTCGTAGCGATAACCGAAGTGCTCGATAAAATTAAATGCAAATGAATACAGGGCACACGTGGCTTTTTATTATTTTGTCTGGTATATTAAGGCATGCCGGAACTTACTCGGATCTCACTGATATCCCGTTCTGAGAAAATCAGTTAGACCCAAACACAGCAGCTCGTATTTGTTTAATGCTGTAATAACCCTATTGTTTTGACACACACAGCTAACACATTAAGCCTACATGTATTATGTAACCGGCGGATAGTTAAAGCATTTCAATATTGCAAAATAACATGCAAATACATATAAATAAGTGCGAATGTTTATAGAGGTACATACAATTACTACCTTGTATGGTCATATTATAGAATTAAAGCCCACAGAAGCAATTTAACGATACGATCTCCCCTGGTGTTTCAAATGTTCAATCTAATATTTTACGTAGCTTTCATATTAACACTTTTACAACTCCCCATGGAAACAACGTAAACATTTTTTGTTTGAAAGGTCTCTATACATTTATTATTCATTCATGTTTGTCTTGGTAAAAGTCATAGTTCTGAGAGTGTTGTTTCAAAATGATGAGCTTTCTTTTCAATGTTCTTTTATAGAAAACCAAGGTTTAAGCTCTGTAAACCGATTTAAGTACCACCACCGTTTTTTGTCGACTGACCTATCCAAGGCGATAACTATTGGTAACATTCTCTGTGTTGTTATGTTATGTTGTTGTGTTGTCATGTCTCGTCACAATATTGTGGTCACTTTTGCATTAAACTGGCGTTTACCTTTATCTAAAAAATATTTAAATTAAATATACGATTTCATACGTATCGGACCTTGCCATGTTTTTGTACCGATTACAACTAGAATGTCTTGCTAATGCGTGTGTGTTGCTGAAATCTGTACATTAAATAAATGAAATATATTTCCATAAATATTTTGTAAAGTTCATAAAAGAGTTATACAGCTATGCATTAGATATAACTTAAATGGGACAAGACTCTACTCTTTCTTAGCGTATGTCATATAAGTTGGGAAACGAGACATAATTTAAGGTCAAATAATTTTGCATACAAATACAATGTAGTTTTCAATGAATTAAGGCTGACGGATATTCTAGCAAGAGGTTATTTGACAAGGGGTTTCCAATACCTAATTAAAACTTAAAATACAGAAGTCGTAAATAAGACGTTGACGATACAGACATTTATTAAGAGTATTTAAATTTTCATTAAAAAAACTATAAACACTATCATCTAATGGGCTTTTAAGTGACACGTTTTATATTTAATTTATTTATAGGGCTGGCAAATATGTAATCCAGCAAGAGCTGATTGGACAAGAAGTCCTCAAAACATATTTTGTAAAATACCAATCGTCTTCAAGTTAGAGTTGAATATAAGTTGCTCTCTCCATCCCTTCTTGAAAGGCTTTCGTATGTTGCTGGTGCGACTGCAAGTTCTGAAAAAGGCCATGGTTATAGAAAAATAACTACGGTTCAATTTGATTTTGATTCTATAGCAAAAATAGCACACGAAACAATGACATACACAAAATTATGTAAACCAGCCAATAAGAATGTGTTTTCGTTAGTTTTTTGTTGTTCAAATTTTATCATAATGACATATTATAAAAAGTCGAAAAATTGATATTAATGATGCAGGCATTTTACTTCGTGTATTTTAATTTTCTTAATAAAATAAATTGACTGTCATTGTACAGACGTTAGAATGACACATTGTATTCTTAATTAAATACCGTTCAAGTTGTCCAGATTGGCTAGACTGGAAGTATTTACATAGAAGACAGATGGAGCGCAGACCTCTGCAGTTTCCATTACATGATCTTTCTGCTGAGTAGCTGCTTCCCTGCATCAGAGACAAATGATTCACACATTTAAACAATACACTTGCTGTGATTCCAAGTCTCTTTAAAATAACTGATGCAATTGAAATAGCAATCCACGTCTATGTTACTTAATCTATTCAATCTTTATCAGTCAACTTAGTTATAAATATTCTTAGTAAATATTCCTAATGTAGCTGTCTGATTATACTCATATCATTAGATTTTATTAAAAGATGACCACTGATAACTTGTAACAATATACGAGAACTGGTTAATTATCCCAATTTATAAAGTGTTAGTTAACATATAAAAACTGACAACTTGTAACACAATAGGAGTAACAACACGAGATTACCTTTGTTGATTGTGTCGTTTAAAAGCTTGTGTTGAAACAATCCCAAGTACAATGCCTATCAACAACGCCCCCACTGCTACTCCTGCTATAATCCTAATGGAGGCTATCTCAGTTGTCCCTTTGCAGTCTACATTGACATCTTCAGGTGAAGATAAAGGTATTGTACAATTATAAAAAAGAATGATTTTGACTTAACGAAAACCTGCTTAAATAACACATCTTATTTTAGCATAAGAATGAAAGATATTTCAGTCAATTGTATTGTCATAAGTTGCCCTTACCCTCCTCAAATAGTGTACACGATTAAATAAATTTGAAACAAAGAATTAAATTGCATAAAATATTGACCAAGTCACTGTTAATCGTCCAAAGAATCACATCGGGGCTTTACGACCTCACAACTCGCCCTTTCTTGTTAATTTTCAAAGGTACTATTCATGCGTTGTAGAAAAATTGTATTTAAAAAATGTTGTGTTCAACACAGCATTGATGCCAAACAACACATTTAAATTATTTATAAATCCTTACCTGCCATTCAAGGCGTATTCACGTGTCAAATATAGATTAATCGTATTTCGGCGATAGTAATTAAAGTTGTGCGCCATAGATCTTATTGAGAGAACATTATAAATGGATTTTTGGAAACTAATTCGAGTCAGATGTATTTGTTCTTCATTTTTTTTATTAATAAACCATATCATAAGGTGATCATTTTCACCATTTGCTTGTCATTGCTTATCAGTGATATAGTGTATCAGTCAAGCCCTTTTAATCAATTATTTACCACGTACAATGCCCAGATATCCATAGATTTACCACAAATCTAAGTGTGTGGAATTTAAAGTAAACTGAATAATATATCCCGAGTACTCACCTGAAGTGATGCATTGGGATTGTACGCACGAAGAACACTTGTCGTCGCAAGGAACACACCGGACAGAGCCGTCTTCGAGGGTCTTTAAGTAATAGTCATCAGTACAATTGTTACAAGTTATATTATTTTTACAGATCTTGCAGTGTTTAGGACACATGGCACATGTGTTTCCTTTTTTATAGTAGCCAACTTTGCAGCCGTCAATACATTTGCCAGATATTTGTTCACATGCGCTGCCATTACACTGCCCAAGACAAGTGTTATTACAATAGTCTCCATAGTAACCGTACTCACACACATCACAGATTCCAGATGAACTATTGCATGATGGACAGTTGGTTACACAATGAATACAGCTTTTATTGTTTAAGTAAAACGGCGGATGACAAGATGTACAATCTCCTGTCGTATTAAGACAAGTTAAGCATGAAATATTGCACTTGACACAATGTCCATTGCTTAGATTATATTCGGACACACACGAACTGCAGTACGATGATGATGTACATTCCAGACACGGGCTGCTACATTTGTAGCAATTCCCATTGCTTAGGTAATATCCATATTTACAGGAGCTACAATAGGATGATGAACACTCAAGGCATCCATTGCTACATTTGTTACAAATGCTACCGTTCAGGTAATATTCGGATTTGCACACTGTACATGATAAAAACCCTGACAATTCAAAGCTACACTTGAGACAACCGCTGCTGCATGGGTAACACTCGCCATTGTCAGTACCATATCCGGGAATGCATGAGACACAGGAAATCGACGTACACTCATGACAATGACTAATGCATGGGTGGCAACATTCGTGATGCAGGTAATATCCAGAGTAACAGGACTCACAGGAATTGGTTGAGTTGTATGACATACATGGATGCGAACATCCATGACAGCGGTAGTCCTTCAGCGTATATCCCGTCTCACATATCATACAGAAAGTTGGTGTGAAACACTTGAGACAATGATCGCTACAGGTTGAACAACACCCTGTGAAAAATAATTGTGCTGTATCAAAACATTATTGAAACAAAGTTTCTACATGAATGGTTAAATATTGAAAGCATACTCCTTTTGGCTGAAACGGCATAATATACATAATAAAAGCCATAACAATTCAGAGCTAAAATTGAGACAACCGCTGCTGCATGGGTAACACTGGCCATTGATCATGCCATATCCGGATATGCATGAGGTACAAGAATTTCACGCACACTCACGACAAGGGCTTTTGCATGGGTAGCAACATTCGTAGACCAGGTAATATCCAGAGTAACAGGACTCACAGAAATTGGTTGAGTTGTATGACATACATGGATGCGAACATCCTTGACAGCGGCAGTCCTTCAGCTTATATCCGGTCTCACATAATGTTTAGTTAGTTTGGTGTGAAACACTTGAGACAATGATTGCTACAGGCTGAACAACCACCTGTGAAAATCCACTGTGCTGTATCAAATCTTTTTAACAAAGTTTCTACATGAATAGTTAAAACAATGATGGGTAAATTTAGCAATATATACATGAAATAGTCTTTTTACTTGCAGCAACACTATGTTTCTGACTTTTTTCTTATTTTAACATGGCTGTGATCAGTTTACAAAATGTGTATGATTGTTGATGACACATATCCGAGTCCGATTAAAATATACTTATGATATATCATCATCATTGTAATACGGTCCATAGGTATAAGACAAGCAGTAGTAATTATATCAAAAGGGAATAAATATAAGTACCTATAACTGTGATAAGAAGAAACACATAGTTCAACATCATGGCACTTTTGCCAGGGAATTATTCTGCAAAGAAAATCATTACAATACATTTAAAACAAAACTGTAGTTTGACACAGAGAATGTTATTAGCTTTTATCTAAATTAAAATATATTATTTTTTTTTTATGTACTTGCATCACAGAAGTTTCGACATTCAAAAAGTAATGCGTGTTTTGTTCGAATTATTTCAGAAATAGTTCTGCTTTAAACTTTAAACGATGCGGATATAAACTCGACACATCCATTGCTACACTGGTTACAAAAGCTACAGTTTAAATAATATCCTGGTATAAACAATGTACAAAATAAGGTACATGTAAGCCGCTCATTAGGATATGTTTGTGCATACACAAGGTACAAAAAGTTGATGTATAATACTTGACACAATGATTATAACATTGGTTACACTGTTCACTGTCGGCATAATTTTATTTGTAACAACTATCGCTAGAATTGCACTGTCTGCATTTCGGAGGATAGTTGAACTACTTCCAGAATTGTCTTGTGTTAAAGAGTTATTAAATCATGTTTTATGAATGATTAAACTATTTCTTGCATAGTCCTACTCAACCCGAAATATGATTATTTATCCAAAGCCTGCATCGTTTCACATGCAGCAAGATATGGTGATTGTTGATTTTACTATACAAAATTAGCGTTTAATGAAAAATCAATAGTATGTGTTGAATGCAAAGAAGTACATAAATACACAAACAGACAGAGCGAGCGAAGCCTGTGTTATTAATTTAAAAAATACCGAATGGTTGAAAGATTACTGTTTATTTATGCATGCAGTTGCCAGTAGGAACATTTGTCTGTATTTTGTCCATTAACACACATACTACTTACTTACGCTTCTAGTGAACACCATTTTCATTAAACATTAATTTAACCTGGTTCGAGCTGTAGAAACAATAATAAACACCCACCTATAAAAATATATTGTAGCATTGAAAGTATTTAAGTTTTGTAGAGGCATTTGAAAATATAATCGTCGATTTATGTGTTTGAACGTAGATTAAGTATGGTATCCTAAATCATATGTGTTAACGAGAGATGCAAGTGCAAATCTTTTTTGAAAGAGATCCCATAAAGTTACTGGTACATATCAATTTAAGGTAACGAGTAACGAGATCTGGTATACTTTCATCAGTTCTTCTACTAGCTGGTTGTCGATGTCTTTCATGTGCTCAGCATGACAGTATCATAACCGAATGGCTAAACCTATATTTGTATTCAGATTATAATAGGGTTAGGAATGTTGTTTTGTGTTAAAATCAAATGGTAAATTACTTTCTGTCGTAGAAAACAATAATATTTTACAACAGATTTTACATACATATAAAATATATATTTAGAAAAAATCCTCATGTCATGCAAAACTAACTACGAATAGATTAAAGCTTACTAGAATACATTGCATTCCATATTTACAATTAAAATGGCTTTTATTCACGTTTAGACCAAAAGTCACACCAGTACCTAAGGCCAACATTGTTAACTGTTTCACAAATTGATATGCACAAAAACAAAACAAACAAACAAACAAACATGCAAACAAATCAAGGCTATTACCTTATAAGGCAAGGAGAAGAGCTACATAGCTCACTATACTAGTAGCACTTTTAAGAAAGAACCAGTAGGATCTGAAAAAATAATACAACACATAATAATTTGGGATGTTTACTTTGACAAATTTTGAAGTGAAATATAATATGATATCCTCAAGAGTGTCAATCATGTTTTCATAGTTTATCCAATGGACGTTCTGAAGTTAAAATAACAAAAATCAGCAAAATACTTAGGACAAAAGAAATTATTTATTTAGATGTTGATGATGTGCATGGTGTACTTGAATGTGTCTAAAACTTGGCTAAATTATGTTCCTTATATGATGTTTAGAGAACTGGTTCTCAAGGTAAGTCGATAAGGCAGACAGACAGAACCTATAAGATATAATATTCTTAGACGCAGCCTACATACACAGTCCTTCACGTTTGTTCAGTTTAAATGGGAGGAGGTAGACGCCGAACAAATAGCATAAATAGCAATTACAAATCATTTGGAAGACCTCCTTTTTAAATTTCATCATTACAGAATTGCAAAACAAAAGTATCATAAATTTGCACCTGCACAAGGAGTTTGCATCATAAAAACGCACACAGGCACCATGTGACCATTTTGGTGGCACGATGATTGTGTCAGTCATTCAACTTTATATATAAGTATAAGTATATTTATCAGCACACAAATGATACAGAAATACAATGCTTTACATATATAATATGTTTTACCTAAAACATATTTGTCCTTGGTATTTTTCAATAAATGTCCTTTCAATATGCCGTTTCTGAACGGATCAGTCTGAGCTCTCTCCTCTTTAACGTGCATATAGCACTACTGTCATGTATTACTTGTACATTAACTTTTCTTATCACCAATATTTTTTAATACTTTGTTTTGTGCACTTACAACATACATGCCAATATTTTAAACAGACACGCAATATTTTAACAGGAACATTGTTTTACAAATAAACACCTTGGAAAAAATAATGGAACTATTGTGTCTGTCATAAACAATCTTTAGCTAAAACGGAAGGGATTTTGTGCGGAGTAATTTTGTCCACCCCTTTTCTGTACGAATGTGTGCACAACCAATCTTAGTCGACAATTAAATTGATTCTAATGAAACTTCAAAAAGCTTTTAAAGAACGACACAGGTTGCAATTTGTTCTGTGTCCAGATAACCTGATTAAAACAATAAATAATCAAACATTACACAAACGATCAATTTAAAGCTGAAAAGGATGTTCCATTATAAATCAGAATGTGTAAAACATGATTATTTTCAACATTCTAATGATGCTTCTTAAAATGTTAATAATATGTTCTTTTTGCAATGAATTTACATTTAACTTGAATTAAGCTATTTATAAAGAAGCTTAAACCAATTTATCAATCCAATGATTGCACAAATGGTTTACACCTAAAATAAATCTTAAGCAGTTTTCATAAAATATCACTCTCAATAGCATCATCTAAAGAAATCATAATCAGCAACAGTATCAGCAGCAATAGCAGCAGCAACAAAAACATCATCAATACATTCATGATAAGTACCACTTAGCAAGTATTCATTATTTAATCTTTAATGTGTTTAATATATCTGTTTTTTAGTAAGTCCGTTTCCACTTTAAACCGATTAAACATTATTGTTTTAGTTTAAACTAATTGAACGACCCATAAA
This sequence comes from Sinonovacula constricta, assembly GCA_007844125.1. Lineage (NCBI taxonomy): Eukaryota > Metazoa > Mollusca > Bivalvia > Cardiida > Solecurtidae > Sinonovacula > Sinonovacula constricta. Next base: position 3,329,139 of record CM017567.1, on the reverse strand, counting down.
GTGACACTTGCAACCTATAATTGTTCAAACATTGTAGGCAAGATAAATAAAGTTCCTCATTTTTTCTGTCATATATGCGTTCTTATACCGTCAAAAATATAAACTGTCGTGGTGGAATTTTTTAGGGAAGTGCTAATTTTCGGATAAATAAAAGAAGGGAATTATGTCTTCGTGATCTATAAAATACACATTATTATAAAAAGACATAGCTTACACTGTTTTAATGTAGATGATCAAATACATTGTATATAGCAAGTGTTTACGCCATAGTGATACTTTAGTTTACATACTGATAACTACATCTCCACAGGGTCAAGAGTGCCCAGGAAACGGCATATCCTGTGTATAATAGTTATATAATCGAACATTTACGTTTGATCATGCGTCTTTGTATGATTCTTCACAAAATAAAAAGGGCAGAAATTATGTTGATTTTGTTCCTTAGCTGACATGAAAGATTCAGTCACCTTTTGTATGATGACAATAGCATGTACACGTGTCTTTATTTCGTAAACAGAATTGATTTCAATTGACATTGGTCATTTGTATTTAAGTTCCCGCTTTTGTAGAAGAATGATAAAATATACAATGGGGTGCAAGGTAGTATGTAAATATTGTAGGATAATTAAAATAGCAACGTCCAAATTAGACTATACCTCTGTAGCATCGTGTTGTAAAAATTAACAACCCGTCATAGCTAGGGAGGATATATTTGTCTAATAATAATTTCCACGCGCTTAGATGCATATCTTAAATAATTAGTATACACACAGCCATGTAATTTTATTTACGACGGAGCTAACCGTAACATGCAGCTTGGTCAATCTCGTTCAGACAGCCAGCTTGCAGCGTGCTTTCAACCTGTCTGTATCGTTCGTGCAGCGTGCATGCCGTGTGCATTTTGTATCAATTCACATTTACATCCCTGGTAATAGAAGAATTGAGTACGTTTATCGCCTTAACCCATTCTTTTCTAGCAGAAAATACCAACAACCATAAATACATTGAAACAAACAAACCTACCTACATACCTACCTACCTACCTACCTGCCTGCCTGCATGCATGCATGCATACATACATACATTGTATTAGCTCAAAAAGTAGTCAGACAATCCTATTATTGCCAAAACTAGACTTGACAAAGTTGTTATAGACAGTCTCGCCGATGTAACGAATATTAATGCATTTATTTAGCTAGGAGGTCACGACATATTATGAACAATAAAAGTAATATTAATGTTAGTAAAAATGTACATATTAGAAAAAGTTGATTTTTCCCGATTTAAATAATTAAATAGCATTTGTGGTTCTATCAAATAAAAAATCTTTACTTTCCCTCCCATGTCCATTTGAGGTGTTTTTCTGGATATTAATGCAAAAGCGATAGTCGGAAGCAAACGCTTTAGGTATGTATCAATTTTAATAACCGTCATGTCTATATGTCAAAGGACTGCATTGAAGCCTTTGGTTGGAAGACTTATGTGAACAAGTATTAGAAGTTATTGTTATTGTTCGTTTAGTCACGAGTATGGCCTATTATCATAATGATCATTTTAATTTACCTTAAGCGCTATAATTATAGAAGTAATGATTCATTATTATCATAGATGTATCTATTACGCGTCTGGTCGGCCAGGTGTCAGACTAACCTGCGTTTAGCTAGGAGGTCACGACCTGTTATGCAAAGTAAGAGTAATATTAATGCATGTATAAATTAACGCATAATTAATTGCATTTTTGCATGTTTAACTATCATTTTACAACTGCATTGCATTGTACAAAACATATCAAGTTCCCTGTACGGTGATGTTTATTTACAGGTCTTAAACAAAGGGCAACAAGACAAAACAACGTGTAATATACTTAGTCTCATGAAATCATTAATCTTTACTTACCTTCCTTACCTTACCTGTCCATTAGTGGTGTTCTTCTAAATATTAGTACAAAGGCGATAGCTGGAAGCAAACGCTTTAGGTATGTATAAGTTAAAGCTGACAAATACATTTAAACGACCAGTGTAGTTCCATTCTTGTTGATCAGTTCAAACAAGGAACTGTAAATGGCATTTCTTCTATGCAGCTTCAATAAAAAGTACAAAACAATCACCATTGTTCCTTTTGTTTCCTTTGATATACCATATATTACTTATACACTTTCACTTTCAGTCAAAGTATTCTCAAACCATACTTTAAATAAAGGTCTTATTATTTTTAAAGTGGCTCGGTAACGGTTGGTCAAAATTTCATTGTTGAAATATTAACCAAAACAAAAAATCGTGGAACTACAATGAATACGTCAATAATATAGTCCCCTGATCGCTTAATGATATTTGAACATGCTGTCTTTGAAAAGACTGCTTTGTCTTGCAGTTAGGAGAACCAACAACGACGTGAAGTGCTTTCACGTACATGTATATGTTAGCCGTATTCAGCTGAACAACCTGATATATCTCGTAAACCTTCATGTAATAACCGTCATGTTTATATGTCAAAGGACTGCATTGAATCCTTGGGTTAGAAGACTTATTTGAACAAGTATAAGAAAAAAATATTAATGTTTGTTTAGTCACGAGTATTGCCTATTGGCATAGCAATCATTATAATTTATCTAAAGCGCTATAATTATAAAAGTAATGATATCCAATACTTTATATTGCAATGTTAAATTAATGTTTTAACATAGCACCATTGTTTTCCACATCGTCTTTTATGATAATTGGCTGGAGAGCGATACATATGTTGTGTTATTATCTCTATTATGTCGGTTGAAATATCCACATGGAAGGCTGATACTACAGGTCCTAGTCGGTAGTCACTAAACCTTAACTCAGTATGTCTCTTCCCTCTTCCTTTTCTCACACTATATTGTCTTTGTTTGCTTTTTCTCTAATTTCCAATATCTTTATATCTTATACGCATCAGGTCGGCTAGGTGTCAGACTAACCTGTATTTAGCTTGGAGGTCACTACCTAGTAGGAACAGTAAAGGCAGCAGTATATCTGCTGCTAATAAGCACTGACGATAATTGAACAATTAGAATGGACGCAAAGCAATCAATCATTAAACACATGCTTTAAAATTGAAAAACTTGGTAGCTTCTTAAATTAAAACATTTTAAACAATACCATATTTAGTAAAAGTTAATGGGAGTTAATGTCCTCCTATTGTTCAGCTTTTAGATAGTTAATTGTGTTTGGATAAATAAATTTCCTTGACACAATCATAGCTAAGAAATAAAAGTCCTTAGTCAATAATGGGGACATTGTTTTCAATTTGATTCATTGAAAGGCTTTTTAAAAATCTTTCTTTTAGAAATGTATAGCTTAGTAAATATAATCAAATTACTAATTAAATCTTGTGTGAAAGAATTAATTATAATGACACATGTTATTTTTTTCAAAATGTAGATGTACTTAAGGTGACTGTATTAACATTGATACAAATAGCACTTAGGAATCAAAATCATGAAACGGCTTACTCATGAACATAAATGGTGAAGTACCTAGGACAAATTGCTCATAGCGCTGGAAGAGGTGTGTTTAATGATAAAAGTATCATTAAATGTTTTCGAAAAACACTAAAGGAATACACTTGCAATCATTAAATGTTTTCGAAAAACACAAAGGAATACACTTGCAATCATCATCCAAATTTAATAGTTTGAAAGAAAAAAATAACTCAAATAAATACTTTTTTTTAAAATAAAAACACAAAGTTGCTGTGTTGGATACAAGGACGCCTATTTCAAGAGCAGCTCACCCCGTGGTTGTAGGTCACAAGACACCTGTATATTTCCCCTTTCAGGTTACTTTACACCACACTTAGAAGGCTTAAACTGCACTATTCGTCAGCGAATTATAAATACAATTTCGCTACAGTTAGGCATGTTCACCAATGCCGCGTCCCCGTTCAGACAGCTCATACTTGACAAAGCAACTTAAAATTAACACACATTTATTTTAATTATTTAGGTATACAACACAAAACAACGTTAAATACACATCGGTAATGGCAATTTATGGACATTATTCCCGTCTTCATCTTGCTATGCCACTTTCAAAGCAGTTACACCGGACAAAGAGCCGTTTAGGGTGACTAAAGACAGTCATCCGTAATATAGACCCCACTATTCAAGCGTATGCACAACTAGTCTGAAACTGTACGCTTCACTATGCTCCAATAGGCTGAAATTGTATGCCTAACTAGGTTGAAACTGTATGCCCAACTAGGCTGAAACTGGATGCCCAGCTAAGCTGAAACTGTATGCTCAAATAGTCTGAAACTGTATGCCCCAATAGGCTGAAATTCTTGCCCCATTAGATGTCAACAATATATTTGAACATGCTCCACATTTATAAAATAATCAAGTTGCAAACTTCGAAGGAAATTCCGCCACCTGCAACCATGGCTAATCCCGGGAAACAGAATGCCAGGTTGCTCAATGACGAAACCCAAGGTCTATTTCAGATGTACAGACATGCTTTTTTTAACCTACCTGTTAACTTAATTAATAATAATTACTTTTCTGTTCGGACTGTGCTGTCTACCAAATGACACGCCCAATCTTGGGCAGTGTCATCGCCAAAGCGTAACAATTAGTAAAATATATCGCTTTCGGAACAGCACAATCCAACAGAATACCTTTATAGGGTCTACAAACAAATGGCCGGACAGAGACAAAAAACATATGTTGCCCGTCGAATCATAAATTAATACATCTTAAAAATCACCCACAACATTAACATTTGACTCTGGTATTTTATTGAAAGCATGCCATATTGTGGAAAGCCTCCAGTGCAGATGCCCACTGATTCAAAAATGCAATATAAATGTAAGATGCACATCATCAATCCTATACATAGCTGGAATGCACTCTTGTAGGTCAACCTGCTTAATGTAGAACCCTCCGCCTTGTAATATCTTGTGTGCTGCGTAACTGTTGAAGCGTCTCCTGCCAGATTCCAATGCAGCACAATTGTTGGAATATCGCCAACAGTTCCTAGGCAGCACTTCATCCACCGCAGGGAAATTCGACCCAAGTCATTGCCTCCACAGCAGAGCAGAATCACAGACGGTTCGTTACCGACCTGCTTCAAGTTGCAAGAACCGTTGGACACTAAGCCTTGGACAAAGTTGTGTACATGTACGGCACAGTATTAGCCGAGCGCCATGCTCATGCTGGCCATTCTTCCATCAATGCTGATATCTGACGCCATAATGATACATTCTGTGTTACTCCTATTAGTGGCAACCAATTTACTGTCCCTCAAAATGCAAAAAAGCCAAGCAATATGCTGCATTAAAAAAACGTGTCTCGTACACATTTCTGCAAACATTCTGCCCCCAGAACCGCTTTTAACAAGACTTGTGTAATTGATGAACGTAAACTATTCCGTCCCACTGAGCGCTTAAATCCCTCCAGTGCCTTTTGCACAACACAATTTCTTGAAATATCATGATAACCTCTCATTTTACATTGAAACCCAAAAGCATTTACATACAAACAAGTTGTGCTATCTTTTATTTCTTGCAAAGAAAGCAAGGCAATAAACAAGACAATTGTATCTATTGATTGGGGCCAATCTTTTAGTATACTATATTCAGTTCGAAATTTCTTAAAGCTATTCAGTTCTGTGTTGTAAGCATTAGCCGTGTTTGCAGCCACGGCTACATTAATCAATCTTGAAGACACAGATCACAAATCCATGATCTAAAGAGTTCCGGTATGACCTGTGGTACCGCGGCTGCTTCCGGCGGCACATTCCGAAACCTCACCCACTGTTTGCGAGAAATTAAATCAGCCATGGTATTAGCATATATTGGAATATGTTAGGCTTTAAATATGATAACTTGTTTCATAGCCAAAAGGCACAAAGGGCCATACCAATTGCATTAGCCGTTTTGATTTAACAGTCTGCTTATAAATAACGTTTACCAGAGCCTCGTTGTCAATATAATCTGTCGATTGCATAATGTATGACCCCACAACACTATTACAAGCAAAACAGGCACCATTTTCAGAAATGTTATATCCCTCAAAATCTCATTTCCGAACCACGACTCTAGCCACTGAAAATATGCCCACTCCTTACCTAGCAAACAACCACAACCTAAACCAGCTGACCCTGCAATGTCTGTAAACTGTAAACATATTTAAGCTATCATTACTAAACCAGCTCTCATCTGAAATGTATGTCAACCCATTAAATTCCTCTATAAATACTTCCTTCACTAGTATGTCCTGCATAATGTCACCTGATAGCCGTATCTTATGATGTGGTCGTTTAATACCAATTGTTGCATCCTAAAATCTACGCATTAAGGCCCTACTAGCCTGTACAGCTTTACTAAAAATGCAAGCTTTCCTATTTAAGTTGGAAATTCTTTTAATGTTACTTTTTTGCGAACCAGCATTTCCATTAACATTAAATTCCTCGAATTTGTGCAAAAAAATTCTTACCGACACTGAAACAAAATCTACCTCATACCCTAAAATAAGCAATTTCTGAACTGGACCGACTGACTTCTCTCTTGCCAGAGGGACCACACACCCTAGCAAACGTGAGAATTGCAGTCCTGTATATTCTTAATTCCACAACAAATGAAGTAATCTGAAAAATGATGCATAGTAAATTGTCCTAATATGTAACTGGCCAACCAGTGTAGAAATGTTACAAACTACTCAAATAAAGAGCAAGAAATTTTACATCCCATCGGCAAAAACTTATCTATATATATTAAGCCCTCGTCATCTTTAATTCCCAGCAAACAATAGTCAAGTGGAGAATTAGGCAATATACGAAAGGCAGATTTAATATCTTTTTTGCCAAATATGCGCCTCTGCCCAGGTTAAATATCATACCAACCACTGAATCAAATGAAGTATGTGTCACAGAGCTCAGTTCATGACTTACCCCATCGTCAACACTATCACCTACATGATATGACAAATGCGTTATAAGCCTGTAATATCAGATTTAGAGACCAAGCCAACTGGAAAAATTCTAAAATTAGTAATTGGTGAATCAACATAGGGTCCTGCAAACCTGCCACAACTCTTCCTTACAAATCTTTTCCTTCAACAATACAGGATTTAAACTTGCAGATTTCAAACTAATTGCTACATGACTACCTTTATTACCCTCAAAACCAAGACGAAAACCATTTTAAAACCCCCATCTAATAAAGCCTCTACTTGGATACAAACCTAAAAAATGACTCAAAACTTCCACATTGACTAGAGGGACTTCCAAATCAAAACAAGTTAGCATTGTGAACCAGAGCTTGCTCTGGCCCAAAAGGTAGTCCTTGACGTAGGTCTAAACCACCATCGGCCCTGGGAAAAAGCATCTCGAGTTGGTCCAGCCTCCTGCCAAACTGACCTGAACGCCTACCATAGTGCACCCCCTTTAAGATGAGCAGTGAGCAGTGTTACACGTTCAGCAAACATGCCTAAATGGGCACTGTGACCTCGCACACGACCTATAATTGAAGTCAAGACACTTCTTTACTTTAGGAGTAAACAATGTACCCGAAATTGTAGAGGCCCCAACATAAACCAAACAAAGCTCTTGGTCAATCTGTCAAAAAGATAAACCCGCTGGATTAGCGGCCACCCTTAATCTAAATTGCTGGTCATAATGCTTCCAGATAAGCACTGGGTGGCGACAAGCAGCCAATCTAATGTTTGCCATGAACGTTAAAGTTTCATTTGTTCTTCGCGAATGCACCGACAGAAAAGCAGATGATAAATAAAAATGCATTAGTCTAAACGTCTATTGTGTTAATAGTTCTGCTCGCATGTACTAGCCTTAATAACAATTCAACAGAACTGGACAGCTACAAACGCCTGCAGTAATCAACAACCGGCTGGTTTTCCAGAAGTTGGGCCAGCTCTATGTATTGTCCATTTACAATTTTGTTTTTATGGCCTGTGACACATCAGCATGCAAACTATTTACAGCTGTTGGTTGGACGAAAAAAAATGTCCTTTTGGCGAATTGGTCATACTTGATACCGCTGGCCCAGACACTTCACCTTCCAACAATGGCTTTTTCAAAACTTCCCCACATATACTTCTGACACCGGCTCTCTCATGCTTGTCGCAAGTGCTCAAGATCCCATTGCCACTGTCCTGCCTATTCTTGCACCAAATCTACCCTGTTCAGACGCCTCAGCTTCCTATCCCAGGCCCTAGGCGCCCGACGGACCCGTTTAGGTCTCGACTAAGCAACACAAATGATTCGGCAAAATTTTTAATAAAACGTTTATAACACGTAACAACAGAAACTACATAAAAATTTTGAATAAATAAATAAAAATTACTTGAAAGCCAAATAAACAAACTTATCAAACTCCTTGACCTCGACTAAATTCAAATTAGAACAGAAATAAACTTTCAACAAACCATAAATTAAAAAAAAACAAGATAAAAAACGACGACACCCCCTCATGTATCCACGTCTATGCATCCATTCAAAATCTCACTCTATTTAAACCAATTAAAACAAGTAGTAATACAATTTAACACGTATGCAAGCATTCAACTATAAATCAGCGATAAAATACAACATTTAATTACTAAATTTACAAATAAAAGCTTAAGACTTAATGATTAGTGCTTCCAATTCTAAAATTGTGGACGGAAAAGGAACTAGCTGAGACGGTGCATACAAAGACAGCGTAGTCAATAAATTTGCCATAATCAGTCCGGTGCTCTAACCCACCATGCCGCGGCAAAAAAGTGTACAGCAATAGTCGACCTTCAATAAGAGCGGTTAGTCACTTAGTCATTTAGATTAAAACATAAACTTATGAAACGATTTTATAACAGCTTGTCAAATTATTGATGTGGCTTTTATTTTGTTTGCTAAAACAGCAAACCGTGATTAACTCACTATAAATAATGGATACAATAAAACCCTATGATAAGTAAAGATAGCTACTATTAATGCATTGTGGAGTATTTATGTATAACATAGAAACAACAACTTTGCAGCGGCTTTCAAATATGGTTTGCTATTTGATTCTCAATATATAGTGTTAAATTATGGTAACAATTAATTCTTATTTCATTTGTTTTTTAAGAGCACGCTGATTAGCTCAAGTATGACACTAATTTTAATTATATACGACGTATTTCTCATGTGGTTCAATTGCCATGGACATTACCAACCTGTGATGTATTAAATGTGTGTTCCTAGGAATTATGCAAGAAATAATACATATTATCAGTTACGGTAGGCACTATTATCAATGACATGACTTTTAAGACAACGAACCGTGAAGTCATACTTGACTACAGATTCTCAATAAGGCATAATATAATTAAATGTCATAACATCGTATTCTATTTTCATTGTAATGTTATAAGGATCGTTATGTAAATAAACAAGTTGTATAAATCTTACAATGGCTTCAGCAAATAATACAAACATGCATTCATAAAGGGACATCATCTGCATGCAGTTGAATAGATCATCAACATCCGGAAAATCAAGGGAAATAAACGTAAATATCAATGAAGCACGTCTAGACGTACTAACCTCCTGTAGGTTTTCTTTTAAATGTTGACGCAAAATATTAATATTTTTGTGTAAATTTAATATATTGCTAAAGAAATACTTAAACTACGTAAACTTGGATGTAAGAAGATACTAAAACAATTGTCTCAATGTATAAAAGTTTGAATGCTTGAACAATTGTTCATTTAGAATGTCGCTGATAGAGTTTTCAAAAAACAACAACATGAAAATCATTTGTAAAATTACTAAATATGTTTAAAGAGTTTTAATTCAAGCGATTTTGTTTTATGGGGTATCAGCAACCATTGTTAGCCGATGCATTCATAAAATGTATTCTATGTTTATATATGTACTCCCGTTAAAAGAGGTAAGTGAATTTCTGAATACTTTTATTCAAGTGAATGTTTAACAGAAAGAAATAAAGTGCTTTATGGATTTCATGTGAACTGTTTGTTGTTTTCATAATAAATGTGCAATGTAGTGTATGTTAAAACTATCAACAACATGTGTACATGTACATCTAGAGTATTTATGGTTTTCTATGTGTATTTCAATTCCATCTAAATGGGAACAGGTTGCTACAGCTCATTCTGGTGTTTTATATCTAAGCCAAGTAATATCAGATATTTTACATGCGTTTTAATGTAAGTTGTTTAACTTCCATTTACAAAAAAAAAAAACTGGACATTATTATGACGAGTGACGTTACTCCTTTTCTGTTTTGTGTATCTATTGGTGAACATGTAGCGTACGTTACTGAATGGTTTGTTTCAGTTCAATCAGTAATATTGGTACTGTTTGTCATTTAAAAAACCCTTATGTGGTATGCCGTTAGACACACTAGTCGGTTCTTTTGCTGATTGGCCGTTTCAAAGAGGTTTAAATGTAGTGTTGTTTGTGCAACGTTTTCCGTCAGTGCTTTAGTTCAATGTTTAATTGGCCTGTTACCCTTTGTTTAGTGTTTTTCAGTAATATATATTTCTCTAATTGCAAATTATGTAAACTTTTGGGAATGCAGTCAGGTCACGTCTCAGTCTTAATGGCTTTTGACTGGTATGCAACTACCTTCGCCTTGTGCCTTGTCAAATTAAAATGTATGTTGCAATTCTTATAGGACCTGGTCAAAATTTTCGCATTACAATGTGTTTACTTTAGTTGAACACATCTGTTGAATATATAAATAATAATAGTGGTGAAAGTCACCATTATACAGTTTACGTCATTAGCAGATACAGTACTGAAAATCACGAAATTGACAATTTTCCCGTTTCCACTCCATTTCGTTTCCATTTCAGTTGGAAGCGTTCGCCGCTCCGTTTCCATTCCGCTTCCGTTGCGTTTCCATGTCGTTGTGTTCGCTTCCAGCGCTGCATTTCAAACGCTTCCAGCGTTTCTATCGTTTCTATCGTTTCAAGCGTTCCATTTCGCTCCGTTCCAATTTTGATTAAAATTTCGTTTAATAAATTTCTGAATGTAAAGTACTTCCGGTGTGTTTGCAAAATGACGAAAGAAGTAAGCATTCTAGGGAGAGGCAAAAGTCTTCCATCACATATAAAGGAATCGGCAGTAGATTGTTTGCGAGGATGATATTCAGTGTCAGCCACCCGGAGGGAAATTGCCGACAAAGAAAATACCCTAAACAAACCAGCACCTGCAAATAATCCTCAAAATTCAAGGAGTGCAGTATTGAGAAGATGCCTATCTACTTGTCTTCGCCAGACGTCATATCCCGGAATAAACAATCAAGAAATAACTTTCAAATATGGTCGACACACACCCAGTATCCTAAAAAGTAACTTCTCTGTGACGTGTTAATCCGCAAAAAAAGCGTAATGGTGATCCGATCTTAAAATAGGACAATGACACGCTCAACTTTTTTAAAAACTCGCTTCCGGACGTTTGCCCCCCCCCCCCCCCGCACCTATAAGTGCAGACCGGACGTTTGCCCCCCCCCTCCCCCGTCTCCCCTTCAATAAAAAGCCCCTTCAAGAAAAAGGCCCAGCGTTTGCCCCCACCCCCAAAATAAAAAGGCGAATGTTTGCCACCCCCCCCCCCCCCCTCAGATATTTGTTATATGGCGGACTTTAGATTTAACGTCTCGCTGATAGTAACGTGTAATATCCAAGAATTTTAGGAAAAGATTACTCACTACAGTCACATTTCATCGTTAAAATGATTATCTCATATAAACATGAACACATGCTGTTTTGCCGAAAACAGGCACTTACATAAAGTCTCATAAAACAAACAACTTTCTTAGAAACAAGTGCGTGTTTTTTTTTCATGTGTACATTTAATGCAATAAACTTTATGTATGTTTATGTATGTATGTATGTTTTTTTTCGTGTTTTGCACATATTGGCGCCAATTAACGGCTGTTAACAACAATGTTCACGCACTTATAACATGGAGTCGCTAATTACATCACTGTGATTTTAATTTCTCCAAGGTTGTAACAAATAAATGCGGTGAAAAAAAATAAATCATTAGATGTGGTGTAATTTCTTTCTGGAGATGAGGGCTCTCTGGCTAACACTGCAACATCAAAGAAAATACTGGGAAACACTCGCCGGTCACTATCATTTGAAGTCGCCGAAAAGAAATGTTTTGTTTCAAATTGACCGACCTATTATTTCTCTCAATACTGTGCAACATGATATCGATCGATAATTGTCTTCAAGCTGCCATTTAGAAGAGAGGGTGTGAACGTTGGGTACTGTTGAGGGATTAAAAATGATAAGTACGCCTGAACGGCGTGTGCTATGAAAAAATATGCAACGTTATTGACGATTTACCTTCGCGGCATAAATATAAGTTCTAAAGGAATGAGAGTGGAGGGGGGAACTGTACTATGTAGTAATATTTCAGACTGCGCATGTTTTTACTTATATAAATGTCCTTACAAACTTCTTTAGTCCATTGAATGATCATAAACATTTTTATAAAGGCATTATTTATATTTAAGGTATGGACTAACTACAAAAGAATAAGCGAGCTATTGAAATAATACATTTGCAATAAACACGAGATGAAAATATACATTAGACTGTGTTCCTTGATGTGTCTTCTCTTGATAACATTATTTACAAAAATAAACGACAAGTAATATAGTATTTACTATAAGAAATCCGCACATCCACGTTTCCTCTTCCTAAACGAAAAAATAGTGGGGTGGGGAAAGTGTGCACCATTGTGGATACTACTAAATATAGCGTTAGGTCCTTTTATGAGCCAAAAAAGATATTGTAGACCTTAGTGTTTTGTCCTTTTTGTAGTCCTCGCGTTAGTCAATGCATATTGCTCTTTAAAAAGTGAAGGTCATAAACCACACGAATGTCATTTCAAACACAGCTGCATAGAGGATGCATGTGTCAAGAAGTGGAAAAGACGCCAAAACACGGTCACACTTCCTGTCCACTAGACAAACAAGGTGTCATAAAACTGCCAATTAGCTTAATTAGTTGGGGTGTCCTCTCATGTCTTAAAATTAGGGATTCAATTAGAGTAGAACTTTATGATGGTATGAACCCTACCCACGCGCATGGAGAAACATAATATCAATTTACAAAACGATATATTTTAAATTTATATATTTCTATCTTTAAATGGGTACAAAAATTAAGAACCCGGTAGGGCCCACATTAGACCACATTTTGGCATAGAACATTCAAGCAATGAATGGGAAAATAAGCCGTAGCCAGGCGTGTAGACCCTCATTCAAATAGTTGCAAGTCAAGTAAAGTCAAAAGTTGTATGCAGATTCTTAATCGCGGTCCACGAATTCCGGTTAATCTAATTTATGTAACAGCGCATTATGGGAACTATGCATTTATAAATAGGAATTTTGATACCATTGTCCAAATTTACAACATTGTTCATTATAAGATATATAACAATTAAGATTCGAAGCAGAAGAAACTTTGCTTGACAAAAAGGCCTATAAAGTACATATCCATACCCCTGTAACTAAAGTAATGATGATGCAAATGGCGGTGCTGCTGCTACTGCTGATGCTGCTGCTGATAATGATGACGGTGATACCGATGCTGTTTATGATTATAATGTAAATGGTAATAACGGTTACGGTGATGCTAATGACGATTATAATGTAGATCGTGATGCCGGCGATGCTGCTGCTGATGATGATTATTGGTGATTATTCAAGTAATATGGGATCCTGATGATGATCATGTGTGATCAGGTGAATTTAATGGCGGTAATGATTATTATGTCTTTAAAATTTATCATGTAAATGGACGTGATATAAGTTCGTTTTTATTACGGTTGTTTCATTTAACTGCCAATCGATTATTGCGATAATAGAATAGCTGCGCGAACTGTGCTGGAGAAGTCGAATGGGTTCCGTCGATGTACCATGTGTCGGCAGTATCTAACAATGACAACCCAGCTTCGCTTGCAAACACAAGCATGTGACTTGTATCTGAATGGTTGTCAAACACCAGGAAGTCGTTTCCTTGTGGCGTCTTCGTGTAGGCCTCTGGTAGTGGAGACGGGATGTCTTCAGCTGTGGCTGGTTCTTTTGGCGTGACACCTTTCTTGGCTCGTCGAATCGCTCTCTTAAGGGTTTCTTTCTTGCTAACAGCCGCGCGAACCTCGACGGGGTGGTTCACCAGCCGGTCGGCGAGGATCTGACCTGACTTGCCACGGTTAGCATCCGCAGCAGCCAGGATCTCCGTACGAAGCTTGAGTGCTTCAGTGGCAAAGTGATCTGCCTCATGGCTGTGGTCTGTCAGTGAGTTGACTGTTGTGATGTCTTTGTCACTCACGAGTGCACCTTTGCACTGTTTTGATTGTCTTTTTGAACATTCCCATCTAATAGTTGTTTTCGTCTCCTTGATCTTCGTGTATACAAAGCCTGCATGTACAAGTTTTTTTTTATACCGCTTTTCGTTGTGATGATCTCCATGACAGATTTTGTTTTTAGTAAAATACATCTAATGCAGAGATTATATATTAAGAAATGTTTTTGAGTCATTAGTAAGTTTGTCAAACAACTTGAATTGTCTCATCTGTGGAGATAATAAGGTGTTAAACGTGTTCGTTAATATCGTACATGATCATAAAACCTTAATTGAGCGAGGCTCAAACCGTGGTAAATTAATTAAAAGTCGGAAAACTGTTCGGAAAACTGTAAAGGATTAATTAAAATAGTTTTCACACATAATTTGCATATTCAATTTATTACCACGATCAAACAACTTTAATTGAGCGAGGCTGACTTAATTAACAACAACACGCAAACCGTGGTAAATTAATTAAAAGTCGGAAGACTGTAAAGGATTAATTAACATAGTTTTCACACATAATTGAGCGGGGAATTGTCCGCCCTTACAATTTCATGAGCGGGGATTTGTCCAAGTCTACACAAATAACGAACGGGGGAAATGTCCGGACCTTAAACAATGACGAACGGGGAAATGTCCGGGCGGAGATTTGTCCGGATACCCGATTATTGTATACGTGCACTTTTTGGCAATCTATGGTTATTCAGATGTTGAACTTTAGGATCATCCTAGTCATTGGCTCTGAGTGCCGGGGAGGATGTTATTGGTTCTTGATTGGGTCACACCTTGCAATAATACATAGCATTGTTTGTTTTATGTTTAGTTGTTTTATGTTTTTGTGTTATATGAGATGTGCTACCTTCTTTTGGTTGACGTTTAATTTCATTAAGTAGCTTTATTTTGTACCACGCAATGCATTTTTTGTAAATGAAAAATACTTTAAGCAAGTGTGTTCACACAAAAATGATAGGCGTAGTTGATCAAGGAACGGACCATGCAGCTACAAAGTAACAAGTAATTAGCGAAAATTCAAACTCGGGAAATGCTGCGACATTGCGCGCGCTTACGTGCAATGACAGCTGTGTAGACACTATCTTCATATGCCAAAAAATGAAGACTAAGAATGTCGATCCAAGGCGGATGTTAAGCTATTCATTGGAATTAATTATAACATCAGTTTTGACAGAAACGCAATTTTATGGTTAAATTGTGTTTTATCGTGCGGAGTGATTTTTAGTGCAGTTTCTGTTTTAACGATACACGATTACTTAGACAACTTGTGCGGTTTCGTAACTGTAATGTACGAGTTTGATAAATACGATTTTTTGATAATAATAAAGCTTTATTTGTTATTTCTTTCTGCAGAGTACATATAAAAGCGCGTTTGTGTTGATAAATTGATGCCAGTTATTGTGTTCGTTTAAATTTATTTCGTACAAAGAAACGGTTGGAATGTTACTATAAATAATCAGGGGACCTAGAAACGTTTGAAGCGGTAGTGAAAATAACTCTACCGTTACGAGCATTCCGATTTTTGCGTTTCTACCGTTCCAAGCGCTCCGGTTATAGCGTTTATACCGTTTACACCGTTTCAAGCGTTTCTAGCGCTCCGTTGCGTTTCCATTTCGATAGCATTCCGTTTCTGTTTCAACAGGAAACGAAAAACGTTCCATTTCCATTTCCACTCCGTTCCGTTTGTCAATTTCATGATTTTCAGTACTGTATTCAGTAGTGATATCTAGCATTTATTATTCGTTTGATACTCTTAACTTTTACCGCTTTAATTCGTTTCAGTATTGTTGTGTTTATTTGCTTGCTTTTAGTTGTGTTTGTGTTTTTGGATTCATAGCTTCTTTTTAACTGCATTCGTCTTTTTTGTCCATGAGCATACGTGTACTGAGGTTGTTTCGTTTCATGACTATTAATATTCTACATATTTTTAAATTTTTACTTTATTTTATATACTTAATATTCTGACAATTTATTTTTATTGTGTAAGTACCGTTTCCGAATTACATCCGCTTTTAAATAGACATGTACACAACCGTTGTACAAAAAGTATACAAAGTATTCTTTATCACAATATGGGTCATAACAGAAGGGCCACAATTTACTTCAATATCTAGATAAATAAATTTAAGTTAAGCAATGAACTTTTCAATTGGAAACCACTGTGCTCAAAAGAATGCTAACCTTAAAAAGAATATTATTACGAAATATACGTTTGCACTTTTAACACATGTAACAAATGATAGACGCAATTTTATTGCCGTATAAACGTTCCAGTCAGCCGAATAAACGAAATAAAATTGATCGTCACCTATGTTACAGACATCAAATAGTTTTAAAAGCATGTCATATTTATCAGTTTTGTGTAATTGAGCAGTCTTTTACAATACATCGAACACATGCATAAAATTGCATGGGGCACGATTTTGTATATTTCATCTGAACAATTATTATTTGCGCGGAATGGTGTAGGTACCCGGTAAAATGTATACGTTATTCGCATTGACGTCAGACATTGCCGTTTCCTAAAATACGAATACGATGCTTGCCTGCTTTATTGCCAGTGTATTAATAGGCAAAATCTAAGCGTAAATACTATTTTCAATCAGTGGCATATAGTGAAATGAAATATGTAATAAATAGTTTGCACATGGTTCAGTATTCAAAAGAAGACCATGATGCTCTAGATTCCTCAAGACTCGTATATGTTAATGCTTCCACATATACAATGATAACCGATTGGTATTTTGATTGCCATGGGTCGTACAGTTGTGCGTAACTTATATAATGATGTGTAACGGTACAGTAACACAGAGACATTTTAACCTGGTAAAGATTATTTTGATTTATACTGAAACATATTGAAACAAATGATTAACAGAGGAACAGTCCAAACTTACTTTTTCGAAGATATATTGTGAAAACGCAAATAAGGAAGTTGTGTTCTTGACCTGCACAGCCCACTTCAATGAGATACGCCTAAATTGCGATACTTTAAAATCTTCTTCATTTAACCAGACTTAGTCGGGCACTTGAAAAAAATACCAGTTGTACGGTAAAGCATACTGTATGCATAGGTAGTTTTAATCTCAAATCTCTAGTAAAATAATTGCTGTACAAATATGGCACCAATAAGAAATTATTTTATACTATTTCATTCAAAAACATTTAAGCAGATGTTAAAGCAATTTTCCAAAAATATATCTGGAATAGGAACATCAATTCGCTTTCAGTGTAACAACTGTCAGTGATTGTCTGTGGGAATGTATAACCTGTTGTATCCTTTTTGGTGTTGGCAAGTGTACAAAATATATAATTAGTTAGTCCGGTTAATATCCTTCGATGTTCATCGTTTTTATCAATACAAATTAGTCGACAAATTGACGTAGAAAAAACATAATGGTTTAATAGACAACGTATTGGTCACCTGCCTTTGGGATAAGATTTTTTATGTGCTTGTTTGTTTTGATATTTTTGTTGTTTAAATCCATCGCAGCGTCCAATTATTATCATTATAGCAACGTCCAGCTATTTGGTGGAGGAAGACCCCAGACAAATGTCTGGGTAGAACCACCGGCTAGAAGTCCTTCTAACATTAAGTATTTCGCTCGGACGGCGACTCGAACCCACGCGGTGAGAGGCTAAGCTGTCAGAAGAGTTATTACTAAGTGCGTGAAATGATATGGAAATTAAGAATGCATACGTCATTATGGGTGTTGTCGTGCAAGGTGTAAAACAAGAACACGCATACCAAGTTGCAGTGTTTTATATTAAAATATATAAAAAATTATTATCTTATTATTATCTTATATAGATAATCAAAAAAGACGTTTCATTGAGTGTACGGCATAGATTTCAAAATAGATGCATTGTTCAACTATATCCAGCCTCTCGGTGTCAAAATGAGGCAATACAAAACTCGAAAGTTAATTAATGAGATCTAGTCTTATCAGCATAAAAGGATCATATGATATCGATATCAATAAACCGGAATGACACAGCGTTTTAAATGGTTACCTGGTCTCTGAGTGACTCAAATTTTGGCGTTTATCTGCTGCGATCTGCATCTCAAAGACATGGCACGGCTTAGGACAGAATGAGTAAATCCACGCGATCCAGGTAAGGCTATTGTAAAAGTAAATCAAGTTGACAGTATATGCATTATCAACAAGTATAAAGTACGCTCCCTTGGAATCCAATGTGTATGTGAGTTCAAACTACAAGAGATCGTATTCCACGACACCAGCTAGGAAAGAAATTGGCTGACAAAATACGGTATGATAGTATGGTAATTTGGGAATATATGTACAACAAAAGAGGTATTCTATGATGAAATTGGGAACCATACAGTGTGTCCTCTGTAACAGCGCTGACAAGCCCCGACCTCTTACTGTCTAATACAACTCGGATTAAGTGACGACGAACACGTGCATTGTGCCTTTAGGGAGTAGCTTCTCTCGACTAGTCTTGGTAAGATCTATGGTTTGTGATTTTCAAAAAAGAGAGGCTTTTTAGTCCAGCAGTGACTAAACTAAAACTCGAAAGTGAAACCATCAAAGACAAGCGTTCTATCTTTAACTCGTAAAACCCTTACAAAACTTCCTCAATTATCACTCAATGCATAGCATGATATATTTGTTTGAAAAACATAAGTCACAGATAGTGGTTGATTAGACATTGATTGTAGTGCAGGGATAAGCAGTCAGTGGATAATAATTTAAGGTGAATGTTTTTGTAGACCTATAAACCTTATATTTATAACTGTGTTATGGTTTTGATCAATTTAGTACTGAGTATATTTTCTAGTGATGATATATTTAAGTATTTATATTAACATATATATTTCATATTATATCTTGTACCATTATTTATGTTGTTGAATTTACAATAACACTTTTTCTTGTCAGCGAAAATAGAAAATATATAACATAAGAATGACCAATTTAATACGTTTTGCAAACTCTGGGTCATAAACAAGAAAACGTATTAGCCTCTCATGTCATCATTGTATGAAACATTTTCTGAAACAGCTGTTAAAGTCCTATTCAATATGGACATATCTTTATTGAAAATGCTTCATCAGTCTTCTCTACAGGGCATGCAATATTAAATTGTAAACGTAAATATGATAAATTTCCTTTTTAGAAGGAAATACGCTTACATTGTTGTGCCAATTGAAATTGCTTAATATAAACCAAAACTGAATAGAAAACAAATCGTCTCAAAATAAACGCAAACAAATAGAACCGTTATAGTTCTACTATGGTTTTAATAACAGAGTGCCATAGATGTAAACGTTTTACTAAAACGTGTGCGGTCGAATATTAGGTGTTCTTTGATCTAGACGCGAATGCAAATGAAAAGGATACATGTATCTCTATCTGATTAAATTGACTGACGAGTAAATTGGTTTACGTTATATATTACATGGACATGAGTGTCTCCAATGAAAATTACGGGTATCTGCGCAACTATATTTAAAAAGAAATTTCATTTTAAGCCACAAGCAAAGATCAAATATCATAAAATAGCATTATCGTAGATTTTGTGTTAATTCTGCCTCATAATTGAGTTTAACTTTGATGATATGATAATGCATCAACTATCTAGGCAACGAATACGTAAAATATATTTAGACATGCTATATTTTTCAATCTCTTTTAACTTTTTCCTTTTTTATAATTGCTCCTATTGATGTTAAATTTACATGATCTTATTTTATCATCACTATGCACTACTTTATGAGGCCAAGCAAATCATAATTGCATTCAACTGTCATGTCAATATCATTGTATTTTGATTTATAATATTAATATTTACTTAACAATAGAAAGACCTTGTGAACTATCATATTGCTACCTGATTTACGGCAAAATTAACACATTTAAATTGTCTCGTTGGCGAAAAATGTTACTAAAGAGGCATTGTCGGCTAAATGTGCTATGTCAACATTTAAATGCAATATTAATAAAATAGCTATCTGCTCTGAAAATAAAATTCAACTGTTTTCATTGAAAATTGGCAAGGACTATTTGACTGCTTTAACGGTTAAGCCAAAAGGACACCTAAAGAGCCTTGACCATATGGGCATATTCAGCTTAAACTTAGTTAGCTCAAACTGTAAAGACTTTCACAATCATAGAGGGCTCCTGGGAATACAGCATGGTAATAAATCCGCTTAAATGTAAAATGATTCAAATCTCGCATACTATCAACATTTAATCAAGAAAAGAAAGTCTCTTGTGGAGTTTACTGTTTAAGTATGTAACTCTGTCTGAGTAATTGTAGTCTACAAAGCAATAGTGCCAAAGTGAGAATAACTATCCACTTCGGATATCCGATCTACACCCATTTTCAAGTAATGTCACAAGCTGCAGTATGTGTGCATTTTCTACTGTACTATCAACGCCAAAGACAAATGTAAATTATAATCAAAGCGCTAAGAATCGCTGATTTGGCGGTGTAAGTTTGATCCTGTGCGCGATTACAGGTGTGCAAACAGTGGGTAAACTTATTCCGTAGTATATCAATGTGCACTAAAAATAGGCAAGTCTTCAGATGTAAACAAACACCTCTTCTATAACATAGATTATACAATGAGACAAAAGTTACATCAGAGTCACTTATATCCGATAATACAAACTAATTTAGAAAGCATTCTATACTTTCTATAAGATTTTGGGATTTGACTTAAGTTTAAATTAAATTCCCATACTTGCTATCGAATTCGGCCAAAGTAAATTTCTTTTGAAATGCACGACTACCTATTACACACTTGTGATATGAATTCAAAAATCCCGATTTCGCCATAACTCTCAGAACGCGTGTGGTAGACTGAGATGCTGAGATGATACAAATGATCTATGTCATTAGATAACTGCTTCAGAAGGCCGTGATCCATGCGCGGGATATTGCAAATATCTCACCTCAGGAGATAATGCATTGCCAGTGCATCTGAAGTCCAGCTTTCTCATAACACTGGAAGCGCAAACAAAAATTTGAAGATGACTATGATTTTTGCTTATACCAGAACATTAATATTAGCAGCAAAGCTGGTTTAATCGCCTTCACTCATACACAAATGTAGCCAAGATCGATCTTTTTCAAATACTTGCTGGAAGATGGGTCATTGCTTATCACTGACCTAATTCCAGCGTTTCCCAGTGGTACTTAACAAACTAGATTAAAGTCTAGAAGTCATAAGCTATGAACTGTCAGTTTTTTTACAAAAGTTAAACAATCAAGTTACTTTACTTACGCTATTTTACATCAACCCACAGACTAAAGGACACATGCAGGCATTAACTCTTCCGACATTACAAAAAAATAGTGACTTCATGAAAATGTTATTTTGGTCCTACCATATCTGTGGAATAAAAAAAACATGTCGTATTTTCGCACTTCATTACCATGAAGAGTTATGATCCACCGATACGCTACAACAATCACGGTTACATATTAGATCTATGTATATGTAGCATGCCCAGGTAAAAGAAATAAATTTAAATAATGTGGTATTTGTTTGACGAGACTCGTTTTTTCCGAACTGTTCTAATACATGTCTGTATTAAAACTTTCGTGTCAGATATTTAATATACCTGAGATTGCTTAAATGTTTTCAATGTTTCCAATGATTATAAAATTATATAAGTATACTACAGTTTATTATTTATACATTTTTATACATCATGATAATAACTTTAATTATGCATATATAAAACTAATTGAGTGTCTGCGTTCATCTTATGAAAAACTGGCTATACGTTGTCATAAAACAAAGGTACACAATTTTCTTCAGAAAAACAACGTAGGGTTCCTCCGGGAAATATTGATATACATCAGCAATCTAAGTTTGTTAGACGTTTTACTATGTATTTGCTTCGACTATAGTTTAATGTGTAGCAAACTTGCTAATTTCTCGGGTAGAATTAGGCTTTAATCAAACTTATGTTCCTTTATTTAAGGTAAAATTGGGTTCCCAACAATTGAAAATATGAACTATTATAATCCAATTTGACTTAAATACATTTTACACATTTCTGCGTGAATATAATATATATATAATGTATTCTTTCCAGTTTGAAATTTATTTAAACGAGATCATTGATCTTCTCTTGACTTGGTTTTGTATAAAAAATCTATTGCTGTGCTGATTGCTGCTCTGATAAAGATGATCTTTATGCTTCATGATATGACAGGTAAACTAAATATAAAGAATAAAGGAATAATCAATTGATTTTTACGCATATGTTAGTTTAAAACATTATTCTACTGATAATAGTACAGATATAATTCAGATTTCTTTTCAAACCTAATTACAACATAAAAGGCGTTTAATTGTATTTGCTTTACTAAATTTGCGATCAATTTATAACATGCACAGCTCTTACCTTAACATCTGAGTTGGTTTCCAACTAGTCATGCTAAAACCGACTTTAAAAGCACAGTAGGAGGATAGCTGATCTATACAGTTGGGTTGTTTGGCATCCAGTAGGTCGTGCATCCATACTATGAGGCACTACGCAGTAACAAGTTTAAGGTGAATTTAAAGGTGAAACAGAACTATTTTAAAAAATAATCCGAGCAAAACATACATACTGGTGTGTTTGTTGTTGTTTTGTGTTGTTGTTTTTAAACTGCTAATTGCCTCTAAGCCATTTACCTTCAAGAAACTTTCGCCGATTGACCGTTCCAAGGCGGTAACTGATGTTTTTTCTTTATGTGTGTTATGTCTCGTCTCTGTGTTTTTGTCACATTGTTATCTACATTTACCTTGTTTGCCTTTGCCTACTGGTAGATAGAATTCAAATATCTGTAGAAATGTTGACAGGACCTTTTCTTATTTACCTATTCAATAAATTATAAACTGGATAACGGTTCGACAAATTCAACGATTCTTATTTGTCATTCATATTAAGGTAGCATTCTGTTGAAAATGTATTTCAATGAATTTTATGTTTACAGGAAAATTCTACTGGTTAACGTTTCATGATGACGAACTGTGTGCTTCTTCTTTTTGCAGTTATAGGTATTTTTTATTTATTCCATTTCTGATGAAAGAACTGCTGTTTTTGTATTAAACCGTTATACAAATGACGAATATATATATATATATATATATATATATATATATATATATATATATATATATATATATATATATATATATATATATATATATATATATATATATAATGTAACAACCTTACTAAAGATATTATTAAAATCATACTTACATTATGAAAGAGAAATATACCTTCTGTTGCAATTAAAATACGTATATAATTTTCTTCGTCACCCCAATGCTGTTTCAGCCTAAAGGAGTATGCTTTCAATATTTTAACTACTCATGTAGAAACTTTGTTTCAATAACTTTTCGATACAACACATTTTTTTTTCACAGGAGGTTGTTCAATCTGTAGCGATCATTGTCTCAAGTGTTTCACACCAACGTTCTGTATGGTATGTGAGACCGGATATACGCTGAAGGACTACCGCTGTCATGGATGTTCGCATCCATGTATGTCATACAACTCAACCAATTCCTGTGAGTCCTGTTACTCTGGATATTACCTACACCACGAATGTTGCCACCCATGCATAACTCATTGTCATGAGTGTACCTCGAGCTCCTGTAACTCATGTTCTTCCGGATATGGCATGCTCAATGGCCAGTGTGACCCATGCAGCAGCGGTTGTCTCAATTGTACCTCTGAATTGTCAGGGCGGCCTTTATCATGTACATTGTGCATGTCCGAATATTACCTGAACGGAACCTTTTGTAGCAAATGTAGCAATGGATGCCTTGAGTGTACATCATCCTTTTGTAGCTCCTGTAAGTCTGGATATTATCTAAGCAATGGGAAGTGCTACAAATGTAGCAGCCCGTGTCTGGAATGTACATCATCCTTGAACTGCAGTTCGTGTATGTCCGATTATAATCTAAGCAATGGGCATTGTAATCAATGTAGCGGCCCGTGTCTGGAATGTAGCTCGTCACCGTTGTGTAGGACGTGCAGTTCAGGACAGTACCTCAATGGTAGTCAGTGTGTCAAGTGCAACATTTCATGTTTAACTTGTTCAAACATGACAGGCGATTGTACATCTTGTCAACCGAAGTTTTACTCAAGCCATGGAACATGTATACCTTGTGGAGCCAACTGTCCATCATGCAATAGTTCATCTGGAATCTGTGATGTGTGTGAAGATGGTTATTATGGAGACTATTGCAATAACACTTGCCGTGGGCGGTGTAATGGCAGCGCATGTGAACAAATGTCTGGAAAATGTATCACTTCAGGTGAGTGCTTGTGATATATTCTTAATAGAACTTTCTATGTTGAAGTTAGACTTTTGGTAAACCTAAGAATATACAGCAATTACCCAGACGGTTCACACACCTTATAAACCGAAAAAACGATTCCAGTGGTTGTGAATTTATCAGCTGAATATTTGAACCACTCGACTATAAGCATCCCCGATAACTCAATACATGTAAATGTTAATTTTATCGTTTTTATAATATGCTTAACCTATTTAAGGTCCTGATCAATGTATCTAATTATTGTTTCATAACCAATCACATAGTTTGTAAATCCTGTAAATTTTAGAATCACACGGTGGTTCGATGAACCATTATGCTGGCTTTATTGACATCGCAACCATCACAGCGGGCGCCGTTGGTGGGGCGTGTGCATTAGCCGTATTTGTTGGCATAGTGGTTGCAGTTTTCTATTTATGGAGGAGGTACGATTTATTTTTCCATAAAATCTGCGCCACATTAATATAAATATGATCCATTTGAGTTTGAATGTGCCTTATTTAAATATGTAAGAAAGGTTTTCGATATATATTTTGAAACTGTATTTCAAGTATTAATATTAAATTATACACCAATTTGAGAACTCGGGAAATGGAATGTTCATGTTTAATAAAAGTTTCTACGTAGCTACATTTTTAAAAAAGTCTTAACATCACTGTTTGTTCCTTAGTCGGAAATACGCATTCAATCCAAAATATTTATATAAAACCAAGCCAAAACACAAAATTTACCTATAGGTTTTCTGATGACAAATGGTAAATATTTGTTTAAGGAAAACAAAAGAGAAAGCAAGAGCAGCTAACAACTGTTCCAGCAACTGTCAATCGAGTCATGCAAGAGAAAATGAAGGTAACTGTAAACTTTTTGTTGTTGTTGTTATTTCTGTTGTTTCTGTAGTATTTTAATATACATCGTCATTTAATAATTTTGTAAACGATGAAGTGTTATCATGTTCTTTCCGAAAACAAAAATATAACCTGGTATTATGAGTATTGCACCATATATTTAAATTTGAAAAGCCACACGACATAATTATTCACATGCCAGTCAAATGTACAACAACAATGTGATGAGGCATTTATTTGAATTAGAGAAAATCCAGCAGTTACTGATGTTTTAACTTCGTCTATTATTATTCGGGTATTTTTCTGGTAGATTTTTAAATGTTAAGTGCTACTGACACTGTATTGTTGATAGATACGGTGTTTCAAATTATCCGTTACAGTTTTAAATGGTTGGTGGGATACTACCTAAAAATAATTATTCGAACAATTATAGGAGTTGTATATATAAACAAAAAAGCGATACACAAACATGTAATAAAACAAAAAAATCTCCTTTTTGTGGGATTCGAACCTGCGATCTCGTGTACGTCTATTGCAGTCCTGTGGTCTTTTGACTGCGCCACAGAGCAATAGTACAGGCTTGTTAAATGTAGTTGTATTATACATTGCGACCAGAAAATACATTTAGATTGTTACATAATGTATATTATGATCTTTATGAATGGTTTTAACTGGCAGATATCAGTTCTTTTTGATTTTAGACAGATCCGGTAAATGGTTATTGCCTTGTGTTTAGGTCCGCTTACTTCTCATTTTGAATTAGTTTTATACCAATAACAATCTCATTACTTTCTTTAACGGTGATATACTGGCTTCAAGTATGAATATTATTTCAGAAAACAACTCACAGAAATATATTATTCTACAAGACCTTTTTAACTCTGTATTTGTAACACTTTTGCATTTTAGCAGGGCCTGTGTACTCGACTCCACATAAGGTGAAGGACACGAGCAACAAGAACAAAAGTATCGCCACCTTGCAGCCTGATGTATCGATCACCTACGAAAATGCCAGTGTAACTCCAGGACCTCCACCCAAGATCTCGGGATATCTGGATGATGAACTTATGGAGGAAATAGACGGTCCGGATTATGATTCTACCGGAAGTAGGTTTTTATTGTTTCCATGGTTTGGTTGCAATATAGGTACGAGAAATTACATAGTGTTACCTTTCTGTAAACTAGTTTTATCAAATACAGACATATTGCTCGTGTAAAAATAAAAAGGAATTTAGTAATCTTGAATTGCAATTGACCGATCGATACATCCAGTTTAACGACACTCATCAGGTGAGGCGTAGACTCCAATAAGAATAACATCATCATACATAATACTTTATTTTGTCTACAGAAGCATTCAGTTTTTAAATGATAAAGTGTATTTGAAGTTAAAAGTAAAACACATTTGCACGGATTTCAAGAAACAAACTCCGAAATACTCGTTTCTTTGACTTTTATTTATTTAATTTGGGGCATAGCTGTCGATATGTTAATAATGTTCTTAGTCCTTCTAGACATGTTAGAAGCATCGTTGTCAGATGCGTTGCGAATTCCCATCAAGTGAAATCAACAATTACCTTTGGATTTCAGGTCGAGTGGAAGGAAAGTATGAAACCTACTACAACACCAGTAGGCTGTTCAGACGTCAGGTGACAGTAGCTACACTGGTAGAGGTTGTGGCAAAGAAGTCAATCTCAGACTACGAAGAAGAATTCAAGGTAATGAAGTGTTGGTATTGTTGTACATGTGTGCAATGTTTGTTTAAAATGAACATAATCTTATAAATGAGGAAGATAATTGTGGCCATGTAATTAATTATCCGATTACTTTTCAAAACTATGAATTGCATTTGACTTGTTTTATTACTTTATTAAAGTATCGAACTTTTTCATGTTGTTTATATAAACTATTGCTTACATTCTTTTGTTTAATTTGTCCAAATTTCTTGCTTTATCTTGGAAAATTAAATGGAAACTTGTTGAGGCGTCCAATGAGTATTAGCTATACTTCTTCCAGAAACTTCCAGACGGGTTGACAAGAGACTACCAAGATGCATTGAAACCAGAGAATGCGATGAAGAATCGATACAAGAAAGTCTATCCGTGTATGTCTAGGTTCTTACTGACATGTGTGATTGTGGATAATTTTATTTACACATACCATAATTAATTATCAACATTTGATTTAACTACGTTATACGTGATAAAATACATTAGATATTGATAATATGGCAAATATAAACAAATAAAATGGTATGTATTTTACCTTATTCAATTAAAAGGAAGCACTCAACAGTAATAACATAACATAGTTTTAAGTTAAAAATTGTTTTGCTTGATATACAAACCATACTTGTAAATCATAAAAGGCAGTAGACTATGCACTTTCTATTACTTTATCAGGTAACTCCGTTGTTTTCCATCTTCAGATGATGCGACACGTGTTGTTCTGATAGACGGAGGTGACGGCGATTACATAAACGCAAATTATATTTATGTAATTGTTTTACAATGTATATCTATTTACATTATAATACCTCAATACTTGGATATTTGAATAAAATCATATGAGGGCTCCAAAGAGACATGCGTAATAAACTAAGAATTGCAATTATATACAGTAAAACCTCCCTAGAGGACCGCCTCACAAAGTGGAGACCCCGCTATAAGGGGAACTTTCCTTCAGAACCATATTTTTCTCTTATATATTTCATTGTCCCCGAACCCCGGAAAGAGGACCATCTCGATACCCGAGACCTGGGACATTTATTTCAGGACCACTCGACATATTAATCTTTTTCTAATTCCTGCTAATAAGGACACCACCTGGTCAGAATTGCCATCTTTTCACTCTGGCTGGATTTGTAATTCAAAGTAACCTGACTTGTAAACTAACATATGTGTTTTAAGACTTTGTCTCTAGCTTGTTACAATGACTCATGAAAAGATAAAAGTGTTATAGCATTATATAATGTTTTTTTACAAAAGTTAAAATGACTTTTGAAACTGGCCTACTCCCTAAGACTACCGCCTCCTTAAGTGAGACGAATTCAAGACAAAACACAGCTTTGGTCCTATCAGCGATGTGTCACTGTAGTGTGTAATTCGTGAAATACAAGAGTAACTAGTCAAAATACAATGAATAAATTAATAAATGAGTAAATGAGTAAATTAAATTATGTACACTTATGATAGCATCACAGCAATACATATATTTCATATTTCAGGGACCAACAGGAAATATTGGATATATTGCGGCTCTTGGTAAGATAAAAATACACACCTTTGTAATATTATAACAGGTAACGTTTTATCTTTTCTTCATATTAATAGGACAATGTACCTTGACCCTATATTTACGTACAACCATCATCGTCAGAAAAGTAACTTACTGTGCAATAAAATAAATAAATTCTAATTAATGTGTAAGTGTTCCAGACATGCACATCTTTGTAGAATATGTAGTTTTAATGCTAGCATTCATTATAATATTATTTGGTGCAGACTCTAATGGAAGCATCTAATGAGTTTCGCTTTATGTAATTTATAAGGTGTTCACTCAATTTACGGATTGAAGTGTATCATCATTGTTGTTCTCAAGGAATGCAATTTTGGTAATTGTTTCTCTTGTAAAAGTCATTTTATTTAAATAACCTTAAACGTTAGAAAGAAAAGGGTTTTACATATGAGTACCTACACATAGTTATAACTATGTTATAAACTTGAGTTCAGAAGTTTAAAAACAAAATGCATTTAACTTGATGTTGTGTGAAGTAAATTGTACAGGAAAAACTTAGGGGTACAGTAAAATAAATGATTGTTTGCTAGTAGAAACCTCGATATGATTTACTGGTACTTTAGTGCTTTTTAAACATGTATGAATATCAAGAACATAAACAACTTACTCTACAGACGTGTCAAAATTCAATAATTAATACCTGTTTATTCTAGGTCCAACCGTTGACCACTCAGAGGGTTTTTCTTTGTTTTGGAGAATGGTCTGGCAGGAGAACGTGGATAAGATAGTAGTTTTGACAAGACTCAAAGAGGGAGAGGTGAATATAAATATATATTAGTTGCATGTGTGAAATGTCATTTGTTCCATCAGTTACCATTACTAGTTATTGTTCTGAAAACATTGCATGTTTTATTCTAGTAGATAATTGCATATGTGAGAACATGTAATCATTTCGGTCTTATATTAAACACGCATTGCACGGAAGTCATGGAATGGTATTCAGATTAACTAGTTTCAGATCTGCATAATCCAAAAAATCCCTGACCACTTAACTCTATATAACCAGTTAGAATGCGTCTCAACACAGTGTTCATCGTATATGCCAAAACAAAACTTATGTCGAACTCACAGCAGCGGAAACAATGTTTTGTTGTTGTTGTTGACTGTAATAGCAAAATATTGCAAAAAAGAGTTATTGTTTCAGATAATGAAGTTTGAGCGTTATTGGCCGCTGGAAGGCAGAACGAAGACTTACGGTCCGGTACGGGTACAGACCGTCACCGAGGAGAATTTTTCTGAGTATACCATTAGACGGTTCTTAGTGTCCCAGGTGATTAATACGGTTTTATTTTATATTAAATGAAAATGCAAATTGATAGTATTGTTAACTTGCTTCGTTATTTATTTTTGTTGTAGCATTCTGCAAAGTAGACCAATCTGACTAGTGTTTGTGTGTGTGCAACAAGAAACCAGAGTGCCCAACCTTTTTAGTATTATAGAAAAACAATCTATTAGTGTGGTTTTCAAAATTGGTACTATCACTAAATTATAGGTGACTCAACTTCATTCTGTACACTCAATCAATCGATGCTAGGTTTAAAATACATGAACAGCATTGAGTTTATGTAACTTGAGCCAACATGTATAAAAACAGATGTACAAACACGTAATTGATAGTTTTTGTTCAGACTTAAGTGCTTGTAGTATAGATAGGATACAAACGACAAAAAAACTTCTGGTTTTAATACGTGATCGCATTGCTTGCCTTTTTGATAACTGAAACTTGAAGTCAAAATTGCGTATCAAAGTAAAATATATCTAAATAATAATTATACATTTTTTTCTATATTCAAGAACTCTGAACAGAGGACAGTTTTCCAGGCGCATTATATTGCTTGGCCTGATCGAAGCGTCCCTGATTATCTGGTCAGCCTTTTAGAATTCCGACACAAAGTCGGGGCTCTACCGGTTAAGCGAAGTGGGCCCCTGATAGTTCATTGCAGGTAAGATTCGGGCAATATATGTAATTACACGTGTAAAGTCGAAGCCTTCCCGTCCGATTACAGTGGGCCTGTATTTGTCCAGCTTTAAAATAATGCCCTTTTCAATTTTGATGTATAAAAAAGAGAACTTAACTGACCTTTAAAACACTGTACGACATTTAATAATAACACATAGTTCACTTAATGGGATTTAACATACCTTATTGAGTAAAGATTATGTCTTACCACTTTCCATCATGTAGTCTAACTGATATCATAACAAGAACACATCGAATATGCGAATCTAGCAAAGAATCTTCCGGGCCTATTTATACTTGTTGCCGTACATAGTTTTAATTGAATATCATTATCACCAATTCACGACAGTGCTGGTATCGGGCGGACGGGGACTTACATTGCATTGGATCTGTTAATACGTGAAGGTGAATCTAGTGGCCCACCAGGTGCCGCAAATGAACCCAGTGTTGATGTTTACGGCTGTGTGAGCGCCCTCCGGGGACAGCGGGGATATATGGTCCAGAATGTTGTATGGTTTTTTTTTACCATAATAGTTGTTAGAATCTCAAAACGAGTTGCGTTTACTGCGTAACACTTCGAAAAATTGTTATGATATGCATATTGTTGTTAAAAATATTTGTTTATCGTACTTTTAGCCTCGTCATTTGGTTAATATGTAAAGAGGTTTATGTTTGTATATTTTTAAGGTGTATGACCTGATTACAGTGAGCATCCGTTATATTCTGATATTTGTAGTCATTCTTTAAGTGTTTACGTATGTTCTGTCTTACTAACATATATGGAAGGTATTTTATACGTGTATTTGTATGAGATTTGTTTAACAAGTATAAGTTTAATTATAAATGTGTCTTTTATATGACGTGACAATCCTTTTAATATCAGTTATTATGAAGCAAATGCATAAAAATATGTTCGATTATTTCATACTTCTAGAGACATTATTTTGACCTTTTAACTTGTAAGGAGGATAACTATATTTAATTTTCATGTTTGGCTTATCATAAACTTTTGCTTGGGTTCCTGAAACAACATCTGTTATTTCACACATCTAACTTGATATTGATTGTGAATTGTATCATAGGAACAATACCGCTACTTGCACCATGCCCTTGTCCATGCACTGAACGTTGATACAGGCCCGCTACGTATTGACCAAATATATACATGTCTCAAGAATGAGAGCAAGGCACTGCTTGTCCACCAGTTCAAGGTACAATTCTGTCTTTAATTCACAATATAATAGATAGAATACTTTGTAGTTTTAATATATTATAATATAGCTTTATCTCCCCTTTTAAAAATTAGAAGAACTTAATTAATGCTTGACAATAGTAAAAATGACAATTTGATATCATATTAATGTGGATTCTTACGAGCGTACATGTTTGTAATGTAAAGATGCCAAAAGAAAAGTTTAACATATGCAATTTTATTTCTGTCCATTACAATTAAGATGCTGCAGCGGATTGAGAGTCTTGAAGAAGGCAACGCAGGTGTTGCAGACAAAAAGAAAGTTCATGCGAACAGTCCTGGTACCCATATCCGAGGTACAGTCTGAAATCGTCATACCTGGTATATTGCATTTTACTAAGATAAAGACAAGGAAAACAACTAGTTCCTTATTGCAATGAGTTCAGTTTAAATACAAAACACTTGCGGGTCGCCTATATTTCA
Organism: Sinonovacula constricta; assembly: GCA_007844125.1. Taxonomy (NCBI): domain Eukaryota; kingdom Metazoa; phylum Mollusca; class Bivalvia; order Cardiida; family Solecurtidae; genus Sinonovacula; species Sinonovacula constricta. The sequence goes on along the minus strand of CM017567.1, from coordinate 3,296,703 downwards.
ATTTATACTATTTCTTATGATGCAGTTTCCTTTTGGTTATATTTTTAGGTCGACATAAGGATGTATAGAAAAACTATAAAACGTATTATTGTTATGATAGCGTGAACACTGATATGGTGTTTTCTGTGTTATTTGCAGGTGACAAGCATGAGTCCCCACTGACGTATCTAGGACAGCATAGAAACCCTGATGAAATCAATGCGATCTATCTGGATGTAAGTAGAATGTTTTAACTTCATCTCATAGATAGAAATAATGAAATGTACGTTTCTTGATAATTTTATTATGGCCTTACACCAAAACTTGGCTTTGTAATTAGCACACTTTATAACTACATTTTAAATAGCATTTTGCTAATTACAATAGTATAATATAATTACCATGAGAATAATCCGTTCTTTGTTTTCCTTATGTATTAAGCATAATTATTTGTGCATTAATTTAATTAGATGGTATTTAATTACTTTCCTTAAGGGTCATGTTGCCAAACGGAAGTTTCTGATTGCGCAGACGCCTCTATCGACAAACATATGTGACTTCCTTAGACTCGTCTACCAGGAACACGTGTATTGTATTGTCTCCATGGATACGGATCAACTCACAGACAAGGTACGTTACAAGGAACCGATGTATGCTTTATTAAAGAATAATGTAGTAACACATTTGGGCAAATTCTTAATTTACTTCAGCTGTTATTTTATATTAAAGAAGCCTAAAGCTACAGACGAAAGCATTTGATTAAAATAGACTACATTCTTTCAGTGTAACTGTCTGCCCTCACTTTCGACCAACATAAAAAAGTCTGACGCAAGGTCTGCCCGAATATATTTCAGAGTCATTCGCATTGGTAGAATTTCTTGGTAACACCACAAATGTTATTATTTTATAAAAACATACAAGATTCATTAATGTTTATACAAAATTTATAAACAATTAACGTTGAATTCTCTACTATTGGTAGAATAATAGGCCCAAATGAAGCGAGCGTCTTTTGTCATACATAGTTATTATGTTGGTGCCTTTGTTCTTAAAAGCTCATTTTCCTGGCAAAATAATCAATAAATACGTTCCTTACTTCTCATATATCTTTTTGAAGGTATTTAGTGTATAAAATTGTCTCACAACAAAGCTAATTGAGATAATTTTCGCCATTCTATCCCCATTTAAAACAATGCAATCGGAACAGAAACAATTTAAAACTAGCCGTTTCTGGCACAGAAGATTTGCCTAATTGATACCGACTGAGTCCTCCACTAGTCAACCTTTTATCCAATAAGTAACGGTGCCCTGTCTTTAAATTATTGTTTTCATACCTAAGACCAATTATATTATTATTTGATTAAATAGGCACCTTAAGTCCGTCTCGTTTATGAATATCAAACTCTTGACTCATTTTCAAGGACGTCGGTATATACGTGCCAGCGACCAAGGGGGAACTTATACTTGGGACATTCACTGTAAAATGTACTACATGTGAGATACGACCAAACTTTATCCTGCGGAAACTGGAAATACATAACAGAAATGGGGTAAGCCATCTAGAACATATTCATCTACGGTTGTAATTATAATTAAGATGAGCAGATTATTGATTTATTTGTTATATTGAAGAATTAATAACATTTGTTAATATCCAGTGAAAGCCTTACAGGACATCCTCGTATAATTCACAATGTTATATTAACAGTTTATTGGATCATTCAGCAACAAATATGACAAAACAAATTTTAAAACATATAATGTTTCGTCGGAGTAAATGAATATATATACATCTTTCAGATAATTTGTTAGGCATGGTATCGTTTTTTTTTATAATAAAGACACATTTTCGATCCTAGGAGGGCTTCTCGGATACCACAGTGCACCATTTACAATACACGGGCTGGCCGCCTGGTGCCCAGGTCCCTGTCAGCGCCGAGTCCCTGGTACAGACCATCATGGAGGTAGAGAAAACAGCCGGCCAGTTGCATGAACCAGGTCCCATTCTCGTCCACTGTCTGTATGTTACCTCCTGGAATTTAACTCATCTTGCAAGTTGTGATGATTTGTTTCATAACGATACTTAACATGATGAAGGTAATAATAGTATTGATGATGGTGAGGTTTTTGTTGATGATGATGATGATAATGATGATGACGTTGGTAATGCTTTTATAAATAACATACATATATTTTCTGAGGCGTATTAAGTCCTATATATATATGAATATTTTTCTACCAACAGGACGGGTGCTGAGCGCAGCGGACTGTTCTGTACAGTGGGCATCCTCTTGGAGAAGGCTATTAAGGACCAGTCCCTCAGTGTTATAAACACCGTGGCCCGCGTAAAGAATAGACACCCTTTGGCAATACCTTCTGAGGTAAGATAGTTATTTTTTTTTAATAAGGTGTGTCAGCATGTTTATATACTTTGCTCAAAGCCTCGATGCTATTTAAAAAGAAATTCAGATGAAGACAAGTGTGGAAAAAAGTGTTTTATTTCCTTGTGAGAAGAGTTCCTAAATTATATCTACGAGAATTATATTTTTTTATTTTTTAAATTTTAGCGATGTTTCTAATTCTAAATACACTTAAAACTATCAAATGGGAAGCTGGAAATTACTTCTTACAAATTTCTCTCTGTTTAAATTTGTATTTTTATAAATTGTCAAAACATGTCCATAGGATAACGCGCCTTCACATCTTTATTAATGTACCTATGGTCTAAATATTTTTACAAACAGAAACATGCATCCGCAATAAATGCCATTCATCCAAAATACTGTTTTATTACGATTAAACCACTTATATAGATAAGCTTATATAAGTTATGTACTCTTGAGATTTTGTCATCTGATTTATAGATTTGAAATTTATGTTAATTGTGAAATACGACTATTTCCAGGACCAGTTCATCTTCTGCCATAAGTGTATTGCTGTCAGTAATCACATTGCCGAGAACAGCAACGTCGCCGGAATCACTTACAAAAACTGATACAGATTTTCATAGATTTATTACAAGATGTTAATCTAACAATGTACATGTAATTGCTGTTATACCTTAAAGCGCTACTGTGCTTAATTAAATTGCTCACCGAGCACTAGCTTACACAATTACATTTTTGTCCCATTTTGATTTTGTTTTCATCGCGTCACTACAATTATGAACGTATTGGCAAAGTTGGGCATGCTTTTGGGGGCTGAAAACAAACATCAAACATATGTTTGTACACCCAGCACACTGCAGGTCAGCTGGAAAACCTCACCACATCAGAGTTCTCGCCAAAAAACACAAATCGAACTCACACGGTTAACGATCCTAAGTTCTCGGCCACGGGCGGCCCAATGCAATTTCTTTTCAATCACCAAAGCCCTGTATTAATGTTGTCAACATGCTTGTCTATTTCAATTGATAAAATACTTTATGTTTATGTTCTGTCTCTATCAGGCTGTAAACTGAGGATCAAGTCTATGTCTTTTATACATACTACATTTGACTATCACCTTTTTATCTACCTATACGCACTTCATCAGATGGGTCTTCATAATGTTGATCTTTTGATTCACTGTTAAAATTGTGTTTTTAAATCTCTCTAATCAAGCATAGCAAAAATGAGACAAATGGAGCAGTTTTCTATGTTTTATACATAAACCTTTCTTTTTACATGTACATATTAGCACTACAAGACGGAAATCGTCTTCATTTTTGTTACTGTTGAAATTGTGTCTTCAAATCTCTCTAGTCAAGCATATCACAAATGAGATAAGTTGAGCAGTGTTCATTTGCTATTTATAAATTTATTTAATTTATTAGTTCACTAGAATTTCTTTGTATACTTTTGTAGAAATCGGCTTCTATGTGCGTTGTATACAATTCTTAAGTTAATCCTTATCCATTTAATATGTCGTTATAGGTCATTATTACTTGTACGTTTTTTATAATTAATTTAGTTTGTTGTTTTGAATAAGTTTAATTGCTTTATTAGCGATTAAATTTGAAAAGAAATTATGTCATTGTTGCAACTGTAACATTTTTTTAAATAACGATACTACTTGTGCATCATATGACTTTATTACTTAGCTCTTATATGTATTTTGATTGTATATTTTGAATTGATAATGGGCTTTAATTGTAAGGAAGTGTCAAGTTGCCGAGGCATTTATCGTGTGTACATATTGTACATAGTGTATAGAATTTATTGCATTTATTTTATATTGTTTGCATTGTTTGAAAACATTTTTTTCGGTTCATGTCTTTATGTATATTCGATGCTGGTCCTTAACGTCAGTTGTGTTAGATGAGTTGTTTTATTTGCACTGTTTGTCTTTGACAGAAAATTTCATTGTAAGTGCAAGGTGAGAGCTAGGTTTGTCTGTTTAAACACCCTTGTCCGAGTAAATGTTGGGTGTTCACTCTATGTGTAATTTCTCATCTTAATGAGTCTGTGGAGTTTTCCATTTTTGTATTGTATCTATAAAAGTCATGTATGATATCTCTTTCCAAACTGTTCTAAAATTGAGATTAATTATTTTAAAAACAACACATTTCTTTCAATATTTTTATCATGAAGGAAATGTTTATAATAAATACTGATGTCATATTCTTTTTATCAAGATTGTTGCTAGTGATAAATAATGTACATAGAGTATTAGTGTGTTTTGTCAATACCAGTGTAGATTAAAAAGAAATAATGCCACGTTGTGTATATATCGCGTTGTCTTTTTAATATGTTTTAAAGGACCTTTGCAGAACTCATTGTTTTCCATAGGTGGCAAAAATAAGATAGTTTACAAAATAATTGAATGAGTTATATATCTTAACAGACAGTATACGCATATAGAGAACATACCACATCAATAGGAATATATGACAAAGTCCTACGAGCATTGCAACATATACCAAACTCCGAAAAGGCACAGAACAAAGGTATTTCACATGCAAGCCAAGCGAAAAGTAACAACAAATTTGTGATGAGTCATTTAACGAAAAGAGCAAACCCGACAGTTACCGCATTGGAACGGTCAGTCGGCAATATGGACCGACTGGGGTGCTTAAACCGTTTTTACAGAGCTCTAACCTCGCACTTCCTGACGAGTTTCTCAAATGCAAGCAATAAAAAGAAAAACTATCTATTTGAATACAAAATGTCCAAGCGCTGATATATTACTCTGGGCAACTTTATAACAGCAGTGGGAAAGAGATTGTAGCTTACATTTTGCCAATCAATATAATGATAATAAAATTCAATCAAAAATATATTACCCATAACATGTATATGAAAATTTAACGTTTACGTTTAAACGTTGTTGCATTACTTTTGGATCAACCCTTATAGTTCAAGTAATACCTTCTAATTGTATTTATTAACATATGATTATCGTAAGCGTTTGTTTTACCTTTGATGTTGCCAGTAATTTTCCTCTTCCACGCAATCATTTCGGTACATATATTCGTATCATACATTCGCATCGTTTCGTTGTAAATGTTATAAAGAGTCTCCTTTTTTTAACCTAGCATTGAAATTAACATTTATACACTGTGTTAACAGCAAAATTTGCATAAATATCATGGTCGAAATTATCTAACAAGAGATTATTAATTAAGATTGAAAAAAGCTATGAAGAAATGGAAGAAATGTGATGTCTTTAATGTGTAGATTATTGTTTATAATTACTGTCTACTTCATTACAATGTCGTTTTTAAACATTTTGTTTAAATGTTGTTTTAACAGTTTATTTTATTATTTTAATATATAATCGCTGGATATTTATACTAAATATAATAATTGTACTAAACTAATATTTTGTCATTTTCTTATATACCCACATAAATTGTATGCCAAGGTAATTTTTTTTTCACTTTAATAAGAATAAATGAGGTTTGTGGTGGTTTATGGATGTGTTCTGTGTTTGTCTGCAATAAACGTACCTATTTGGTTATACTGTTGTTTATTCTTCCTTGGTTTGACGGCTTAATTGTTTCCTCAGATATGCCTGTGTATACAAATACACATATTGTATTAATTGTCATTATTGATAATTACGTTAACGATAAGCTTTTTTTCTTTCTGTACTGTATTTGGTTTATCAGCAGAAATTTCGCTGCAAGTGTCATTAACATACATAAAGGATTAATTTGCAGATTACACGTTCTTCTACAAATGTGTGCATACATTTTGTTCCAGCGTTGCGAATTATTATTGTCATTTATCGACATTATGTATCGAATATAGGAATATGGGATTGCAAAAAATGGCAATGTCTTGTTATAATTGTTTTCGTCCTCAGTTACAATGTAAAAAATACAATTTAGTATATTGTACAGATACAAAGAAGAAAATCATATAGCTGATAAATGATAAACTTTTCGAAAATGAAAGCCTAATTTGCACTAAACAATAGAAAAGCAACGTATCCAACAATTAAATTAGTAAAAACAAACTAACCTTAATCACTAGTTGTAGTTTATGCATTAGTAGAATAAAGTCTTAGAATTTTCGAAAATATATTTATTGAATAAAAGTATTGTAATTCTATTTCAATTTAGTTTGCTTTGCGATTAGCTTTGGAAATAAATGTTGTTTGAATGTTTACTTGTTCGGTTTATATGTTTAAAAATGGTAGATCAAATGACATAAGGAAATGACGTAAATCCCGAAGTTACAATAGTATACATGTGCTATTTAGCTTCTAAGATAACAACTTAAAACTGAAATTATCAAGTTCTTGTCCAGTGTACATGATGTATAATAAGATCAACAGATTATACTATTATTTTCAAATGCTTACTTTCCCATGACTAAATTAAAACTCTAGTGTTATTGAAAGCTTTGTAGAACACGGTCGCAGACGTATCATGTAAAACATATTTTGAATTAAATTCAGATGTGGAAATTATGTCAACCCCTAAAGTCCACCAGTTAGAAGTGTCATCAATTTGCTAGCGTTACAATTTTGCAATTGAGGTTAAGCTTTCTCTTTTTTCATACTTTAGCCATACGAATAGAAATACTTAGCAAGACAGTTGATTCAGCTAAAAGTATTGTTTCTATATATGTAATACGCACTGTAAAAGGTATGGATTATGTGTTAATTAATTTAAAATTATAAAAATTAAACAAACTGTATTTGTACTTTATAAGAAGTATGATGTAGTCACTCCAACATTAAGGAAGTTGTAAGAATATTGATGGATATGTTTCACCTGTCCCAATTTGGTGCTGCTTGTTGATAAAGTTGTATGAAGCTAAATGTAATAAGGTAATGGACTAAAGACTGGATTAGACATGAAACATTCAAAGTGTTACTCTTCTGAAAATAAAGTAAGATATGTATACTAACGTGAACACCAGTAAGAAAACATTATCAAAATAATATATACTACATTACTCGCAGACTTTTAATTATTTGTGAAAATAGTGTCTTATATTACATACAAATTTGCCACAAATCAAATGCAGTTATTTTAAATATGTGTCGTACATACATATATTTATTACCCCATTTAATAGAATATATCATATTTACACAATGCAATATAATCTCATTTGATAGTTTGGGAAACAGTTTAAAAGTCAACGTTAGCATGGGTCTTTCTCAATTGATACTTCATTTTCATTCTTCTCTACAGTACAGACAAAATATGCAAAGAACATACAGAGTTAATTTTTAGCCTCATGATAACATAGGAAGTGTTTAAGAAGAAACCAATAGCAATTGCCAAGATTATATAATTAAATGGAGGCTACGTTGCTTACATTTAAATCCACTTTTAATTTAGAATTTCAATTTAAAAGGCAAATATTTGGAAATGATCTGAATTTTTCTTCGTGAATCAATAGGTTTTAAGAGAAACAAGTGAGATCAGAATAAGACACATGGTAAAACCAGTATATCTTTTTAATACACATTTTAATACACAATAAGTACTATGAATGTCTCATAGTTGAATTTTAGACACTTGGTTATGCATGATTAAATACACTTATTTTAAACAATTAACTGTTTCTAAGTCGCAAATAATTATTTTTCACATTTCTGTTGTTCAATTAAGAATAACATTTTAAGCTACTATGTTTACGCATTTTTGAAATCTGGTTGATATTTGTATGGAGTTAATAATAATGTCTTGACGACACTAAGTACTCTAATTTTGATTTAATTTAATTCAAAAGTATGGGTTAGGGCCTTTCTTGTTTAATTAAATGATTTATGTTAATGGAAAATGTTTCGGTCGTCAAGGGGTTGTTGACAAATATACCATCTTAAACAGTTGAAATGTACAGACATTTAACCACACATTTAACTATGATTTGTATTTTTAAATGTCTTCGTTTTAATTGACACATTTGCACACCGAGGATCTTTTGTTTTAAATAAAACATTTCATGCTTTGTTTTAAAATATTAAATTGAGGTATTATACATAATTATGTTAATATAATATCAAATTAAAGTTTAAGTTTTGACATCTTAGTATAAACAATATTTAAACGCCTCTTACTAAACTCGTCTAGTTGTTATTTCACATATGTTAACTTTTTCAATACATTATTCAATCGTGGTTCCCCTATAGTATCTACGGTTCAATTTACACAGACTGGGTCATTGTTAAACAACATAGAAATGCTAAACTCAATGAGACTGTTAAGAAGGTAATAGGAAGCTTAAAACATTATTCCTTAGTAATATGACTTGCATTAAATTTTTCTGTCGAGGCAATCTTTTCATTGAATCAACTAAGTAATCTCAAAGTAATACAAAATTTGATAATAACACTATATAGCATATATACATAGAGTTTTTTTTTCTAACTTAACAGAGTACAGAAAAACAACGGCAACACAATTATAGCAGATAACTGTCAGCAGAGCATTATTAACGAACAATATTCCACTGCTCTTGTGTTCGAAGCATCCACGTTTCGACTTTTAAATTTACCAAAGTTTACATTTATCATCAATCGATATATGCAGCTCCGATTGCTCAGACTATGTCATCTTGTATCTCAATGGCGATAGTTGTAAGTTAAAGGTGCTATCTGAAAGTGTATCTATATCAAATACATGTGACAATATCTTTCTAAATTTACTGGTAATTTGTGCCTAATTTCTGCAAACACTCACACTTTAGTCTTAGCACAGATGATTCAGAACATTACCTTCATGTGAGACGGTACACATCGCAAAAAGTAACTCTAAATGTCAACTCTTTCCAGATCTATAAATAAGCAGGAAATTGATCTCTTGCTAAAATAGATACAGACGTACGCCAGCGCGGTCTACCCGGATGACAATACAACAAGATCTCAAAAGAAATTTGTCACGTAATTTTCTTAGTCTAAAAATAGTTATCTCTGCAGCCTGTCTCAGATAGGAAATACCTGTTTGCAATGAAGAGTGTGGATTTATGCTTCGCTGTCCACACAGATATGTTGACATCAATTAGCATACTTTTGCAGGAACTTTTAAGGTAAAAATAAATTATTTGGTTATTTGAGTAAAACTATTTTTCCAAACTGTCGAATACCACCTTTATTGTGTAGTTTTATTGTAGCCTCTGTGTCGTGTTTGTAAAACAATTTAATGTTGTTTCGATTACTGTCATCTTTAACTGGCTGAGGATTCATATCCGGTGTATATGTATACTGGAAGAGTGACCTGACTTGTAAACAATACTTTTCTTGAAAGCTGCTCTTTGCTTTCTTACAAAAAAATCCTTATTAGTCACAAATTGGTGCATTTGATATCTTTATACCATCATAAATAAATAAGAAGACAAAGTGGACGACAACGGCGGACAAAACATTGGTGGTGACAAACACTCAGTGGAAAAGCGTACGTAATTAAAGGTAAATAAGAGTATACATATTTAAAACAAAACGTCGCTTTATGACACAGTTGTTGTTCTCGTTTTTCTCTTAAGGTTATGTAAATGGAATTAACGATAGGTATTCTGTTATCAAAATAAGACGAAATTTGCAATATTGTGAACAATATCATGATTTAACTGAAACGTGTATAGTGTTATATTATCAGTTAGCGGTGTTTATTTAACTAATTACAATGTTTGGTTAACCGATGCAGATTTATTTGCTTGATCGTACTATTACAGGTGTAAGCATATTTCTAATATCCACAGGGACGAATGCAAATGACTATTCTGACAATAACGCATTTCTGATGTTTTTCAACTATCCTTTGCTATTACTTTGTTAGTTTGATTTTGTTAAGTTTATGCATCTGTTAATAAACCAATCAAGAGTCATTACAGTGCAGCGAATATTTTTCATCATTATACCGCAACACAAAAGGTATCAAATTCAACTCCAGATAAGAAATGACCACACACATGTATGTGGTTTTATATCCACAGACAAATGGCTGATTAGCAGAAACTATGGCTTACTTTAAACGTACTAAATTTAGGGACATCTTAAAGTATTTTCTGTAGGCCACAGGAATTCTATATAACGAGTTTGGACTTATTTTATGTACGAATGTTCTTCCAAAAAAAGAATCCACTCGGTTAAACATACACTATCTCAATAAGTGGTGGCATACCCTCTTTAATTGTAACAGAAGTAAGTTTGCATCTGATGATAATATTGTAATATAGTGCTTTTTTACTTTAGTTTCCTTCTTCTGGCTGGCGTATTCTTAAGATCTCCGAAAACTACTGGACGTAATTTTAAATTTAAAACTGCCGACTGACTTTAGATTACGTAATACGTATATTGTTTAAAAAATGGGTACACTATAAATAGTGATTTTAATCACATTCTGAAAATATTATACTGTATACGAGAGTACTTGTCAATGTCTAGTATACTGAAACAATTATTGGTTGCTGTTATGAAATGTTATAAAGTAGACAAGGCGTGCACTATAGGCTGATGTCTTTAAAACTACACTTTTGAAATATTTCTTCATTAACTTCAAGAACACAATATATACTGCTAATAAAACCATTTGTATTTGGGATTGTTTTATGTTTGCCACCACTTCATTTGGTCTATACTTATACTATCATGATTTTGTGTGTATATAAAGATATCAAATTACATTAATGTATGGGTGTTGTGGTAGAGTGAACGACTAGTAACACTTTTGACTGCTTAGCCTCTCACCGCTTGGATTCAAGTCCCGTTTGAGGCGAAGGACTTACTGTGGAAAGGTCTTTCAGTTGAGCTGCGGTGGGTCGCTGGTAAAGAATTTATGTGAATTGATAACTGTACGTGTAGGTGGTGTTTTAAGACAAGATTTTTATGTATACATCTGCAGTTGTCCTAAGAGTATTGAAACATATTTTTATTTCGCACTTAAAAACATAAGAACATACGCGCGTCAATTTGGATGAATAAAACTGAACAACGTTAATTCTAGCTTAAGGGCAAAAAATAAACTATATGTACTTATTATTTTTTAAGGGACTCTGCATTTGTACTTACTTTATAGTCAATAGTTCATGGAAGATACCGTTCTTATTAAAATGTACGTAAAATACATAGCCTAATGAACATGTTTTCTGTCTAAATATTTTAAGAAAAGTGTGTCGCTTTTTCTGATAAGTACGACTAATGAAATTATTAACAGAGCCGATGGTGGTTTAATGTGCCACGATTAAAATATCTAAAAAAGTTAAAATAGTTGTGTGCTGAAATTTCAAAAAATCTTATTTAGCTTTCGATCTTTAAGAATATGCCATACGAGGTACCATATTGCCCCAAACTTAAATATAGTCTGTCTTAGAAATGTCCAGACAAATAGGAAAGTACAAATAAGAGAAAAAAGTAGAAAAAAATATAAAGAAAAAAGATACAATCTTTTGGGATTCGAACACACAGCGCCAATTTTCCGAGCAAATGACATTAAGTTACTTATAGATACCATTTATTTGCAGCTGCTGTGTAAGATTTTCTTAAAAGATTGTCGGTATACAGTTGCGTTCCGTTTGATTTTCTTATTATTTCAGGGATCATCGGATATTTGCCAAAATGAGTTTCCTGATATTGAACTATTCAGTTCTTCTTATTGCTGTAATAGGTACATTTTTATTTTTATTTTATATGTTGTAAACAGTCCTTAAGGGCATCTCAAATTGTAGAAACTTGTATGATACTGATATGTTGCTTGTGTTTTACTGGCATACTAAAATACGTTTTGTTTTTTGTTAAGTCTCTAAGGATTGCCCCAAAATTGTTTTTAATCGTGTGTTTGTGATACCTTGGTGCCTAGCTTTTGTGTTAATTAGTGATACACACACACACACACACACACACACACACACACACACACACACACACACACACACACACACACACACACACATATATATATATATATATATATATATATATATATATATATATATATATATATATTAGGGATGTAAATCGAGTCCCAAAACGATATTCGAATATTCTTTACGTGTGTTCGAATCCTATTCGAATATTCGGAACGAATTTATATCATAGTGGCACATGACATGGTAATTTTCCATTACATTCAATGCGTTTATTCATTGTAAAATGTTTATATCTGGCCACATTTTACATTACAAGCCTTACTTAATACAGAAGCGGCAGTATATTTATGATTTTAGAATAGCATTTAATTTTAAAACGACGATTTCTTCTTTCTGAAATACAAACGGTAATATTATCAATCCGCCATTATCCTGTTTATAGTGAAGGACCAGACGGTGTGTTTCTTTACTTGGTCAGCGGTAATTTGCAAGAAAATACTGTCAGTGAAGAATGGCAGTAAATGCGTAAACAATGTCATTGTTACTTAACAATTTATTATTATTATTATTATTATTATTATTATTATTATTATTATTATTATTATTGAAACTCTTATAAAAAACTTTACAGTAACCAATCAATGTTAAGATGACCTGCAAAGTCCCGTTTAATATATACATTATTAATTAGTCACCTTAAACTTGGGTGTCTTTTTTTTTTTTGTTACGCGTTGTACTTCGTGTAATATCCTTTACAATTTAAAGGCATTTTGCGTACTTAATAACTTATTTGTATGAACATATGACGTATAAAAAGGGCTACTTAAGCTCCTTTTAATGTTTACATATCGATTTAATAAAACCATATCATAATTTTATTAGATGAAACTGTACAACACATGCAAAATAGCTTACAATTTTAATATTTTACTCTACTTACCGCAAACAATGTATAACAACAAACAGTCAATTATGTTTTGTGAACTAATCTTATAAAATACATTAATGATTAAAGGAGGCATTTTCAAAAGGACAAAATACGGGTGATACTGGATGGTCTGTAAGACAATTAGGCAAAACCACGAAGGTTTTATGAATGGAAATCGCTCAAGTGTACAGCCAATTAAGGGTCTTGATTGGTTGGTGGTCTGATTGATGTTTAATTGTGATTGGCTGATATCGCTAAGGGCGTTAATCCGAAGCCATAACATGTCAATTAGAGACATTTAGTTACCAATACACAAGTGACAATGACGAACCTGCTCGCCATGTGCCTATGGGTGAAAGGCGAAGGTAAACAAAACCATTTGATGACGACGATTACTGTGATTGGCTTGTGTCAAGATTACCTGACTGTTGATAAATTGATGAAGTACCAACCAATATATATATAAAGAATGATTAAAAGCGTGTGAGTTTTAAGTGTGTCAAGTAAACCTATGACGAACATTTAAAAAGTATGTTCATTTACATTTTTGTTATTCGGAGAGAACGAAGCAAAAACAGAGAACAGAAAATCGCGGTGACAAAAACCCCCAGATGTCTCGGTATTGTATAGGAATAAAATAACAAGTATGAAGTTGAGTGACAAAAACAGAAAGTGATTGCAATTGAAGTTTGTTTCATAGTGATCTAGTTGTGGTTTCCAAAAATAAAGAAGTTCTGGTGGACTGTTATCAATAAGTATAGCCTTATATAATGAGTTTATTACACACTATCCCGACCGAAGCTGGGTGGATTGTACTTTGGCAACTGTTTATACAGCTGTATGGTGATGTGGCTGATGTGACTGGGTCTAAGTGGGAGAGGGGCAGAGAAGGAGCTGTGCGCGGTTAGGTGATTTCATGCTGTTAACCAGACGGCAATTCGTTATCAGGAGACATAACCCACCCCCTCTATCTTAGAGCGAGCGCGATCACATATCGCTAGCGTGTTAAAGGCATCTCGAAAGGAATGTGGTATCCCACTGAGCCAGGCCCCCACATGCTATGACCAGACCTGCTAATTGCTGGTCATCACTGCAGGGAGTCTTTAGCCAACATAGTACTAATCTGTCACAGTAATATCTCTGATGGGTTAATGCAAAACTAAGTTACCTGCTAGTATGGATGTGAGACAGTAGGCTAGTTTTACACAAAGCCACAAACATTATTGTTAGTGATAATGTGGGTTGTTTACTATATGATCCCTTACAAATTCGTTATTGCATTAAATACTAGGTGTCAATTTTGTAACTGCAGGATTATGTATTTATTTCATAGCTAAATTATTAATTTTGAAAATACATGAGAGTTACACGTTTTAGTATTCAAAATGACTCTGAAGGACATTATTCTGACAATGAATGACTTTTTAAATTGCTTTTGTTAGAAACGTTTCGTTACATTTTACAAGTCAAAATAAAATATAACTTTAAATATATATGAGAAGAATGAAAGAAATAACAAAATGTATAAGAAATAACAAAATCAACCAACAAAGTAAGAAAGAAAACAAATAAAGATATATATATATATATATATATATATATATATATATATATATATATATATATATATATATATATATATATATATATATATATATATATATATTGGATTGCGTAATTGGTATATTCACAACTGTTTCCTTTACAAACTGTGAATGACTATGTTCAACCCCCAGATATAGCATACATACACTTGGATCTTGAACAATACCTGTGTGACAGACACATCGTTACAGACTGTGGCAGCCTGGCTTATCAGAAAACAGATGCCCTCACATGCTGGGTGGGACAATAAATGGGGGGGTCACTTATATAAGGCTCTTGAGATGCCTTTAAGTCGCTGGGAGACACAACGATCAACTAAAGAAATGTCTTTTCAATTTTCCTTTTAACTTAACAATATATATATATATATATATATATATATATATATATATATATATATATATATATATATATATATATATATATATATATATATATATATATATATATATATATATATATATATATATATATATATATATATATATATATATATATATATATATATATATATATATATGTAGGTATGTATGTATGTAGGTATGTGTGTGTGTGGTGTGTGTGTGGTGTGTGTGTGTTTCCAATACCAATACAGAAATGTTATAATTATAGGTGGATGCTTATCATGTCCAAACAACTGTAACTCTTGTCAGCTGCTCTCTAAATGTGATGAATGTAACAGTGGATTTCATGTCAATGACAACGGAACATGTGAGCAATGTTACAGCGGGTGTGCAACTTGTACAGCAATTTATTCCTGGAGATGTACCTTATGCGACTATGGATATTACCTCCTAGGCAATCGCATTTGTAGCCAATGTAGATCGCCGTGTCTATCTTGTACCTCACAATCTACCTGTATCTCGTGTCACTTGGGATATTACCTGTTCAATGGCTCGTGTCATCAATGTAGCTTGCCGTGTTTATCATGTGCATCATCACGGTGTACCTCGTGTGCGTCCGAATATTACATAGATTCTAATGGACACTGTAACAAGTGTAGCAGTCAGTGCGTCAGGTGTACTTCATCATCTAACTGCTATATGTGCAATTTTGGATATCACTTAAACAACGGTTATTGTTACACCTATCAATGTAGTAATGGTTGTGCCGAGTGTACCCCATCATCGTTCTGTATCTCCTGTATGTCTGATTATTATCAGACAAACGGTAAATGTGTCGCGTGTGATGCCACATGTTTAACCTGTTCAAGCGTGACCGGTGACTGCACATCATGTCCAGAGATGTTTTATTTGACAAATGGAAGCTGTCTCTTATGTAGTAATAACTGTCTATCATGCAATGGCACAACAAAAACATGTGACGAGTGTAAGCAAGGTTATTATGGCGATAAATGTCAACGTTTGTGTGACAAACAGTGTAATGGAAAATTGTGTGAACATATTTCTGGAAGGTGTATCAATGGATGTAAAGTCGGTTATCACCAATCTGAAAACAAATGTGCCAGCTGTCCAACCAACTGCACTATTTGTCACAATATTTTTATGTGTACAAATTGTACACAAGGCCATTACTTGAACACCTTCGAAGACGGCTCTGTTGTATGTTTCTTATGTGACGAGGCGTGCACAACATGTGAACTGTCCCAGTGTATCAATAATAGTGAGTTTATATTATTGTATGTGAATCCATATTTGTGTATCATATCCATGGTTTTAGTAGTTATTTCAAGCTACTATTGGTCATAACTGAACCAACCCGGATATTTTGTAAGATTATAACAAGTTTTTGCAGGGCGTGCCTTGGCTTGAATCACTTTTGAAAGTGCGTACAGTTGCTTCCAAAAATTGAAAGATAAGATATCAAAAAAGCTCATAAAAAACGTCGCCTAACCCGGGTGAGCCACTGCCATTTAGTTGTCTTCATTATATAAATCCGTAAAATTAAAGCCTTTCTTCCATATTTTACAAATTCTTCTGCAATCGTACTTGACGTATTTTTTCTCATACTGCTCTGAGACAATTCGTTGTACTGAGACAGTGAGAGTACAATGAAAGAAATGTATTTTTGCGGTCGCTTCACTCGTGTTCATGCCCTTAGACCTCAAGGAACAAGGAATAGTGCGATTACTCAAACGTCGTCTAGGCACGACGACAACAATTTATTTTTGGAATGGGACTGGGGCGCAAAACTGGTCTTGTCAGATTTTAACAAAGGTTAAAGATTAAAACGTCCTGTTTTTTGACTAAGCCATTTCGTCATAGAAAAATATGCTGTCGAAATAATAAAAACGCGCCAATCAGCACTTCGGGCCTCGACCTTAACATGTGTTGGCAATGTTAAATGTAGTTAGGCTTCTACACGCAACATGTTTGTTTAGGTTGTCTGCTATTGTGTCCAGCATATACAAAAGGTCTGTCCGCACTTTTTGTCGTCTGGATAACACCTTGTAAAAGATTTAGCGTTGGAATACTTACTTAAATAAAATGCACATTTTGTCGAAGCAAATATGGTAATAATAAGTCATTTGTATATAAGTACGTCTTTATTTATTAAATCCAACGTCTTTCTGTAACTGATAGCAAGTTCTACAATAAATGTAGGCTTGCTATTTTACAATGGGAACTATGTCGCACTTAGTTTTTTTGTCTTTGCCTCGGTTTATATCATATGGATCTCAATTTTGAGGCAATATTTGAATAGGATGTACCTAATGCCAGCGTTGTTGTAAGTTAGATGTTTCCGTTTATTTGTGTATTATTTGTTTAAATTATAAACATTGGTTAGGCATATGACGTGGTTTTTTGTTTTTATTTATCGGCATTTACGTTAACTGCGTAATTCTTCTACTTCCAGAAACTCACAATCATTCCAGTAACAAGTATACCAAGGAAACCGACTCAACAGCTATCAAAGCGGGCGCCATAGGAGGGACATGCTTTGTAGTTATGGTAGTTGGCATAGCGGTCGCGGTTGTCTATATACATAGAAGGTAGTGTATTCCTTATAAAAAAGAGAAACACATTTATAAATTGTTATTGTATTTATTACAAATAATTATTTTATTTATTTTGTTTTAATTGTTATCAGCG
This sequence comes from Sinonovacula constricta, assembly GCA_007844125.1. Classification (NCBI taxonomy): domain Eukaryota; kingdom Metazoa; phylum Mollusca; class Bivalvia; order Cardiida; family Solecurtidae; genus Sinonovacula; species Sinonovacula constricta. The sequence goes on along the minus strand of CM017567.1, from coordinate 3,278,893 downwards.
CGTTAGAGCGTTAGGTGTTAGGTAAAATGACCAAACATGTATTGTGGTCATTATAATTTGTGTAACATTTTATCTCAAAATTATATTGTTCCCCAACTAAGGAATGCACAATGTTTAACATACAAAGTGATATTTGTCTCACCTAAAATTTATTTTATTTACATTGATTATCTCGTAGACTTGACTCGTTTTATCTGTATGTGTATTTATTTCCATGCTACAGGAATCATACACCCCAGCCGAGGAATCGTGCAATGGAATCCCAAGAAGACCCCATTCCGATAGTCCACTACGTGAACACATCAAATCTGAACGACCTAAATGGTATTTAACCATGTAATCGCATGATTAAATCAAATATTGCAGGTTCTACATTTTTTTCAAATCATACATTTGATTTCTGATGTTATGGCATACAATAACAGTGACCATTATATTAGCGACATCCAACTTTTTATTGTGGAGGAAGAAACAAAACACGTGCTTGGGTAGAACAACCAGCGCACCGCTGGAAGATCTCCCCAAAAGAACATTCTCGCCCCCTTCAGAACCCGAACCTACGTGGTGAGTGTAGTAAGAGTAACAAGTTCGTATCTCGGTTACAGGCGCATCTACCTAGGTATTATATGCAAATTGTATATATTGCAAAATGTGTAGCAATAACTTAATAAATGTTTACTGCAAGTGATATTTTAATTTAGCTCAGGCAATTTAAGTAGTAATCACTTGTAAATGAAATATATAATAAGCCACCCTTTTGAGACATACCAGGCGTAGGACATCTTACCTATGTTTATTTAAGACACTTTAAAAGTTTAGACACCTGTAGTAAAGTACCACGTAACTAATTAGCAGCGCGGACGGTACAAGTCAAACTATTTGACAAATATTCGATTGACAAAAACACATATCTTGCAAGTTTCACGGTACTTTTTTAAGAAATTATCTTTTAAAGCTTTATTTGCATTATCTTGTTTTGAATTTTTGTATTTTGCAGAATCCAAACGATATGGTGGCCACAGTCATTTTCATAACCATGACATATTTCCAGAACCTGCTGGCGAACCGACAACATATGAAAGTCTTTCAAAAATGAATGGTGACAAAGACAATTATTCAAGCTTAAATTAAGTTTTCTGTGTATACCATTTATATTCCATTAAATCTTGGCCGCGAGAGTATAAATCAACAATTTTTATTTCATTCAAAGTTAATAACGTGATACTAGCTGACAAGAAACGGGCTTTCATCGCAAACCGACTTGTTATCCGCATATTATGTACAGTTTTCATTGATAAAAGGAAGAGCGAGGTTAGAGCTCTGTAACGTCTTTAAGACATATCAGTCGGTCCGTATGCAGACTTCAACTCAACAACTGTAGCTGCTGTCATTTCCTACAGTATAATTACATGTTTTTGCATTTTCTAGTGCTTATTCAAATTTTAGTATATGACACTCTTAGTACTTGCTCACTGATTTTTCTATTGGTATATTGTTGTTGACACATTTAAATTAAAGTCATGGGATTTTTTAAATGCTGGGCACAAATGTATTCGATTTCATTTTTAAGAATCCGTAATACATCGCTGAGATTATCAATTAGCAAGTTAACTGAGCTTTAATCAATTGGACATTCTGATTATTTACACACAGACTTCAAAATATACACATAACTATAACTGTAAAGTAAATATCCTATTATGTGTTTTTAAAATTGTATGATTTGGCCATGAATGGGTAGATAAGTTGTAAGTATCGTGACAAGAGTGTAGGTGTGTATGTACATGCCTCTTACGCTGTAAAGTAACTCTGAGTTGTTATACGCCGAGGCATTAAATTGACTCATTAAACACCTAAATTCGATGTCGTTTTATGTTCTTCAACATTTGTTCCACTTCTGAGAAAATTTATTCAGCAAGGACTGGTTGCTGTAAATTTCATGTTTCTTTTTAAATCACTTACACTAAGATAAATTTTGCGTATTAAGATTATTCAGCAGATGTAGATTCACTGTGCTTAGCATGCCGGTAATGACTGGAGGTGAATTTTACAGATATACTAATGCTAAAAGAATCAGAAAAAATTGCTCAATAGGCTGTTAATTATACTATTTTGTTTTGATTTTCCATGAGTGTTAACACCTTGATTTTTTACAAGAGTTGTCAGGTGTATATATATATTTATTTAACATTAGTTTTAGTAGTAGTAGTAGTAGTAGTTTTCGTAGTAGTAATTGGTAATGCATACGGTCTTGCAATTGATATTCGATATATATTGGTATAAACGTATGTCCACAATTAAATGTGATATCCGACAGTTTACATATATTACATATATGTAACAATTTCTGACCCCTGTTTAAGTGTAATTTCTGCAGAATCTCCTACGTTAATTTACGCAAGGACCATTTTAAGCACCACCTCGACTTTAAGACAATATATAAATATAATTTATTTATAATAATTTATTGTTTTATTCCACTCTTTTTACCTACATAACAAATGAACGAAAAAGTAAGGTATAGGTCAATTGTAGATTATAACTTTTCTGTAAATAAGTTAAGTATACAAAACATTTGCAGGCATACAAGCGAGATAACTAGTACATTTCTATTTTATCAATTTATTTATTACATATTTATTACTTTATAAAAGTACAACGACATTTAAAAAGAAACTAGGAACATCAACAACTTCGTCATAAACATGACCGGTTAAATGTTAATCGAATATACAATATAGTTCATAGAGTTTAGTTAGTTAATTAACTAATTCTTTACTTTGTCAAATACTTGATTCAAACAAACAACTTATTTTCTTATAAACTCAATATCAATTTGATATTTATTATAGAATTGCATATGTTGTCGAGATAAGATTAAATGTTAAAAGAAATATAAATAACCACGTGTTCACGTAGATACAATGGTGGGTTTTAACATTTATCATTCAGTGATGTTCAGTCATATTTGCAAATTTTAAACATGATGCAAACCATGTGTTTATCCAGTTGTAAAGTGTATGGGAATATGAGGTTTTCTTAAAAATGTGACGATTTGTAACATAATTGTGTTAGCGTACAGCACTGTCAATGATTTTCACATTTCTTTATTTTTTATTTTATTTTGTTTGCCTTATAACATACATTTGTTCTTTATTATATATTTTGCTAAGTACTTATGTTATATTATGATTTGTGTAATCGTGCATAAAGGGATGGGGTTATAGAGTCAACGGTCTTTCTGGATAACCAGATTGAGTCCTATGTTCGACAAATTCGGTGAAAAGAAATATTTAATTGTACAAATAATAAACACTCTCTCTCCAATCCAAAATAATTACCAACACTTCTGTCTTTTTAATAAAACAGCAAGGAGGTTATTGTGCCTTTTAAGCAATGTTGTATTTTAAAACTGCTCTAATAAATGAAAAAAATACGTGACCACTTGTGACGTCATAACAAAAACAGTTTCATTTATTTAATTTAAATTCTGTCTGAAGCTGCTGCGTCCTTTCAAATCCATATATTTTATAAAATTTGATGACATTGGGAAAGACGTTTTGGATTGAAACTTATTTATCTTAAAAGTAGCCCTTCAAAATGCCAGTGTCAGGTTTATTTTAGTCTCTACTGTTGTGTTTTCTGCTGCAGTGTTTCCTGCTGCTGCTGCTGTGATTCAGATGCTATGGCCCTAACGGGAGTGCTTAATGTAATTATTATTTGTTGTTATGTGAGCATAAAATGTATTCAATATAACAATGTGTATTTACAACGCACAACGCAGAAACGTAAAGGTAACTGTATTTAAATTATTTCGTAAAACTGTATGCTTCCTTTTAACTGTAGTTTTGCTATTTTCTTTTTTATTTTCTCTGACGACAGTATGATGGTAATAAAATGATCGTCATAAAGGTATAACTACTGTTGAGTCTCATTCATTCTTAAAACCATAGTTCTGACCCTGTTTCGTCGCTATGTTACAGTTATACATAAAGCAGCAACAAGTAATACACACGCAACTCAGTTTAGTTTGATTAAACGGTTGCCTTAGCTTTGGGTATTTTAAATCTTGATGTCATATTATAAAAATCAGCAACATAAAAACATAGACGAATATAAAAAAACTCATCAAAACATTTTTATAAAAGTCTTGTTGTTATGTATGTTACAGTCATATTTAATTGTAAATTGTATTAATTTGCCAGGAAGGCAAACATTCAATTTTAGAAAAGAATCACAACAGAACAAAACAGAAAATACTTTATTGATCAGATTGGTACACAGCGTACATAATCTTATCAAATTCATCATACACATAAAAATGTTCCACTTGGTTTGCAAAATTTGACATATTGATAAAACTTTTTATATTGGAATATAGTTTCTATTTAATGATTGTATATACACATATATTTTCATAATGTGTTTTGTACAAGACTTGTCAACATATTTTATGCATATACATTGTATACCATTTTATAAACTTACTAATATTTATTGACTTAGTACTTGTTATTATCATTTTCATAGAATAACAAATAGTACAAACTATTAGTAGTACTTCATATCAACAAAACGTAGCATATATTAGTAAAGGGAATGACATCAGTATATTTTACGTTTTCTTATGTGAGCAAGCATCAAAATAAAGTCACAATGTCCATTTCACACTAAATACAGGCATATTATCGAACACAAATACACATTAAATACATCGATTGAAAAAATAGTTTTCATAGATATAATGAAATATCAATTTCAATTGAACAAGATTAATGCATTATAGTGTCAATGCATTGTCTTACAGACAAAGCTTCCTTTATATATTTAAACAATCGTAGCATAACTTTCTTATTCAGTGAGTTTAATAGTTTTTAAAATAAAACATAAAAGGTATTTTAAAATAATAACTACTTATTTATTTTGATCTTAGATCTCGATAGCATGGGCAAATAAAAACAAAATGGTACTCATCTTCCAGATCATTCGAGTTACAGCATAAACACAGTCTCTGTCTCCTTTCTGTATAATTTCTGTTATTTCTACCAGTTTGCATTCTTAGAGGTTAAACAGATAATCTAAGTCTACTTATATATATTCTAGCTGTAGGCGTCAAATTGTTAAGATATGGCTTATATTGTAGATTATATTTTACCACCAACGAAACAAAGTTTAGTATCGTGTAGTGACAAGAAGTAATGAATTTCAAAATACTTTAATTGGCCGAGGATTTATGCGCAAATGACATATTAAATTATAGCAGCAAACAATATCCCGAAGTTATGCCTATTGTGCAATATCACGAAAAAGATAAATAGACAGTTCAAGTAACCAATTTAGGATACTACTAAAGAAATGAAGAGACATCATTCCAACAATGCTTTTCCAAACGTTGGCTTTAAGGCAATGTTTTCATGTAGTCTCTACGACTTGTCGTGTAATTAAACAAGAAAAGTATTGAAGCAAAGCACCAAAGGGCGAACAATGAATTATAATAGACAATAAGTTATCTGACGCACGACAACGCCAGACATCCGATGAGCACTTTGCCTGAAATGATCATATGATCGAATAATTGACCTTCACATGGACATAACATATGTGTTTTGTATTGCGTATTGTCTAGATGTATCAAGGAATTTATTTGTTAACATAACTAATATTTTAGGAACTCATTTCAGGAATATCAAAGAATAACAATCTTAAAACCTTTGCAGAGCACTGCTTACAGGTGAGAATAAAATCTGATTAACCCACGTGGTCCGAAGTTGTTAAAATCAGTACGTTGTATACGAGATAGGAAGCTGAAGTGGTAAAAACCTTTAGCATAACCACTCTCAACAACTCGGCCATTTCTACGCTAAGGAGTCCGGATACAGCCGAAGAGTTACGACTGACATGATAACTACAACAACAGCCCATTGCCAAATTTAAAACGCATTCCGTTAAGGTCACCTCGCTGAAGCGCCGACGCTAACAATGCAAGTTCTTTACTGTAAAAGGGTCATTGAAAGCAATACAGTACAAAGAAGACGTCACGGGTTGTAATCATCAGAAATAAATTTTCTGACAAGTTTTATAAGTAGATCAGAAATGTTACAAATGTTACAGAGATCATCGATTTTGTTAATCTAACATAACCCAATTCTATAAAATACAACAAGGCTTATGCTTTGTTGCATAAGGGTTTTCATTCTGCTATAATATGTTGAAGCATTAAAATATTTTCCGTGAAAGAATAATGAAAACGCCTTCATTAGTATGAGGAATCTGAAACACTGTTGTAACAATTCTATAGTGCTAAACTGGTTTCTAACATTGAAATGTTCGACCTTAAGATAATCGTACAATCCTGTAACATGAAATATATAAATACTATGGGAGGAAGCACGAGGTAAATCACTATCAAGGTATGAATAATTTGCAACACTAAAATTTAAATCTATTCTCTTTTGATAAACTTTAGTACATACGTTATCATTCAAACAACAAACGATCTCAATGTCTAGAAAAATGATGCATTTAAACGTCAACTATTTGCTTTGTTAATGGAAAGTTATGCAGGGTAAAACAGATGGATTATATAAGCTAAGAAATGGTTATCTATAGTTCGTTAATGTTGTCAAGGTAATGTGACGTTGAATGGAAAAGCCTCTATATTATTGCTTTGGGTAGAAGGGGACATAATTACCACAAAGCCTTGTTCAAAGGAGTATAAAAACATTAGCTGTCAATGAAGCACATGTCCTATACGTAGTCCAATTATTTCTCTAAATAAGGCGTCACCTCATTTTATCGCAAAATTCAACAAGTACAATACATTAAACTTCACAAACAGCCATACTACTACGCAGCGTGAAATTACCTAAGTATGCCTTGGGAAAAAATGACATTAAATTCATTGCAAGCAATGTTTAAACGTCCTTGGGGCTTGCCTTTTTTCAATGAGAGTAATTCATTTGGTAATGATTAAATCAGGAGGTAAAGACGTGTACAGCGTAGAGAAATCATATGTATGAATCAAATGGTTGAACTGTGGAGGGATGGGCATGTCAAGTACTAAACTTGTCTTAAACATCTGAAGAGTTGTATAGACCGAAGAAAAGCTAATTACTAAATTCCATACCCCTTTTACAATATTTAACACAGTATACAAACTGCCGTATATTGATTTTTCGATATTCACCAGTCTTTAAAAGGTACGGAAATTTCCATTCAATTTTAATTTTCTTGTCCCCCACCCCTTTTGCATGCATTATAACCTTATCGAATGATGGGATAAACAACTAAAATTAATCACGTCATTCCAAAGACGTCAGACGAGATGCACATATGCACGCCACAGTGTTGTTAACTGCAATATGAATGAATTCATTGCTGTTTTTATAATAGGGTCATGAACCACACAGATATGCTATAATTAGTTTCCAATTCCAACATTTTAGAAGGATGGCTAAATCTGCATTATTTGTTTTAATGATTGATAGTCAATTGAATTTCATAAAATGATAAGTACACGTACAAAGTGTCTTACTGGATTATAATGCCTGGTTTTAATTATTATAATATACATAACTGTAATATTAAACCTATAATTGATTTGTTAGCTAGTATACAATGTGCTGATAACTATTGCAAACATTTCGATCAATAATGATTTTAATTCATATTCCATTGCGAAATTTGCCTCATACCTAGTGTGAGAACTTTATTTGATTAAAACTACTCTAGTATTCTATTTATCGTTTTATCCGTTTTATTGACAATAGCATTGTTTACTGTTCTGTACATCTATTTAGTTTTCTGAAGGATAATTCGCGCACGAGTTAAGCTGCTATCTGCTCATATGCACCTGACAAAAACCCATGATTACAAATCCTTCATAAATCACTGTTCTTAAATAAGTGAATACATTTTAACATATAGTCAAGATGACTTAAACTTAACAGTATGGTAATCACCATATGTCAAGTCTCAAAAAAAATGTATGTGGACAGGGTATAGAGCTAACAGATTTTAGTTTTCAGGAATCACCAGATTAAATCTTTTATTCGACTATTCTCTGCGACCGAGTTCGATGAAGAAAATACAATTAAGCAACATATAGAATATAGAGCTTTATATAACCTATACAATTTGTTGCATTGAAAAGAATGTGTGTTTATCAAAAGTTGTTGCCTCTTAAGTCCAACTTTTTATAAGATTTGTTGATGTTAAGAATGACGTTTGATATGAAACAGATTTCTTTAAAGAGAAGTCCTTCAGAATTCGCGTGACAGGTTATCAATGTCGCTGTTGCTGTGTTTGCTGCTGCTGCGATTCTGGCGCTATAACTGCTGCTGGTGTTGGCACTGCTGAAATTGCTGCGGTGATTCCTACTGCTGGTGTATTTGTTTTGAAGTATATCACAGCAGCACAATTATAGCCAATAATCAGGCGCCCAGTAACTTTTAGCTGAGGAAGATGCTTAACACGTTTGAACACAAGAGTTTGAGTATCAACAGTTCGAAAAGATTCCTTTTTAATGTTTATTTGACTTGACACTAAACAGCGTGTCGGGGTGCGCTAACTATTTCGGGTGCAGAAATTTTAAATGGACAAATTTACAGTTTAGGATTGTGCACCACAGTTTGAAATCATTCTTTTTTATGTTTATGTTACTTAAATCCAACCGGTGTGACGCACATGGTCATATGACAACGAGACAATTGCTTTAGAGGGATATGTACAGAATTGCAACTTTTTATTCGTCGATTAATACTTTAATTTTCATGTTTCGTTAGATATACAATTGTTTTTGTATTCAACATGTATCTTCAATTTATCGTTGCCGTTAGGAAGACATGCTAGTCGCTAAGTTATAGGCAGTGTTGCTTCTAACTACAAATTACTGGGTGTCATTGGTAACCCACATCATGGCAGTTTGGGATCATCCTGGAATAAGGAGGATCATACTATCAATGTATAGATCTACATGGTATTTAACTTAAATATATGTATCCATATTATTGAAAAAGGACCAAATTGCATTGCAATTGTTTTCTTCTTTTTCAGTTTACAAAGAGCCAAACTTCTAATACTGAAAGCTTTTAAGTTTAGACAAATAGACATGAGGGTGTCAGCATTTTAACAGACTGCATCTTAACTTTGACTTTGCAAGATTTTTTAAAAAGAAATTATATAAATATATTGAAAGGAAACTAGTCTTTTGCATATGACATTGTGATTTTCCATATCATTATTATTCATAACATATTCTATAGCAGTATACAGTCAACAAGGATAGTCACTTGATAACCACTTTGAATTAAAAAAAATAAAATGTATCATTCTGTGCAAACAAAATATTAGTCATGGGTTTAATGCATTGTTAGCAATTTACGAAAGTATATTCATTAATTATTTCCTTTAAATTGAAGTATGTTGACGACATTCGCATAGCTTTACATGATAAACAATGACTTTCAGTAACGCTTTACTTTCCTCGTAGTTTCCGGTAAAGAGCGAGGATAGGTTTGTACATTGTTCATATTTTTTCGTAAGTTAAGGATCCGTTGGCTGACATTAAGACCTCGATCATCAAAATAATATTCATTAAATTACCGAAGAAAACAGCATTCATTTATTTTTCTGATAAAATTGACGATAAAGTTCCGTTCCGCTTCAATATGCAAAGAAAAAAGTTAGACGTGCGGATCCCAATATCCCGAAGTCAAAGTCATAATGATAGCTGCAATTCAAACTCTGTACTCGTAGCGATTACCGAAGTGCTCGGTAAAATTAAATGCAAAAAGCCTTATACTTAATGTTTAAAGTTTGCTTATCGCCATATGTTTTACTCAAAGAATGATGATTTCCGCGAAAAAGTCTGATTTAACTAAAAAAATCGTCAAGAAAAATGCATGTCCCTCTGACTGCGTCAGATACTAATTTATGGCGTCAGAACGCAGAAAACGCACAATTGCGGAAACACTGCATAGGCATTTACATTTGTTCAATCACAGGACATACTAAAATTAATTTGAGAGATAATGCGATTATAAATCATCCGTAGTTTTCCTGCAATTCGACTTACTCAACTAGAGTCATGTGTCCGTTGCGCTTTCAAAATGGCTTAACTGCAATTATCGTTTACTCCATATCGTTACATTTTGCTTGAAAACAAAATAAAATTATCATCTTTTGATAAAAACAAGTGATTTGTTCATTGTATAAACAATTAGGGTGTACCAAATGTTACATATATAGTCATAACCAGAAAAAATGCGCGTTTGTTTGGGTATCTTTGCTATTGGAAATAAAGGACCGTGTCGTAAATAATTATAAATAAAAATATATGACAAATTCCTATGAGCATTGCAACATATACCAAACTCCGAAAAGGCACAGAACAAAGGAATTTCACATGCAAGCCAAGCGAAAAGTAAGAATAATTTTGTGATGAGTCATTTAACGAAAAGAGCAAACCCGCAAACTCGAGAGTTACCGCATAAGAACAATTTTGTGATGAGTCATTTAACGAAAAGAGCAAACCCGCAAACTCGAGAGTTACCGCATTGGAACGGTCAGTCGGCAATATTGACCGACTGGGGTGCTTAAACCGGTTTCACAGAGCTCTTAACTTGCACTTCCTGACGAGTTTCTCAAATGCAAGCAATGAAAAGAAAAACAATCTATTTGAATAAAATATGTCCAAGCGCTGATATTTTCTATAATATGACGAAAGTATTGACGTCATTGAAAAAAATGTCCACATAGTGTTAAGAAAAGAATATGGTATTATTTCGATTTGAAGAATAACACAAAAATGGTTGACTAAAAAAGAAATTCACTTTCTGAATCATGAACAAACATAACCAGAGACGAATAAACGGTTGTAGCATCCTATTCATGTGAAGATGGAATTTAAAACCCAAGTCCAAAGTCCATCAAAGGAAATACATGTAATATAATTCTTGTTTTAATATTTTATGTGTGCAACATAATATTCTACTTAAAATCGATATATATCTTGTAAACAACAACAAAAAAAGGCTACGAACTAATGGTCAAGCGTACACATCATAGTGTGTCTTGCTACGCCACTGGAAATGGTTAAATGTTAAATGTTAAAGGGATATTTCCTAATTAAACATATATAGCTTTGCATTAAAACGTCCATAATAATACACTGAGACCTTTTCTACTCATCGTAGGCCCTGTTGAATCTGTATATAAACATTTTGCCTGCCATAATTTATCATCAAACTATTTAAAACCAGCATGTATACAGGCCACACGTGGCTTTTTATTATTTTGTCTGGTATAGTAAGGCATGCCGGAACTTACTCGGATCTCACTGAGATATCGATCTGAGAAAACCAAACACAGCAGCTCGTATTTGTTTAATGCTCTAATAACCCTATTACATTGACACACAAAGATAACACATTAAACCTACATGTATTAAGTAACCGGCGGATAGTTAAAGCATCTCAATATAGCACTTACAAAATAGCATGCAAATAAATATTATTAACTGCGAATGTTTATAGATGTACATACAATTACCACATTGTATGCATACAATTAAATCCCACTGAAGCAATTAAACGATACGATCTCCCCCGGTGCTTCAAATGTTCAATCTAATATTTCACGTAGCTTTCATATGAACACTTTTACAACTCCCCTTGGAAACCAAGTAAACATTTTTTGTTTAAAAAGGTGTCTATCCATTTTATTTTATTATTCATTTATTATCATAGTTTATAGATTGTTTTTTTTTTCAAAATGAAACTTTCTGTTACACTGTTCTTTTATAGAAAATCAAGGTTTAAGCTCTGTAAACAGATTTAAGTACCACCATCGTTTCTGTTTCTGTAGACGGACCTTTCCAAGGCGATACATGTTGGTAACTTTCTCTGTGTTGTTATGTTATGTTGTTGTGTTGTTATGTCTCGTCTCAGTATTGTCGTCATTTTGGCATTAAACTGGCGTGTGACTACCTTTTTCTAAAGAATATTTAAATTGAATATATGATTTCATACTTATCGGACCTTGCCATGTTTTTGAAATGATTACAACTCTCTGTGTGTGTGTTGCTGAAATCTATACATTAAATAAATGAAATATATTTTCATAAATATTTTGTAATGTTCTTAAAGGAATTATACAGCTATAACTAAGATATGACTTAGATGAAACATGATCTTGTTTTTCTATGTAAATGCATCAGAAAGTATATGTCGTATAAGTTCGCATCGAACATAGACATAATTTACAGTCAAATAATATTGATACAAATACAAAGTAGATTTAAATGATATAGGCTGACGGATAATCTAGCAAGAGCTGATTTGACAATTAGTTACCAATACCTTATTATGTTTTGGGAAAGACGTCTCGTCTTCAAAATGGCTAAGTTAGACTTGAAGAAATTGTGCTCTCTCCATCTCTTCTTGAAAGGATTTTATATATTGTTGGTGCAACAGCTAGTCATGCAAAAAATGGACCATGGTAACACAAAATGACTGCAATATATATAAAAACCAAGTATTAAGAAAGTGTTTCATTAGTTTGTTGTTGTTTTAATATTGTAATAATGTCTACAAATACAGAAGTTGTAAATAAGACGTTGACAATACAGGCATTTATTAAAAGTATCTTTTTTTTTAAAAACTATAAACACTATCATCAAATGCACTTGTAAATGACACGTTTTTATATTTAATTTATTTATGGTGCTGGTTAATATACAATCCAGCAAGAGGTGATAGGAAAGAGGTCCCCAAACCATATTTTGTTAAATACCAATCGTCTTCAAGTTAGAGTTGAATATAAGTTGCTCTCTCCATCCCTTCTTGAAAGGCTTTCGTATGTTGTTGGTGCGACTGCAAGTTCTGAAAATAGGTCATGGTTATTGAAAACATAACTGCGGTTCAATTTAATTTTGATTCTACAGCACAAATGGCACACGTAACAATGACATACACAACATTATGTAAACCAAACAATAATGTGTTTTCTTTAGTTTGTTTTTGTTTAGATTTTATCATTATGACATATTATACAGAAGGCGAAGAAATGACGTTAATGATACAGGCATTTTACTTCGTGTATTTTATTTTTCTTAATAAAATATATTGACTGTCATTGTACAGACTTTAGAATGACACATTGTATTCTTAATTAAATACCGTTCAAGTTGTCCAGATTGGCTAGACTGGAAGTATTTACATAGAAGACTGATGGAGCGGAGACTTCTGCTGTTGTCTTTACATGATCTTTCTGCTGATCAGCAGCTTCCCTGCATCAGGGACAAATGATTCACACATTTAAACAATAAACTTGTTGTAATTTCATGTCTCTATAAAATAACTGATGCAATTTAAATAGCAATCAATGCCTATGTTACTTAATCTATACAATCCTTATCAAACAACTTACTTATAAATATTATTTGTAAATATTCCTCATGTGTAGCTGTCAGATTATACTCATATCATTAGATTTTATCAAAAGATGATTACTGATAATTTGTTAAAATATATAGGAACTGTTTATTTATTCCAATATCGTAGAGTGTCAGTTAATATGTAAATATTGACAACTTGTAACACAATAGGAGTAACAACACAAGAGTACCTTTGTTGACTGTGTCGTTTAAAGGCTTGTGTAGAAACAATTCCAAGTACAATGCATACCAATAACGCCCCCACTGCTACTCCGGCTATAATGCCAATGGAGGTTATCTCAACAGTCCCTTTGCTGCCTATATTGACATCTTCAGGTGTAGATAACGGTACCGTGCAGTTATAAAAAAAGAATGGTTTTGACGTAACAAAAACCTCTTAAATAACTCATTTTATTTCAGCATAAGAATGAAAAATACAATCATTGACAGGTCAACACGAATAAATGAATTTATATCAATACGGAAACACTTGTCCATCATTGAAAAGACTTGTAGTATTTTAGCCAATTGTATTGTCATAATCTGCCCTTACACTCCTCAAATAGTGTACACGATTAAATAAATTTAAAACAGATAATTAAATTGCATAAAATATTGACCAAGTCACTTTTAATCGTCCAAAGAATCACATCGGGGCTTTACGACCTCATAACTCGCCTTTTCTAGTTAATTTTCAAAGGTACTCTATCATGCGTTGTAGAAAAATGGTATTAAAAAGATTTTGTTCAACACAGCGTTGTTGCCAAAAAACAAATTTAAATTATTTATAAATCCTTACCTGACACTCATAGAGTATTTACGTGTCAAACATATATAATTCGTAATTCTGCGATGGTAATTAAAACTGTGAGCTAACAGGTAACCTAAATCATCGGTACATGCATAATATACATATATCATATTGACAAACCTGTTACATCCATCCCATTATTAGTTATCAATTTAGAACGTTCGCTCTGGAATATCGTTAAACATGATGAGCTGCTACTTTGAGAGACGCATATAGTTTAAGAATAAAAATGCGAGGCATTATTTCCTCCTTTGTTATTGGCTATGCCTTTTGGGACACTGCCATAAGCCTTGAATTTCAGTGAAAATGTGGTAAACATATCTAAATACTTAAAATATATATATCCCATGTTCGCAAATAGATCCTTCAAAGAATACTGTTTATAGAACATTATAAATAAATATTTTGAAACTAAGTCGAGTCAGAGGTATTAGTTCTTCAATGCTAATTTTTATTACTAAACAATATCATCAGGTGATCATTTTCACTATTTGCTTGTCATTGCTTACAGTGATATAGTGTATCAGTCAAGCCTTTTAAATCAATTATTTACCACGTACAATATCCAGATATCCATAGATCTACCACAAATCTAACTGTGCGACATTAAACTAAAATAATATATCCCAAGTACTTACCTGAAGTGATGCATTGGGATTGTAAACACGAAGAACACTTGTCGTCGCAAGGAACACACCGAACAGAGCCGTCTTCGAGGATCGTTAAGTAATATTCATCAGAACAACTGCTACAAGTTATACTATTTTTACAGATCTTGCAGTGTTTAGGACACATGGCACATTTGTTTCCTTTTTTATAGTAGCCAAATTTGCAGCCGTCAATACATTTTCCAGATATTTGGTCACATGCGCTGCCATTACACTGACCAATACAAGTGTTATTACAATAGTCTCCATAGTAACCGTATTCACACTCATCACAGATTCCAGATGAACTTTTGCATGATGGACAGTTGATTCCGCAAGGAATACAGCTTTTATTGTTTAAGTAAAACTTCGTATGACAAGATGTACAATCGCCTGTTGTATTAAGACAAGTTAAGCATGAAATATTGCACTTGACACAATGTCCATTGCTAAGATTATATTCGGACACACACGAACTGCAGTTCGAGGATGATGTACATTCCAGACACTGGCTGCTACATTCGTAACAATTCCCATTGCTTAGGTAATATCCAGACTTGCAGGAGCTACAATAGGATGATGTACACTCAAGGCATCCATTGCTACATTTGTTACAAATGCCACCGTTCAGGTAATATTCGGACTTGCACAATGTACATGATAAATGCCCTGACAATTCAGACCTACAATTGAGACACCCGCTGCTACATGGGTAACACTGGCCATTGATAATGACATATCCGGATATGCACGAGGTACAGGACTCTACTGCACACTCATGACAAGGGCTTGTGCATGGATAGCAACATTCGTGGAGCAGGAAATATCCGGAGTAACAGGACTCACAAGAATTTGTTAAGTTATATGACATACATGGATGCGAACATCCATAACAGCGGCGGTCCTTCAGCTGATATCCGGTCTCACATAAGGTACAGAACGTTGATGTGATACACGTGAGACAATGATTGCTACAGGTTAAACAACCACCTGTGAAAATATTTCAAATATCAAATATTTTTAAACAAAGTTTCTACATGAATTGGTAAAACACTGATGGGTTAATTTAGCAATATATGCATGAAATAGTATTTTTACTTGCAGCAAAACTATGTTTCTGTTTAATTTTTATTCTTATTATAATATGGTTGTAATCAGTTTGCATAATTAGTGTGATTGTTGGCACATATCCGAGTCCGATTAAAATACACTTATGATATATCTTCATCAATTGTAATAAGGTCCATAGGTATAAGACAAGCAATAGTTATTATATCAAAATGGAATAAATAAAAGTACCTATAACTGTGATAAGAAGAGACACATAGTTTAACATCATGGCACCTTTACCAGGGAATTATTCTGCAAAGAAAGTCATTACAATACAATACAACAAAACGGTAATTTGGCATAAAGAATGTTATTAGCTTTTACCTAAATTAAACTATATTAATGTTTATTATGTACTTGCCTCAGAAGCGATTCGACATTCAAACAGTTATGCGTGTTTTGAGCATTTAATAAAATAAATCAATAGTATGTGTTGAATACAAAGAAGTACATAAATATACAGAGCGAGCGAAGCCTGTGTTATTAATTTACAAATTGCCAAAAGGTTGAAAGATTACTATTTATTTATGCATGCAGCTGCCGGTAGGAACATTTGTCTGTATTCTGTCCATTAACATACATACTACTTACTTAGGCTTCTAGTGAACAAAATTTTCATTAAACATTAATTTAACCTGTTTCCAGCTGTAGAAACAATTATAAACACCCACCTATATAAATATAATGTAGCATTGAAAGTATTTAAGTTTTGTAGAGACATTTGAAAATATAATCGTCGACTTGTGTGTTTGAAACGTAGATTAAGTATGGTATCCTAAATGGTGTGCCAGAACACGTCATATGTGTTAACGAGAGATGCAAGTGCACATCTTTTTTGAAAGAGATCACTTAACGGTACTGTTACATATCAATTTAAGGTAACGAGTAACGAGATATGGTTAACTTTCATTAGTTCTTCTACAAGCTGGTTGTCGATGGCCTTCATATGCTCAGCACGACAGTATCATAACCGCATGGCTAAACTTATCTTTGTATGCATGTTATTATAGGGTTAGGAATGTTGTTTTGTGTTAAAATCAATGGTAAAAAACTTTCTTTCATAGAAAACAATAATATTTTTCAACAGATTTTACATACATAAAATATATATTTAGAAAAAATCCTCATGTCATGCTAAACGAACTACGAATAGATTAAAGATAACTAGAATACATTGCTTTCCATATTTTCAATTATTTTAAAATTGCTCTAATTCACAATTCACGTTTAGACCAAAAGTCCCACCAGTACCTAAGGCCAACATTTTTTACTGTTTCGAAAAATGATATGCACAAAAACAAAACAAACAAACATGCAAACAAATAAAGGAGAAGAGCTATATAGCCCACTATACTAGTAAGCACTTTTGAAAGAGAAGAAGTCGGATCTAAAGAAATAACGTAGCACATAATAAATAGGGATGTTTATTTTGACAAATTTAAAGTGAAATACAATATGGTATCCTCAAGAGTGTCACGCATGGACATTTTGTTTTCAAATAGATCGTTTTTCTTTTCGTTGCTTGCATTTGGGAAACTCGTCAGGAAGTGCGAGGTTAGAGCTCTGTAAAACCGGTTTAAGCACCCCAGTCGGCCCATATTGCCGACTGACCGTTACAAGGCGGTAACTGTCGGGTTTGCTCTTTACGTCAAATGATTCATCACAAATTTGTTGTTACTTTTCGCTTGGCTTGTATGTGAAATACCATTGTTCTGTGCCTTTTCGGAGTTTGGTATATGTTGCAATGCTCATAGGACTTTGTCATATTTTCTTATTCATGATCACAACAATGTTACTTGTGCAGTGTGGCGGTCGTAAAAAATCTCCCCGTGCATGTAATCTATGTTGTCATTTTATTCATCCTATAAGGATTGTTACGTGTACTTCCTTTGATGGACATTAACTTTGGTTCTTCAATTCCATCTTCACATGAACAGGATGCTACAACCATTTATTCGTCTCTGGTCATGTTTGTTCATGGTTCGGGGGGTTGGTTTTATTTGTGGTCAACCATTTTTGTGTTGTTCTTCAAATCGAAATAGTACCATATTCCTTTTCTGAACACTATGTGAACATTATTTTTCGATGACGTCACTACTTTCGTCATAACGTATAGAAAATATCAGCGCATGGACATTTTGTTTTCAAATAGATCGTTTTTCTTTTCGTTGCTTGCATTTGGGAAACTCGTCAGGAAGTGCGAGGTTAGAGCTCTGTAAAACCGGTTTAAGCACCCAAGTCGGCCCATATTGCCGACTGACCGTTCCAAGGCGGTAACTGTCGGGTTTGCTCTTTACGTTAAATGATTCATCACAAATTTGTTCTTACTTTTCGCTTGGCTTGTATGTGAAATACCATTGTTCTGTGCCTTTTCGGAGTTTGGTATATGTCTCAATGCTCATAGGACTTTGTCATATATTCTTATTCATAGTTTATCCAATGGACGTTCTGAAGGTTAAAATAACAAAAATTAGCAATATACTTAGGACAAAAGAAATCAAATATTTATTCAGATGTGCATGATGTGCATGATGTACTTTAATGTGTCTAAATCTTGGCTAATTTATGTTCGTTATATGATTTTTAGAGAACTGGTTCTCAAGGTAAGTCGACAAGACAGACGGAAAGAACCTATAAGATATAATATTCTTCGCAGCCTACAAACACAGTCCTTTAAGTTTGTTCGGTTTAAATGAGAGGGGGTAGACGCCGAGCAAAAAGCATAAATAGCAAACACCAACGCCTTACACAACATTTGCATGACCTTTTTTTAAAATTTGGTCATAACAGAAATGCAAAACAAAAGTATTATCAACTGGCGACTGCATAAGGGGTTGTGTTTTTGCATCATGAAAACGCACACAGGCACCATTTGACCATCTCGTTGGCACGATGATTGTGTCAGTCATTCAACTTAATATATATTTATAAGTATAATTATCAACACACCAATGGTACAGAAATACAATGCTTTACATATATAATGTTTCCCCTAAAATTTATTATATATTTGTCCTTGGCATTTTTCAATAGAAATATGATGTTTCTGGACGGATCAGACTGGGCTCTCTTCACTTTTAAGTGCATATAGTCCTACATGTCATGTATTACTTGTACATTCATTTTAATTATCACCAATAATTGTTTATATTTTGTTCTGTGCACATACATCATACATGCAATATTTTAAACACTCATGCAATATTTTAAACAGGAACATTGTTTTACAAATAAACATCTTGGAAAAAATAATGGAACTATTGTGTCTGTCCTGGAAAATCTTTTGCTAAAACGGACGGGATTTTGTGCGGAGTAATTTTGTCTACACCTTTCTTGTGCGAATGTGTGCAAAACCAATCTTAGTCGACAATTAAATAGATTCTAATGAAACTTCAAAAGCTTTTAATGACTGACACGGGCTGCAATTTCTTCTGTGTACAGATAACTTATAACGAGCAAGCTCTTTGTCCGCTCTAAAGGAATCATGATCAGCAACAGTATCAGCAGACATAGCAGCAGCAACAAAAACATCATCACTACATTTATGATAAGTACAACTTAGCACAGTATTCATTAATTCATCTTCTATGTGTTAAATATCTCTTTACCTGTTATTTAGTAAGTCCGTTTCCACTTTAAACGCATTAAACATTATTTTATTAGTTTAAACTACTAGAACTACCCATACAGTGACACATGCAACCTATGATTGTTCAAACATTGTAGGCAAGATAAATAAAGTTCCTCATTTTTTCTGTCATATATGCATTCTTATATCGTCACAGAATATAAACTGTCCCGGTGGGAATTGTTTTGGGAAGAGCTAATTTTTGGAAAAGATAAATAAAACGAGGGAATTATGTCTTCGTGATCTCTAAAATACATTATAATTATTATAAACAAGACATAGCTTACACTGTTTTAATGTAGATGATCAAATCAATAATATAAAGCTAGCGTTTACGCCATAGTGGTACCTTAGTTTACATATTAATAAGTACATCTCCACAGACTCGAGAGTGCCCAGGAAACGGCATTTCTTGTCTATATTGGTTCTATAATCAAACCTTACGTTTGATAATATGTCTTTGTCTGATTCTTCACATTATAAAAATGCAGAAATTATGTGGATTTTGTTCCATATCTGGCTTTGGAGGACTCAGTCACCTTTTGTATGACATGATACACCTAATGGCAATAGCATGTACCCGTGTCTTTATTCCTTATACAGACTTGATGTTAATTGACATTGGTCATTTGTATTTAAGTTCTTGCTTGTCGGGTTTGCTCTTTTCCTTAAATGACTCATCACAAATTTGTTCTTACTTGTCACTTGGCTTGCATGTGAAATACCTTTGTTCTGTGCCTTTTCGGAGTTTGGTATATGTTGCAATACTCATAGGACTTTGTCATCTATTCTTATTGTAGGATAAATAAAATAGCAACGTTCGAATTAGACTATATCCTTGTAGCATCGTGTTGTAAACATTAACGATCTGTCATAGTGAGAAAAGTTATATTTGTTTAATAATAATTTACACGCGCTTAGATGCATATCTTAAATACATACATACATACATACATACATACATACATAAATACGTACGTACGTATGTACGTACGTACATACAGACATACATACATACAGACATACATTATATTTGGTCAAAAAAGTAACCAGACAATCCCATTATTGCCAAAACTAGTCTAGACAAAGTTATATCAGACAATCTCGCTGATGTGACGAATATCAATGCATGTATTTAGCTAGGAGGTCACGACCTATTATGAACAGTAAAAGTAATATTAATGTTAGTATAAATTTACGCATTAGAAAAAGTTTGTTTCTCCCGTTTTATATAATTAAATTGTACTTTTGGTTCCATCAAATCATAAATCAGTACTTACCTTCCTATGTCCATTATTTGTGTTCTTCTGAATATTAATACAAAGGCGATAGCTGAAAACCAAACTCTTTAGGTATGTATTAATTTAAGCTGACAAATACATTTAAACAACCAGTGTAGTTCTATTCTTGTTTAACAGTTTAGACAAGAAACTGCAACTGGCATTTCTTTCTATGCAGCTACAATAAAATGTACAAAACAATCACCATTGTTCTTTTTGTTTCCTTTGCTACACCACGTTTTGCTTATACACTTTCACTTTCAGGCAAATAGTATTCTCAAACCATAATTTAAATAAAGGTCTTAATATTTTAAAGTGGTTTGCTTACGGCTGGTCAAATTTTGATTATTTAATTTGTTTTGTTGAAATATTAAACAAAACAAAAATTCGTGGAACTACATTGAATACGTAAATAAAAATAGTCTCCTGATTGATAAATGATATTTGAACATGCTGTCTTTCAAAAGACTGCGTTGTCTTGCAGTTAGGAGAAGCAACAGCGCCGTGAAGTGCTTTCACGTACATGTATATGTTAGCCGTATTCAGCAGAACAACCTGATATATCTCATAAACCTACATGTAATAAGCGTCATGCTTATATGTCAAAGGACTGCACTGAATCACTGGGTAAGAAGCCTTATGTGAACAAATATTAGAAAATATTATGAATGTTTGTTTAGTCACCAGTATGGCCTATTACAAAGTTATCATTGTAATTTACCGAAAACGCTATAATTATAAAAGTAATGATATCCAATACTTAATATTGCATGTTAAATTAATGTTTAACATAGCACCATTGTTTTTCACATCGTCTTTTATGATAATTGGCTGGAGAGCGATACATATGCTGTGTTATTATCTCTATTATGTCGGTTGAAATATCCACTTTTAATAGGATGTTACTACAGGTCTTGGTATTGTAGTCACTAAACCTTAACTCAGTATGCCTCTTCCCTCTTCTTTTTTCTCACCACAGACGATATCGGAACGATTAGAATTGACACAAAGCAATCAATCATTAAACACATGCTTTAAAATTGAAAAACTTGGTAGCTTCTTAAATTAAAATATTTTAAACAATACCATATTTATTAAAAGTTAATAGGAGTTAATGTCCTCCTATTTTTCAGTTTTTAGATAGTTAATTGTGTTTAGATAGATAAATTCCCCTGACACAATCAAAGCCCGGAAAATAAAGTTCTTAAGTCAATAATGGGGACATTGTTTTCAATTTGATTCACTGGAAGGCCTTTTAAATATCATTCTTTTAGAAATGTATAGCATAGTAAGTATAATCAAATTACTAATCACATCTTGGGTGAAAGAATATTGTAATGACACATGTTATTTTTTTCAAAATGTATATATACTTAAGGTGACTGTATTAACATTGATAAAAATAGCACTTAGGAATCAAAATCATGACACGGCTCTTGAATATAAATGGTGAAGTATCAAGTACATATTGCTCATAGCGCTGGAAGAGGCGTGTTTAATGCTTAAAAGTAGCATTTAATTTTTCGAAAAACACAAAGGAATACACGTGCAATCATTAAATGTTTTCGAAAAACACAAAGGAATTCACGTGCACTCATTTAATGTTTTCGAAAACACAAAGGAATACGCTTGCATTTATCATCCAAATTTTAATAGTTTGAAAGAAAAAAATAACTCAAATAAATAGTTTTTTTTTTATAAAATCACAAAGAAGCTGTGTTGGATACAAGGACGCCTATTTCAAGAGCAGCTCACCCCGCGAGTGTAGGACACAAGACACTTGTTTTGCAATTTCCCCTTTCAGGTTACTTTACTCCTCACTGAGAAGGCTTAACTGCACTACACGTCAGCGAATGATAAATACAACTTTGCTACAGTTAGTTTTGTATCACAATCACCATCTAATTAGGACATGATTAACATATTAACTTTATCCTCACAAGTGACGCTTCTAGTACCGGCACTATTTACACTTACTACCGGCATCGAGTGCATGGTCATCCTAATTATTAGCAAAGCTTCCGGATTGTTGTTTTCTTTGTGTTTTTATTTTGGCCTCAAATATATTTGATGATGATAGACACAATAACACATGTTTAGGTAAAACTACTTACATTTTATAGGTTATCTCAAAGACCTCTATACATAAATGCTCGACCATAACGGAACTTAGTCCCACGCTATAAAGGGCTGAGGAGTTATATGATAGCGACGCCTAAGACCAATCACAGCGCCAAAACTTCACTGCACTACCTGAAGAAACACGACATATGCATACGCTTGGTACGATACAATTGTACGTTTAATATCCTTTTTGCATAGAACTATATAATTTAATCTGTAATTTGAACATTCTGTTAAAAATTGTGTCAGACTTTAATATACCACTAGTAAAGACCCCAATATTCAAGCGTATGCCCAACTAGGCTAAAACTGTATGCCCAACTAGGTTGAAACTGTATGCCCAACTAGGCTAAAACCTTGCCCCACAAGGTGTCGGCAATATAATTAAACAGGATTTAGATTTATAAAATAATCATAATGAAATTTGAAAAACGAAACACAAGGTCTATGTCAGATGTACAGACACTGACAGTAAATGTCTGTTTTAACCTACCTGTTAACTTAATTGATAATAATTACTTTTATATTTGGACTGTGCTGTCTGCCAAATGACACTCCCAATCTTGGGCAGTGCCACCGCAAAAGCGAAAGAAATAGTAAAAGCTATCGCTTTCGGAACAGCACAATCCAACATAATACCTTAATAGCGTCTACAAACGAATGGCCGGACAGAGACAAGAACGATATCTTGCCCGTCGAATCTTATAAATTAATACATTTTAACAATCATCCAC
This sequence comes from Sinonovacula constricta, assembly GCA_007844125.1. NCBI lineage: Eukaryota > Metazoa > Mollusca > Bivalvia > Cardiida > Solecurtidae > Sinonovacula > Sinonovacula constricta. The sequence continues at coordinate 3,255,124 of CM017567.1, read as the reverse complement.
AACATTTACATTTGACTCTACTAGTTTATTGAAAGCATGCCATATTGTGGAAAGCCTATAGTGCAGATGCCCACTGATTCAAGAAGATGCAACATAAATGTTAGATGCACACCATCAATCCTTTACATAGCTGGAATGCCCTCTTGCAGGTCAACCTGCTTAAAATACAATCATCCGCCTCGCACTACTCCGTGCTGCGTGATTCTTGAAGCATCTCCTGCCAGATTCCAATTCAGCACAAGCGTTGGAATATCACCAACAGTTTTTAGGCAGCACTTCATCCTCAGCAGGGAAATTCGACCCAAGTCATTGCCTCAACAGCGGAGCAGAATTACAGACGGTTCGTCATCAACCTGCTTCCACAGCCGTAGCTTGCCCATGACCCCTGGACGAGACTTGGTTACGGTGAAAGCGTGCTTCAGTATCGATGAACCCAGACACCCGATCCGTACTGTTCCTACATTGACTTTGTTTCCATTATTTAAAGGGGGCATTGTGCAGTAAGACCTACAACATGCTTATTCTAAAGAGAAAATACCATATTCCAAATGTATATTAATGTATGATTGTCTTAACAACAATCCAAAGTCTACTACAATGCTTTTACAACTTTTACAAGGAAGAGTGAACACCGAATCTGTCCTAATATAAATGCGGTAGGCATCCGACCGCCATTTGCCTGCCCCACCCCCCTAGATGACATCTGGAAAATAACCTACAACAGAAGCTGCAGTAGCAGTCCTAATACGGAATGAATGTGATGTGTACCTGCCATAATGGAGCCCTAGCCGACTTAGACACGCTTTCTGAATTGCTGAGAACTAATAAAGCGTAAGAGGGGCACCATCCATATGACACAACAACGGACCCAACAGACGTTGCTGCAAGAACCGTTAAACACTAAGCACTTGACAACGTTGTGTACCTGTACGGCACAGGGTTAGCCGAGCGCCATGCTCATGCTGGCCATTCTTAGAATGTCTTATTACGAGTGATAATGAATCTTAACTTCAATGCTGATATCCGACGCCACAATGATACATTCTGTTTACTCCTATTAGTGGCAACCAAGTCACTGTCCCTCAAAAAGCCATTAAAAGGCAAGCAATATGCTGCATTAAACAAACGTGTCTCGTACTCATTTCTGCAAACATTCTGTTCCAAGAACCGCCTTTAACAAGACTTGTGTAATTGGTAAAAGTAAACAATTCCATCCCACTGAGCGCTTTTAAGTCCCTCCAGTGCCTTTTGCTCAACACAATTTCTTGAAATATCATGATTACCTATCATTTTGCATTGAAACCCAATAGCTTTTACATACAAACGAGCTGTGCTATCTTTTTATTCTTGCAAAGAAAACAGGCAATAAACAAGGCAATTGTGTCTATTGATTGGGGCGAATCTTTCAGTTTACTATATTCAGTTCGAAATGTTTCAAAGCTATTCAGTCCTGTGTTGTAAGTATTAGCCCTGTATACAGCCACGGCTACATCAATCAATCTTGAAGGCTCAGATCACAAATCCATAATCTAAAGCGTTTCGTTATAACATGTGGTACCGCGGTCTGCTTCCTGCGCTACATTTCGAAACCTCACCCACTGTTTGAATCAGCCATGGTATAAGCATACATTGGAATATGTTTGGATTTAAATGTGATACCTTGTTCCATAGCCAGAAAGCACAAAGGGCAAACAAAATATTTAATAAACAAATGTTAATAAAACCTAAGCAACTACATTAAAACTTTGTATGAATAAAAATAAATAAAAATTACTTGAAAGTCAAATAAACAAACTTATCAATTAATAACCTTGCATCGACTAAAGCAAAACAAAACAAAGGAAATATGATATGATCTCGACTAAAATCACAGTAAAACAGAAAAAGATTTTAAACAATCCATCAATTAAAAACAATAAAACAAAACACGACCTCTCGTTTATCCACGTCCAGTCATCTATTCAAAATCTCACTCTATTTAAACCATCGATGCAAATAAAACAAGTAGTAATAGAATTAAACACTTATGCAATCTTTAAGCTATAAATCAGCGTTTAAATACAACATTTAATTACTAAATTAAAAAACCCCTTAAGACTTCTAAAATTGGGGACGGAAAAGGAAGTAGCTGAGACGGTGTATATATAGACTGCATAGTCAATCAATTTGCCATAGTCAATCCGGTGCTCTTATTCATCATGACCCGTCAAAAAGTGTACAGCAATAATCGACCTTCAGTTAGGGCGGTTAGTCACATAGTCATTTAGATTAAAACATAAACTTATGAAACGATTTTATGACAGCTTGTCGAATTATTGATGTGGCTTTTTCCTTTTATTTGTGATTGCTAAAACAGCAAACTGTGATAAACCCACTACAAATAATGGATACAAATAAAACCAATGATAAGTGTAGATATCGTCTATTAATGCATTGTGTGGTCTTTATGTATAACATAGAGACAACAACTTTGCAGCAGTTTTTAAATATGGTTTGCTAATTAATTCTTAATATATAGTGTTAAATTATGGTAACAACTCATGTTTATTTTATTTGTTATTTAAGAGCACCCTGATTAGCTCAAGTATGACACTAATTTTAATAATATACGTATGTCTCATGTGGTTCAATTGCCATGGACATTACCAACCTGTGACCTGTGATGTATTAAATGAAAGAAATAATGCATATAAGCAGTTACGGTAGGCACTTTTATTAATAGCATGACTTTTAAGACAAAGAACCGTGAAGAAAAGTCCTACTTGACTTAAGGATTCTCAATATGGCATAACATAATTAAATGTCATAACATCGTATTCTATTTTCATTGTAATGTTATTAAGATCGTTATGTAATTGAACAAGTTGTATAAATTTAACAATGGCTTCAGCAAATAATACAAACTTTTATTTATAAAGGGACATAATCTGCATGCAGTTGAATATATCATCAACATCCGGAAAATCAAGGGAAATAAACGTAAATATCAATGAAGCACGTCTAGACGTACTAATCTCCTGTAGGTTTTCTTTTAAATGTTAACGCAAAATATTAATATTTTTGTGTTAATTTAATATATTGCTATTGAAATACCTAAACTACGTAAACTTGGATGTAAGAAGATACTAAAACAATTGTCTCAATGTATAAAAGTTTGAATGCTTGAACAATTGTTCATTTAGAATGCCGCTGATAGCGTTTTCAAAAAGCAACAACATCAAAATCATTTGTAAAATTACTTAATATGTGCAAAGAGTTTTAATTCAAGCGATTTTGTTTATGGGGTATCAGCAACCATTGTTAGCCGGTGCATTCATAAAATGTATTATATGTTTATATATGTACATCCGTTAATAGAGGTAAGTGAATTTCTGAATACTTTTATTCAAGTGAATATTTCACAGAAAAAAAAAGAAGTGCGAGTCCAAACTGCTTTATGTATCTCATGTGGACTTTTTGTTGTTCTCATAATGAATGTGCAATGTAGTGTATGTTAAAAGTATCAACAACATGTGTACATGTACATCTACAGTATTTTGGTTTTCTTTGTGTGTCTCAATTCCATCTAAATAGGAACAGGCTACTAGAGCTAATTCTGGTGTGTTATATATAAGCCAAGTAATATCAGATATTTTACATACGTTTTAATTTAAGCTGTTTAACTCCCATTTACAAAATAAAAACTGGACATTATTATGACGAGTGACGTTACTCCTTTTCTCTTTTGTGTATCTATTGGTTAACTTGTAGCATACGTATCCGAACAGTCTGTTTTAGTTCAATCAGTAGTATTTTTACTATTTGTTATTTAGAAAACCCTCATGTGGTATGCCGTTAGACACACTAGTCGGTTGTCTTGCTGATTGGCCGTTCCAAAGAGGTTCAAATGGAGTGTTGTTTGTGCAACGTTTTCTGTCAGTGCGTTACATACATTTTTAATTGGCCTGTTACCCTTTGTTTAGTGATTTTAAGTAGTATATATACATTGCCTCTTATTACAAATTGTGAAAACTTTTGGGTATGCTGTCAGATCGCGTCTCAGTCTTAATGGCTTTTGACTGGCATGCAACTACCTTCGTCTTGTGCCTTGTCAAATTAAAATGTATGTTGCAATTCTTATAGGACCTGGTCAAAATTTTCGCATTACAATGTGTTTACTTTAGTTTAACACACCTGTTGAATATATAAATAATAATAGTGGTGAAAGTCAACATTATACAGTTTACGTCATTAACTAGATATTCGGTAGTGATATCTAGCATTTATTATCCGTTTGTTACACTTAACTTTTACCGCTTTAATTCGTTTCAGTATTGTTGTGTTTATTTGCTTGCTTTAAGTTGTGTTTGTGTTTTTGGATTTATAGCTGCTTTTTAACTGCATTCGCCTTTTTTTGTCCATGAGCATATGTGTACTGATGTTGTTTCGTTTCATGACTATTAATATTCTACATTTTTTTAAAAATTATTACTTTATTTTATATACTTTGTTATTCGGACAATTTATTTTTATTGTGTAAGTACCGTTTCCGAATTACATTCGCTTTTAAATAGACATGAACACAACCGTTGTACAAAAAGTATACAAAGTATTCTTTATCATAATATGGGTCATAACAGAGGGGCCACAATTTACTTCAATGTTAATTGAATGTAAATTTGATTAGGCAACTGTCTATATCTAGATAAATAAATTTTACTTAAGCAATGAACTTTTCAATTGGAAACCACTGTGCTCAAAAGAATGCTAACCTTAAAAAGAATGTTATTACAAATTATACGTTTGCACTTTGAACACATGTAACAAATGATAGACGCAATTTTATTGCCGTATAAACGTTCCAGTCAGCAGAATAAATGAAATAAAATTGATCGTCACCTATGTTACAGACATCAAATAGTTTTAAAAGCATGTCATATTTACCAGTTTGGTGTAATTGAGCAGTCTATTACAATACATCGAACACATCAATTAAATTTTATGGGCCACGATTTTGTATATTTCATCTGTACAATTATTATTTGCGCGGAATGGTGTAGGTACCCGGTAAAATGTATACGTCATTCGCATTGACGTCAGACATTGCCGTTTACTAAAATACGAATACGGTGGCTGCCTGCTTTATTGCCAGTATATTAATCGACAAAATCTAAGCGTAAATACTATTTTCAATCAGTGGCATATAGTGAAATGAAATATGTAATAAATAGTTTGCACATGGTTCAGTATTCAAAAGAAGACCATGATACTCTAGATTCATCAAGACTCGTATATGTTAATGCTTCAACATGGTAACCGATTGGTATTTTGCCTGCCATGGGCCGTATAGTTGTTTATGTAATTGTGCGTAAATTATATAATGGTGTGTAACGGCACAGTAACACAGTGACATTTTAACCTGGTAAAGATTATTTTGATTTATACTGATACATATTGAAACAAATGATTAACAGAGGAACAGTCCAAAATTACTTTTTCGAAGATATGTTGTGAAAACGCAAAGAAGGAAGCTGTGTTCTTGACCTGCACAGCCCACTTCAATGAGATACACCTAAATTACGATACTTTTAAAGCTTCTTCATTTAACCACACTTAGTCGGGCACTTGAAAAAAAGACCAGTTGTACTGTAAAGCATACTGTATGCATAGGTAGTTTTAATCTCAAATCTCTAGTAAAATAATTGCTGTACAAATACGGCACCAATAAGAAATGAATTTATACTATTTCATTCAAAAACATTTAAGCAGATGTTAAATCAATTTTCCAAAAATATATCTGGAATAAGAACATCAATTCGCTTTCAGTGTAACAACTGTCAGTGATTGTCTGTGTGAATGTATAACCTGTTGTATCCTTTTTGGTATTGGCAAGTGTACAGAATATATAATTCGTTTCTCCGGTTATAATCTTTCCATGTTCATCGTTTTTGTCAATACTAATTAGTCGACAAATTGACGTAGAAAAACATGATGGTTTAATAAGGCAACGTATTGGTCACCTGCCTTTGGAATAATAATTACAATGTGTTTGTTTTGTTTTGATTTTTTTTAAATACATGGCAGCGTCCAATTATAATCAGTATAGCAACCTCCAGCTATTTGGTGGAGGAAGACCCAAGACAAATGGCTGGGTAGAACCACCGACTAGAAGACCTTCCCACAATAAGTATTTCGCCCCGACCGCGACTCGAACCCACGCGGTGAGAGGCTAAGCAGTCAGAGTTATTACTGAGTGCGTGAAATGATATGGAAATAATGAATGCACACGTCATTATGTGTACTGTCGTGCAATGTGTAAAACGATAACACACATACTACATTGCGGTGTTTTATATTAAGATATATACAAATTTTATTATCTTATTATTATCTTATATAGCTAATCGAAAAAATACGTCTAAATTAAGTGTACGGCATATGAATATCAAAATAGATGCATTGTTCAACTATATCCAACCCCTCGGTGTCAAAATGTTTGTTTATTGGGTTTATCGTCCCACCAACAGTATTTCAGTTATCTGGATACGGTGTCCACTTGAAGCAGATATTGTGCTGCCTTCACTGTGTAAAGCATGCCGTGAACACCGGACATGATACCACACCCAGTCACATTATCCTGACACCGGGCCAACCAGTCGTGGAACTACCCTTATATTTGCTTGAGCGTTAGCAAGGGAGCTATACCACTACCATTTTAACGACTTTGGTATGTCGCGGCCTGGGATCGAACCCGGGGCCTCCCATACATAGAGCCGACGCTCTACCGATTGCGCTACCAGGTCCGGTAGGTGTCAAAATGAGGAAATACAAAAACCGAAAATTAATTAATAAGATCTAGGCTTGTCAGCATAAAAAGATAAAATGATATCGATATCAATAAACCGGAATGAAACAGCGTTTTAAATGGTTACCTGGTCTCTGAGTGACTCTACTATCTACTGCGATCTGCATCTCCAAGACATGGAACGGCTTGGGACAGAAAGAGTAAATTCACAAGATCTAGGTAAGGGTATTGTCAAAGCAAACCACGTAGATTGTGTCAGCATTATCAAGAAGTATAAAGTACGCTCCCTCGGAATCCAATGTGTATGTGAGGCCAAACTACAAGAGATCGTGTTAAATGATACCGGCGTTAGCTAGGAAAAAAATTGGCTGACGAAATACTGTATGATAATCTGGTAATTTGGGAATATATGTAAAACGACAACAAAATAGGTATCGAATAATAAAATCGGGAACCATACAGTGTGTCCTCTGTAGCAGCGCTGAGAAGCCCCGACCTCATACAGTCTAATACGACTCGGATTTAGTGACGACGAACACGTGCATTGTGCCTTTAGGGAGTAGCTTCTCTCGACTGGTCTTGGCAAGATCCATGGTTTGTGATTTTCAGAAAAGAGAGGCTTTTTAGTCCAGCAGTGATTAAACCGAAACTCGAAAGTGAAACCATTAAAGACAGGCGTTCTATCTTTAACTCGTAAAATCCTTACAAAACTTCCTCAATTATCACTGAATTCATTGCATGATATATTTGTTTGAAAAACATAAGTCACAGATAGTGGTTGATAAGACATTGATTGTAGTGCAGGGATGAGCGGTCAGTGGATAATAATTTAAGGTGAATGTTTTTGTAGGCCTATAACCTTATATTTATCTTTGTTTTGATCAATTATGTACTGAATATATTTTCTAGTGATGATATAGTTAAGTATGTATATTAACATATATATTTCATAGTATCTCTTACACCAGTATGTATGTTGTCAGCGACAATAGAAAATATGTTACATTAGAATGACCAATTTAATACATCTTGCAAACTCTGGGTCATAAACAAGAACACGTATTACCCTCTCATGTCATCATTGTATCAAAGTCCTATTCAATATGGGCATATCTTTATTGAAAATACTTCGTCAGTCTTCTCTAAAGAGCATGCAATATGACTTGCAAATGTAAATACGATCAATTTCCTTTTCAGAAGGAAATACGCATACATTGTTGTGCCAAGTGAAATTGCTTAATATAAACCAAAACTGAATAGAAAATAACAGAGTGCCATACATGTGAAGGTTTTTCTAAAACGTGTGCAGTCGAATATTACCGTTAAGTGTTCTTTGATCTAGAATTGAATGTAAATGAAAAGGGTACATGTATCTCTATCTGATTAAATTGGCTAACGAGTAAGTTGGTTTACATTATATTTTACATGGACATGACTGTCTCAAATGAAAATTTCGGAAGTCTGCGCAGCTATATTTAAAAAGAAAATTCATTTTAAGCTATAAGCAAAGATCGGATATCAATAAATAGCTTTATCTTAGATTTTTCGTTAATTTAAAATTGTGTAATTCAAGTTTGTATACTATTAGGACTTGGTAAAGTGTGATGTTAATATATTCGCTGATGTGCGAACAATAGCAGACTTAATCCAGTGGTCCGACAGAGAAACATTTGACTCTGTAACTGCCTCATAATTGAATTAAACTTTGATGATATGATAATGCATCAGCTATATAGTTGACCTTGGCAACGAGTAAGTAAAAATATTTATACATGCGATAATTCGCAGTCTCTTGTAACATTTTCCTTTTTATAATGGCCTATATTTGCTGCTATTGATGTTAAATTTACATTATCTTATTTTATCATCACTACGCATAACTTTATGAGGCCAAGCAAATCATGGTTGCATTCAACTGTCATGTGAATACCATTGTTTTTTGCTTTGTAATATTTATATTTACTTAACAGTACAAAGACCTTGTCAACTATCGTATTGCTACCTGATGTACGGCAAAATTAACTTTTCATTGTATTGAATATCGACACATCTCGTTGGCGAATAATGTCACTCAAGAGGCATTTCCGGCTAAAGATGCTATGTCAAGATTTTAATGCAATATTAATAAAAATAGCTATCTGCTCTGTAAATAGAATTCAGCTGTGTTCATTGAAACTTGGCAAGCACTATTTGACTGCTTTAACGGTTCAGCCAAAAGGATACATAGACAGCCTCGACTATATGGGCCTATTCAGCTTAAACTGAGTTAGCTCAAACTGTAAAGACTTTCACAATAATAGAGGGCTCTTGGGAGTACAGCATTATTGTAAATCCGCTTAAACGTAAAATGATTCAAATCTCGCATACTATCAACATTTAATAAACTAAAGAATGTCTCTTTAGAAGTTTACTGTTAAAGTATGTAACTCTGTCTGAGTGTCTGAAGTCTACAAAGCAATAGTTGCCAAAGTGACAATAACTGTCCACTTGGGATATCCGATCTACACCCATTTTCATGTAATGTCACAAGCTGCAGTATATGTGCATTTTCTACTGTACTATCAACGCCAAAGACAAATATAAAACAATAATCAAAGCGCTAAGAATCGCTGATTGGGCGGTGTAAGTTTGATCCTGTGCGCGATTACAGGTGTGCAAACAGTGGATAAAACTATTCCGTAGTAAGTCCAATGTACAACGTATTAAAAGTAGGCAAGTCTTCAGAACACACACCTTTTCTAAAACATAGATAACACAACGAGACAAAAGTTACATCAGAGTCACTATGATCCAATAATGGAAACTAATGTATAAAACATTCTATACTTTCTATATGATTTTGCCATTTAACTTAAGTCAGGTCTTAATTAAATGCCCATACTTGCGACTGGATTCGACCAGAATAAATTTCTCTTGAAATTCACGACTACCTATTACACCCATGTGATATGAATTCAAAACTCTCGACTTCGCCATAACGCTCTGAACGCGTGCGTAGCTTCAGACTGAGATGCTGAGATGATACCAATGACTTATGTCATTAGCTAACCTGCTTCAGAAGGCCGTGATCCCTGCGCGGGATATTGCAAATATCTCGGCTAAGGAGATAATGCATAGCCAGTGCATCTGAAATTCAGCTTTCTTATAACTCTGGAAGAGCAAACGAACCCCCGCCACACGCCCCACCCACACCCCCGGAAAAAAACAACACCATTTTAAGTTGATTATGATTTTTACCTATAGCAGAACAATAATATAAGCAGCAAAGCTGGTTAAAAGGCCTTCACTCATATTCAAACGTGGGCAAGATCGAGCTTTTTCAAAGACTTGCTGAAAGATGGGTCATGGCTGATCACTGACCCAATTCAAGCGTTTCCCAGTGGTGCTACACAAACAAGGTTAAAGTCTAGTAGACAGGAGCTATGAACTGTCACTGTTTTACAAAAGCTAAAACGATCAATTTGCTATCCTTATGCTATTTAATATCTTCCGAAATAGGATATGTAGTATGCCTAGGTAAAAGAAACACATTTAAATAATGTGGTATTTATTTGACGAGATTTTTATATATGTATTTTTTTCCGAACTGTTCTAATACATGGCTGTATTAAAATTCTCGTGTCAGATATTCTATGTACTTGTGTTTGTTTAAATGTTTTCAATGTTTCCAATGATTATAAAATTATATAAGTATGCTACAGTATATTATTTATACATTTTATACATCAAGATAATAACTGTAACTTTGCATATATTAAAACTAATTGAGTGTCTGTGTTCATCTTAGGTAAAACTGGCTATACGTTTTCATAAAACAAACGTACAAAATTATCTGAAGAAAAACAACATAGGGTTCCTCCGGGAAATATTGATATACATCTCGTATCATTAATCTAACTTTCTTAGACATTTTACTATGCATTTGGTTCGACTACTGTTTAATGTGTAGCAAACCTGCTTAATTTCTCGGGTAGAAGCAGGCTATAATCAAACTTATGTTCTTTTATTGAAGGTGAAATTTGGTTCCCAAACGGTTAAAAATATGAACTATTATGACTTCTAATGCAATTTGCCTTAATTACATTTACATTTTCTGCGTGAATATTATATATATATATTTAATATTCATTCCAGTTTGAAATTTATTTAAACGAGATCATTGGTTTGATATAAAAAATCTAGACCTATATGAATAAGATATTTATATACACAGATAACATATTTACAGACCGACCTATTTCTGTGCTGATTGCTGCTCTGATAAAGATGATCTTTATGCTTCAAGATATGACAGATGAACTAAATATAAATGAAGAATAAACCAATAATCAATTAATTTATACGCACATGTTAGTTTAAAACATTATTCTACTGATAATAGTACATATATAATTCAGAAAATGTCATTTTTTTCTCAAAACTAATTACAACATAAAAGGCGTTTCATTGTATTTGCTTTACCAAATTTGCGATCAATTTATAACATGCACAGCTCTTACCTAAACATCTGAGTTAGATTCCAACCAGTCATGCTAAAACCGACTTTACAAGCACAGTACGAGGATAGTTACGAGGATACAGTTGGATTGTTTTGCATCCAGTAGTTCGTGTCATACTGTGAGGCACTACACAGTAACACATTTAAGGTGAATTACAATGTGAAACAGCATTATTTCAAAAAGAATCCGAGCAAAACATACATACTGTTTTGTTTGTTGTTGTTTTGTGTTGTTGTCTTTAACAGGCAATCGCCTCTAAGCAATTTACCTTTAATAAATTTCAATATATTATAAACTGGGTAAAGGTTCGACAAATACAACGATCCTAATTTGTCATTCATATTAAGGTAGCATTCTGTTTACAGGAAAATTCTACTGGTAAACGTTCCATGATGACGAACTGTGTGCTTCTTCTTATTGCAGTTATAGGTATTTTTATTTATTCCATTTCTGATAAAAGAACTGCTGTTTGTGTATTGAACCAATATACAAATGACGAATATATATATATATATATATATATATATATATATATATATATATATATATATATATATATATATATATATATATATATATATATATATATATATATATATATACATATATATATATATATATATATATATATATATATATATATATATATATATATATATATATATATATATATATATATATATATATATATATAGCATGTCTCTTTTACTTGCATATGTGTCATCAACAAACTTACTAACGATATTATTAAAATCATATAAAATTATTAAACAGAAAATTACCTTCTGCTTCAATTAAAATACGTATATAATTTTCTTCGTCACCCAAATGCTGCTTTAGTCAAAAGGAGTATGCTTTCAATATTTTAACCATTCATGTAGAAACTTTGTTTCAATAATTATTTGATACAGCACACTTAATTTTCACAGGAGGTTGTTCAACCTGTAGCGATCATTGTCTCAAATGTATCACACCTACATTTTGTACCGTATGTGAGACCGGATATAACCTGAAGGACCGCCGCTGTCATGGATGTTCGCATCCATGTATGTCATACAACTCAACCAATTCCTGTGAGTCCTGTTATTCCGGATATTATCTGCTCCACGGATGTTGCTACCCATGCATAAGCCCCTGTCTTGAGTGTGCGGTAGAGTCCTGTACCTCGTGCATATCCGGATATGGCATGATCAAATACCAGTGTAAGCCATGCAGCAGCGGTTGTCTCAATTGTAGCTCTGAATTGTCAGAGCCTTTATCATGTACATTGTGCAAGTCCGAATATTACCTGAACGGTATCATTTGTAACAAATGTAGCGATGGATGCCATGAGTGTACATCATCCTATTGTAGCTCCTGCAAGTCTGGATATTACCTAAGCCATGAGAATTGTAACCAATGTAGCAGTCCGTGTCGGGAATGTACATCATCCTTGAACTGTAGTTCGTGTATGTCAGGATATTATCTAAGCAATGGACATTGTAACCAATGTAGCAGCCCGTGTCTGGAATGTAGCTCGTCACCGTTGTGCACGACGTGCAGTTCAGGACATTACCTCAATAGTAGTCAGTGTGTCAAGTGCAACATTTCATGTTTAACTTGTTTAAATACGACCGGCGATTGTACATCATGTCAACCGAAGTTTTACTTAAGCCATGGAACCTGTGTCCCTTGTGGAACCAACTGTACATCATGCAATAGTTCATCTGGGATCTGTGATGTGTGTGAAGACGGTTATTATGGAGACTATTGTAATAACACTTGCCGTGGGCGGTGTAATGGCAGCGCATGTGAACAAATGTCTGGAAAATGTATCATTTCAGGTAAGTGCTTGTGATATATTCTATATAGGATTGTCTAAGTTAGACTTTTGGTAAATCTCTAAATATACAGCAATTACCCAGGCGATTCATACACCTTATATACCGAAATAAAGATTCCAGTGATTGTGATTTATCAGCCGAAGATTCGAACCGCTCAACTATAAGCATCCCCGATAACTCACTACATGTAAGTGTTAATTTTATCGTTTTTATAATATGCCTAACTTATTTAAGGTCCCTAACAATGTATCTAATTATTGTTTCATAACCAATCGCATAGTTTGTAAATCCTGTAAATTTTAGAATCACACGGTGGTTCGATGAACCATTATACCGGATTCATTGACATCACATCCATCACAGCGGGCGCCGTTGGTGGGGCTTGTGTATTAGCCGTATTTGTTGGCATAGTGGTTGCAGTTTTCTATTTTTGGAGGAGGTACGATTTATGTTTCTATAAAGTCTGCGCCACGTTAATGTTATTATGATCTATTTGAGTTTTAATGCGTCTTATTTAAATATATTATTAGGGTGAAATAAAAAAGGTTTCCGATATATACTTTTGAAACTGTATTTCAGCTATTAATATTAAATTATACACCAATCTGAAAACTCGGTAAATGGAATGTTAGTGTTTAATAAAAGTTTCTATGTAGCTACATTGTTTTTATAAGTCTTAACATCAGTGGTTGTTCCTTAGTCGGAAATACACATTCAATCCAAAAGTTTTATACAAAACCAAGCTGGTACAGGGAACATTTTTATGTAAATAAACAGAAAATTTACCTATAGGTCTTCTGATGTCAAATGTTAAATATTTGTTTAAGCAAAACAAAAGAGAAAGCAAGAGCAGCTAACAACCGTTTCAGCAACTGTCGATCGAGTCATGCAAGAGAAAATGAAGGTAACTGTAAAGATTTTTTTGTTGTTGCTGTTATTTCTGTTGTTGAAGTATTTTAATATACATGTATTGCCATCGTCATTTTATTATTTTCTAAACGTTGAAATGCTATCATAAAAGTAATTGGAACAATAAAGATATAAGACATGCATTTGGATATTTTAATTGTCATAATTTATACGAGAGAAAAATTGTGTTGTTTCCGAAAACTAAATATAACCTGGTCTTATGAGTATTGCACCATATCTTTTAAATTTGAAAAGCCACACGACAAAATAATTCACATGCCAGTCAAATGTACAACAAAAATGTGATTAGACATTTATTTGAAATAGAGAAAACCCAGCAGTTATTATTTCTTTAACGAAAGTTTCCGATGTTTTAACATGGCCTATTATTATTCGGATATTTTTCTGGTAGATTTTTTAATGTTAAGTGCTAATGACACTGTATTGTTGATAGAGACGTTGTTATCCGTTACAGATTTAAATGGTCGATGGGATAGTACCTAAAACTAATTCTTCGAACAATTATAGGAGCTGTATATATGAACAAAGAAGCAATATACAAACATGTAATAAAACAAAAAAGCTCCTTTTTTGTAGGATTCTAACCTGCGATCTCGTGTACGCCTATTGCAGCCTTGTGATCTATTGACTACGCCACAGAGCCATAGTACAGGCTTGTTTAATGTAGTTGTATTAAAATGTTGTAACATAATGTATATTATGATTTTCAATGGTTTTAACTGGCCGGTATCAGTTCTTTTGGATTTAAGACAGGTCCGGTAAAGGATCATTGCCTTGTGTTTAGTTCCGCTTACTTCTTATTTTGAATTAAGTTTTATATTATATATATTATATGATATGCTGGCTTCAAGTAAAAGTATTATTTCAGAAAACAACTCACAGAAATATATAATTCTACAAGACATTTTGATATGACCTTTTTGTAACACTTTTGCATTTTAGCAGGGCCTGTGTACTCGACTCCACATAAGGTGAAGGACATGAGCAACAAGAACAAAAATATCGCCACCTCGCAGCCTGGTGTATCGACCTCCTACGACAATGCCAGTGTAACTCCAGGACCTCCACCCAAGATCTCGGGATATCTGGATGATGAACTTATTGAGGAAATAGACGGTCCGGTTTCAGATTCTACCGGAGGTAGGTTTTTATTGTTTCCATGGTTTGGTTGCAATATAGGTACAAGAAATTCCTTAAGTGTTACCTTTCGGATAACTAGTTTTATAGTTATAATATAGACATATTGCCCGTGTAAAATATTAAGGAATTTAGTAATGTCGAATTGCAATTGCCTGACTGATACAACCAGTTTAACGACACTCATCAGGTGAGTCGTAAACTCCAATAAGAATAACACCATCATACATAATACTTTATTATGTCCATAGTAGCATTCAGTTTTATAAATGATAAAGTGTATGTAAAGTTATAAGTAAAACACATTTGCACGGATTTAATAAAAATAATCTCCGAAATACTCGTTTCTTTAACTTTTACTTATCTATTTTGGTGCATAGCTGTCGATATGTTAATTATTTTCTTAGTCCTTCTAGACATGCTAGAAGCATCGTTGTCATCAAGTGAAATCAATAGTTACCTTGGAATTTCAGGTCGAGTGGAAGGAAAGTATGAAACCTATTACAACACCAGTATGCTGTTCAGACGTCAGGTGACAGTAGCTACACTGGTAGAGGTTGTGGCAAAGAAGTCACTCTCAGACTTCGAAGAAGAATTCAAGGTAATAAAGTGTTGTTTTTTTTACATGTGTGCAATGTTTGTATAAAATGAACATAATCTTATAAATGAGGAAGATGATTGTGGCCAGGTAATTAATTATCCGATTACTTTTCAAAACTATGAACTGTATTTGACTTGTTTTATTACAAGTATCGAAATATTTCGTGTTGTTTATATAAACTATTGCTTACATTCTTTTGTTTAATATGTCCAAATTTCTTGCTTTATCTTGCAAATTAAATGGAAACTTGTTGAGACGTCCAGTGAGTAATAGCTATACTTCTTCCAGAAACTTCCAGACGGGTTGACAAGAGACTACCAAAATGCATTGAAACCAGAGAATGCGATGAAGAATCGATACAAGAAAGTCTATCCGTGTATGTCTAGGTCCTTACTGACATGTGTGATTGTGGATAACTTTATTTACACATAACATAATTAGTTATCAACATTTGATTTAACTACGTTATACGTGATAAAATACATATGATATTGATAATATGGCAAATATAAACAAACAAAATGGTATGTATTTTACCTTATTCAATAAGAAGAAAGCATTCAACAGTAATAACGCAACATAGTTTTAAGGTAATAATTGTTTTGCTTGATATACAAACCATACTTGTAAATCATAAAAGGCAGTAGACTATGTACTTTCTATTACTTTATCAGGTAACTATGTTGTTTCCAATCTTCAGATGATGCGACACGTGTTGTTCTGATAGACGGGGGTGACGGCGATTACATAAACGCAAATTATATTTATGTAAGTGTTTTACAATGTATATAATTTTTTACATTATAATACCTGAATACTTGGATATTTTTAAAGAATAAAATTATATAAGAGTTTCAAAGAGACATGTATAATAAACTAAGAAGTGCAATTATATACAGTAAACCTTACTAGAGGACCGCCTCACAAAGTGGAGACCCCGCTATAAGGGGAACTTTCCTTCAAAACCGTATTTTTTTCTTATATATTTCATTGTTCCCGAACCCCGGAAAGAGGACCATCTCGATACCCGAGACCTGGGACACTTATTTCAGGACCACTCGACACATTCAATTTTTTCTAATTCCTGCTAATAAGGACACTACCGGGTCAGAGTTGCCATCTTTTCACTCTGGCTGGATTTGTTATTTAAACTTAAGTAACCTGACTTGTAAACTAACATATGTGATTATGTAGAGACTTTGTCTCTAGCTTGTTACAATGACTAATTTAAAAAAGATAAAAAAAATATATAGCATTATATAATGTTTTTTACAAAGAAATTAAATGATTTTTGAAAGGAAATAGTCAGGTCTAAGTTATAATGACAATTATTATATGTAATATAATTGTTATTATTTTTTATTATAGTCTTCAATAATAATACTAGGTCTAGACATCCAAACTATATTATAATCACGTAATGATGTAACGTTATGAAAAAACTAGCATACTCACTAAGACTACCGACTCACTTAAGTGGGACTAATTCAAGACAAAACACAGCTGTGGTCCTATAAGCGATGTGTCACTGTAGTGTGTAATTCGTAGAAAACAATAGTGACTAGTCAATATACAATGAATAAATTAATCAATGAGTAAAATTTGTACACTTACGATAGCATCACAGCAATACATATATTTAATATTTCAGGGACCAGCAGGAAATATTGGATATATCGCGGCTCTTGGTAAGATAAAAATACATACCTTTTTATTATTATAACAGGTAACGTTTTATCTTTTCTGCACATGAAAAGGACAATGCATATTGGGCCTATATTTACGTACAACCATCTTCGGCAGAAAAGTAACTTACTGTGCAATAAAATAAGTAAATTCCTTACTAATGTGTAAGTGTTCCAGACATGGACAACGGTGTAGATTATGTATTTTTAAAGCCAGCATTCTCTATTATATTATTTGGTCCAGACTATTATGGATGCATATAATGAGTTTCGTTTTATGGAACTTATAATGTGTTTACTCAATTCACGAATTGAAGCGTATCATCTTTGTAGTTCTCATGGAATACAATGTTGGTAATTATTTCTCTTGGAAAAATCAATTATGACCCCGAACGTGAGGAAGAAAAGGGTTTTTACATATGGATACCTACACATAGTACTAACCATGTTATCAATTAGCGTCCAGTTGTTTAAAAACAAAATGCATTTTAACTTGATGTTTATTGTGTTAAGTAAATTGTACAGTAAAAACGTATGGGTACAGTTAAATATATGATTGTTTGCTAGTAGAAAGCTCGACTTGATTTACTGGTACTTTAGACTTTCTAAACAAGTATGAATATGAAGAACATAAACAATTTGCGCTACAGACGTGTCAAGATTCAATAATTGATACCTGTTCATTCTAGGTCCGACCGTTGATCACTCAGAGGGTTTTTCTTTGTTTTGGAGAATGGTCTGGCAGGAGAACGTGGATAAGATAGTAGTTTTGACAAGACTCAAAGAGGGAGAGGTGAATATAAATATATATTAGTTGCATGTGTGAAATGTCATTTGTTCCATCAGTTACCATTAATAGTTATTGTTCTGAAAACATTGCATGTTTTCTTCTAGTAGATAATTGCCATTTGTGAGAACATGTAATCATTTCGGTCTTATATTAAACACGCATTGCACGGAAGTCATGGAATGGCATTCAGATAAACTAGTTTCAGATCTGCATAATCCAGAAAATCCCTGACCACTTAACTCTATATAACCAGTTAGAATGCGTCTCAACATAGTGTTCATCGCTTATGCTAAAACCAAAACTCATGTCGAACTCACAGCATCAGTAACAATGTTTTTTGTTGTTGACTGTAATGGCAAAATATTGCAAAAGTGTTATTGTTTCAGATAATGAAGTTTGAGCGTTATTGGCCGCTAGAAGGCAGAACGAAGACTTACGGTCCGGTAATGGTACAGACCGTCACTGAGGAGAATTTTTCTGAGTATACCATCAGACGGTTCTTAGTGTCCCAGGTGATTTAAACGGTTTTATTTTATATTAAATGAAAATGCAAATTGATAGTATTGTAAACGTGTTTCGTTATTCACTTTTGTTGTAGCATTCTGCAAAGTGGACACATCTGAGAACTGTTTGTGTCTGTGCAATTAGATACCGGCGTGCCCGACCTTTTAAAAATCTATTAGCGTGGTTTCAACCTGATCGCAAGCTTGCCTTTTTGATAACAGAAACTTAAAGTCAAAATTTAAAAATATATAATATATATATATATAAATATATCTAAATAATAATTATACATTTTTTTCTGTTTTCAAGAACTCTGAACAAAGGACAGTTTTCCAGGCGCATTATATTGCTTGGCCTGATCGAAGCGTCCCTGATAATCTGGTCAGCCTTTTAGAATTCCGACACAAAGTCGAGGCTCTACCGGTTAAGCGAAGTGGGCCCCTGATAGTTCACTGCAGGTAATATTCAGGCAATACATGTACTTTCACGTGTAAAGTCAAAGCCTTCCCGTACGATTACCATAGGTCTGTATTTGTCCAGCTTTAAAATAACGCCATTCTCATTTTTGATGTATAACGAAGAGAACTTAACTGACCTTTAAAACACTGTACGACATTTAATAATAACAAATAGTTCACTTACTGGGAATTTAAACATACCCTATTCAATATTTTGTCTTATCACTTTCTCATCGTGTAGTCTAACTGGTATTATAACAAGAACATTTCGAATATGCGAATCTAGCAAAGAATCTCCCGGACCTATTTATACTTGTTGTCTTGTATAGTTTTAATCGAATATAATTATCACCAATTCACGACAGTGCTGGTATCGGGCGGACAGGGACTTACATCGCATTGGATCTGTTAATACGTGAAGGTCAATCCAGTGGCCCACCAGGTGCCGCAAAGGAACCCAGTGTTGATGTATACGGCTGTGTGAGCGCCCTCCGGGGACAGCGGGGATATATGGTCCAGAATGTTGTATGTTTATTTACCATAACACGTGTTAGAATCTCAAAACGTTATGTCAGTTTTCTAATTCATATGTAAAACAATAGTTCTGAGTTGCGTTTACTGCGTAACACTTCGAAAAATTGTTATGATATGCATATTGTTGTTAAAAATATTTGTTTATCGTACTTTTAGCTTCGTCTTTTGGTTCATATTTTAAAGGTGTATGACCTGGTTACAGTGAGCATCCGTTATATTCGAGTAATTGAAGTGTTTCTTTAAGTGTTTACGTATGTTCTGTCTGACTAAAATATATTAAAGGTATTGTATACGTGTATTTGCATGATATTTGTTTAACAAGTATAAGTTTATTTATAAATTTGTCTTTTATATGACGCAAAAATCCTTTTAATATAAGTTATTATGAAGCAAATGCATACAAACATTTTCGATTATTTCATACTTCGAGAGACGGGCTGTTCACAACAATTTTTTTATAAAATTTATTTTGACCTTTTAACTTGTAAGGAGGATAACTATATTTAACTTACTTGTTTGGCTTATCATAAACTTTCGCTTGTTTTCCGAAACAACATCTGTAATTTCATACAACTAACTTGATATGATTGTGAATATAAATAGGATTAGTAAATCTTATGTTTATGTTAAGAAAAAAGCATATGCATTGTATCTCAGGAACAATACCGCTACTTGCACCACACCCTTGTCCATGCACTGAACGTTGATACAGGCCCGCTACCTATTGACCAGATATATACATGTCTCAAGAATGAGAGCAAGGCACTGCTTGTCCACCAGTTCAAGGTAAAATTCTTTCTTTAATTCATAAGATAAAAGATAGAATACTTTTTAGTTTTAATATATTGTAATATAGCTTAAGCTCTCCTTTATAATTTGGAAGGACTTAATTAATGCTTGACAAAAATAAAAAAAAATGACTATTTGATATCATATTAATGTGGATTCTTACAAGCGTGCATCTTTATAATGTAAAGATGTCGAAAGAAAAGTTTAACAGATGTAATTTTATTCCTGTCTATTAAATTAAGATGCTGCAGCTGGTTGAGAGTCTTGAAGAAGACAACGCAGGTGTCGCCAACAAAAAGAAAGTTCACAAGAGCAGTCCTGGTACTAATGTCCGAGGTACAGTATGAAATCGTCATACCTGGTATATTGCTTTTTATTAAGATAAATACACTGAAAACAACTAGTTTCTTAATGCAATGAGTTCGGTTAAAATACAAAACACTTGCGGGTCACCTATATTTCAATTTATCCTATTTCTTATGCAGTAGCCTTTTGGTTATATTATTTAGGCAGACATAAGGATGTATGGAAAGACTATAAAACGCAATATTGTTATGATAGCGTGGACACTGATATGGTGCTTTTCTGTGTTATTTGCAGGTGACAAGCATGAGCCCCCACTGACGTATCTAGGACAGCATAAAAACTCTGATAAAATCAATGCGATCTATCTGGATGTAAGTAAAATGTTTCAACTTCATCTCATAGAAATAATGAAATGTACGTTTCTTGATCATTTTATTATGGCCTTACACCAAAACTTGTCTTTGTAATTAGGTCATTTATAACTACATTTTAAATAGCATTTTGTTAATAATAATAGTATGACATGTTATAATTGCAATGAAGATATTCGTTCTTTGTTTTCTTAATGTATTTAGCATAACTGTTTGAGCATTAATTTAATATTTTGATTAGATAGTATTTAATTACTTTCCTTAAGGGTCATGTTGCCAAGCGGAAGTTCCTGATTGCGCAGACGCCTCTTGCGACAAACATATATTACTTTCTTAGACTCGTCTACCAGGAACACGTGTATTGTATTGTCTCCATGGATACGGATCAACTCACAGACAAAGTACGTTACAAGGAACCGATGTATGCTTTATTAAAGAATAATGTAGTAACACATTTGAGCAAATTCTTAATTTACTTAAGCTGTTATTTTATGTTAAAGAAGCCTAAAATGACAGACGAAAACCTAAGCATTTGATTAAAGAAGACGACATAATTTCAGTGTAACTGTCTGCCCTCACTCCCGACCAACATAAAAAGTCTGACGCAAGGTCTGCCCGAATGTATTTCAGAGTCATTCGCATTAGTATAATTTCTTGGTAACACCACACATGTTATTATTATATAAAAACGTACAAGATGCATTAATGTTTATACAACAATTTATAAACAATTAACATTGAATTCTCTACTATTGGTAGACTTATAGGCCCAAATGAAGCGGGCGTCTGCTGTCTCATACATGGTTATTATGTTGGTGCCTTTGTTTTTTAAAGCTCATTTTTCTGGCAAAATAATCAATAAATACGTTCCTTACTTCTCATATCTTTTTGAAGGTATTTAGTGTATAAATTTGTCTCACAAGAAAGCTAATTGAGATAATTTTTTAGCCATTCAATCCCCTTTTAAAACAATGCAACCATAACAGAAACAATTTAAAATTAGCCGTTTCTGGCACAGAAGATTTGCCTAATTGATAACGACTGAGTCCTCCACTAGTCAACCTTTTATCCAAAAAGTAACGGTGCCCTGTCTTTTAATTATTGTTTTCATACCTAAGACCAATTATATTATTATTTGATTAAATCGGCACCTTAAATCCGTCTCGTTTATGAATATCAAACTCTTGACACATTTTGAAGGACGTCGGTATATACGTGCCAGCGGCCAAGGAGGAACTTATACTTGGGACATTCACTGTAAAATGTACAAAATGTGAGATACGACCAAACATTGTCCTGCGAAAACTGGAAATACATAACAGAAGTGGGGTAAGCCATCTGTAACATATTCATCTATGATTTTAGTGAATTTTTTTAAGATGAGCAGATTTTTCTTTGGTATCTACTTCCTTATCAGACAGCACATTGAAATGAAGAATGAATAGCATTTAGTAATATCCAGTGAAAGCCTTACAGGACACATTCGTATAATTCACAATGTTATAGTAACATTCTATTGAATCATTCAGCAACAAATATAACAGAGCAAAGTTCAAAACATATAAAGTTTCGTCGGAATATGTAAATAAATACATCTTTTAGACAATCTTTTTATTTTATGAAGACACATTTTCGACCACAGGAGGGCTTTTCGGATACCATAGTGCACCATTTCCAATACACGGGCTGGCCGCCTGGTGTCCAGGTCCCTGTCAGCGCCGAGTCCCTGGTACAGACCATCATGGAGGTAGAGAAAACAGTCGGCCAGTTTCATGAACCAGGTCCCATTCTCGTCCACTGTCTGTATGTTAGCTTCTGGAATTTAACTCATATTGCCTTATATTGTGATGATTTGTTTCATAACGATAATTAAAATGTTGAAGATAATGATAGTATTGATGATGGTGATGATGATGATGATGATGATGATAATCCAAATGATGATGACGTTGGTAATGTTGTTTATAGTAGTTTAAATAACATACACATATTTTCTAAGGCGTATTAAGTCCTATATATATGTATATTTTTCTACCAACAGAACGGGTGCTGAGCGCAGCGGACTGTTCTGTACAGTGGGCATACTCTTGGAGAAGGCTGTTAAGGACCAGTCCCTCAGTGTTATAAACACAGTGGCCCGCGTAAAGAATAGACAACCTTTGGCAATACCTTTTGTGGTAAGATAGTTAATTTTTTTTAATAAGGTGTGTCAGCATGTTTGTATACTTTGTTCAAAGCGTCGATGCTATTTAAAAAGAAATTCTGATGAAGACAACTTAGGAAAAATGTGTTTTATTGACTTGTGAGAAGAGTTCCTCAATTAAATATACGAGAATTTTTTTATTACTTTTTTAGATTTTAGCGGTGTTTCTAATTCTAAATTCACTTAAAACTGTCAAATGGGAAACTGGAAATTACTTCTTACCAAGATCACTTCTTATAAATTTCTCTCTGTTTAAATTTGTATTTTTACAAATTGTCAAAGCATGTCCATAGGATAACGCCTTCACATCTTTATTAATGTACCTATGGTATAAACATTTTTACAAACAGAAACATACATCCGCAATAAATGCCACTCATCTAAAATGCCATTTTATTACAATTAAACCACTTATATTGATGAGCTAATATAACTTATGAACTCATGGGATTGTGTCACCTGATTTATTGATTTGACATTTATGTTAAGTGTGACATACCAATATTTCCAGGACCAGTACATCTTCTGCCATAAGTGCATTGCTGTCAGTAATCACATTACCGACTACAACAACGTCGCCGGAATTACTACATATTAAAAACAATGAGCTAATAAATATTTTCATGATAGGTGCTTATTATAAGATGTTAAGCTAACAATGTTATTGCTGTAATACCTTAAAGCGCTTACTGTGTTTAATAAAATTGCTCACCGAGCACTAGCTAACGCAATGACATTTTTGTTCCGTTTTGATTTTGTTTTCATCGCGTCATTACAATTATGAACGTTTTGGTAAAGTTGGGCATGCTACTGCTTGTTGAAAACAAACATCAAACATATGTCATACACCCAGCGCACTGCAGGTGGACATGGTTGCCAATTTCAATTAATAAAATATCTTATTTTTATGTCTCGTCTCTATCGGGATGTAAATTGAGGATAAAGTCTATGTCTTTTATACATACTGCATTTGACTAGCACCTTTTTACTTACATATACCTATAAGCACTTCATCAGACGAGAAACTTCTTCATAGTGTTGATCTTTTGATTTGCTGTTGAAATTGCGTCTTTAAATCTCTCAAATCAAGCATAGTGCAAATGAGACAAGTTGAACAGTGTTCATTACCCCTAACGTAAGACTCCATGTTTTGTATAATTTTGGAGAAAACGGTCTCTATCCTTTTTCATTTAATATGTAGTTATAGTCAATTCTTACTTGTTAACGTTTAACTTCATTAAAAAAAATATTTTTTGTTTGTTCTGGATATGGTTTATTTTTATTTGCTTTATTTTCTATTAAAATTGAACAGAAAAGCTGTCGTTGTTGAAACTGTAACATTTAAAAAATCGCCACTACGTGTATGTGATATGACTTCATTACTAAACTCTTATACATATCTGAATGTATATTTTAAACTGATATGGGTTTGGATCGTTAGGAAATATCACAAATATTGTACAATGTTTATACAATTCATTGCATTTAATTTATATTGTTTGCATTGATTGTAAGCATATTCTATGTTTATGTCTATCCGATGCAGATCCTTACCGGAAGTTTTGTTACATGGGGTGTTTTATTTACGCTGTTTGACTTTGACAGAAAACTTCACTGAAGGTGCAAGTTGAGAGCTAGGTTTGTCTGTTTCAAAAGCCCAGTCTGAGTGAAAGTTGGTTGTTCACTCTTTGTGTAATTACCCACCTTAACGAGTCTGTGGTGTTTGTCCATTTTCTATATTTTCTTTATAAAAATAACATATGATATCGTTTCCAAACTGTTCTAAATTCTAGATTAAGTATTAAATTATTATTTAATTAATTAGAACAACACATTGTTCAATATTTTTCTATGAAAGAAATGTTTACGATAAATACTGATGCCATATTATTTAACCAAGATTGTTGACTTGTGATAAACAATATACATGTACATATAAAGTATTAGTGAAAATGTTATATTAATACCAGGATATATTAAAAAGAAATGCCACGTTATGTATATATCGCGCTATCTTTTTAATATACTGTAAATGTCCTGTGAACAAGTCATTGTTTCCATAAGTATGTTTGTAAAACAACTGCATGAGTTATCTATCTTCACAGACAGCATACGCATGCTAGCGATACTGGGGCATCTATGCCAATGTCATCGACTTCAGAAAGTCAATTTAACTTGAATTCGTGTCAACCGATATGTACCTTGATTAAGTCGCTGGTCACGTTACACAATGTGTTTCAGTCACCAGGTAAAACCTTAGACCGGAACAAGATTTTCAAGTTACACGATACGTTAAATTTTGTGTTCAATGCTATTTTCGAGCATATACCAGAAAGAAGTTCTAACTTTCATGGCCTCAAATCTAAAAGAGACTGATTTTCGCATAACATTTCCCTTCAACCCTTTATTGCAATTAAGTTAGTTATTAGTTCTGCGAGTTTGTCAAAGCTACACAGAACCAAGAACCAGAACCAAATATATATGAACTCATAGGGACTTCTGCTGTCTGATGTTTGTCTGATTTTTCTGTACGATTCTTGTGTAAATTTGAAATGCTTAAAGATGGATGCATGTCCACTGATCAATCAATATCACGTTTTTGATATTGTAATTGAATCAAATATATAATAACCATTATACACAAATTTTACGTTTACGTTTAGACATTGTATCACTTCTTTTTCAAATTTTCAAGTAATGCTTTCTATTTATATTTATTACTATGCGATTTTCGTACGCATTTGTTTTACCTTTATTGTTGCCATTATCTTTCATCTTCTAAGCTATCTATGCAGTAGATCTATTATCATTTCATTGTAAATGTTAGTAAGGTTATCGTTTATTTTAAAACAAGCATTTAAAGTAACATGCATACATTGTGGTAACAGTACAATATTCATTAATATCATGGCCGAAATAATCTAACAAGAGATACTTACTTAAGAGTGAATAACAACTCTGACAAGAGAGAAAGACATTGTGAGCTTCGACAAATTAGATGTTTAACATTTTATTTCAATAGTTTTATTTTAATTATATTATATATCATCGTTCTATCTGTATAAGTTGTACTAAACAAAACATTTTCTTGTTATCTCGTATATTCACATTAATTGTATGCTAAGGTAAATATGTTATTTCCTCACTTCGTAATTATTAATGAGCTTTTTGTAACTAAATGCTGGTTTATGGGTGTGTTCGGTCTTTGTTTATCTATCTGCAATAAACATATTTATATTTTGTTATATTGTTGTTGTTTATTCTTTCATTGTTTGATTTTTAACGGTTTAATTGTTGTCTCATGTATGACAAATACATATATTGTATTGCTTGTTATGATTGATAATTAAATTTAGGGTTAGCTTTTATTTTCGTTACTATTGATGTATTCGGCTTATCAATTGACATTTCGTTGCAAGTGTCATGACATACATAATAGACTCATAAGTGGATTACACGTTTTTCTACACATGTGTGCATAAATTCTATTCTAGGATTGTGGATTATTATTATCATAAATAGAATTTATGTATCAAATACGTTTTTTAATAATTGTTGTTCTTTATTACAAAATAGTGTTGACATGTAAAGAAGAAAATCATATAGTTAAAAGCACTGTCACCACTTCGATAAGATACGCCTAATCTTCACGAAAACAACGTATATCGACGTATTTAACTATTAAATTAATACATAAAACTAAAAGATCAGTTGTAGTATAAGCATCCATAGATTATTATGTACATTGCTTGAATGAAGTGTAAAACTATTTAACGAACAAAACAACTCAAAATACGAATCCATTTAAGATTGTTTTAGCAAAGATTTAAAAAAAAGTTCAGAAAAAAATGATAATGACCTAAAGGTTTATTACTGTTTGATTGTTTACTTGTTCTGTTTAAATGTATAAACTACCTAATTAGTAGAGCGAACAACACGAGCAAATGGGATAAATACTGTAGATACAATAGTAGACATGTACCAATAAGATTCTAGCATACCAACTTAAAACTCAAGAATCAAATACTTGACCAGTGTACATGATGTATGAAAATTGTCAGCATATTATATTATTATTATAAAATACTTTTCCGTGACTAAATTGGAATCCTAATATTATTTAAATCTTTGTGTACAACGCTCGCAGGCATATTATATAAAGTACAATTTTTGTTAATTTCAAATAAGTGGAAATTATGTCAACCCCTTTAGCCCAAAACACGTACTATACGTGAATTGTAAACAGTTTGCTAGTGTTACAATTTGCAGAATTTGGCCATTGTGCTTAATCTTTCTTTTTTATAAAAAAAACATACGTAAAAGCATGAAAGTTATACCAGATAAAAGTATTGTTTTTATTTATGTCATACGCACTGTAGAAGGATCTGATTGTATTTTTTAAATTATAATTATTAAATGTTAAACGAACCGTAAACACATTTTTATTGTTATACTATGTTGAACAGTCGAAATTTAGAAAAAAAGTAGTGATTTTGATTCCTTAGAAATGATCAAATCAAAATGTACTTTGCTTATTCAGATCATTCTTTAAAGCCTTTAGAAATTAAAACATAACGTATTTTGCTTAGTGTGTTTATATACCTTTTTTATTATATTTAATATACATGTATGATATAGACATATATAGAAAATAATGGACTAAATAACATTATCTGTGCAGCTAGTGTCAGTGAATATTTTGACACGTTTCTGTCTAGGGCGTCTTCATGATAGAGTTGTATGAAATAAATGTAAAAATGTTATGAACTAAAAATCAATAAGACACTAAGCTTTTAAAGTGTTACACTTCATAACAAAGATAACGATATGTATATTACCGTAAACAACAATTGTAATAGAACATTATCAAAATAATATATAACACATTACTAGCAGACTTTTCATTATAACTGGGCCTGGTTGCACAATCGGTAGAGCGTCGGCTCTAGATACGGGAGGCCCAAGTTTCGATCCATGGCCGCGACATACCAAGGTCGTTAAAAAGGTATTCGTATAGCTCCTTTGCTAACCCTCAAGCAATTATAAGAGTAGTTTGATTGTGGTATCATGTCAGGTGTTTACGGCATGCTATACTTAGTGAAGGCAGCACTATACCTTTGTCAAGTGAACACCGATTTCAGGTAACTGCAATACTGTTGGTGGGACAATAAACCTATTCTCCTCTACAGTACAGACCCTATAAACTAATATAAACAAGAAAAAGTCTTTTACAAGACAACATTACTGACAAACAAATCAAATTTGCAAGGAACGTGAAAGGACCATACAGGATACACAAATGTGGCATACTAGTCCAAACACAATGTCAAACAAACGGCTCGTGATTTGTTACATAGGGAAACTACCAATTAAAAAAATCGAAGTTTGCATGGATCTGTCTAAATTGATTATAATATGTAATTCTTCTCTACAATACAGACCCTATAAAATAATATAAATAAGACACAGTCTTCTACAAGACAACATTACTGACAAACAAATCAAATTTGAAAGGAATATGCAAGAACCATACAGGGTACAATAATGTGACATGCTAGTCCAAACACAATGTTAAACAAACGGCTCGTGATTTGTTACAAAGGGAAACTACCAATTACCAAAACACGTACTATACGTGAACAAGGATTGCCTCCGATGACAGCATTGCAATATATATTTACACACACACACACAGACACAGACACAGACACACACACACACACACACACACACACACACACACACACGCACGCACGCACGCACGCACGCACGCGCGCACGCACGCGCGCATGCACTCAGATACTCGTTTGGTAAATAAAGGTCTCAGTGACTAATTCTTTTTAAACCATATTAACGCCGTATATCTTTATATTTTAACCATTTGTCTTCCTTTAAATATTTTTAAATACAATCTTATTCAACAAGACTAACAAATTTAATTCATTAATTTATTTACTATTTTATTAACCTATCGTGCTCTGTTTTAAACAGTACATCATGCATGTCTAGTATTTTCGTTTCTTTAATGTGCTTTAATATGCTCACAATTGTGTGCGATAATTCTTCTTTTAATAACAAAAACAAATAAACAACGGAACAGTTTGTCCTCAACAAAGTATGATTGAAATACATAAAATGTGTTAGTGAATATCATTTCCATGTAAAAATGTAATGTTTATAAGAATGTTTATTCAGTAAATGACTGATTTAATGTGGTTCGTTGTAATTGCATTTAATACATATGTTGAAAACACAGAATACATTGCTCCTATTATTTTATACCCTAGAAACCGGAAACACTTAACAACTTGTCGGTGTTCTTAATTGCTGTCCCTCTCCGTCACAATCGGACACTAAATGTATGTACTTAAGAAAGCGGAGATACTTAAATGTAGCGCAGTCACTGGTTTTGTATTCTCTCGTGTATTCGATTTTAAGGTGCTTTTCTGGTTTTACCACAGTGTTTGGTATTGAAACTGAATCACATTTATTGTATCATTCAACATTTGTGCGTTACATTAAAGGTTAACGGATACACATCATAGAAAATTGTAATCTAGTACATGTAAGTATGCCTCTTTCCATTCCGATTAATTTAATGCAGAGTAAAATTAGTGCACATCGATTGAGTGTATTATTAGTTTCGTGTCAACAATTGTCTAACAGCTATAAAATATATCATTAATACACCTATTTTAGAAACTTTGCTTTGCCAATTTGTCTACTTATGAGTTCTTTGATGATGAACCCCTTGTAATGTTGTTAAAGGTATATGGCTCGAATAACTTTATTCACCCTCATTTACACATTTACCATTATTCGTTGTCTGTTTTAATGTTACCAGCAGCGTATTAAGCTTAATAAATACTGACATAACCAGTATAAACGGCAATAGTTGTTAAAGTAAATATTACATATTTAAAGACCAAAACCAAAACAGGGGCTAGTTTTTTATATTGTTATTATAAATTTAAACAAAACAATTATGTATTGAGGCCTGTTGATGTTGGGTGAATTTGTATTTGTAACATACCTTTTCTGTAAAGAATCTGTTTAAGGCAAGAAAAGTATAACTGTTAATATACCCAGTATAACAGAATGAGCACAACATCATACGTCGTTGTAAATTCAAGGTATAGTTATTGTTTTAGTAGTGACGCTTTGTATGATTTAATGCCTCTAAGCGTTCGACTTAATCAAGTACTATTATAAATCGATTCATTCCTTGCTTGGAATAGATTCTATTTCTCATAAATTTTGTTTAGTTAAGATTTGATCAGTTATTACCATTTTTCATCTTTTTTTAAGTTGAAAACAACTTTATATAAAAGTTATTTAGTAGTATAACTGCATACACGTTAAGTGTCATGTAGTGGTTCGTTCAAAATAGCATTGACTCGTGCAGTACTTTATGAAGAAGACAAATCCACGAAAGAGATACACTATTGTACTGTTCAAAAAGTATGATCACAATTATTAATTTAGGAATGTGTATTCTAAAGTCTCCTATAAACATACATTAATACTTTCGGGAGATGGATTATTTATATAAGATATTAGCCAATCAACTAGTGTGGAACAAAATGTATACAGGTTAAAAAGTGGAAGCAGAGACGTTTGTTTGCGTGACCACACGCGACCTAATTTAGTATTTTATGTTTTGTGGATTGTTCTTTTTATGAATTTGCATATGTTTATATTAAATTAATGAAATGCAAGCAAAGGTAAAGATACTGATATCGAATATTTGTTGGTTCATTGCTTGATTACCAGGTGGATCGACATAGTTTCTATTTTTATTGTATACATATTTTTCATAACCTTAAAATTAACGTAGATATTGCTATTTTAAATTACTTCAGATGTGCCTTAATATAACAGCTGTGTCAAGATTTAGAACAATGTCTTTTTATGTAGAAAACGTAAAACAGCAAACTTAAGGCCAGTTTATAATGCAAGCACACTACAAAGCACTTTGTATGTGAACTCATAAATTGGTTAAAATGGCCAGTTTATCTGAATCTTATTACTTCGATATTTTATTTTATATCACTATATTAAGTTTTAAGCCATTTAATATCCGGTCAGACAGGTGACTGAAATAACCACATTTAAGCAGATTTGCATAGATGAGCATATAATAAATTATGTCAAGGGGATTTATTTTGACTTTGGCTCAAGTGCTTGTTTTTTTCTAATTCGATAAAAGAGTTGCAGCTGTGTATAGTTTAGTGCTATTTTAGGTCTTCCCTAGTTGGATAAACCGATACTGTTTCATAATAAGTGGCGGAAATCCTGCAAACAATGTCATTACAAGTGGGACAATTATAAAACCGTTCAATAATAGTATATCCACTTATAATGGTTGTGTCGGAGTATGATATCAATTACATTTATACCTTGTTTTATGTGATTTGAATGACTGCATTAGTGTTTTTAATAACTCGACCATTGTCTAGTTTCGTTATGTCTCTTTTAGCCCTTTAAGCAGTTTTATTTAAACTGTCACCACCTAACAAAAACAAAACAGAAACATAAACGCATAAGGCTTTGTTAGTGTTTTACCCTTAAGCATACGATTAGTGGTACTATAGTTTCATGGTACTATAGTTATATTGTTAATCAAGGGTTTATGGCCGGGCAGTTCGAGTATTCGCCTAACAACACAATGTGTTCCTCGTAATGTGAGTAAGAGTCCCACTAACGATGAAAACGTTCATATTAGTCCTTTATGCTGACCTGTTGTGCTTGGATGAAACATTCAGATTTGATGCATCATTTTATCTCAGAATCGCCATAAATGACATTAAAGGGTAAGTTATGCTGAATAAAACGCAACGTTACAGTTGTTAAACAGAGCAGAAAACCAAGCTCTTAAAACATACTGTACCAGGACCGAGATAACCGATCGAGATATTATCTGTATCCGGTAAATGTTAAGTGTAGCTAGTGGTTTAAAAGCTACTCATTCGAGACCACATCGAGGCAAGACAACACAAAGTGGTTTAAGTTTGTTATCTACATTTTACATGTAAAAGATGGATGACGTTGAGGTATGGATTGATTATTTTTCCTCTTCTTATTAAAGATGTGCATAAATGTAGCTATATTAAACGTTTTATTATACAATTAAAAGGTTATTTCATTATCGTTTCGCATACAGAGTAATATAAAACATTTTATGAATTATAAATATATTAAAACAATTACTTCGGGATATTTACAAGAATTAAAGAGTTAACTTTTAGCCTCGGGATAACACAGAAATTGTTTCTTTAAAAAGGAATAAAAAAAGCAAGCGCCAAGGTGGGTACAAAAATAAGTAAATAGTTGGACAATAATAAATTGCTAATTTTATGAGTTGTCTATATTGCATATCTATTCCTTGAAATTATGTACGTAAATGGGGTCCCTTTTGCCTTACATTAGAATCCAATCTTTATTTAGCGTTTCAATTTGAAGACCAGCTAGAAATTAGAAATTATCAGGGTTTTATTATTCAGAAAACAAAAATCTTCAAGAGAAGCAAGCGATGTCAAAAAAGACACAGTGTAAAACAAAATCACCAGTATATCTTTATAATATACTTTTAAATACCATGAATGTCTTATTGTTGAAATTGAGAAAATTGGTTATACTCGAACAATACCCTTGATGTTTTAGACATTTAGTGTTTCTGAATGGCAAATCATTATTTTCCCCCAAATTTCTTGTGTCGAATTAATCATCACATGCTTAAAGTTATCATGGTTACGCATATTTGAAATCGTTATGCTATTGTTTGGAGTTAATTATAATTATTTCACCTCACTTAGTACAATAGTTTTGATTTCACTTCAAAGTATGGGCCTTTCAAGTTCAATTAAACGATGCATATTAATGAAAAAGGATCTGGTTATCAAAGACCTGTTGACACATATACTATCTTCAGCAGGTGAAATGCGCAGACATTTTACCACAAAGGCCGCAAGGTTATTGCTCAATATGTTACATATTGGGACATTTAAGTCGTTGTAGAATGTATTATTTATAACACAGGCAAGCGTTTTGATTGCTGTAGTTACTGTTATGGTACCGGGTAAATATTTCACAGAGTGATTAACTTAAATATGTAGATATTGAATTTGAATTATACCAGTTTATATTTAAACTCTCAGAAACACAAAACATTTTAAGTATTGTCAAATGACAGTAAACATCGCCCTTATAGGTGATTCGCCATCTCATTTACTATATTTATTTTGGGTATAATTGATGACTGTTTGCACTTGTTGTATCACTTGGAGATATGTTCCCGTTTACAGCTCATACTGAATGATTTCCAAAAGCGTGTATCAAACAACCAAACATATTTCATAATTTATCGTTCCGTTACTTTACTATTACACTTTGTACCTTTTTTTGACCGACAAATATGACTCATCGACACTGACTTAAAGGATGGTAGTCCCAGGTGATTCAAACATTTTAACTAGGGGGTCTTCTTTGTACTAAACCAGGTCCACAACTTAGTCCCTTTAATTTCCGCAAAACAATACAAACAGGTTGGAAAATGGATCAATTCACTAAAACATACCTAGTTGCTATTCGAGTGCAGTAGAATAACCCTATCAGCTGACCAAGAATGATGGTGATTTGGAGGAAAATCATACTAGTCGTGATTTGCGTAGCGTAAGACAATTAAACAAATAGGTGAGCCAGAAGGGACCCAAGGCCTACACCACTCTTGGTTGATTACAATTTGTCTCTGTCGCCGGATCAGATTATTTTAGGCCTCCTGGCCCAGTATGCCTTATGGTTTAAAGTCGGTTATGAATGTGAGAACTAACGTATACAATCAGCTACACATTTAGCCTTTGAAAAATTGGAATCAATAACATTGTTTGAATATTGTTGAATAAAATGTTGTCTGTGATTTATTTCTTGTGTATCTATCCTCATGCTTTAGATATACGACGTTGTTGTTTACATGTGCTTTAAAAAAAGAAAAACTCTTTACTATTGGTAAATTATTAAAGTTATCTGGCGTTTTCATAACAAAACAAACTATCATACTTCAAACACCACTTGTACAATAGTAATAAACCTCAAATACAGTATAAACCTCTTATATCTTTGTTAAATCAATCATCTTGCCAGCTATGGCCTCTAGCCTGTTGGATAGATATATGTGTGTGAGTAAGAGGCCAATACACCACTGTTTTGGTAACTATACTTCCGTGTCGGTTTTATAACGGCAGATGTATCGAGAAATAATCCATCAACGTTATGAGTGTAAATGTGACGTACAATTTATTATTGTTAACAATTGGGGGGAAATATAGCTTCATTCGTTTGTCATATAAAGCACAAAGCTTATTGGAAAAACTGTCTAAACTTTTACAATTGGCATTTTTTAAAGCCTTATTAAGGATTTGTTAATTAGGAGGTAAAAGAGAAGCACAAAATTTATTGTCAAATTGTTTGCTGTGTTCCATTCACTTAATGAACACTTAATGTCATTACATTCAAAATCCTATGTTTACTGCCATGTCGTGTTATGTTTACCCTTATAAACAAAGACTCTCTTTGCTTTAATAAAATGTACGATGTAACACAGATTTCACTGTGTAACGGTGGAAAGAAAAAACGCGGGTAGTATCAATATTGCCTCTTTTCATACTTTCGTACTTTAGATGATACTGAAAATATGTTTGATGTTAATGATAAATTTAGATAAAACTGAGTATCTTAACATGTTATATTAAGTTAACTGTTAAATTACTTTGTAAATATATACATATATATATACATATTTTACATGCATTTTTTACAATTTTGTATCAACTCATGTGTGACAATAAAACTAGATTTAGTCAACATGATATATTGCTGAATGTATCAATGTTTCGTTAAGATCATCATCGAAGTTGGCGTTTGCGTTATAAAGCTACCGGCCTGCAATTAAGAATCTCTGTCATGACTGCATTGAAATACAAATATGGTTAAATCTTACAACTAGACAGACGAACTACAAATGGCAAACCTGTACAAAAACATGTCTTAAGAATGTATACTATTTAACAGACGTGAAGTCTATATTTTACTTATGACATGTAATTGTTTACGCGCTGGCACATTTTAGACTTTTACCATTTCTGTTTTAATCGTTCCAAATGGTTGATATTGCCTAAATATTCTTTTAAAGGTTTTGAATCTTAAATCTAAAGACAAAAGAATAAATGAATGGACAACGTGTTCACATATATACAATATTTTACATGTATTTCAACATATATTATTTATTAGTGACCAACAAAGCTAAACAATTGTGTATTAACGTGCATAGAAATATGAGCATTTGTTAAAACATCTGACGATTTCAAGTTGGAATGTGATGTAAAAACACTGTCCATATTTTTCACACACACGCACACACACACACACACACACACACACACACGCACGCACGCACACACGCACGCACGCACGCACGCACGCACACACACACACACACACACACGCACACACACAATATATATATATATATATATATATATATATATATATATATATATATATATATATATATATATATATATATATATATATATATATATATATATATATATACATTGAAAGAGCGACATGTAATTCTTATTATAATTTCCACATTAATCATAAGCTAATCATAAACAAGGAAAAAAGTGGACGATAATGGTGGACAAAACATTGCTATTTCCACAGCGTTCAGTGGATAAGCGTACATATTTTAAGGTAAATACCAATTCATATATTTAAAAATGAATTATTTGCTATTTGTGACATAATTATATTATCTTATTTCTTCTATGACCTTTTTAGATCATTTAAATGTACTAATGGCTTCATTCCGATTTTAAAATAAGACGTAAGACGCGAGGTTGTCACAAATATTAAAATGTTATCAATAGAACGTATGTGATGGTATATTACCATTTGGCAGTATTTGGTTAACTTGGAACAACACTTGGTTTAACAATATATTATAAGGAATAGGTAAGAGAAGTTGTTACTTACATTTTATATCGTTATGTTTATAATATGGATCATATGTGTGTTTGTATATTTCTTACGCACATTGTGACTATTAAAAGGACTGCAGTGTCGTTACATTTATCATACATTATAAAACTAATAGCATATAAAACAAAGTCAGTTGATTACAGCTAGTCTCAGTAAGTAAGTGTTAGCACCATCATAAACAGTCCATGTATTTTGGTTTAGAAGGTGACAACCGTAGAAAAACCTGATTTGTAAATGGATGCTTCTGTTTATCACAACTTGTGAGTCAATTAGTTGCGTTACAACGCATAAGAAGCAGTGGATGAGTACAGACACCGGTGCATGCCTTTAAAGACAACGTGAATTTTGGAAGCTTGAAGGATTGACCCTCAATGAACTTAACTACATATGTCATATGTGGGAAGAGGTAGTGCGTGTACAGAAACATATTTTACTTTTTGACTAGCGTTCTACTATGAATTATCGACTAAACCGATATATTTGCGATAGCCAGCCCGGTGTCTCACTGCTTTCTGCGGCTCACTAACAGATGGTTTATGACATATGTCATTTATATCATCACAGCACCTCGGTCAGTCTAATGTTACCGCGCGCGTTCGCAAAAGAATGGCGCTCACGGAACATTTAGATTCACTTAATGGGGATATAGTGTTGACAAAAAATGTCTGGGAAGTAAGTTTTAAAGTAGATATATTGGCCGCGTCCGGTAGCACTTATGGGAATTTATTTCAGACCTAATTTAAATAAAATTAAAATCATATAGAAAGTATTTGTGTTTAATGAATTTGTTTATATTATCGGGTGTTAGTGACTGTGTTGTGACTTTTGTCCCAATGAAAAATCTAGAAGTTTTTTTTTAGCGGAAAACCTACTTGCTTTCAAATGCGTAATGCATTTAAGTTACCACTGAATCAGTTTTCCCATTATTTGGAAACTTTTAATCAATTACATGTTAAGCCTACACCACCCATACACATTGCCTTTTAGCACTTTAATGCAGTACAAGTGTAAAATGTCATTATTAATGATCTAATGTTTAACAGTGTGAAACAGCGACTTAAAAACCGGTTTGGGGTAGGATTTTATACTTTACATTAAAGACGCCATAAAGGGACACTACGCGTGCAGGCTTTTACACGCAAATGTCCTGAATTATAAAGAAAGGAAAATATGTTAAGATTCTATGATAAATTGGCATATTTTTGCTAGAAGTTTAGCGACCCTAATGATGTAGAAAGATTCACTGAAAAGTAACATTCGATTAAATTCATTACACAGTACACTTGTTAATGAAGGAACCAGGTTATATTTATATACAATCCTTTTAATCTTGAAACTTGTACTACAGTATTTCTGGCTTGTATTTAAAGGGGATGTACTTTGGTTGAATTGTAGAATTATGGAAGACAAATAAACTCCATACAAAGTTGGGAGATATTTAACAAATATATAAACAGCTGGTTATTTTCGTTCACGTTTATTATTAATGGGGTCTTACTGTGGACAAGCGGTGGCAACGAGCTGTGAATATTGAAGAACATTAATTTCAATCTTTTACAGAGTAACAGTTTTAGGAAAATACCTACATTCACGGGATAATTAGAAAGGTTTGATGTATGATACAATTTTCCTTTGATTATACGTGTTATTATAAGTTTTCACCACTAGCACAAACAAATATATATCGAAACCAACACAACCTGCTTCCATGAGATATTGGCAAGATATATTACCAGTCTTACTTGTATGCTAATAAAACAAGAATATAGTAATTTGTTTATAAATTAAAAAAAAAACAAAAACAGTTTTACTTCATAAATTGACATTTTACTTGTGTAGTGTTATTTATATTTTAAACTTCAAAATTAGAATATATCATTCATTCATAGTGATACATATATTCATTTCATATTGGCACATTTACAATTGTGTTTAGCACATGATCCAAATATTATTTATGATTAGGTAAGTTAAAAACAACATCCGTTCAGTATAAAAGTGTAGTACAAGTTTACAGGTTTATTAAACAACTAATACTAAGAATACGCCGAATAAAAATATCTGAGGTCGGCAAAAATCGACAAATCACGACTTACGTCGGGACCTTCCGACCCATTTCCTAAGCATTTATTAATTTATAGATCGTTTAATTATACACTTTAGTTATCATACCTCAAAAAAGAATGAGTAAACAAGGAGATATATAATTAACACCGCCACCTCCTAGCTTATGTCTTTGAATTGTACTACCATAAATCCGTTAGATACATTAGCGTTGTAGGTTCGAATTACTGTAGAGAAAAACCATGCATTTTGAGTTTATATTTTATATTATATGTTAATACACGCATGTATGAAAACTTTGCGACAATACAAGTATCTGTTAAGCCTATTTATTCCATTAGATGATAAGTGTTGATCCATAAATTTATACAATACAAACGAGCCGGACCTAAACAGACAATATAAGTAATGACTAAATATTAGTATAGAAATATCGATATTCTTTCATATCATTATTCGTCGCAAGTCACGTATCTTTATGACACCGAATGTGTAAATAAAATGCTTACAATACAACATGTAGTATTTATAAATGTGAAATATGATTATATATACAAAATCAGCCGTTTGTGTACATAATATACATGTTAATAACACTCATCGTAGTTATAATATGAAGACCATTCAAATGTTACTATTGAAGAAGTTTGTTACACTTGAATTTATTAAATAATTAAGACTCAAACGCAACAATTATATTTATGAACGTACGAGCTTGTGGTTAAGAGTGAAGAAAGTGATCTCGCTTAATTAGCCTAAATAATGAACGAGGACATATTTAGAGAAGACAGGACGAACCAATGTCATGCATAAGCGCTTGACTACTTAGTAAATGGGTTAACCAATAAGTGGCCTCAGGCTTATTAACCACTGTGGTGTAGGTTATGATAAGTACATACGGCGGTTTTTTTTCTTCCGCGTTGGGTTTAAAAAATGGTAGTTGTAAAACCCAATTATAACTATTGAATATTTTAACGTCATTTGTGTAACAATAACGATTTGTGGAAGTCAGCATTTAGCTGTTGTTCGTGAACTGGTCATTTGTTTTAGGGTTTGGATAATAAAACGGAAATTGTTCGTTATAACCGACACATTTAGGATGCTTTAAATCCGGAGCATGTAAGTTATTTGATTTTCGGAATTAATCACTGCATAGCATTATTCCTCCATCGCCTGAGTGTATGATATTTATTTTCAGATATTGTAATTTACCATATTTTGTAAATATGAGTTCTATTGATCCAATGTTTTGTCTATAAGTATCTGTTTTATCTTAAACATATTTATTACAAACATAGTCTATGTTCAAAAGTTTTTAATATTTTTATTGATAAAAATTTATTTAAAGTACCTGTAGAGAGTTGCATTTATTAGTATTTACCAAAATACAATGTACAAAAAAAATCATAGCACTAAAGCCTATGCTGTTTTATCATTTGTTCCCTATAGAAAGAAATGATGATAGGCAATCAGCTGCCCCTACTAAGAGTTTTGAGTAAGCCCTTATTCCACTCATACCAAAACGATTGTTAGGTTTTTGTCAACCACTTCCAAACGTGATCGGGGAAATTTGTTCACTTCAACAAAAATATTTGGTAGGCTTTTGACTGGGTTGCCGTTTGTACCCTAAAGTCGTGTAGAACTTGTGTTTGAAATTATTATGGTAAAACTGGTAAATACATTGAGTGTGTACTTTATCGACAAACGAAAGATCCATAGGTCGATTAAAACTAAAACATTGAACTTACCTACGTTGCACTTCTAGCACGTTGTCTTTCTGAATCATTCTAATGCTTATTAGTACTCGTCAGTCATACGAGTGGACAAATAAAAGCTATGTGCATACATGTAGATATAGTACGAATCTGCCATAGGACTTGTAGTACATTCACATTTCTAAAGTATTATAAAGCCAGGAGTCAGTTTATGTTTTTCATCCCAATCTGTTCAAATACCAAGAAAAAGTGCGGTTGAGTATAAGCAACCAACAGAAACAAAAACATAAATGTTACATTGACCACATGCATTGTTGCGTTTAATAAACACTCATTTTATATAAAATCACACTCATACGCAATCTTGTGCCTTGCCATAATATTTGAAGTGTAAAATCCACCAGATTATTCAATATATATATAATTTTACATTACGTCATCGGCCCAGTACATTCAATTTTCATATTCCATGCGTTCATTTTCCACACACATTGTGCCTTAATCATGTCTATGTTTAAGTTTTCATTTAGTTTAACACCATCTTTTCATTATATGGCCCTATACCTAAATTCAATTAGCTAACAGCTGCAAAAATACATGGAGAATAATATCTGTAACTTCCGCGCGTGCGTCTATTTAGAGTTGGTGATGGAACTTTAGTTTACTACGTAATTTATTCATAAATGACCGTAAAAACAGAATTAGAAAGACTTTTAACGATAGATTAAATCATCGCGAAATTTTCATTGCACCATTATAAAAAATAAAGAAAAACGTGAATTGGAATGGTGTTTTATAGGCTTATTTA
Organism: Sinonovacula constricta; assembly: GCA_007844125.1. Lineage (NCBI taxonomy): Eukaryota > Metazoa > Mollusca > Bivalvia > Cardiida > Solecurtidae > Sinonovacula > Sinonovacula constricta. The sequence goes on along the minus strand of CM017567.1, from coordinate 3,214,079 downwards.
AGAAAAGATTTACCTAGATGGTGTCCTGTTCTCTATTCGTGGACATGTTGATGAAACAAAGAAAGCAAAACAAACATGGATATATTAATTTCTGTTCTGTGCATGTTCAATGTCGGGATCGCGCACCTGAGCAATATATATCTAAAATCTTCTCTTAAGGATTGATTAAGTTAACTTTCTTAAAATATCCTGACCGACTAGTTCGTTAGACAAAGTACCCATATTTGTAGTTAACCGAAACAGAACATTTCCACTATTACGAATTTACGTTCTTTGAACAACAAAGACCAAAAATAAACGTTTCGTGAGTCATTGGTCTGATGCATAAATCCACATTATAAATACAGTTGTGGTGATCACTAAAAATGACGTTGAGGACTTAAAACTTGTTGTTTTATTGTGTGAGCAGTCATGTCATTTTTATTAATTCAGCCATTCTTTACATTTTATGTACGTAATGCATAAACTAGAGAGAGGCCGTAATGGCTTAAATATAACTATTGTTCGACCATGTTAACTGAGAATGCGGATGGCTTTAAAAAAGGAATGATCCAGGTAAACTGGGAACGTGATGCGCTCCAATGAATACGTTTGAAATAAAATCTTTGTTTCGTACGAAACATTATTGTTAAGTTGAAAGTGATGACAGTTGATGGGTTTTTAAAATTCACCTTTTGTATCTGCGCTGCACTTCCAAAACTAACAAAATTCGTGTGTTATTGAATTGTATCTACTATTGTAATTATCTGAATGTTAACATTTTGTTATTGCTGCAGATGCTTTTAACATGCCGTCAATTTCATTTCTTGTTAATCGTCACATTGAACCTCCAAAATATGACATTGTATTCTTTGCCTTGTTTCTAACTTGGTACATTTTATAGAAATTGCTAAATAGTAATAAACGTAGAGTGCACAAATTCCACGTTTATGTATAAAGAAGTTTCACGGTCAAGCAAAGTCTAATAAAACAGTTAATATCAAAGACAATGCAGCATGAAGTGCCCGTTATAAATACATGCAATTTTCGAAGGACGTTATCTCTTTACAGAGTTATACACGGCAAGTGAAATGTTCACTTCATGAAATCATTTTATGCAGGCAGTATCATTGCAGTAGGTTGTATATTTGCTAAAGCTAAAGCTAGATAAAGACATATTTTTCCTTACTAGATTTACAATAAATGTGATAATTCCAATCGCAAAGTATAACAGCACAAAGCAAAACAACAAAATCATGTTTAATGTCGTAATCGATAATCGACAGTCGCATCCACATATTACAAGTACAAGAGTGACCTCTGAACCAATTCGTCTAACATGTCCTATAAAAACACACTATTTAAATATTGGTATTTAAAATAACGTTCACAAAGGCTAGTCAATTTAATAACTAATGTCATACTTTGTAAAAAATGTGTAAAGAAAATATTTGTGTCAACCCAATAGTTTGATATTTATTACTTAATTGTTGCTTTAAGAATAAATGTTATCAGAAATAAAAAAAGACAACTTGTTCACATGAAAACATGTTTTTGTTTGTTTGTTGTTGTGTTTTTACATTTTGTATAGCTGTATAATGTTTATATCTTATGTAGCATATGTTTGTATTAATTTTTATGATAAGTGTTTGGGTTTTATTATGACTTAATATAATAGTGCACTGAACAAATGTGTATACGATTGCAAATCAAAATAATATATGTTTCAATTAATCCCAATTGTTGCATAAATATTTTCTACACTTCTATTTTAATGGACACATTATACACGCCACAAACAATTTATGACTGAAGCACAAATATCGTGGTTTGTGTTAATGAGTAACATATACATCAAACCATTTAGGGTCGTTAACCATGCAAGACATCTCTTTATATAAGAATATCGGAGAATTAAAGATGATCCACACCAGTTTCTAACTTACTAAAGTAAAGGTAGACGAAATCATGCAAATTGACAATCAGCATATTATTCTGAAGGCTAGCCCCTAGGTCAATCGAAAAAGTTACCCAAATTAAATCCATCAGGTAGGGATTTCAATTAAATTTACTTTTTACCAATACATCAGTCAATCTGTGTTCATTTTTGTGTTTTAGCCTATGTCTTTCATAGACTGGCTCATTGTTGAGCATTATAAATACTAAACGGATAGACAACTTATCAAGACTGCTTCTGAAAAGTTTTTGCCAAAGAAATACGACTTGTCCAACGCGTTTTATTGTTTATATTAAAAATCTACAAAACTCTACAAACTTTAAATGTTATATACCTCTCTCTCTTCAAAACACTAATGGCTCTAATATAAAAACAATTCCGACCTAAGTGCAAAAAATATTTTTCTACCTGTTAATTTAGAAGAAGAGAAGTGAATTGATAGTATTAATATACTGACATTAATAACTTTTAAGCGAGTTGATGTCTTGGTCAATTTAATGTTTGGTCTGTACGACTTAACTTATACGTACAGTAAAAAGACTAATGGACATTTGTGGAAAATTACAAAAAATAATCGTGTATTGTATGCTGTAAGATACAACTACTTTCAAAATTCAAACTAACTTCACAAAGCTGTGTTAGACTCATGGGTTGGTTTCTTATTGTAAAACAGAAAAAACATTAACACTCTAAACGTAATGACATCATATTAAACGAAAAAGAAAATTATTAGTTAGTTAAATGTTAAAACCAGTTGCAGCATTGGGATTCAACAATACATGTTGCGTCATAGGTTTGATTCATAATATTTTAACTATTGTCTTTAATGCTTACCTAACTTTTTAAAGAATCGTTTACCCTTTTCTGATAAGTTTCAATGTTTTACATTTTGGCTATACCGGGTATAAAAAAGTTAAACAATGAATAATGGTTTATCCGATAAATTTATTTTAATTCAGGCAAAAACTGCAAGTCCTAATCTATCGTCAATAATACACGAAAAACTGCCAAAGAAAGAAACGCAAAAAGCAAACATGCTAGATCTAATGGGATTCGAACACACATCACTAAGTTTCATAGCAAATGACAGTTACTTATCTATAGATCATATTTTACTCTTTCATTGCGGGTGTTGTGTAAGAATTGCTATTCTTTGAAAGGAATCTGTATAAAGTTGCATATGGCTTGTTTTCTTATTATTTCAGAGATCGTAGGATCTTCGCCAAAATGTTTCCAATTATATTTAACATTGCAGTTCTTCTCGTTGCGTCGATAGGTAATATTTTTATTTTAATAAAATGTATATGTTACCATTATGTTTAATCTGTTTTACAGCAAGGTCATTTTATTAGGGCAGAAACCGTAAAACAAAACGCATAAGAAGAGAAATTGTATAACTGCATTTACACAAATGCACAATTAAAATATATCTATTTTGATGGTAGTTTGGATGGTTCAATTAAACTAGTTATCACATGAGTCTACTTTAAAAGAAACGTTGTTTTAAATAAAAACATCCTAAACTTTGATTATGTCAGAAACAGATGCATGTAAAGTAATAATCATACATATACTGGGTAAGATTTTCTCTGTTTAGATGAGTTCTGGTCTTAGATATATTTCGTATTTAGCTGGGACGATGACTCACTGCAACCATGAATTACCAATTCATCTTTCATCTTATCTTTGAAAGTAAGTCTTATCCACTTTATACATATATGTTTTATTTTTAAGACAAAGTTTCGAACAACTCTATCGAAAAGTCCGTTTCCATCACAGAAGGCAATTCTATCTATTTTAACTTTTCAAATTATATATGTTAGCATAATTTCAATGATTCTTCATTTTAGGTGAATGTTTACCATGTTCAGAGAATTGCAAGTCGTGTGTTGACCATTTTACTCCGTGTGTTGAATGTAACAAAGGATTCTATATGACTAACAAAGGGAGGTGTGATCCATGTTATAGTGGTTGTGCAAGCTGTACTACACGTAATAAATGGCCCTGTACCTCGTGTCAGTCCGGATACTACCTGTACAATGGCTATTGTAGCCACTGTAGCAGTCAGTGTCTCGAGTGTAGTACATCATCGTCCTGTACCTCGTGTCAGTCCGGATATTACCTGAACAATGGCTATTGTAGCCAATGTAGCGGTCAGTGTGTCGAGTGTAGCACATCATCGTACTGTACCTCGTGTCAGTCCCGATATTACCTGAACATTGGCTATTGTAGCCACTGCAGCAGTCAGTGTCTCGAGTGTAGTACATCATCGTCCTGTACCTCGTGTCAGTCCGGATATTACCTGAACAATGGCTATTGTAGCCCATGTAGCAGTCAGTGTCTCGAGTGTAGAACATCATCATGGTGTACCTCGTGTCAGTCTGGATATTACCTGAACAATGGCTATTGTAGCCAATGTAGCGGTCAGTGTGTCGAGTGTAGCACATCATCGTCCTGTACCGCGTGTCAGTCCGGATATTACCTGAACAATGGCTATTGTAGCCAATGCAGCGGTCCGTGTCTCGCGTGTAGCACATTCTCGTCCTGTACCTCGTGTCGATCCGGATATTATCTGAACAATGGCTATTGTAGCCAATGTAGCAGTCCGTGTCTCGAGTGTAGCACATCATCGTCCTGTACCTCGTGTCAGTCCGGATATTACATGAACAATGGCTATTGTAGCCAATGTAGCAGTCGGTGTCTCGAGTGTAGCACATCATCGTCCTGTACCTCGTGTCAGTCCGGATATTACCTGAACAATGGCTATTGTTACCAATGTAGCAGTCAGTGTCTCGAGTGTAGCACATCATCGTCCTGTACCTCGTGTCAGTCCGGATATTACCTGAACAATGGTTATTGTAGCCAATGTAGCAGTCCATGTACCGAGTGTAGCACATCATCGTCCTGTACCTCATGCCAGTCAGGTTATTATCTATACAATAGGAACTGTAACCAATGTAGCAGTCCATGTATCGAGTGTAGCACATCATCGTCCTGTACCTCGTGTCAGTCCGGATATTACCTGAACAATGGTTATTGTAGCCAATGTAGCAGTCCATGTACCGAGTGTAGCACATCATCGTCCTGTACCTCGTGTCAGTCCGGATATTACCTGAACAATGGCTATTGTAGACAATGTAGAAGTCAGTGTCTCGAGTGTAGCACATTCTCGTCCTGTACCTCGTGTCAGTCCGGATATTACCTGAACAGTGGCTATTGTAGTCAATGTAGAAGTCAGTGTCTCGAGTGTAGCACATTCTCGTCCTGTACCTCGTGTCAGTCCGGATATTACCTGAACAATGGCTATTGTAGCCAATGTAGAAGTCAGTGTCTCGAGTGTAGCACATTCTCGTCCTGTACCTCGTGTCAGTCCGGATATTACCTGAACAATGGCTATTGTAGCCAATGTAGCAGTCAGTGTCTCGAGTGTAGCACATTCTCGTCCTGTACCTCGTGTCAGTCCGGATTTTACCTGAACAATGGCTATTGTAACAAATGTATTTCACCGTGTGTCGAGTGTAGCACATCATCGTCCTGTACCTCGTGTCAGTCTGGATATTACCTGGACAATGGCTTTTGTTACCCATGTAGCAGTCAGTGTCTCGAGTGTAGTACATCATCGTCTTGCAGCTCATGTCAGTCCGGATATTACCACACACAAGGTACATGTGTCGCTTGTGACGTCACTTGTTCTTCCTGCTCAAACACGACCGGCACCTGCACATCATGTCCACATTGGTCTTTTTTACTGGATGGACGATGTGTTCTTTGTGGTAAAAACTGTCTATCATGTTACGGTAGTTTAGGAACGTGTGATAAGTGTAAACAAGAGTATTATTGCGATTACTGTCAAGTTCTGTGTGACAAACACTGTAATGAAAACTTTTGTGATCATATTTCTGGAAAGTGTATCAATGGATGTAAAGTCGGTTACTTCGAAAAGGAAAACGAATGTGTCAACTGCCCTACCAACTGCACCACCTGTCAGAACAATGCTGTATGTACAAACTGTACAGAAGACCACCTTCTGAACACCCTTAGTAATGGCTCGGTTGTATGTTCCTTGTCCGATGAGACGTCATCAACTTGTGAACAGGCTCAGTGTATCAATAATAGTGGTGAGTTTCTATCATTATATGTTAATCCATATTTTAGGAATAATAATATATGTCGGGACTATTTATCTAAATAAAGACAAGTAATATACAGTACTTTACATTCCATGCATTCTTTAGTGTGGTATTTTACAATTTAGACCCCAACTATTTTCTTTAAAAAATCATACATCATTGTTATCTGAACTGGTCCCTCGAAAAGCTGTTTATTGTTCAACATCTATGTGATAAGTGAAGCATAACACCACTGTCGTCATTAAAATATTTTTCCTATCTGAGTAACGTTGCACAGAAAATTAGTGTTATACATGTACTTAGACGACCACGTGACCATTAAGTTTTGAGCAGATAGATTTCGTAAGTATGACTATTTGGAGTTTCTTCTTATGGGAGTGGCATTCAAAATCGTCCTTTCTTAGACTAAAGTATGAGTTATTTGCAGCGAAAGACCACAAGTAATCCAAATAGTTGTCAGATACTCTTACATGTATTTGCTTTAGGCAATTCATTGTAAGTTTAATGTTTCATTTTTTGTGCGATACTTAGTTAAGCTGCGAACCTAATTGACCATGTTGTTAGAAAGTGGCGTACATTTTAGGATTATGGTGATTACTGTCAAGTGCGGTATGACGAACACTGTTATAGAAAGTGTTTTTAATTTCTGAGAAGTCAATCAGTGAATGTAAGGTCGGCTACTACCAAAATGAAAACAAATGTGTTAACTGCCCTTCCAACTGCACAATCTGTCAGAACAAGTGTTAATATACAAAATGTACCGAAGACTACCACCTGAACACCGGTATTGATGGTTCTACTGTATGTCCCTTGTGTGAAGATTTTTTTGAAGAATATTTGATGATATGGATTGAATTTATATGCATTTTTATCTTATGTATTAAGTGTTCCCAATAACTTGATATAAGCGTCGATTTATATGTTTACAACTTGTTTTAAGATGATAACTATTATTATATAACACATATAGTCATCTCATGGAAAAAGAAATAACGTCTTAAGTACTTAAAATTGTAGCCAGGATTATGATGCAAAATAAAGCCATGACCATTGCAAACATACCAACATATCTATTTCATATTTCATAACTGCTAGTTAACAAGTTGTTATCGAGATCAATACAAATACAAGCTACTGTCAATCTTTAATTTATTCTTTAATGATATTGTCCCGTTCCTACTGGATTTTCTCAAGAACAAATCGCTTTTTCAAATGAACCCCGTGTCGGTGATTTGTACAGACAAATGTTATGTTAGATGAAGAATATGTCGCTACTTGGCGTCTCTAAGCAGACCTTATTTCTGAGAGCTTACACGCCTGAACAACTTGATGTGTGACTTCTGGAGGTATACGTCTTTGTATTATTTCACATCAGATTAAATGCATATTGTGTATAGGTAATTTGGATTTAAATAATCCATGCAAAATAGCTTAGATATATAAGTACATCTTTATTATTAATTCACAAGCTTTGCTGTAATGATGACCAGTTCCAACTTAAAATTACTTGTAGATTTGATATTATAAAATGATCTTATTGGTGGCCCTATATGAGTTTTTGTCTGTGACTCAATTTACACGCAAAATAGTAAACGTCTGATGCAAAAAAAAAAAAAAAAAAAAAAAAAAAAAGAAACATGTCTAACTGGTATTTGTACAAAAACAGTACAATCTTCCTAAAATAATTAAGCTTGCTAGAGATTGGTTAATTTTACTTGAAATGTCTCTCATACACTTACCCTATTTGCATTTGTTTAGAGATTGTTCAGAGCTATAAACCTGTGCTAATTCTTATAGAACATTTCCTTATTTTCTTATCTGCATGCAGTTAAATAATTATATTAAGATGCTTTAAGATAATATCGACAATAACAAATTTGTATCTTGCTGCTTGCAGAAAGAGATGAAACATTCACAGGTGATACTAATTCACTGGATACGAGGCCTATTATAGTTGGTGTGGTAGGAGCGGCAGTCGCTATACTTGTGGTCGTTGCCATTCTGATTGCGGTTTACTATAAACGAAGAAGGTGCGCTTCATGTTTCTTAAGGAAATGTGTGGTACATATTTTAGAAAAATATGATAAGCTCTAAAAAGGAACCATGGTAAAATAACATAAACTAGAAACCATTGGTTGTTCTAACTTTATATTTCATTTTATCTTAAAAGTATAGCGTACACTTACTAAGGAATTGATAATTTGTATACATGGGAAAGTTTTACTTTATTTAACTGTTGCGCTCAATAATGGCACCTTTAGTTCACCTTGGTGTAAAGGCTACTTTGCATCCTGTTTTATCTAAACGATCGTGTTTTTTTCCATAAAAATTAGTGTTTATCTGTTAGATAATGGCAATTGATCAGAATGATACAAGATACTCTGACCTTTTACATTAAATTTTATTTTTGGAAAAATGTTTCAAATCGGTTATTACATTTCTCTTTGCTTCGAAACAAACTTCATTTATTCAGTAAACCTAACCAGAAAAGAGAAGCAGCTGACACCAAATCTAGCAACGTTGTGACGTACAGTGTTTCTCGTAATGTAGCAGAAATTGAAGGTAACTAATTTAGTGATACCTTTAGCTGCTTTATACTATCAAAAACCTAATGCAATTAATGAGCATGGATATCAATTCAAAGCACTTTCTGATTTACATATAGTTATTATCATATATAAGTTGTACACGATAATTACAATGTTCCTAATGTTTAAAAAAGGCATGTTCTTCACTTAAAACGCATTATACATACTCCAAACTTTTACAAAATGCTTATATCTTTTATAAACCTACGAAAGTGCATATTACATTGCATTCTATATTTTACACATTTTCTTTGCATTCTAGCTGGACCGATTTACTCGACACCGAACAAAGTGAAGGGCACAAAAAGCAAGGTGAAGAAAGGTGCCTCGACACAGCACACGGTATCAGCTACCTATGAAAACACCAGTCTAGGGCAGGGTCCATCACCTAAAATCACAGCATATGAAGACGACAACCTCTTGGAAGAAACAGACGGTCTGGATTCTGATCCTACAGGAGGTAAAGTACTGATCATTGTTAAGGAGCGTGTGTGCTATTTGTGAAAGATTGTGTAACAAAACTACACGTACAAACATCACGGAGATCGGTAAAATTATTATTAATTATTGTAATAAGATATGTCAAAATGGACTAATGTATGCAAAAACAATAACTAAGAACCAGGCTTTGCTATTTCTGTCAAAACCCCTGACCATGAAGGTCCCGTTTAGAAATAAGGAAAATCGAAGTATAGACATGCTGTTCTCCTTACCAAAAATGTTTTGTTATTTGCAGTTCTTTTTAAGGAAAAGCATCTTCCGTTAACCACACAAAACAGGCATGTTAAATTCATGTTTAGGTAACATGATTAAATAAAACTTATTAATACCTTTCTAAATCAAATGTTGCTGTTAAATTATTTATTGATCTTGCCATGTGGTAAAAATATTCACTGGTTTTGGTTTTGTTAACTTTAGATATAACGCGCGTTCATGTTTTGTTAGCACATATAATGTCACCAAGTGTACTTTAGTTTCTGATCTAATATACTGTAATGAGTAAATTCTCACAGCTATATTATCTTTTGTTTTATAAAAAAAATAGGCTTATGAAAACATAAAAAATAACTGGCCGGCTTTTAGAAATTGTGTGGTCACATGTCGCGTCCTGTTTGTCGGTAACGCCTGAACTGTCTGGAGCTATTTCTGATATTTTGTTTTCGTCAAGGTGTGATTATTATACGTCGTTTAAACCAGTGTGCTGATATTGTTTATGCATCAAACATTTCCAAACTTGATGAAGACATGGTTTTCTTTTCACATTGTACGGGTAATATGTTTTGAATAAAGTTTCTGACTAATCGGTGGAATATTATTGGCTTGTATCACGATACGTTACCCATCAAATAAAATTCCTCTTACATATTTGGGTTGAAGGTACAGTGGAAGGTGTGTATGACACGTATTATAACACCAGTGGGTTTCTCCGACGTCACTTCACCGTAGATAAACTGGTAGAGGTTGTGGCTAAGAAAACTCTCTCTGACTACGAAAAAGAATTTAAGGTAAAATAGGTTTGTTGTATCTCTTTATTTTCGCAATTTGCAATTAAATATAATGGGTGAATATGTCTTTTGTGTGTAATATTTTTTTCGTGACGCGTTTTTTATTGAAAGCGTGCATGAACTCAGGTGTGTCTCATTGTACTTATTCTACTGACTGGTGGCATTATGTCTTCTTCGTCAAGCAGTATTTGCCGACTAAGACTTGCTTCTTAATCAACATTAAACATAAATCAAATTATTTTTTATACTTAGTCATTTATATAATTGTTTAAATTGATCTGCAGAAAAAATGGCAGCTTTTTTACTTTTTTTGTTTTTAAAAATGCATTTCTCAATCACCTTTCAGACATTCCCGGACGAGTTGGCAAGAGACTACCAAGAGGCAGTGAAAGCAGAAAATGCAAAGAAGAACAGATACAAGAAAGTCTACCCGTGTACGTCTGTTTAAATGTCAAATTAACTTACAAACACTCAGTTGCATTGAATATTTATTTCTTTTTAAACCTATGAAAGTATAAGGATTAGTAAACGCAGCTGCTATTGATGTCAACAGCAGTAGATGTTATCATATGGCAACGAAACAGAATCAACATTTTCAAATAATATGCATGATACTAGATTATTAACATGAGTTATTAATTATTTTTTGTTTCATAATTATTTTGACAACAATTTTAAATATAGTTTAGATTATAAATCATAAAAGATCCATAGTGAGGGCTATTTCTAAAACCTATTTATTCCAGGTCTTGCCTCGCGTAACAACAACGTAGGGCAAAACAACACCACTAGAATCTTTGGTTTTTGGCGTGTAAATTGATATTATAAATATTATAAATGGATATTATCTTTACAACTTTAATTTACCTAAATTACATGGCTCAACGCCATGGAATATATTCAATGTATTGAGTATGATCAGTATGTTAACACTTTGATCTTATTTTTTACTTCAACATACATTATATACTACTCAATAGTCATTACACTGTATATATAACAAAGGTTGAAGAAGACTATGGCAATTAGAAATAAATATCCGAAAATAAATTCCATACATTACTTTAATGTTTTCTTCAGATGATGCGACACGTGTTGTGTTAAACGACGGCGGTGACGGTGATTACATCAACGCAAGTTATATAACCGTTAGTAGTATAAAATAATTTTGGCATTCCTTTTTTCTCAAATAGAAGATACATTTTTACGTTATAGGTAAACATATACATTTCGATAATTTCAAATGTAGGCGCCTATTTTAATGAAGAATAAAGTAAGGTATGAATATTTTATTAGTGTTAACAATTATACTTATTGGTTCGTATTTAAAAAAGTTAATTGTTACTTTTACAATAATTTCAGAAATATTGTAATAAAGGAATTTTGAAAATTATATAAAAAAAGAATATTAATTTTCAGGGGCCGACTGGAAATAAAGCATACATTGCGGCTCTAGGTAAGACAGAAAACACAACTGTAAATCCTCTTCAAGAAACTGTTCTGACAAATACACAGTATGTTACGTGTATATCCTTTGATGGACATTGGACTTTAGTTCTTCAATTCCATCTTCACATGAACAGGATGCGACAACCATTTATTCGTCTCTGGTCATGTTTGTTCATGATTCAAAAAGTTAACTTTTACTATTGGACATTTTGTATTCAAATATATCGTTTTTCTTTTCATTGCTTGCATCTGAGAAACTCGTCAGGAAGTGCGAGGTTAGAGCTCTGTAAAACCGGTTTAAGCACCCCAGTCGGTCCATATTGCCGACTGACCGTTCCAAGGCGGTAACTGTCGGGTTTGCTCTTTTCGTTTAATGACTCATCACAAATCTGTTCTTACTTTTCGCTTGCATGCGAAATACCTTTGTTCTGTGCTTTTTCGGAGTTTGGTATATGTTGCAATGCTCATAGGACTTTGTTATATATTCTTAGAAGTCCTCGTCATTGGTGTGACCTACTGTAAACTAAACATAACAAAAGACAAGCAGTTTTATTGTTAAACATACAGTGGTATATTTAGTCTATTTAAATTGAAAACAAAAAGATGTATTTTGTCCATGACACGATAGCCTTTCGCGTGTTACTTTATCTTAAAATTGATTTTGGCCACTTTTCAGGTCCATATTATTACACCAATTGACAGATTTAACACGATAACAAATACATTGTTTTTCTTATTCGCAAAGTGATACAATAGATTAACGCGACTATCCACTCAAGGAAATAAAATACTTTAATATTACTTATAATAAACTGTCCCGCCCATGTATAATGTGTAATTTTCCCGTTCTGTGTTTATGATAACAAATATATTATTTAACTTCCTTTTTAATTCATATGAAGACATACGGTTTAATAATGTTAGTTTAAAATTATAAGTGTTTATTATTATATAATAACTATTTATCAGAACTTATTAGCAGAAATATCGCCTTGTCTTCGCTTGTACAGAAAAGCCTTTGAAACGAAAATTTTCGATATTGACACGAACAACATTCCCTTTACAAATTAAATTTGAAGACATCCGATCGTTCCAGGCCCGACGGTTGTTCATTCCGAGAGATTCTCTCTATTCTGGAGAATGGTTTGGCAGGAGAATGTAGACAAGATAGTGGTGCTGACTAAACTCAAGGAGGGACAGGTACGGTGAAATAAATCAATAAAAACAGCTAATCCGTTTTCACTATTGCTTAATGTCAATATATATATATATATATATATATATATATATATATATATATATATATATATATATATATATATATATATATATATATATATATATATATATATATATATATATATATATATATTTATATATATATATATATATGTGTGTCTGTGTCTGTGTCTGTGTCTGTGTCGTCTATGTGTGTATATATATACAGTGTGTGTGTTTGTTTGTTTGTGTGTGCGGGCATGTGTGTGTGTGTGTGTGTGTGTGTGTGCGTGTGTTCGTGTGTGTGTGTGTGTGTGTTTTCCTTTCTCTAAAGTGTGCACTTAACATTGTACGCAAGATTGTTTACTTTTTCTATATAGATCATACAATGTTCATATTTAAAACCATAATTAAAGCCTTTTTACGGCTAACTGAAATCAGTCAAAGCAATTAACAAGGTAAATAGATAGCATACCTATGCCGGCATTGTATATGTATGTAATAATTCAGCGATTTATGATCGGACTTTAATATTTATTAATAAAATCTGAACGAAGATTGTCTTCATATATGTGCAAGGTATTCATCTCAATCGAAGGCGACCTAATTGAAATTGTACGGTTAAGTCGACCTGCAAACACACAAAAGGATGTAAAACAAAAACATTTTATGGTTCTAGAAAATGAAGTTTGAGCGATACTGGCCGATACAAGGCAGACCGGAGAGTTACGGTCCGGTAGAGGTACAGACCGTTACCGAGGAGAATTTTGCTGAGTACACCATTAGGCGCTTCTCCGTGTCCCAGGTGAGTAGAAAGAGACAGTACAGACACTGCTCATGTGTTGTTTACGTGAGCCATGCTTGATTTGAATATGTTACACCGCCATATGATTTGTCAATTTAAAAAAGGATCCGACAGTGGGCCTTTAACAAATGCATGTATGTTTCCCTGTTTTAGAAAATTAAGGCGAAATGTCTGTAAAAAGTTTTATTCTTTAGTTTAATTAAAGACGATTGTAACGCTACCTTTATTGTTAGACTGTTTAATTTTCTGCAAAAACACACGCCAAATATTAATTCTTTCCAAATGTATGAAAGGCATGATAGTGATCTCTGCTAACGTTAGATATCGACGTCAAAGATTTCTACCCGGAGACCATAGAAAGTCATCTCGAAAGTCAGTTGTCACGTGGTTTTCTTAGTTTAAATAGTTTAAAAATAGCTTACTCTTAAGTGTGGCTCAGATAGAAAATACATATTTGCAATGGCGAGTCATTTATGCTTCGCCATTCACCCAGATCTAGGGCATTTTAGAACAGCATTTTGAGGTAACAATGACTTGTTTGGTTAATTAATGTTGGAGCCAAACTTTCGGATACCAACTTTTTTGGAGAAAACGAATGATTACAGACGTCCTTAGTTCACATTTGTTCGATTTTATATATCCCCACTCTTGTGAATTTAGATGTTAGCCTGCAAGAAAGTGTTTAGATAACCTTCCACATTAAATCGAGACAATTTAGTTTAGTTGTTGTTTTTTTTTAGTAACCTCGTCGAAGCACTAAACTAACAATGTTGTTATAATGCAACAAATGTTAGTCTATTGACGTTAAACTTCAATGTTATTAAAAAGGAGAAGTGCAATACAATGCTACCATCAAAGGGTAAAGTATATTAAAATATATACATACAAAGTAACGGCTTAAACATGGTTCAAATGTATGTAGTTGTTTGTAAAGATTGCAAAATGTTAATAAATTTTGCTCTGACGATGTGTTGGAAAAGTATACCAACTAATGTATGTTTTCATCAATTAACATACAGCTTATACCACACTAGGTCCACAAGTGTTAATGCGTTATTGTAAGTAAATATCACTTTATGCATCTAAGGAATGATGCACAAAATACACTGTAGAATGTTACATCACCAGAATTTCTAACAGGGTCATTGCTAGCGGGCTTCAAGTACATCGTAACTAAATAACAACCTTAGAACATATGTTTTTTATGAACCGACAAAGTTTACGAAAGTCGAGTCTTATCGATATTGTAACATGTTTTCTTTTTAAGAACTCTCAAGAGAGAACCGTGTACCAGGCTCACTACACAGCCTGGCCCGATCGCAGCATCCCGGATAATCTAGTCAGTCTTCTGGACTTCCGGCACAAAGTCGAGGCTCTCCCGACCAAGAGAAGTGGTCCCATGATAGTCCACTGCAGGTACAATCAGTTCCGTTTTTATGAAGCGTGAAGCAATGACCCATATACGATGACAAGGTTGTAATGTTTTACCATATTCAGATAGTGTTTTATTTTCGTATTCGATGTTGTATATCTTTTCCTTGAATTCTTTAATGTCCTGGACAAAGAATGACTTATTCTAGGAAATATATACTTTACTTACTTCATTATACGAAATAGCTTAACTGCACTAAATGCAATAACACGTTGCTCATTCGAATCCCCCTTTTTGTTTTACTTTATTATGCCCCAAGGCGGGCATATAGTCGTCGAACTGTCTGTCCGTCTGTGTGTCCGATATTTATGTCCTCTCAATAACTCACTTATTCATGCGTGAATTTTCAAATAATTTGGCAGAAATGTCAAACCCATGTAGACGACGTGTCGCGCACAAGACCCAATGGTTTACTCGAAGATCACGGTAACACTTATACGTCAAAGTCATAATCCCTGGTAGTGCCCTTGTGGTCGTGTCTGCTCAGTAACTCTGTCACTTCTTGAGGGATTTTGAAATAACCTGGCAGAAATGTCAAATACATGGAGACGACGTGTCGCACACAGGAACCAAGTCGGTTACTCGAAGGTCAAGGTCACACTTACAGGACAAAGTCATAGTCCTTAGAAGTGCTCCGCTGGTCGTGTCCTCTCTGTACATCTGTCATTTTAAGGGATTATGAAATAACCTGGCATAAATGTCAACACATACAGACGACGTGTCGCGCAAGAACCAGCATATTCAGACGATGTGACCCAGTTTCGAAGCCCGTTTACCTATCATGATATTTCATTTGCCTATTGAAAACAAATGATAGGAGGTTAACTATTTAATAAAGTTATATACATAAATCTAATGATATTGTCTTTTTAATTACTCAAATACCATGACAATTAAAAAGTTGCTTTACTAGACATGACTTCGGGGGCATAAGTTTGCTTACAACGACATTTTTTGTTTATAGTTTCCATTCATTATAATTCCTTATAATTTCACCCCAGCGCTGGTATCGGTCGAACAGGGACCTACATCGCCCTTGACCTATTGATCCACGAAGGCCAATCCAGCGCCTCAAGAGATGGTCACTCAGATTCTATTGTTGATGTATACGGATGTGTGAGTGCGCTCAGGGGACAGCGGGTGAACATGGTTCAGAATGTTGTAAGGCCGTTATTCTTCTAGTTATTTATATAACATTTGCCGACAGATGGTGCTGCCTACTTTATACATTATGTAAGAAATGTCAAAGCCCAATTCCTTTTAAGCATAATGTATAAGGCTCTAGCTAACTTTGACAATTGTACGTAAAAAATGGTGTCACTTAACCAAATATATAAAAATATTGCCGGTACACCTTTTTCATTTTAAGCATGAACCTATTGGATGGACATGTTTGTCCGAACCAACAACAAATTGACAAGACTGAAGCAAAATACTGCACAAGGAAATACATTACTTTATATATACATTTAATATATGTAGTCACTAGTTCGAATTATTGAATCCTAGGACCAGTATCGCTACCTACACCACGCCCTTGCCCACGCACTGACCGTCGATACGGGTCCGCTACCAATCTATCAAATTTATATCTGTCTCAGCGATGAGGGGAAGACACGGCTGTCCTGCCAGTTTAAGGTACAATATACTTATTGACAGTTTACTTTATTATTCATTTATTTTATTGAAATTTCGATATTTCTTTGTTATTAATGAAATTATTGAGGGATAATGGAAGAGAATCTTGTTGTCATATGCAGTTAAATAAAACAACCATTAAGATTAGCACCAAGCCGATAGTGCTTTTACAGTATGACCACTTAACTTCTGGGAATAAGTTCAGTCAAATAATTTCATTAAGGTAAACAATTTCATATAAATTGAAAACATATGAAATTGTATATATAAATATATATTTATATATATATATATATATATATATATATATATATATATATATATATATATATATATATATATATATATATATATATATATATATATATATATATATATATATTATATTTGTTACCTAACATCAGATGCTGCAGCAAATTGAGATGCTGCAGGAAGAAGACATGACGGTTGTTGAGAATAGGACGAAAACTCACAACAACAGACCTGGTGCAGATATTCCAGGTAGTGTAAAACATGTCATGACATGATATGTTATGCAAACAGATTATTTTTATTAATGTATTTACTTTAGTAGTTCCTTTATGCGTTTTTGCTATACTAGTATACATGTATTTATGTTAAATTGCATCCTAATGTAACTTATTCAAGCCGAAACTGATTGTTCTTTTTTATGATTAGCACTGATTGAAGCATTAACAACGATGATTTAAGCCAGAACGAATTGTAAACCAGGTAAAGATTATTTTGGTAACAAGTAAATTATATATCGGATATTCTGAATGGATTATAAAATGTACGATCTTTTTCTTGATCTATTTTCTGTATCCTGTGCAGGTGACAAGCACCGACCTTTACTGACGTATCAATGGATATCTGGAGATTCTGACTATATCAATGCGGTGTACTTGAATGTATGTAGAAGTGTTCACTTCGTATTTGATGCAATATGCAGCTTGGTCTTCTTTTCTTCACACAATATTTGTCGTATATAAAACTATAATCATGGCTTTAAGTCAATTTTGTTGTAAAATGTTTTAATTTTAAAATCAGTTTACAAGAACAGTTACACATTTATTACATAGAATGCGAGAACATTAAGTCAATACTGTTCTAAATAAAAACGAATTTTTTGTACTATCATTTTTCCTGGACGAATATACAATCTTTAGCAAATTTAGCAGCAATACTTAATGAGAGAGTAGTATGAGACGATCTGCATTATGATAACGTCGATGACGTCATCAATCAAAAGGGTGTATTACACTAGCGTAATATAGCTAAATATGTAACGGGTGTATTGAATGAAAAACAAGGGAATGTGTTATTTAGCTTTTGAAATATCTTGTCAAATATCGAAACGGATATAATTTAAGGCAGTTCAATAGCCCTAAAACCAATGTTTGTGTCGTGTTTAGTTATGTTAATCATAATATATTTAAAATTAAAATAATTTGCTGTTGTGTCTATACTTTCCACAGGGCCATGTTGCCAACCGCAAGTTCCTGGTTACCCAGACCCCACTCCAGGCCACCGTAAAGGATTTCCTCAGACTCGTGTTTCAGGAAAACATCCACTGTATTGTCTCCATGGATCCGCAAGATATAAACGACGAGGTGAGAAGAGTAGGTTAGACAATTGTTAGAGAAACACAGATGTATTTTATTCAGTTATGCATCGAAACGTGGTGTAATGATCGCATCAATCATGTACCCTAGTTAGATTGCACTAAATACGAACACCAGAAAGCCTCGAAACAGGTAATTCGATTAAAATAAGGATTTAATTTTCCCACAATACTTTAATCTTATTTTAATTTTTAATAACACGTACATTGTAATTTTAAGACTAGGTATACATTTACACTAAACATATACTTGTCAGATAAGACGCAACTAATAATTGTCTATTCATAAAGTGTGCCATTTTTGCCATAAATTTAATCCTACAATGTGAAGCTACTCGTCATCTGTCTGTTAGTTATGCAATTTGAATATTAATATTCTGCCGGGGAACTCTATGGTAGCTTTTATTGATTTGTTGACGTGTATCAGCTGGGTTTTTTTAGTTTTTAACTCTTGAATGACCAGACATAAGTAAGTATCTTGTCTAAACGTGTCCTTCTATTATTTAACAGAAATCAATGTGAACCGTATTATTACTTAAATTCGAGTTTTATTACTAAGACTCTTTATATATGTACATTGTTACCTCTAGAACGTTGGAACATACGTACCAGCGATCAAACAAGAGATCAAAATTGGCACATTTACTGTTACATGTCTGACGTATCAGACACTGCCAGATTTTCTTCTGAGAGAACTAAAATTCCAGAATAGAAGTGGGGTAAGTACCTTTAAAACACAGCTTTATTTGGACTTTAAAAGTTAAGAGTCAACGGAATTAATCGTAATGAGAAGTTCTTGTTTATTTGACAAAAACTAAAACAGGAAACAATTATCAGTTTCAAATACAATGTATTGTATTCATATATACATTTCATATTGTCTTTGATATAGGTGCATTATTATCGACTGTTTTGCATGTTTTTGAGTAAAAGCTCGATGCATTTGTGATTTTTCGGAAAACTGGCATCAATATTCATACATGTACATTGCCCGCATAAAGGTGTTTTGCATTTAAATGAATCCACTTATCAACGAAAATGTGTGCCTTTCAAACATGGCCTGAAACTTCGTTTGTTTGGTATTTTTCACGATGGTCTTTAACCTTTCAAAACTAATAACTTTCTAATATCAAAATTCAATATTTTAAACACAGCACTTTCAAATGTATATGAATTCAATCACATCAATCTACAAAGGAATATTTTTTTCAACTTAACAGCGTTAATTGTAGTTTCAATGGAATATGTCAACATATATTTTAACTACCCAGTACAAGTACAAATGTAAGTATGCAAGGTTATTTTCCTGAGTTAAAACGGATGATATTGCAACAAAAGTACTCACCACTTATAATGTGGTCGCTTGCAATTTTAAAGTAAAAACATATTTTACTGTTTTCTGTAATGTCGTCTTCGTGTTCTATTCGTATCTAAGTATCTAAGTAGATTTTCGAATAACGGCTCGTAGGAATTCTATTTACTTTATCATTCATATGTGATGTAAAGGGTTATTGTGTTAATTGTAGGCATATTTACAATTAAATGATTATTTATATGAAATTTATATGAAAAAGTCTTTATAAGTTTTGGTGGCTTTCATAATAACTTTAAAATAATTAATGTAATAACACCATCTGCATTGAACTCCGGTCAGATATATTTCATCGTCTTCTCTGCCAAGTGTTTGATGTTGCTATTAAAGATCATTTATCAAGGCTGCAATATTGACAACAGAAAGTCGACAAGGAGACAACGGTGAAACATATTCAGTACACGGGTTGGACGTCAGGTGAAAAGGTCCCTGTCAGTGCCGAATCTCTGGTACAGACAATCAGGGAGGTGGAGAGAACAGCCGGGCAGCGCAGAGAACCAGGACCTATACTCGTCCACTGTCTGTACGTTACATTCTTTAATTCTAGTCAGTTTGTATCTTTTTAATAATAATAATAATAATAATAATAATAATCTTATTATTATTGATATTATTGTAATGGTAGTTATAGTAGTAGCAGTAGTAGTAGTAGTAGTAGTAGTAGTAGTAGTAGTAGTAGTAGTAGTAGTAGTAGTAGTAGCAGCAGCAGCAGCAGTAGTAGAAGTAGCAGTAGTATAACGCAAAAAGTTATAAAACCAATTGGCAATCGTTATATCACTGTAATTTACGAAAATTATAAGCATAACTATTGCTTAGATGAATTTTAACCTACACGATTTATCCAAGTAATCTGTGTCGTCCTTCAGGACGGGTGCAGAGCGCAGTGGCCTTTTCTGTACAGTTTCCCTTCTCACGGAGAAGGCCACCCACGACCAGGCGGTCTGCGTTGTCAACACTGTCGCTCAAGTGAGGGATAGAAGGTCTATGGCTATACCGACAGTGGTAATACGACCTTTTCAGCATAATAATATAATAATTTTGGTTTCAAAAGTCCCTACACAATCGTTCAACGTTTGGACATTTAAATCATTCTTAATCTATTCACTTTTCACATAAAACATATATTTATGATATCGTAATTTTGATTTAAAATAAGGTGTTATGGCGTTAGATATTTAAAACTGTTGATACGTACTTCATAAACTATATGTTACTTTTTACGTGACTATGTTTCCAGGAACAGTACATCTTCTGTCACGAGTGTATCGCCGTAAGCAGTCAGAGTGCCGAGTACACGAACGTAACCGGGACCTCCTCGCACGATATATCATTGACGTCTCAGAGTGTCGAGTACGGCAACGTCACTGACGTCAAGCATTAATACATGCATGAGGCATTTAGGTTAATAATTGTATAAAATTAACTTATAGACATATGTAGGAACTTAAATGCAAATTGTGAATCATAATGCAACATGTCCTTAAGTACGTTTGCCCTGTCTTAGTGCCAAAATAATAGGAGAGCAATTGCACTTTGTATCATGGTAAAAGAATCATTAATCACTAAATCTCCAGACGGATAGGTCCATTGGGTCATCA
Source organism: Sinonovacula constricta (assembly GCA_007844125.1). Lineage (NCBI taxonomy): Eukaryota > Metazoa > Mollusca > Bivalvia > Cardiida > Solecurtidae > Sinonovacula > Sinonovacula constricta. The sequence continues at coordinate 3,192,784 of CM017567.1, read as the reverse complement.
ACAAAATGTCACGTATTAGAGATACATACGACTTATTCTTGAAAATAATAAATCAATCATTTTTATCAATACTTGTCCATAATTATACTTGATGTTTGTAAATAAATTTAAAAAAAAAATGCATGCTAAGTGTCTTTGTGTTGAACTTTTTATTGTCAGCAAAGTTGCCGTGTCTTTAATCCCTTTAACAATGTCACACATACTCGTAGTTCAGTATTGTGTTGACACATTGTACTGTCAATGCAAACCCAGTACCGGTTTTCCTCCTGAATCATAATTTGAAAGATAAACGGATAAGGAATTGATGCCACGTAAATGGTAAATGAGTTTACTTTTCAGTTATGTATTTCGCATCAACTTCGACAAACTATTTGTGTTGTAGCTAATTATGTTCATGCTTTTGACGATACAGATCGTATTTGTCGTGTTCAAGCTATTTTTTATTTTTATTTTTTATTTTGTCAGTATCGTAAAAACGTTTGTCAACCAATTTGAAATTGTCGAATAAAATCATGGAAAATGCACTTGGTCAAATGAAGGGAAGCACAAAAAACGCGAGAAAAATATGGGGAAAACAAGTTTAGCTGAGCAATAATGTAAGGATTTTTTTTGCAAGATTATCTTAAGAATACAATTATTTAATATTTAAACATTGCTTTTAAATGACCATTGTACAAATGTTAACTATTTAGAGTTGTTCTATTTGTTAATCGTTACGTTAAATCTGCGCTGTATTATTGCAATTGTTACTTTTTTATTTTTATTGGACTTTTCTTTCATGTAATCCAAACACATTGTGTCTTAATAAATTGCCCTTATCTTTGTGAAAGATAATTATTTTTCAACGTTTTGAGCATATTATAACAGTTTTATATTTTATATTTTATAGTTTTAATTTTACTGTTTTATTTGTTGTTGTTGTTTGCTTTCAAAATTTGTTTTGTGTTTCCTATGATTAAATTATAAACAAAAATGATAATCAATGTAGGAATTTTACTTAAAGAGAAAGGACGTTTTTAAAAGCACCTTAATTAAAGAAAATAAATAGTTAATATGTGGGAGAGAGAGATAGAGAGAGAGAGAGAGAGCGAGGTGGAGAATTATTAATAAATAGCATGAAAATGCCTAATCAGTTGAAAATAAGATCAGCTCAACATGCTTACATTAATGTCTATTTGTTGTTATATATTCTTATAGTATTTAATATTTCCTTTTATTCCTCACAATTTTCATCTTCTTAGTTTTAGCCATCCTATGGAGCCCACGTGTCAGTTAAGTTCACGTTGGCGTGTTAAAAAAAAGTTACGATTTGTTTCTTATGTTACGTTTGTATATTTTGCATGCAGTTTGGTAGACAGTGTTTCTTACCTTATCCCCATAGTCACAAAACATTATTTGCCGTAGTGCTTGTTTAAGTATTGCATTTATTTTACTTTTGCCGTCTGTTAAATATTCATTGATTCTATACTGAATGTTTCCATCCATTAGCCAAAATATCATAATCTTTAAGTTTGTAGACTTTTTCTTCATGCGCACAAAAGGAACCAGAAAACTAATTTTGTGTGTAATGCTTTAAATTGAATAGGTATTTAAACATTCCAAAATTTCTGTCGTTTTCTAACCACATGTTGATATAAACAATATTGACTGTTTACAGACTTAAATTTGTGTTACTTGTTTATATAATATAGAACATAAATTTGAGCTTTATATTGTTGTTTTCTCCTTAGTGCTACTTACTGTCAACAACTTTGTTTATGAGTGCACCATAACATCCATTTACAGGTTTGCACAATAAGGACATGATTACTAGTAATTGTATTGCCTTCGTCATTCCGTATTTTAATGAAATCCATTTTGTTGAAATTATTTTTTCTTTAATTTTGCTAATTACCAGCTATTTGGGTTTATTAATAAAAATGATATCGTATTTTGTCTTGCATCATTTACAGTCACTGTTTTTTTTCCATTAAATTGATGTTTAAAACAAATATGCAGCCCTTGTAAGAATCCTAAATGCATTTAGCATTTATTTGTATGCTAACCCACCCTTCCATTTAAATATTCAGTATAACTATTCGCATTTTTCGTAACAAATTTACACAACCCGAATATCAAAAATGAATTAATTTACTCTGCTAAACGATTCCTGTTAATCTGTTTGCTTCCCGATAGCTACTGTTTGACGAAAGTCTGGGGATAAAAGCATATTATAGTACTTTTGTTGACGCCCGCCCTACCCCAAATATTTCTTATACCATAACATTTCTGTCGAAAAAAGAAGGTTGGCTATAACGACAGCGATCGCACACACCCTGAGCACAACATCAGTCCCAATATCGACAAAAAAAAAGTCGTTTATGCGAAGCATCAAAGGCGACGCGAAAACAGGTTAAAGCAATATGGGAACAAGTAAAAAAGACATAAAACGTTATAGTTTTTATTTGAAAATGTTCAGTATAATATAATTCTGGAGAAAAAGTATGCAAAACGTACATTCCTGAGACCATATAATATTTTAAAACAAAATAAAAAGCAAAACCCGACACCATTTAATAGGTTTTCCAAGATGTTACGTATGTGGATGAAAAAAAATGCCAAAATTACTAGAATTAACTAAAAAAACTAAAGTGTACAAGTAGAAATTGCCTCAGATTTCACAAATAATTAATGTTAATATAGTATTTTTCTGGAACACAGTATACTTTATCTTTCTCAGTATCGTATTGTTTATTTTCAAAGTTATTTTTTGTATGAACTCATTTTTGAATCGGCGTTATGTATACAAAGAACAATGTTTATTATTTCCTAAACTTAACCTACTTTACATATTTAAAGTGAAAAATGTATGAAGACAAACTGAGAGAAACAGTAAACACCGAGCGATCTGGAATCCTGATGGATCTCATGTTGTAAGAAAACAATGTCCTTACGTAAGTATGTGTTACTGTGGTTGATAATAAGTTTAAGTTATATTATCAATGTTAGTTTTGTGTGTTATTAATAACACAAAAAACTAACATTGATAATATAACTTAAACTAGTTGCTGTTAAGGGACCAAGAAGACTTCGATCATGTTATAAATGCTTTCTTGGTGGATTTCAATAGTTTCTTTAATGATAATCCAAATCGTTAATGAGATCTTTTTAGAAAACTTTTCATAATTGGTCTAGGGTTTGACTTAGATCCCGAGTCCATAACCTTTTTAACCACAAACACTTCAAGTATTTTGTCAATGCTTTCTTCGTGTGCTGCAATTGAATTAAACGTCCGAATCTTTATTAATACTCTTTTGAAAACTTATTGCGACAGCGCAAGGGTTTGAATTTGAAACCTTCCAATCCTGAGTCCCAAAACATAATCTTTTGACCGCGAACACTTCACAGATACTATAGAAACAAATTCATGCACGCTGGCAGCACATAAAATACTATTTTTAGACATGCGCAGACCATACAACATATGTTGCGTAAAAATTGCATCTAAAGTCAGATTTTACCCTAAATACTTAATGGACCGTTCAGAAAAAAGCTTTGTCTGGCTATGGACTGTTTCGTTGTTAATAGATAATGGCAGTTCGTTAACATGAAGACCGAACTTCGAAGGAGGTACCGAAGAGCAATACTTTCTACTTTCGTAAGTAAGGACATATAGAGTAGGTACATTTACGTTAAATTTTAGAAATTTTAATAACAACAAGAAATAAACCAAAAATTTCTCGTGTTCTGCTATGTGGGCATGAAAGTGGCACAGACAAAAATATGAAATTGATTAAATAAAATAGAACGCCATACACCTAATTAGGACCCGTATTTTATTAGGGTTAGAAAGTGCGTAAAAACTTACGATCCCCATGTGCTAATTTCCAGGAGTATTCCATATATAGACGTCGCGCTCTAGCATGTCGCAAATTAGCGCAATAAAAACTGGCCAAAATCATAAAGTATGCTACATTTGTGGCAACAAATGCTTACAAGATTATGCTAATCGCAAAAAAGAAATACCATAAAGGTAGCATTTACCAAGACGTTGGGCAGCAATACCAGAGGACATTGGTTCGAATCATACAAACAAGTTTGTTTTTTTTTATTTTGCTTTTATTGCATTTATCTATTTGACTATACTATTTTATATAGGATTGTTAAGCTCTCAAATCGACACAAATAAGGTTGCAGCATTGTTTAAAAAAACCATATATCACATACATCTGCTAAAGAAAATGTGCCTTTGATAGTTATTATTGCTTAAAGGTGCATTGATATATTTCCTTCTTTGACAGTATGTACACTTTTAATATACATGTAGTCATTTAACATTAATTGTGTGTACCATTGAATATCTCAATCCCGACAAGCTATTAGAATATCCAAAGTGAAATGCATTGAAAATGGAAATGTGTCAACACCATGCTTATTTGGCTGCAAAGTAGGAAGTTCAGGGAGGGTGTTAGACGGATGGGTCTACCTAGCTGGACACCACCTGAGGCTGCAGTCGTCTCATGGAAGAGATCGGGATTATAGTCTTGCTGAACAATGACAGCTCATTAAGCCCATTAAGCATCGAACGGTACGTATTGCTTTACGACCTTTCCCACTGGAATAGCTCTGTAACTAAATGGCTAACGAAAATTCTCAGTATGGTGTAAAATTGACCTCTTCAATGCCTATAACACATGCAAATTCAAGAACCTTGCATTCAAAATTCAATATTGAAATCATTTATAACTGCTACTCCTTCTCTACAACTCCTTCTTCTGCTTCTTTTCCTCTGCTACTCCTTTCCTGCTACTCATTCTCTGCTACTCCTTCTCCTGCTACTCCTTCTCCATTTATTCTTTCCATGAACTGATTCTACGTCTAATCCGTCTGCTGCTTCTGCCTATCATTCTTCTGTTTCTTCTCATTACCATTTCCTACTACTCCTTTTGCTGCTACTCCTTCTGCTGCTACTCCTTCTCCTGCTACTTCTTTCCTGCTACTCCTTTTCCTGCTATTCCTTTTCCTGGTACTTCTATCCCTGCAACTCCTTGCCTGCTACTCCTTCCTTGCTTCACCTCTAAGCTACTTATTTAGCTGCTACTCCCTTTCCTGCTACTTCTTTTCAAACTTCTCCTTCTACTTCTAACCAGCCTGCTGATCCTCGTTCGCTTGCTACATTACCTTATGATTCACATTTACCTGCGTCCTCTGCCTAATGTTAGTGATAAATACCGAAGCACTTAGATACTCATGTCAAATATCAGCACTGTGGCTAAGGGTATGTTGTTCATATTCATTTTAGCTTTTACAACTAGTGTAAGGTAACCACATGCAATAAAAATGTACATATACTTTACATCAGGTTTAGCCAACGTCAAAAGCCGTGCATCATCTTTTCAACTCCATTCAGTAAATGTTTAACGTTTTAAGGCGAAACCATTAGGTATGAGCATGTATATTTATACGCCTAGCATATCTGGTGCGCAAATCATTGTCAAATGCACCAATGCGTATAAATTTGTATACGATTTATTACTGCGGTATATGTTAGTTCCGCATTGTATTTCAATAGCGCAATAGTTTTGTATTTACCCTGTGTTGGGTGACATATTAGTGAGTGTTTAAAAGCCTCAGTGATCTATATGCGTAAAAAAACAACAACAAAAAAAAACAACATAATACGCAGTGTTGGGAGGTTTGTGCGAAAAGGGATATTTAATTGCACGAAAACGTATGTTTCTAAAAAGTCATATGTAATAAATACAACTTATACAAAGTTCAAAGTATGGCGTTCATTTATGCTTACAATTTATACTTCTGCTGCATGTAAGTTTATATTTGGTGCTTTAAACGCAGTAAGTCTTCTTCATTCGGCCTGTAAACACATCACTGGGGAACATAAACGTAAGTACACAGTTTTGATAATTTGAAATATAATTTTTAATTTAGCATGGATTTAATGCATAAGTGATGGGCACGCTCTAGTCTGATCATCTCGCGATCAGTTAGACCATACGCACAGTACCGTAGAGTGCCCTGGGCAGTTCTGCACTATATACTGTATATAGTTTCCAGGTAAGGAGATTTAAGTGGATTCTATCAACGGAGGAACAATTGATTGTATCAAAACAGTTTTTCGTAAGTTACTTGTCTAGTGATTTTTTTTTCCGCGATCTCACATTTTTTAATAAAGTTATACCTACCGTAAAGGTAAAAGAAATTTCCCGTGCGTTCTATTTCTACAATCAAATCCTTAATTTAAATTGAGTATAAAAAGCTTAAACACAGGCCGCTTTGTCTAAAAGATTGTTTGATAGAGAACCACAGGTACATATGGTCTCTATAAAGTACGCAGTTATTCATACCAGTATTCAGATAGACCAAGTTAAACCAAAGCTGATGAGAGATGCTTGCCTGGTGTAATTTGTAAAATAAACCATCATGCCAGACTCTGTCGAATGCTTGTCTACTTTCTAAAAAATAAGAATAAATAAGCTTTTATTTTTCATGCAATAATCAATGCTTTTCTTAAAATAGAGTTATGGCTCTATAGCTGTTTGGTTCTGTCCTTTTCTTTTTACCTTCTCAGAAGAGTGTAATTAAAATGTCATTTTTAAGGTTTAGAAGAGTTTGTGATTAAAAATAAATTAAGTTGAAGAAGTGTGTAAGACGTTTGCGCCGCCATATCTAATGTGATCGGCATACACACCATCTAATCCACATGCTTTGCCAAAATGTAACTGTTTAATGTCTTCATCGGCCTCTAATTTAGATAGTGGGTTAACATTTTCAGTAAAATTACTTGTTGATCTTACACGCTAAATGCTCAATGTCAACTGCTCATTAAATCTGGTTATAAAATGTCGGATCATAATCGTGGTGGTCTGTGTCACTATAGGTCGGCGAAATAACTTCCCCTTGCTTGGGTGATTTTGCTAGGATCACGATAAGTTTTGTCATTAAAAATAATTCACCACCAAAATGGAATGCTGTTTAATAGGCCTATTCAAGAAAATATTTATCTAGTTGAGATGTTGTTCTCTATTACATGTTCTCTCGTTCAGGTTGATGAAACATAGAAAGCAAAGCAAACATGGATATATTAATTTTTGTTCTGTGCATGTTCGATGACTGCGCACCTGAGCAATGTCTAATTTTCTTTTTGGGATTTATTTAGTCATCTTTCTTAAAAATATCATTACCGATTAGTTTGTTAAAGTCCCCATTTTTGTTATGGACCAAAACAGAAAATTTGCACTATTCAGAATTTACGTTCTTTGAATGACCAAGACAATATCAAAGTTTCGTGAAGCATTTGCTGATGCATAAATCCATATTATAACCACAGTTGTGGTGATCATTTAAATTGACTTTGCGGACTCAACACTTGTGGTATTTGTGCTTGAAATCACCTTTATTATTTATGGAGTCTTACTGTGGACCAGCTGTAGCAACAAACTGTGAATACTGAAGAACAATAATTTCATTTTTTTTTTACAGATTAACAGTTTTAGAAAAATTCACGGAATATGTAGAAGGGTTTTATGTATATTTATTGTTCATGAATATGTGTAATAAGTGTTATTATAAGTCTTCACCACTAACACAAATAAATATATCAAACCTTACACAACAAATACAAATCTCTGAGGTCGGCAAATATCAAGAAATCGCGACTTACATCGGGACCTTCCGACACATTTCCTAACTAAGAACGCGCCAAACATAGATGAGTTTGGCAAATATCAACTTATAGCGGGACGTTCCGATAGTTTGCATAGCCTTTTTTTAGTTTATATTTTATATTTGTTAATACACGTATGTGTGAAAACTTTGCGATAATACAATTATAATATTAAGTCTGTGAATTCTATTAGATGATAAGTGTTATAAATTTGTACAATACATACGAGCCGATGCCTACATTTTAATAACGCTTATCATAGTTACAATATCAAGACCATTCAAATGTTACCATTGAAAAAGTTTGTAACTAAATAATGAAGACTTACACAACAAGTATATGTTTAAACATACGATCAAACTAGCTGGTGTTTAAAAGTGATTATCTCGCTTAATTAGCCGAGCGTGAACGGGTGCATATTAAGACGTTTCGCATAAATGCTCGACTATTTAGCAAATGGGTTAGCCAATTAGTTGCGCCAGGCTGATTCACCACTGTGCTTTGGTTAGGGTGTGTACACACGCGGTATATTTACTTCCGCGATGGATTTAAATATAGTAGTTGCGTAACTTAATTAAAGTTATCGAATATGTCAAAGCCATGTGTGTAACAATGACGATATGTAGAAGTCAGCGATAAGCTGTGGTTTGTGGACCGGTTATTAGTTTTAAGTCTTGGGAATATTTCCGTAAAAGCGGAACTTTAAGGACACTTTTAATCCGGAGCATGTAAGTTTCGATATTTTCGATTTTGGTCAATGCGTATTAACATTGCGCCATGGCAGGAGTGTACTTTTTCTTGTCAGTAATTGTAATTTGCCATCAGACTGTTATGTAAATATTCATTTCTATTAATCCTTAGTTTTTTGTATATGTATTTATTTATATTTAACCTTAATTATAAACACACTTATGTTTGTTTTCAATCGGTCTCGTGGCTTTATTCACCGGTGTACTTAATTTGTGTTTCATTATAATGGACTTGCTTTATTTTAGAGGCATAGTTTATTGTTTACTTTATTAGCCGTCGTATTTACATACACCATAAACACCTATTAACTGCATTCACTTTTTACAACACGTGAGCCGATTGGTAACGTTTATTTTCCACAATGTTTTATCAAGCTGTGATAATTTTGTTTAACGTTGATTAAAATTTATCAAACTTAATGCCAGCTGGCTTCCAAAAGCGTGCCATATGTTATCAGTTTGAAATAAAGATTTAAATTACTGCTAAGTCAAAATTTAAATAGTTGGTTGAATGTGTGTTTAAATATATTACTTTCGCGAAGCAGCCTGATATTATTGTTTTAACAAAACTAAATAAATAAATGTACGTATTAAACATAATATTAAATGATTCCAGTTTTCGGTAGTTTTGTGCCGAACGCAATATATGAGTGTTACCTCTCATATAGACTAATTTTATATATTTGTTCGAACATTAAAGGGCATATGACAGGACGATGTTTTGTACAGAAATCTTGTTCAACAGCGCTTTTAAAACGATGTGTATAATGTTTAATTTTCACTACTATACGAAGAAGATGGGCTTATGTTTTTATATACGACTATATATACAAACAAAGGATATAATGTATTTTATATGCATGTGCCGTATGTTGTCTTCGGCGTATGGTATTTATACTGAAACGGTTTCAGTTTTTTTCTTTATCAACTTTTTATATATCAATACTTATGTGCATAATAGTAGCAAAATGAGGGAGATAATATTAGCTGAGTGTTAAAACAAATGTTAAAACAAGTGTGCATTTCAAGAGCTAAAGTAAATTATACTATATGTTTCAGGTACTCTACAGGATAGCATTTATATAAAAATACCAAATGCAAAATGAAACAGAAGTATATATTATATATACGCACTGACACATGTTCTGTAAACTGTTGTTCCCCATAAAGAAATGGATGGTAAGCATTCATCCGCCCCTACAAAGATTGTTGAGTAGGCTTTTGTCCAGCTTTTATAAAAATGATCGGACGGCTTAGGTTCATCCAAACACAAATAGTATGTAGGCTTTTGTCTGGGTGTGCTTTTGGACGCTTACTTATAGTTGTGTAGTTTATTTGAAATTTAATTTCCAAACTTTATAGATTTCACAATTACTCAAATCTAGTATAAGGCAAACTTTAAAAAATTAAATGGTAAATGGGAGTTATTGAGTGTGTACTTCATCGACAATCAAAAGATACACGGTGTTTCAGGCTTCACTTATTAATGTGTGAAATCACCCAGAATGTGTTGCACATTTTTAACATAGGGTTTTACGGAGTATATAGACAATAATGTTAAGATATACATGTTTGCAAATTTTTCGATTTAGAGATATGTATTCTTGTTTGTACAAAACTATCAATTCTAGCTGACAAATATTTTGTACACTAGCTTTGTTGCCGGTGAATTATTTTCGGCAAATATTAAATTGCGTCAAGTTTAGTATAAAACGACACATTTAACCCACAAATCATGAACAGGATCATGAATCATGAAATCCTAATTTAACTTTATATTTTGCTACCATTGCTTCACCTTACACATTTTTCTTCTTCTGTTACTCATTTAATTATCTTTCGGCTCGTTCCTCTAATTTCGTTCCTTCAATTTCTACCGCTTGTCTTACTTTTTATATGAAAGACATACCTTGCAGAAATCGTTTATGCGTATTGCGAGTGTCCTTAAATGTTGCATACACAATGCATCTAAAGTCAGACGTTACCGGTCATAATCAAAGAATCGAACAGAACAAGCTATTTATGGCTATGAACTGTTTCGTTGCTAACAGATAATTTCACTTTGTCAACATACAGTTCGAACATCAAAGAACGTACCGAAGAGCATTCCTATCTACTTACGTAAATTATTAAAGGTTTAGAAATTTAAATATCACAAGAAATAAACCAAAATGTCTTGTTTTCTTGTATGTTTAAATGAAAGTTATAGAAACACAGAAAAAATAGAACCCCGTTTAATGAATTAGGACCCGTAATTCATCAGGATTAGAAAGTTCTCTAAACGGACTTTCCCAGTGTGCAAATTTCATATAAAGATGTCGCGCTACAGCTAAGTTGATGACTTAACTCTAATGATTAATTGTATCGATGAGGACATACATAAATTAAATCCAATGATACAGCAATATAAAGATTAAAACTTAAAGAATATTATCATCATCATGATCATCATATTTTATTGTAAATCAATCATGTCAATTATTAATTCACTTCCAACTGATATTTAATTAGTATTAGTCTCTGACTACGACGTCATTTTGGACAAGGTCGTTGACGTTATTCCAGCGACATCTCAATCATAAATACAATTCTCTTTAGTCGCTTTCGCTACTGCTACATTATCTACTAGTTCAGCTGCTTACATAAACATCGAGCTTTTGCTCTCCTTGTGCTACTACCCGTTCTGCCATTCTACTGCATTTATCATACTACTACTACTACTTATACATGCTACTCTTATTGATTCTCCTCTGGATGCCTTTTTTCTACGATAACCTCCTGTTATTTTTGTTCCTAAGGCTAATCTTTTCCTGACACGTACAATCATGTTAGGCATAGTACTACTGCTACTGCTGCTCCTACTACTACTGATACTTCTACTTATGTTCTCCTATTGCTATTTATTCGATTTCGATTCTTACTAGACAAACAACCATTTCCAATTTTGCTATGATTGCTGATGGTACTTCTGCTTTGCCAAACGTCCACTTTGGCTTTTTCCTTCTCCTGCTTCTCCTCAGTCCTCCAACATCTCAATGTTTTACCTTCTGCTTATCATATGCTTACTACTCCATTTCATTACAAGTGGTCAATTACACTTAATAAGAAGACGTTTGATCTAACACAAAATAGGTACGATATTTTATAAACACCTGTCTTCATTGCTATTCTCTCAAAATGTCATTATGTGTCCAAAGCAGTTAATACCACAGTGTTTGCATCGCTTTCATTATAAGCAGTAATGTAGGCCCGAAAGAAAAAGATTTTTTTGATTTATTGACTGATTGAAGATTTAAACCCATGACCAGATTAATATTGGAACATAAAATCAACTGGTGATATGTTGCAAACGAACAGCACAGACTGTTTCCAAACTAACGTCTGGTGTCTCGATTGTACCACATTGTTCTAATATTTGTATTGGTCCAGATATTTCATTAACAATTGATATTGTTCCCAATGTAGCAATGGGTGTCTCGACTATAATTCATCGTCAAGCTACTTGAGTAAATCTTATTACTATTGACCGTAAGGTTTGTGACCAGTGTAATTGCGGGTGTCTCGATTGTATTTCATCAACATTTAACCTGTGTGCGTCTAAATACTACTTGACCAATGGATTTTGTGATCAAGGCAATTATATCGAGACTGAAAAGGGTCCCATCGTCATTTATTTACTGTAAGACCATACCAGACTTAACTATGCGAGAATTAAAAAAAGTATGACAACAATGGTAATCTCTTACGAACAGACGCAATACATATATCGTTCGGTTGAGGTGGTTTATATTCGCGGCAATATATTACAGTGAACATCTATTTGTTTTTAGATACATCTCAGCGGCTAATTATACTCATTATACCGACGCCCTGCGGTTTTGCTGGAGGAAGATCTCAGACAAAGTAGATGGTTGAACCACCGGCACACCGCGGGTCAGCTGCTGCTGGTAGACCTTACCAAATTAGGTCCCCCGTCCAGGATGGGACACGAACCCTATTGGTGAGAGGATAGGCAGTCAGAGGAGTTACAAATCGACAACACTACCACTACTCCACGGACGCCCGAAATATCTATTCATTTTGTAAAATGTAAAAACGCACATTGGTAATATTAAAATAGGTTATTAAACTTAATAAAACCATACATTTTAATACCTTCTAAGCATATATAACAACAGTTAAACTCTGCTGCAGTTGTACTGCCTTACTATATAAGCTAAAACTGATATTCAATACATTTTATGCAATACAACATTACCGGCGGCTTTAACACTATGTCTTACCTGTAATGCATGTCTATGTGCATCATGTGTTTACAAATAAGTAAATGCAGAGGGTCACCAATTCGATTTATGTTTACCCTTTTATGAAAATCTGCGTTGACTAGTAATTGCCTCCTTTTGAAATAGTTTTCTACGCTGGGCAATTCCTCTCGGAATGTAAAATGAAAGCACAAAACAATCGCAATAAAGCAAAATATGTTCGGCTCAAAGTGTATGGTATGATTACATAAACATTTCATTTTCTGAGCTACGTAAGTAATTAATACCAAATCATGTACATAGTATTTTCTAATTGTGATTAAGGTCACAGTGTTCATGTAAATTCTTAAAACAACTGTTGTAATGGAAGATGAATCATACAATTAAATTTAGAATATCTGACCTAGCTATGATAATCAGAGATAAATTTAATACAAAACAAGTGAAGCCAATGTAGAAAACTGAACAAAGTCCTTTTATAACCAAACTGTTTTATTACGTTCATTATGAAATGCATAACCATTAGGTGTGTATGGGAACAGTTCTTTACATAGCGTACTCGGTTGGTCGGTTTTTATCACTGGGTCTATTGTATGTTAGATTACCATTTAGTCTGTTAGATTTACTTCCGCAATGGATTACAGGCAGTTGTTTGATTTTAGACCATTCTTTCAAAACGTTCTACACTGTGTTTGTTTGAAGCATAAGTAATAGTTGAACAAGGTCTGTGTTTGGATAATATAAATGTGTATATACTGTGACGAAATACATACGTTTACAGCTATATCAAAGGGTTTTGCAAGGACATTTGATTTAAAAAAGACACGTGTATAAAAACAATAAAGTTTCGAAGGAAGGAGTTTGATTATTGGTAAAATGTGAATTGTCGCTTCATTTGAGTTTTGATTTAGTGAAACAAAGTAAGTATTGGCATCAGTCCTATAACTGTCTTAGTCTTCCTATTCGAATTGGTGAAGTCGTCTTAACAGCCTCAATATCCCTTCTGCATTTTTGACAGTTAAACTGCTGTATCTATATATTTTACAAACATGTGTCATAGGTACATATTTGCGCTATTTGGTAATATGTGGTAGATTGATGTTTTATGCTTGTTCATTGCTTCAAGCTACCGTTTTCAGTAGACGCAACGTTCATCTTGCCTTAAGAAATAAAGCTTTTGAGATTTGTCTTTTTTTTCTACGATCACTTCATATATAGCATATAAAATGACACGAACTTATTAAATAGAGTGGACAGCTATTTTTGTTTGTTGGTATCTTTGTTTATTTAAGTTTTATAATGAAATTAAAATGAATGTTTTCTTTGACTTGTTTTTCAGATTCCGGCTATTGTATGTCTACAATGATAGATTGCATGTTGACCTGTTTGATTCTCTACATCGCTGTGTTAGGTACACACTCATATTTGCAATTATTTTCTGAGTAAAATTAACTCTATTCTAAGTGACGTATTGATTTACTTTATATGCTTTAGTCAAATAGTGAAACAGCATTATGCAAAGATATAACTTAATAATTTAATTATTGATTTTGTTTATATTCTTAATAACCACTTTCATATTTGTGCCAATGTTATACTATAGTAGCGTGCTGTTAGAGACGAAACAGAATTGATGCAGAAATTGACAAATAAAAATGGATTTATTTGTTATCTTCTTTTTTAAAATGTCTTTTAATATTAACTAGTTTTCGAATAATTGCATCTAAGAAATCCGAACAGAAGTTATTTTATCAAATCTAGTGCATCATATTAAGTTATTATTAAATTCCTTTTAACTTAACGTTACATTATATTTTGTAGGTGTGAGCTCTTTAGGCTGTCCAACAAACTGCACTGAATGTAATGGTAGCAGCAATAACTGTCATCAGTGTATGCCCGGATATTATCTAAGCACTGGCTTCTGTTACATATGTCGTAGCCCGTGTCTCGAGTGCATCTCACCTTCGTCTTGTATTTCATGTGTCTCCCAATATTATAAGAACGGTTACTACTGCAATTCATGCCCCCGTCCGTGTTTAGAGTGTAATGGAGAGTCGCACTGTACCTCGTGTAAATATGGATATTACCTGAACAGTGGCAATTGTAGCTCATGCAACCGCAATTGTCTCGAGTGCACCTCATTGTCGTTATGTAATTCGTGTGAGTCTGGATATTACCTAGAAAGTGGCATCTGTGTTGCGTGTAGTGTCGGTTGTAGCGAGTGTTCCTCATCATCTTCATGCTCCTCATGTGTATTTGGTTATTACCAAGTAGGGTCGGGATGCGCAAGATGTCCTAACAACTGTTCCTCTTGTCAAAACGCAAATGCATGCACAAACTGTACTGACGGTTACTACTTGAAAACCATCGATGTTAACCATGTCACGTGTTCCCTTTGTGATGTAACGTGTTCATCTTGTGTACTGCCCATGTGTGTTCCACAAAGTAAGTGCACAATAGGATGTTCTAAATTCTGATTGTCTTATAGGCAAACATGCTAGAAGGTAATTAGTTGGCCATTTGTTAAATACGATGCTACTTTATTTCAGGATTTTAAATATGGATTTCATAAAAATAATAGTTAAGACGCGTTTTCGTTTCGTTTAATTCAAGCGCAGACAATTTGACAATTGTCGTTTACATGCACTAGTTTTGCATAACGTGTTTTGATTAAGTGTCGTATACTTTTATCATAAACTTATGTTTTATGAGGTTTTAGCATTCAACGTTAGTGTTTGTTTCTAGTTACCGAATTAAATATACATATTATAAATTGTTAGGTTTCTGTTCAAATGTAAACCTAGGTTGTAAAATTTCGAGCATATACAAATGATTACCATTGTTATATTTCTATGGTCAACAGTGCTCCCTCTCTTAAGCAACATCAAGCGGAAGGAGAGAAATTGGTTGCTTAAGAGGGTTTTTTGCGCTAGACAGGTAACCCCTATATATGCTTAAGTATTTTAGTATCAGTAGTATTAAGGGTTTTAAAACTAGTTAATGTTATTGGCTGTCTTCTGCCATTTTATTCTATAATAGTTTTATTACGTTTTAAAATAAAAAAAATATAGTTGTAAGTTTTAATTTAATTATTAAGTTCAGTATATTGACATGAACTGATATGGTTATGCATTGTGCATTTAAGTATATTGTTTCATCTTTATTCATTTTTATTTATTCATATACATGTATCTTGTTTCGTATTATTCTTTTTGACTTTGGTATTTTTTCTTTACATATTGTTATGATGTTCACAGGCAGCTACAAGACAAAATACATTCACATTTTAACATGTTTAGTCAAACTATAGCAATATTTAGAAAATAAGCGATCGGTATGTATAAGAAAACTCGCCATTACTGATGTCACACCGATGACTTATTCATTTCAGTAGTCAATTGTTCCAGAATTACCCCACTTTCCAATCAACGAATGTTTGGTGCAATTAAAAAGCCGCTTCTTTACATTCTTTACTTGATTAGTTTGCCTACCTTAATTGGCCAATATTTACGTGAAAAAGAAAAAGAAAAAAAAAGTGTGAAAACAATGTTGGTTTGAAGTTTATACTAAGTGGTTCCAGTCCACATGGGAATCGACACGCGGGAACAAGTCACGAATGGCTTTTAGCGGCATTACGAAAGATGCAGAGAGCTAACTCCAACTGGCGAGACAAATAATCGGTGATGTTCGGAGAGGGAGCACTGTATTCTTCATTTTTACTTTTCTTCACATTGAATACTTTTGTGTACCTACCTCGATCACCAAATTTGAACCATCATCTATGTTTCATAAACAAATGTTAAGTAGATATTTACTCGACAAGTAAAACGCACTGATTTAGAGTAGAATTTCCAGTAAAATTGTAACGAGGCCTAACATTTTCTTTAACATGAAGTTTCTAGTCTGAATTATATATTAAAAGGGTTATGTGTACCTTACTAAACATGCTTATGCACATACGTGACAAAAATAAATAATTGCTAAAAAGTTATCAAAAAATATATTTTTCCACTCTGTTATTTAAAAAGCCAGTTGCTAAAATATAGCACTCGTCGACCTTTAAAGAATAAATTTGTACATATTGAACATCGTCTTCAGCAAAATCGCCAGCACCTACTACAAATCAACCAACAGTTGCAAGTCATGAAACTATCCAGCCCAACACAGCACAATTTCTACCGACATTAGAAACATCTTCTACAAAATACCACGGAACAATAGCTGGGCAAACTACCAGTTCCGTTAAAACTACAGTAACCATGGGTACAATGAGTCAGACAGATTCCACAACAATTATAGCGGGTTCAGTTGGAGGGGCAGGCGCTATAGTTGTGGTCGTCGTCATAGCTGTCGTGCTGATATGGATCAGAATAAGGTTGGAGGTTGTTTGTAGCATTTATAGCCATCTAATAGACAGATGTATATGCAAACAACGGACAATATGTTCCCATTTAGTAACGTGTCGATTTGTATGTTGTAATGAACTCAGTATCAGAAAAGACGCGTTTTTGCGGATTTTTTTTTACTTTAACTGAACAGATTTTCTTTATTTTTATACAATAAAGTGTTGAAAGAACTTATGTGTAAAGTAGCCTCTGTCGGTAAAAAATATTTTTTCATCTAATTGTCAGCTTTCAAATGACCCATTGGTTATAGAAACTGCACAATAATAAACTTATTTAAATTCAATAATATTCAGGAAATCAAAAACACATGGAGAAGCCACTGGTATTAATTTGGATGGCGTCGTGTCCTATAGTAATGCAACTCATTTGACGGAACGTGGAGGTAAATATTTATTCATACAACGAAAACCTTTCATGACATCCTTTTTGTTAATGATAATCTCATTCTTTAACTTGATGTATACACACTTCTGTATACCCTATATTGGGCTTAAGTGTTAAATTTTATTTCTATTGTTTTCTTTACTAAAAATGACGCCTGTGTTTTTCAGCATAGCATGCTAGCCTTATTTCTGACCTTCACACCAGAATGCGAATCATGTCTTAAAAAGTATTGTTTGTTGCACGCTTACAGTTACCTTTTCGAAAATCTGCTTTAACACAATTTCAACATTGTATAGCATGTATGCTTTACTGTGGTCACATTAATTTGAATATCATGATATTGGTCGCTATCATTTTCATAACCATGTCATCTTTTCAGAACCTGTAGGCGAAGCGACAACATACGAAAGCCTATCAAGAAGGGATGGTGACAAAGACAATTATTCAAGCTTAAACAAGGCTTTCTGTGTAGACGATTGATATTTTACCAAACACCGATATGTTGTTGTTTTCTTTGGGGGTGGGTGGGGAATCTGCACTTAGAGTTAACACCTCTTCTCCTGGAATATAACTTGTTCGTGTTTCTTTTATTAAAAGGAAATAACTTGATACTAGCTAACAACACACATTGACTTTGATCGCTTACCAAATTGGTAGTCGGACATTATTAGTCATTGATAAAACGTGAGGATGTGCGAGGTTATAGCTCAGTAAAACCAGTTTTTACCCTATTTGTATTATGTGTAACCATCATGAGTGACATGTCAATCAAGTTCGCTACAAAGAGACAGCACGTTGTATTCATTGCTTTAGATCGACAATGTAAAAAATGTTGAGAAAAACATAGATCGATTTTAATTAAGAGCATAATCTATCTATACATTTGGCGATTAACAGCTTAGCGGAATGCAAAATTTTGGGTTAACATTTTTCTAAAGTTTTAAATTGGGTTTGTAGAGAGAGTTAATGGTATATCAGTCCTTATGTACCCTTCGCCGGACAGCAATCGCACACTCGTATGCGTATATGCGGACTCCCGACAGGCTGTGTAAAATTATTGACTAGCATGCATGTACGTCTGTATGTTGTCTATTGTACATTATATCTTGTCACACCATGTTATAATGTTTTAAACATGTATCTAATTGTAAATATGTATGCATTAATCATCACATGCTTTGCTTTTATTTCTAATCTAAGTTACACAATTTAAGGCATTACCACATTACGTCTAACACAGATTGGTTTGCGATAAAATGATGGCCGAATGGTGTAAAATAACAGTGCCTCACAGGTACATTTCAATGATACGCCATCTACGATTTGACGACTATTGACTGGTTGTAAAAGGCCAGAAACGCATATTATGCCATTGCCTCTCCATGCGTTTATCCCGGTGGAATTAATCCCTTGATATAAGCTGACTTATATTGTAAAATAGTCGCACCTATTGCATTATACGGATGTGAATCGTGGTATAATCTTCCAAACTCATGTATTAAGTCGGTTGCATCATTTTGTAGTGAAAATAATCTAGGGTTTACAGCAAGCACAAGATCGGACAAGTGTCAGGCAATTAGTTAGCGTTCATGTTTTTCCTTGCCTCCTTATCATCAAACCCACCACATCACAATGATCATGGTTAACGTAAATGTTCTTCCTTGCCTCCTTATCATCAAACGAGTCCTGGTCTGTATTGTATAATTCAATAATGTATTGTCGAATTCGTGTATTAGTCATGCAGGGCATTTAAACTATCATTGTATTTTACACGTACACAAAACAGTAATGCAGCTTAAAAAATGTGTTACCATATAAACAATGGGTCAGATGTGTTTTAATATCCTGTATTAATTGTTGTTAAACAAAGCTTAACAAATTAAAAAAGAACGATTGCCTTATTTTAGATTTTTATTGTATCGCAATACGAGCTTTCCTATAATTGTTCTCAAACTGGAATACCTAAAACTGACGTTGATGTATTTGCTTGGCCCTTGTTATATTTGAATACAATTTTAGGTTTCATTTTGTTTATTAGGTTTATCGTCCCACCATTAGGTTTCATTATGCTTAACGCTAGTACAATGAAAGTGCACATAATATATGTTTATTCGTTTGCACAATAATAGAATGCTTGCTTGCAATTCTTAAACAGGCACATTCCTTATTAATTGAAATCCACTTTGTTGCATTTATGACTTCTACGTGTGTGTTCTAGAGCTTGAATGATACATGCAACATTCATTTCATTTATAGTTAGGTTATTAGAGAACTTAAGATGGCTCACAACTGTCCAATTATGGGTCATTATACATGACACAATTATGGCATTGTATAAATTATGTTAAGTTGTATTACTTGTTATAAAAATATTTGACACTTCATATATTCAAATAATATTATTAACAGGCCATGTGTTTCTTTCCACAATTTGAAACATTAAAATGTCTACCACATACCTTATACAAATGTTTATATTTTCTAAATATATCTTAATATTTATTAGCATTAAACATCCTAAATATATTCCCCTAAATTTTTGTAAACGTTTGGATAAAAGTTTAGTTGTTTTCAATTGGAAAATGTCACACTTATCGTTATGAACTTAGGTGTATATCTGTTATTATATTTTACAGGCTAGATATCACTCATGGTAACAGCATAAGAAATTAATGTAATATTAAAATTGAATCGAAAAACATGTTTTAACTATAAATCAGACTACTTATAACAGACTTATGTAGGCCTTATACATTTGTGCTTTGACCTTTTTTACTTCCTGCTAGAAATATATCATGGTTTATTTAATAGTGCACCGAAAATATATGCATAAGTATACACAGTAATACAATTCTATGTTTTTAATTAAATCCCACTCTGCTGTATTGAGATGTTCTACACTTTTGTTTACTGCGAAAAAAGTATACACGCGATAAACCATATCGTGGTTTATGTTAAATTATGTAACACCTATTTAGTGTCGTGAAATCTGTAACATATCTATTTTTTATTAGAAAGTTGAATAATTAAGGATGAGTTACATTAGTTCCCAACCAGTAAATTAAATGAAAACGATACGAATTGAAACTAGAAAATCTACAAGACTGCTTCTTAAAATGTTTTGCCAAAGAAATACGATTTTTATGACAAATATGTAAAGGCAGTTTGTCAGTAATTTATTCACTTCAATTTTATGTTATTAGAACTCTAAATTCTACAAAAGTTTAAATATAGTAAATGAACCCACTTCATTTACAAATGTCGTTTTTGCAAAATAAAATACGTTTTAACATATATCCATCGGGCAGTGAATTCTCTAGTATTAATCGTCATTTATACGTTAGACACTTAAACTGTTTTGATTGTTTTGTTTTACATATATGTTGATCTTGTTTTTTTAAAAAAGGAAACGTGTTGTTCATAACGGATGTCGGATGGCATAAAATATATCAGGACCACATCGGACCCATATGACAGGACAACGCCATAAGCACGTAACAGACGTATGATTAATAAAGATACGTCCACTGTGCTTGAATTTATAAGCAGTAAGGTATTATAAATGAACCAACCACTAAATAAAGTTGGCATTTCAAGATGATATTTAACGATTGTTCGGACCATGTCATCTTAAATACTCCACTGCCGGTAATAAATATTCGACAGTATACTATATCTGCTAAAATCGCCCATGTATTGCCCTTCCAGCTTTCAGAAAATTAAAGTATGAACAAGTCCAAATAGCATAAAAACATATATAACAATGATTAGGCACATTAAGTACATGCCAGTCAAATTTAAAACAGTAAGACTGTGAGGAGATATTGTGTAAAACCAAACAGTCATAAAGTTGGAGCAGTTAGTCGGCAAAGTTGTCTGTTGAAGCAAGTTGTTGTTGTTGTTATTGACTTTGAGCAGTAAGTGAAAAAAGTCTATTTTTAGCTTTCGACTATCGTCTTGTTAATCGTGGCTGAGGATACGTAATCGGAGTATATGCTTAAACAAGGAAAATTAACTTTAATAATAAACATTAATTGCTTCAAAACAGCTCAAGGCAATATTACTAATTGATCACGTGTTTGTGTATTTGATTTCCTTATATGAAATCCGGAAACAAATATGTGAATGACGATAATGGTGGACAATACATTATTGGTGGCAATTCGGTCGGCGAACGTAATTTCAGGACATTTTACCCCCAACAAAGTTTGACTATATTTAACAAAATAATACAATCATCTAGCCATGCTATTCAGCGTCTTTAGCTTAGTGACGCCGATTGTCATTTTGTCGCAACAAAACGCAAATTATAAAAGTCATGAATGTCCTTCTTTCTACGAGATGTTGTTTATCGTAGAAGACTAAGAATGCCTCCGGAAAATAAGTAAAGGTTCTGTATATACTGTACATTTATTCTATAAGCATGAATATAAAATATCAAAACTTGTGAGCTATGTTTGTTCCAATGTATGTTCTCTCATTAAATCAAAAAAAAAATGCCTGAAATGATTCCACGAAATTCTGTTAATTGGTGCCCTACATCCATGGAAAAAATAAAGCAAAACACAAATTTTGCCATTGCAACAATCGTTTCCTATCTATGCCACGCTGCACAGTTTGTTAAGTTTAAACTAAGAAAGCCCCGTGACTACTTACTTGCGGGACTACGTTAAATAATCATTTGAGAAATCAGCTCTGACGTCGATAGATATTCTAAGCTGAAATTCCTACCGTGGTTATTTATAGATTTGTAAATAATGGACATTTGTAATAAACATTGTCTTACAATTCAGATAATGGCATAAACATGCGTAGTTTTTGCGGTAGTTATGCAACATTCTCCAGAACAGGGGTGATGTTGTTGCATGTATTAGAGAAATGCCGGACACCAACATTATGATGATGTGACATTGTATCAAAAAGGTGTTTTATTAATGCCCTAAGTAAGAATACAATGGTTCCATTTTAATTCAGTGAAATTGTTTTCAAAAATCGTTTATAGACACAATCAGGAACATAAACATCAGGAAATTCTTAACGATTGACAGATACTTACTTTAATTAGTTTATTGGTTGATTTGTTCATTAATTTACTAATTCAGTGACACGTGGAAAAGCAGATTGACCGACATCCTTAGTCGCAGACTTGCACAAATGTGAGAATGACAATTTTTTTAAAGAGGATGCATCACGATTAAGAGGCTAAAACGGTTGCAACGAGTTAAGTAAAAGAAAGTCTAGCTTGTGCAAGCTTACACGTATATTATGTTTTGCGAACACTAAGAAAGAGCAAAAAAGAGCTATAATAGGCCAGCTCATATCAATATATGTTGGTAAATTCACATCGCCATACAGAAAAATACTTATGATCACGTCTTTTTTGTAAATCTCTAGCAACACATAGTGGATTGTATTTCACGTAAGTCCAGAATGTACATTCCATCAACCCGATATCGACCATATCTTAAGCCTTTCTTGTGATATCGAATCGAAACCGTAGTCAAATGAAAGCCAAACGACATAAGTAGGTTAGAGAAGGCAAGCCGTGGGGGGCGAGTTCGCAGAATCATTCAATCAGTATGTCAGCTAGCAAAACGTATCTTTATGCGTCGTCATCATATCAAGGCTAGTAAATTCATGTGTAAAACATTTGACGATATTGACTTTGCTGCAACAATTAATAGCCCGCTATTTTATAAACTTTTGCAAATCGAGACGTAAAACATCTTCTTAGGTGGTGAAATAAATTTTTAATAACAAAACCTATCGTGATCCTAACGAAATCACACCGGCATGGGGTAGTTATTTCGCTGACCTATATAGTGACCTACATAGTGACACAAAGCACAAGAATTAGAACCACACACACACACACACACGCACACACACACACCATTTTGTAATCACGTGACATCGAGCGTTCAGCGTATACGACCATCCTGTAATTATACAGAAATATTAAGTACCCAATGTCTAACTTAGAGGTTGATGAGGGCATTAAACAGTTATATGTAGTTTAGATGGTGTAAATGTCGAACACATTAAATATGGCGGCTCACACTTAGGCAAACCTTTTGCAAACTTCTTTAACTTAATGTATTTTGATTCACATACTCCTGTAAACCTTAAAAAAGTAGAAATTTTATCAGCGTGTATAACACAAGCATCGAGTCACATAGAAAGTTTATTAAAGAAAGAAACAAAACCGAAATGGAAATCGCCGAAATATTGCTGCATATATATAGGTGTTATCGAAGGTGGTCGAAAACAAAACTGTTTCCTTACATCGATTTGCTCAAAACCAACGACTACGGCGCATTTGGCTTCACCGATGTCGGACAGTGATGAGAAGTTAAAAGCAGATTATATGTATATATATCCGTTGTTAAAAGAGTGTTACTGTTTCTTCTTACTAGCGTATGTTTTGGTTGCCATTAATCTAATACGGTTTTCACTCTCATGACAATTTGGAGTATGTTGCTATTTCATAAATGTACAACAATGCAACATTGCAATCTTGGTTGATAATAAGTCATTTGGTAATGATCATTTAAAAGTTCGTTAACAATGTTATTTAACTGAACATCTACGTAACATGCTCTACTACATTTGAATATTGAATTTGTTATTCATTTAAAACTATTTAAGTGTTCACCTCCTTGTGATTTTTTTAAATGGTCGTCAAACAGATTTTACTTTACTTAATTTAGTTTACTATGATATCCTTCAATAGACACGATATTAAAGTGTGTTTTCTCTGATATTAATACTTTAAACGTAATGTTAAAACTCCCTAGTAGGAAACCATGAATCTGTTTCATGATTAAATATTAGTTCAATTGTCTTTCAAGTAGATTTATAATTAAGGTGTAAAAAACTAAACAAAAAAGGGCGAAGTGTGAACATCTTTAGAAACAGGGCCGAACCGTCTCCTTTCATTATGGCGAACTGTGGCCAATTAAGGAAAGGCAAAGTGTGTAAAGGACGAAGAGTTACTAATTCATGTCCAAGGAGGTGAAATTTCGAAAGAATAATAAACCGTTCAGAGCCCCTCTTCGTCTTCTCGAGTTGGTATCTCTTTTTCAAATCATATTTGTAAGTAATAGCTAGCCTGTGAGCGCGATAATTCGCTCGATTAGCGCATTCTATCTACGATAGCTAAGTAGTTGTTTAAATCTGTAAGTCTGAAATGGTCCAATTGTTTGTTTTTAGACGCACTTCGTTGATTTCTTTATCCTTTTCCATCTTTTTTAATTACTCCCCAGAGAGTTAACGGCGTGTAGCCTTCCTTTGAAGTAACCGAGTTAACGGAAACCCCAATTATAATTGCACTCTTCAGGGGAGGTAATAAGAAAATGACGGACCCAAACTGCTACTGAGCCATAACTCTATCTTCCTCAATTTTTTTAGTCTATTATTGTGTGCAGACTTAAACGAGAGATGACTTTAAAAATTCATCCGCTACAAATCAGCTTTCAAAAAGGCGTGGGATTATAGTGGCCTCATACCTTTTTAAGGAATGCATTGTTTATTGCGCGGAAATCAAAAGTAAATTATATTCCTTTTTTAGAAAGTAGACAAGCATTTGACAGAGCCTGGCATGATGGCTTATTTTACAATCTACACCAGTCCGGTATCTCGCATCAGCTTTGGCTTAACTTGGTCTCCCTGCGCACTGGTATGTATAGCTGTGTCTTTCATAGATGTCATATGTGCCTCTGGTTCTCTATCAAACAGTCTGCTAGACAAGGCGGCCTTTGTTTAAGTTGTTTATACTTCATTTATATTAACGATTTGATTGTAGAATTAGAACGCACGGGAGTTGGATTCTTTATACATCGTAAAGCTACGTTTGACCCCACGGTAGCCGATGATATGCTTGCTATTTCTGACAGTAAAAGGGTTACATCAAATGACTGATACATGTACATGCTTTTAGTATTCACGAAGATGGCGATATCAGTACAATCCAGCAAAATGTGGTATAATTGTGTTTAACGAAAGCACAAACGTTGGATCTAAAGCTAATCAAATGTGGTTATTAGGCAAAGATGTCATAAATGAAGTTGCAAAATACACTCACTTAGGTTTAACTTTTTTAAGAATATGGAATAGGGGTAAATTGAAGGTTACACTAGTAAAGTACGAACAAACATTTTTGGTACAATATACATTGTAATATTCATCCGTTGAAGGTCGCTTAAATCCACTTACCTGTAAATGTGTGGTATTGCTCAGGGCACTCTAAAGTACTGAGTGTATTTATGGTCTCACTGATCACAATACTGGAGCGTGCCCATCGCTTTATGCGTTAAATCCATGCAAAGTTTGTCTATGACCATTCGGTCTGATAGTGCACTAAATCGTGTTGGTTATCTTTCGCTCAAGGCCGAAATTGAGAAAAAAATCACTTTCACTTAGCCAGTTGTGTCGCTTCAACGGTAGATTTCGTATAAAAGACATGTTTCCTATCAGATGTTGTCAACATCTTCTCTTCCGTAATTTCAGTGACTCTTTTACCGACGAGCAAGTTGTCTTGATTCAGACAAATATTTTACAAATATGCAATATGTGCAGCACTTCCTAGTAGGATACAATGGAAGAAAAAATTATCCAATCATATATTGATCCGTGTTATTAGTAATTGATTTGCCCGTATATGTCACGCAGTATTTAAATGCTTTAGAAGCTTACATTGCTTGTATGCTTGTATGACACATGCGACGTTAATTATAGAATGTCATGGAAAGCGCGTACTCCGCTACCATTTATACAACGAACTTTATGTAACCTATGGTAATGTTATATTTAGTTACATTGTAAGTATAGAAAACCCAAATGTGTTCAATCTTTTCCTGGATTTAAAAGCCCACTACTTGTATCTCTATTTGAAGAAATGTATGAAGATTGCATGAGCATTACCTTTTATCCCACCATCTCTGTAAATATCGTTTGATATAACCCGTGTGATAAAGATGAGCTTTATTAACCGATATTCGCGCACCTGCTCTAAGCCGGACTACTTTTTTGACGAAACGATCAGTAATTTGTACGAGAACGAAACTCATTTATCCCGTAATAATGCTTGTGGTCACCCCAAAATGTCCATAATATAAAGATTGGTTAAATAGAGCAAAAGAGGCTATTAAAAATAAAGGATGAGAGCTGTTTCGATCTCTGTCCTGAAGGATTGAAAACTTAAGTAGCAGCGTCTTAACCGACTGAGCTAACCGGACAGTTGATAACGACATTCGGAAGTTTTATTTAACACTGATATAGAAAATTTGAAAAAAAATCTCAGAAAAATGTAACATAGAAAATTTGAAAACAAACAAAAATCTCAGAAAAATGAAACATGTATTACAGAAACATGATTAAAATTGTTTAGTAATAGTAATAAAATCAATAAAAGTACGAATTTGTAGTCTGCAAAAATATAAACAACTGTCGAAACTTCAAAACATGTGCGTCACCGTTGTTTTGTTGTTATTTAGTGTGAATTGAAAGAATGTGATGAAGAATCGTGTAAAAACCTAAGCAGTGTTGAAGAGATGAGCTACGAGGATTTCGAGGAAAGATCTGGCTTTAATCCGAACATTTTTGAGAAGGAAATTGATCTTGAATCTGTGGTGACTGTTTCAGATTGCAGCATCTGCCTAATCTTAGAACAGACCCTGATGATCAAATGTCGTGACATAATGAACATTAAAATGGTTTAGATAGAGCTCGATCTTTAGTCGAACCAAATACAGCTGATTGCACAGATCTGGACAAATGTGCTAAAAATCACTGTTTCTAGACGTAAACATAACACCAACCCACCACCTCCAATCCCAACATTTCTCTAAATTTCGCAAGTCACCCTGTCAAAAACACAACTATCTTCGAAATTTTAAAGCGCTATATTCAATGTTCATAATTTCAATGTCATCAACAATTAAAATCCATGAGCTACTGTTTGTTACATCCACAAACACACAAACCTCGAATGTAATTCGCGTTTCTTAATGCCAAGTGCGTAGCAACTTTAATGTTACACGGCCTTGACATTACACACACTACATGTATAACTTTACACGAGAGTGTGATTTTTGTTGTTCTTTTTTTCTAACCATTATTTTTAGTTATCGTAATCAATAAATTTACAACCTTATGTATAGCGCAAATAAAATAAAAGAAATAACATGTTTATTGTCTTATATTTTTATTGTAAAATAGAACTATTTCTTATAGCCGAATTACTCTATTGCTCGGCAAGCCTCGTGCTTTCTGATTTTCTTAGCCTCGCATGATAACATTTATCTATATCAACACTAACCTGGTGTTCTCTATTTATTACATCTATTTCTTGTGAGAGCATATGCATTTGTTATTACTTATGTTTTGTTGTTATTTGTACATATATTGACTAAAGTAAAACATCTACTCGACAAGTGCATACTCTATTTTTTCGTTTCGGCAAGTTTGGACATTTAAGTGTATGTATATACGTTAATAATTACTCAAACAATTTTAAAAACCGTACGAGTTAATCACTATTAGATCATGCCTTTACAAAATCTGAGTCAGGTAACGCTCTTTAAGTTAGCCAGTTTTACATTTACCGACACGTCGTATACTTTCTATGTTATATGTATAAATGTGTCATATCTCCCTTCCTACTTTTAGTTCATTCTTTCGCTTTCAATGAATGCTTTTGAGTGCGAGAGCGCCTTTTTGGTATACGTATTGTTCATGTATTCAAGTAAACATACTTTATCGATATCTGCTTTTAACAAATATAATGCCTATATTAAAGATTAAGCACTAAAGCAGAAACGTAACAAACATGGATTAAACTCATCTCATTTCAACAAGTTGCTTGACTACCAATCCTCTTAAGTTACATTGAGGCGGTCGGTTCTAAGCCCATCAGAGGAGAAAAAATTATTTCATATTTTACGTTTTCTGGCAACACAATGCATTTATCAAAGCACATATTCATGGCTATGCTAAAAAGGAATAAATATCATGTTACTTTTGTCTATATAAAACGTGACAGAGTGAGGTTACATCATAGACATGTTAATAAACAAAGTTTTAAAACATTTTGAAAATAAAAAATAGCATTTGACTTTTATTTCGATGTCTGGCTTGTTTCTTTTGTTATACACATTAAGTTAATATTACTATTGATATGTTTTGAATCATGTGTTGATGAATTTATATATGTATAATTTTATTATGGTTTAACTTTGCTTAAAGTCCTCACATATATCATAAAATATATGCAAATACAGGCTCCTGACCCAAAGTACTGCACACAATTCAAAGCAACACATTAAACAGTTGAATGTCAAAATGTTTATTTATAATAACAGAATTAATAATCTTATTAGTGAAAACAAATAATGTTTGGCTTATTTCCCTTTGTTAATTCATTTGTGGTATCTATAAGGAAATATAAAGCATGGCCTAAATCGGAACCGTTATGTAAACTGTACAAATAGTTTGCTCGTAGCTTATTATATTTCTGACATAGATGATACTAACATGTACTCTATAATTTTTATTTGTATATTCTTTCGTCACTTAATATTCCTTCATGTCCAACATTTTCCATTTCTAAAGCAGTATCTGGGCAACGAAAACGTGCCAATGTTTTTATGTGAATAAATGTAATAATACGGTATATGGGTCGCCCGAGGTTTAATACTGTTGTTTAATGTGTATATGCCGCAAATAGAAGAAGTATTTACTCATACTCTTCATTCTTATGTTTTACAGACACATAATTGTTAATTAAAAGTTATAAATACATTGTTTACATTTTAATAATCTACGTACAACCGAAACCACAATTATGATCATCGGAATGATCTCCCGTAATCATCAAGTTACCTTAACATAGTGTAACAAATTCTAGGATATCTCTGTGTGTTTGTGCCGACATGTATAAACGCTTGCAGTAAAAGAAAAGATGTAAAAAACAGAACATGTTTACTTATAACAATCTGCACTTAAAGAACCGCTTTACACAATTACGAAACATTTAATTAATATTTTTATAAGTGTACTTTATTCATTTACGTAATGTAGACGGATGAATACAATCATTTACAGTTGTATGTACATATTATAGTAAGCATTGATTCATATTCCATAATTTTACATACCCAATTAACGGCTCTGACCTTATTAACACGATTAACAATAAGCTTACAATATAATTAATTGTACATAGAAATGCATTTTAAATGCATCATGTGTATATTTGCTGATTTCTAGGCCGACACTACTCTATCAAAACACTTTATGATTTAATGTTTACCATGAGCAGGATGTGACTGTCGTTTTAAATAACTAAAAAGGCGCATGATTGCAATTGTAAATTTACATATCTTACCTGCATCGTATTGTAGGAGGTCGTTATATATTTAAGAAGAGGTATCAAACAAATATTACAGCCATTCAAGTATGTGTACCCTAACACTTTGAACCTTCTCCTTAATTACCAAACTTTTTTCCCAACAATTTTCTCAGTACAATTATTAGTTTTAATTGACACCACTCTGGATATCTAAAACTTGTTTTAAAATACATGTATCATATTTCTGTTATGTAGGACGAGTGCCTACTAGGGACCAATATCATAAAAGTGATATTACATGTATTGATCAGCACGGACTTTTATCTTAGACCAACCCTTCAATAAAAATGTTGATCAATAAACTGAACAACATTTAAAAGGTGGTACTTAAATTGGCGCAAACAGTTATATTTGATCTATAGTGCTATTACTGACCAAACCTGGCATGAAAGCGCAGTGGTACTACTTCCGATAAGAAGGCAACCAGTGGAAACGTGATGTATTAAGCAACTTTTTGGTTAAATGAAGTGTCTTCTCTCATCCTACACTTCTTCGTTTCCATTGTATTTGACATATGTAGAAGGTTAATAGACGAAAACGAAGCCGACTGGTCTACAGTACCGTGGACGAGTATGTCACCATCGTGTTATGCTGTTTACGTTTGAATACAGTGTTCTTGAGTGCTTTGTAGGGGAGCAAGTTTATAATTCTCCTCCTTTGCATGACTAACCAAAGTTTGTATCTACATGTAGATCAAATACATTAAAAATACTTGAAACAATGGCCTTGTTCCTTTACGAGATTGTCGTGTTTTAATGCGTTTCGATTTGCATTAAATTATGGAAATGGATAGACCTAGATTTCTGCTTTCTGCGTATTCCATTATAACACTGTGATTTTGCCTTAATGTTGATGCAAAATATGTCTACGTGCCATTTTCCCTCTCTATTCACATGTCTAAATGCACCAAAAAGTAAAATTTATATAGGAAAACATGTCTTTAAATATGAATAATGACTTGTTTTTATACATTATATTTATGTAAATAAGACTTATCGTTTTAACACCTTGGCCATGATTTAATTGTTACTGTTGCATACATTTTTACACAATAAATAGTCTTAACATTTATTATTTATATACGACACTGTAATGGGAATAACCTTACGATTAAACTAGGTGGTGTTCAAAAAGGGTAATCTCGCTTAATTAGCTGACCATGAATGATGGTACATTTGGAGACGAGAAGATGTTCCACCATCATGAATAAACGTTCGACAGCTTTAATTGGTTAGTCAATAAGTGACAAGTGGTCTATCTACCTAAAGCTTATAGATTAGGACGAGAACACACTGTAACATATTTTCTTCCGTGTTGGTGTTACATGCGGTATTTGTGAAACTAACTTATTTTTATTGAAAACAACGTCATGAGTTTTTCAATTGTCGTTTGTATAAGTCCGTGATAGTCTGTTTTTCAAGGACGGATTTCTATGTTTTAATATTTGGATGGTATTAATGTTATTGTAATTCAGTATATTACCAACCATATTTATTTAAATATATACTTGAACGTGTTTAAGATTTTGAACTTTATACCATATTAAATTGACTACATATACGTTCGTTGTGTTTGTTTTAAACTGCTACGGAACGTGTCAGTAAGAGGCTGCACCTTAAGGACACTTTTAGTTTGGAGCATGTAAGTATGCCCCTTCTTTCTGCGTAATATTAGATGAAGTAAATACATAGTAATCATTTTACTTCTTTTTAAGTCAGCAATTATTATTTGTCATTAAAACGTACCAATACATCTGGCATTGCCTTCTATTTAACCCACTTTATAACAAATAGACGGCACATGTTATCATTTTAGATTTACATATGTACATGCATATCAAAATGTAGAAAACGAAGGAAATAATTTTTAATTAACGACAACAATATACTTGACTAAGGACAATGTGAATTCAAGCAAAGTTCTCGGCATGAAAAAGTACACGCTTCAATGAAAAGCCAAAAACTATAAGGGTTTGGTCAGGAGAATGTGCTAAGTTTTCTAAAATTTGGAATATATTTTTAGTGTAGTTGATAGCATTTGTACGCCTTGTCACATTAATTGGTAAGCACACGTTTTTTCACAGAACAAGGTATTAGTTTATAGAATATAAATATTTATGAATTTATATCTGAAACTGGAAATATGTTCTAAACAGAGATGAGGCGTTAATATAGCACTTATTACACAATGTATTTATGTAACTTTCTTCTTTTCTCCAGAAAAAGAGCTATTTAGTACCGAGACATCGGATAGCATTTTTACTCCTATCTCTAGCTCCTTTTGTCCATTTAAATTCTCAAGACTTTTCACTTAATGGACGCTCAAAATTGTTTTATGCAGCATATTTGCCAGTTTTGTACTGACATAAATTTAAATTTAAATTATATATATAGATATAGCTGTATAACCTTTCATTTGACAAGTTTACGCAAGTAATGAAAATTGGAGCGAATTCTAGAAAACACTATATATAGTTTTTTCTTCTCGTTTCTAACAGTGTTGTATGACCAAATTTTTATAACATGATATATCGTTTAAGAGGCAACTTGCCAATAATAGTTATGTAGTTCGAGTGCCGGCTGGAAAACAAACACTATGAAGTGATAATTTTAATGAGACAGAACCTTCAATCCTAAGACCAGTGATTGATCCATAAACTTTTGTAAAGTCTACAACACATCTGACGGATATACGCTATATTCATTTTTTAATGTAATTACTAAAGAAAAACATAAACGTACTTGTACTTTTTGGTTAAATTTTTCATCTGTAACATGCAGCGATAAGGAATGTGTAAGCAACATTAGTTATACGAATATCTGTACTTAAATATAAATTGTCATGAGTCATGGATCTATTTCGACTACTTAACAAATGGATAATGCAAGAAGTGGCCATAGAACATTCCACGCGTGTCGTGTAGATTAGGAGAGTAATCACTGCCGTATATTTACTTCCGCGTAGGGTTTCAGTACGGCTGTGTAGTGAAACCTGTTAGTTTACGTCAATGTCTTGTTTGTAATGATGACGGGCAAGAAAAGGAAAATATTAGCCAGTGTTTCGACATGTTTACTGACCCGTATAAGTCTGTTAGGATTCGAACGTTATATTTGTAAATTTTAATCAGTTATTAGAAAGTAAAAACTTTATCGGCATGATGACTAAATAAAAACTTGCAATAACTTTTAAAATGCAAATAAATATCTTTGTCAAATGAGGCTTTTTGCAAAAAGTAACTTTTCGGTAAATTTCTGGATTGTGTGTATAATTGCCTTGTTAGTTAGCCTTGCTAATAATATAAAAAGACTGGTCTTGTTGTGTATATGTGACACTTAGGTTTAATCTTTTATAAAGGTCCTGTTGATTAATTAATAAATAAATCCAGTTTGCTGTTATTGTTTGCACACAAAAAAGTGTGTTGATTAAAAGAAGTAAAAGTTTAGTAAATATAAACATTTTATTTTATATTTGTATATATAGTTATATATATTCATTGTTTTTGACAAAGTTGATAGTTTATTATACTGTCCCACCAACAGTATTTAAATTATCTGGAGGCGTGTCAACTTGAAGCATATAGTGCTGCCCTCACTGTGTATAGCATGCCGTGAACACTTGTCATGATACCACACCCAGTCACATTATCCTGACACCGGGCCAACCAGTCGTGGGACTACCCTTATATTTGCTTGAGTGTTAGCAAGGAAGCTATACCACCACCATTTTAACGACTTTGGAATATCGCGGCCCGGATATATATATGTAAAACAGGATTAATTAGAGTACTATGTACATTTAGTACCATTAAGCTGTCCATAAATCATAAACTGCAATACAGTAGTTACCAAACTTAACTCCGGGTAAAAAGTGACTACGCACGTGGCTCAATATACATGAGCAAATGGCTGGTTGGCAAAATCAGTACCTAACTTAGAACATCCGAATTCTAGTGCATCTCGACGTGTTTGGGAAGGCCATAGGAATTCAAGATAACAAGTGTTGACTGCTTATATGCCTAGAGGTACTTCCAAAAAGAGTCGACTCGATGTACAGTGTATCTAGATGCATTGTGGTGACACCATGTGTCTATTTGAAACAAAAGCTTGTTTGTAGCTGATGATAATGCTTTTATATAGTACCTATTTATCGTCGTTCCTTTAGTGACCCTCTTCGACCGTAATTTTAAGGTCGTCAAAGACTACAGTACGTCATTGTAACTGGTCAAAAACCCTAATTTGTCAGGGTTTAAGTGATAGGTATAGTCTATGATAATGGTAGGAATGGTATATTATAGAGAGATTTATTTAATCTGGAAGTCTGATAATGCGATGCATTTAGTATCTAGGGGAGTAACACTTCCATAGATAACTCTACAAGCTGCAAATACTTTAAATCGTTTAATTTACAGTTTAAACTTCAGAATTGGAATATATCATTCATAGTGATACATATATTCATTTGATAGTGGCACATTTACAATTGTGTTTCAGCAGATGATCCAGATATTATTTATGAATAAGTAATTCAAAATCAACATCCGTTCAGTATAAACAAGTCTTGTGCAAGTTTACAGGTTTATTAACCAATGTTAACTTATACTAAGAATGCACCGAATACAAATCTCTGAGGTCGGCAAATATCGACAAATCGCGACTTACATCGCGACCTTCCGACACATTTCCTCAATTAATTCATTAATTTACAGACCGTTTAATTATACACTTTTGTTATCAAACCTAAAATAAAGAATGAGTAAACAAGAAGATATATAATAAACACCGCCACCACCCAGCTTATGTTTTTGAATTGTACAACCATAAATCTGTTAGATATATTAGCGTTGCAGACTCGAATTACTGTAGAAAAAACATGCAATTTTAGTTTATATTTTATATTATTTATTAATACACGCATGCATGAAAATTTTGCGACAATACAGGTATCGTGTTAAGCCTATGTATTCCATTAGATGATAAATGCTGATCCATAAATTTATACAATACAAAAGAGTCGAGGCCTAAACAGACAATATAAGTTCCGTAATGACTAAATATTAGTATAGAAATATTGACATTCTTTCATATCATTATTCGTCGAAAGTCACGTGTCTTTATGACATTGAATGTGTAAATAAAATGCATACAATACAACATGTAATATTTATAAATGTGAAAAATGATTATATGTACAAAATCTACAGTTTGTGTATATAATATAAATGTTAATAACACTTATCGTAGTTATAATATGAAGACCATTCAAATGTTACTATTGAATAAGTTTGTTACACTTGAATTGATTAAATACTCAAACGCAACAATTATATTTGTAAACGTACGATCAAACTAGCTGGTGGTTAAAAGTGATAATCTCGCTTAATTGGCTAATTTTATGATCGAGGGCATATTTAGAGACGACGAGACGAACCAACGTCATGCATAAACGCTTGACTACTTAGCAAATGGGTTAGAAAATAAATGGCCTCAGGCGTATTAACCACTGTGTTGTAGCTTAGGATAAGTACACATGGTGGTATATTTACTTCCGCGTTGGGTTTAAATACGGTAGTTGTAAACTATTGAATATTTCAACGCTATGTGTGTAACAATGACGATTTGTGAAAGTCAGCAATAGGATGTGGTTCGTGAACTGGTTATTTGTTTTAGGGTTTGGATGATACAGCGGAAAGTGTTTGTTAAAACCGAAACGTTAAGAGCGCTTTAAATCCGAAGCATGTAAGTTATTTGATTTTCGGATTAAATCACTGTATTATTTAATTTACCATTAGACTCTTTCGTAAATATATGTTCTCTTGATCCAGAGTTTTGTCTATAAGTATTTGTTATAGTTCTTGTATAGTGTTGAAGTTAATAGTATTTACCAAACTCAGATACAATGTAAAAGAAATATCAAAAGCACTAAACACTTTGCCATGTTATCGTTTGTGCCCTATAGAAATGATGGTAGGCAATCATCTGCCCCTAGTAAGAGCTTTGAGTGAGCTCTTATTCCACTCCTACCAAAATGATTGTTAGGTTTCTGTCAACCCCCTCCAAACGTGATCGGGGGCTTTTGTACACTTTAACAAACTAATTGGTAGGCTTTTGTATGGGTGGCCGTTTTACCTTTAAGTTGTGCAGAAGCTTGTATTTGAAATGTATAAGCCTTAATATTTTCAGGCTTTTTACACGGTTTGACAATTATTCAAACCTTCTGCAACAAAATATTATCAATCTTTTATATTAAAATGGTAAATAGTTTATTGAGTACTTTATCGACAATCAAAAGTTCTGTAGAGTAGTGTAAAACGAAACATTTGATTTATCTACCTTCACTTTTTTATTTCACTTCTAGCTGTAAGATAAAGTAAGCATATATGCATTGGAAACTACTTAAGGAATACACACTAAGGGTTAAAGTGTGTTGCTAACCATACATTCCCATTATTTTCTCATTAAAGTGTTAGTGCAGTTTGATAATTTATCTTTCTAAAAACTATTTCTGCCATGTCATGGAAGAATACAAAAAGGTATGACAATGTATATACTATTTTAAAACTTACTAGACATGCCCGTTAGTACTTGTCAGCCAGACAAGTGGACAAATAAAAGCTATGTGCATACATGTAGATATAGTACGAATCTGCCAAAGGACTTGTAGTGCATTCATATTTCTAAAGTATTATAAAAATGAGTCACTTTATGTTTATTCATGTCAATATGTTCATATACCAAGGAAGAGTGCGGTTGAGTATAAGCAACATACAGAAACAAAGACATAAATGTTACATTGGACCCATGCATTTAATAAACACCCATTGTAAAATTTCACTCGTATGCAATCGTGTGCTTTGCTACAATACTTGAAGTGTCAAATCAATCAGATTATTCCATATATCAACAAATTTGCATAATGTCATCGGCCCAGTACATTCATTTTTCCTATTCTATGCGTTCATTTTCCACACACATGTTGTGTGACTTAATCATGTCTATGTTTAATTTAAACATGTCTTCATCTAGTTCAACACCGTTTTTTCATAATATGTCCTTATACCTATATTCAATTAGCTAACAGCTGCAAAAACATACAAACAGAAAAAAGCAGTCAAATATCCGTAACTTTCGCGCGTGCGTCTATTCAGAGTTTGTGGAGGAGCTTTAGTTTTCTACTTAATTTATTCATGAATGACCGTAAAAACAAAACTGGAAATACTTTTAACGATATATTAAATCATCGCGAAATTTACATTGCACCATTATAAACAAAATAAAGAAAAGCATGTATGGGAACGGTGTTTAATAGGCTTTTTTAAGAAAATATTTACCTAGATGGGATGTTCTTCTCTATCCATGAAACAAAGAAAGCAAAGCAAATATAGATATATTAATTTTTGTTCTGTGCATGTTCAATGACGGGAGTTCGCACCTAAGCAATATCTACCCAAACTCTTCTTTTTCGGATTTATTTAGTTATCTTTCCGACTAGTTTGTTAGACAAAGTACCCTTATTTGTAATGAACCGTAACAGAAAATTTGCACTATCCAGAATTTACGTTCTTTGAACAACCAAGACAAAAATAAAAGTTTCGTGAATCTTCCCTTTTGGATTTATTAAGTTATCTGTCTTCAACAAGTTTAAACTAGACTAGTTTGTTAGACAAAGTACCAATATTTGTAATTAAACCGAAACAAGCATTGGTCTG
Organism: Sinonovacula constricta; assembly: GCA_007844125.1. Lineage (NCBI taxonomy): Eukaryota > Metazoa > Mollusca > Bivalvia > Cardiida > Solecurtidae > Sinonovacula > Sinonovacula constricta. The sequence continues at coordinate 3,155,206 of CM017567.1, read as the reverse complement.
ATGCATAAATCTATATTAAAAACACTGTTGTGGTGATTGCTTAAATTGATTTTGGGGACTCAAAACTTGATGTTTTATTGTATGAACAGTCACATCATTTTTACTAATTCAGCCATTCGTTTCATTTAATGAACGTAAGGCATAAACTGGACACCGTAATGGCTTAAATACAATTATTGTTCAACCCATGTTTGAGATAATTGAGAATGTGGATGGCTTTAAAAAAGGAATGGTCCAGGTTAAATGGGGACATGATGCGCTACTATGCATACGTTTGCAATAAAATCTTTGTTTCTTACGTAATGATAGTATATGAGTTTTTAAAATTCACTTTTTCCATCTGCGCTGCGCTTCCATAACTAACAAATTTCTTGTTTTATTAAAATATATTTACTATTGTAATTATCTGAATGTTAACAGTTTGTTATTGCTGCAGATGCTGTTAACATGCCTTCAATTTCACTTCTTTGTATCTTCACATTGTACATCCAAAAGATGACATTGCATTCTTTGCCTTGTTTCCAAACTTGTAAATGTTATAGAAATTAACAGTTATCAACTTAGAGTTCTCAACTTCCACATTTATGTTTAAGAAGCTTCATGGTCAATCAGATCTGATAAAACAGTAAATACTTTAATATCAAAGACGACACAGCGCAAACGTTATTTGTGAAGTGCCCTTATAAAATACATGCAATTTTCTAAGGACGTTATCTCTTTACAGAGTTATTCACGGCAAGTGGAATGTTCACTTCATGAAATCATTGTATGAGGGCAGTATTATTCGTAGGTCGTTATAAAAGCAAATAAAATTCTGTATATTGGCTAAAGCAAAGTTAAAATGATATTGTCTATACCATTAAGACACATTTTTCTTTACTAGATTTACAATAAATTGATCATTTCAATCGCAAAGGAAAACAGCACAAAGCAAAATAACAAAATCATGTTTAATGTCGTAATCGATAATCGAAAGTCGCATCAACATGTAACAAGTACAAGAGTGACCTCTGAACCAATTCGTTAACATGTCCCATAAAATACACTACTTAAATATTATTGGTATTTTAAAAAGTGTTCATAGAGGCAAGTCAATTTAATAACTAATATCATACTTTGTAAGAAATGTGTTAAGAAAATATTTGTGTCAACCAAATATTTTAATATTTATTACAAAAATGGTTGCAAAAAACTAAATCTTGCCAGAAATAAATATCATTAATATATCAGGAATTAAAAATATATATAATAATCAATAAATCATAAATATATCATTAATTGATGCTGAAAAGAGTTAAACTCACACTTGCTGACTTTAAATATATGCAAACTAAAACAAAACAGTGTTTATTTAGCTTTAAATCCATCAGATAGGGATTTTATTTAAATTTACCTTTTAGCAATACATTAGTCAATCTGTGTTCATTTTTGTGATTTAGCCTATGTCTTCATAGACATGAAAAATACTAAATGGATAGACAACTTATCAAGACTGATTCTGAAAAAAAATTGCCAAAGAAATACGACTTGCATAGCCTATGTCGAGGCAATGCGTTGTTTTATTGTTTATATTAAAAATCTACAAAATTCTCACAATATTAAATGTAATATACCTCTCTCTGTTCAAAACACTCATGGACATTATTTTTTCAATGACGTAACTACTTTCGTTATATTTGTTTGCCTTTTCATAACTTATCAAGAAACATCAGCGTTTGGGCATTTTTTTTCAAATAGATCGGTTTTCTTTAAATTGCTTGCCTTTAAGGAGCCCATCAGCTGCGAGGATTAAGCATACTAGTCGGTCAATATTGCCGACTGACCATTCCAATGTGGTAGCTGTTAGGTTTGCTCGTTTTTGTCAAATGACTCCTCACATATTTATCATCACTTTTACTCTTTGCTTGCATGTAAATACCTTTATCATGTGCCTTTTTAAATTTTGGATTATATTACAATGCTCATAAGACTTTAACATATATTCTCATATTTATCATATATATTCTCACCAAAAAACGACAAAATCACAAAATATTCCCATAAGACAAAAAATAAAATAAAGCAAAGAAATAAGAAAATACCTCTATCGCATGGACACTAAGCACACATATGATTAATGAGGAACAGACCTCTGTGTTTGTGTTTAGAAAACATTCTTGTTCATAAAATTTAACATAACAAGATATGTAACTCCAATCGATCGGACCGATTGATCAAAAAAGCAATGCTGTTAGACGACTATCTACTTCATACGTTATCTGCTAAAATCGCACACTTGTCACGCCTTAGATTTCACACAAAGATAATAGAACTAAAATTAAATTGCCACGTATAAAACAATGATAAGACAAGGGACAAAGGTATGTAAATGTCGGTCAAATGGCACAGTTTCAACCAAAATTATGACAATTTATTATATAAAATAGCAAAACCTTAGCAGTTACCGTTCTAAACGGTCAGTCGGTAATGTTGCCAGTTCACGCGGATTGTAAATGTTGCTTGCGAGCCGTTGGTGTAAGATATTCTATTACGTACGTCCTATTATCGTTCTGTTAAATTAGTTGAGGTCCATAACCGGAATTCGTGCATAAACGAGAAGAATTCATTTTACTAATAATCGATTCTAAACTGTCTAGAAAGCCGCTTTATGTATGCATTGTTACTAAACCTTCCTCATTTATCACATGGTGGTATATTTTATATTTGTATATTAGATTAGAAAACAAATATGTGGAAAATAATAGTGCGGAACCTGTAGCAAATATTAAGATTGAATCAGGCCGGTCGTATATCATAAGTGATCTACTTTTAAAAATTGTTATCTCCGGATATAGTAGACGGACATTGTAAGAAACAACTTAATTTAAGTTGTTTATATGATACAATTCATACAGATGAAAGCATATTTTAAACATATTTTGCGACTGTTTCAGAGGGCTATACTATCATGATTTTATCACACTTTATATATCAATTGCATAGAGAACGGGGTAATTTTATGAAATCTTTTCTCCGTAAGAGACTGGTTACCCCATTATGTTTAAACAGTGAACGCATGTTTTTAGGGAGCCGTAGGAGAATGTGTTGTTGTTTAGTACGTATGGTAAATTAATTAGTTTTGCTACAATGCCTTTTGAGATTATGTGGATGAGTACCTACTCCGATGTACACTTACTTCTACCTTTCTTTAATTACTGAGACTGCAAAGAATTAAACAGATTTTTATTATAAACATTATAAATATCATTAGCATAATACATTTGTTAGTTTGTTTTAGAATCTGGCTATAATTGTACGCAATACCTTAAAGTATGGCCGATAAATTGTCATTATACTACCTCTGATATGCATCTACAAAAAAGCACACTTTTTTATATAGAGTTATGCAAAACACTTAATTCAATACTAACTTGGAAGAAATTTAATAAAGTCATACAGTATTTTGGCAATTATCTTCCGCGTCTTTAATAACTTACCCATTATTTTAATCATGCAGCTTGTCATTAGGTCGCACAAATATTGAAGAGCACTACGCTTAATCTTTTCAAAGAGAAATTGTTTTGTCAGGAGACTTGTAATGCATTCAGGAAATACGTAAAAAGGCTTCAGATGCTTAACAAGTTCCCTCTTCGTATGAATATAACGTGCGAGTATATATATATATTTATATATATATATATATATATATATATATATATATATATATATATATATATATATATATATATATATATATATATATATATATATATATATATATATATATATATATATATATATATATATATATATATATTCTAAATATTAAATATTTTTTGCTTTTGTATAAATTTTATTTCGACCTAAGTGCAGGAATGATTTTTTTCCTGTTAATTTAGAGGAATAGAAGTGAATTGGTAAAGATAGTATTAATATAATGACAATATTAACTTTTAAGCGAGTTGATGCTTGGTCAAGTTAATGTTTGTTATATACGGGTTAACGTTCGACATTAAAAGTAAAGTAAAAAGACTTATGGACATTTGAGGAAAATTACCAAAAGAAATCGTGTATTAAATTCGGTAAGATGCAACTGCTTTCAAAATTCAAACTAACTTCACAAAACTGTGTCAGACTCATGGGTTGGTTTCTTATTGTAAAACACATAAAACATTAACACTCTAAACGTAATGTCATATCATATTAAACGGAAAAAATATAAGTTAGTGTAATGTTAAAACCAGTTGTAGCCTTGGGATTCAACAATACATGTTGCGTCATAGGTTTGATTCATAATATTTTAACTATTGTCTATAATGCTTACCTAACTTTTTAATAGTCGTTTACTATTTTCTGATAAGATTCAAACATCAAATATGTTAAACAATGAATTATGGTTTTATCTTATTAATATATTTTAATTCAGGAAAAAAACTACCAGTCCTAATCTATCGTAAATAATACATAAATAACTGCCAAAGAAAGAAACGCAAAAAACAAACATGCTGGATCTAATAGGATTCGGTCACACATCACTAAGTGTCATAGCAAATGACTGTTACTTATCTATATATACTATTTTACTCTTTCATTGCGGGTGTTGTGTAAGAATTGCTATTCTTTGAAATATATTTATGAAGCTGCATATGGCTTGTTTTCTTGTTATTTCAGAGATCGTAGGATGTTCGCCAAAATGTTTCCAGTTATATTTAACACTGAAGTTCTTCTAATTGCAGGGATAGGTAATATTTTTAGTTTAATTAAATGTATATGTTACCATTATGTTTAAAATGTTCTACAGCCAGCAAGGTATTTGGGCAGAAACCGTAAAACAAAACGCATGAGAATTTGTATAAGTGCATTTACACAAGTGTACTGTTTCAATTAGAATATATCGATTTCGATGGTAGTTTGGTTGGTTCAATTAAACTAGTTATCGCATAAGTCTACTTTAAAAGAAACGTTGTTTTAAATAAAATAAATACTAAACGTTTTTTATGTCAAAAACAGATGCTGTAAAGTAATAGTAATACATATACTGGGTAATATTTTCTCTGTTTAGATGAATTCAGGTCTCAGATATATTTCGTATTTAGCTAGGACGATGGCTCACTGCTAACATGAATTACCAGTTCATCTTCAATCTTATCTTTGAAAGTAAGTCTCATCAACTTTATACATATATGTTTTATTTTTAAGACAAAGTTTCGAACAACTCCATCGAACAGTCTATTTCCATCACAGAAGCCAATTCTAGGTATTTTAACTTTTCTAATTATATATGTTAGCATAAGTTCAATGATTCTTCATTTTAGGTGAATGTTTACCATGTCCAGAAAATTGCAAGTCATGTGTAGACAATTTTACTGAGTGTGTTGAATGTGACAAAGGATTCTATTTAATTAACAAATGGAGGTGTGATTCATGTCATAGTGGTTGTGCAAGCTGTACTACAAGTAATAAATGGTCCTGTACCTCGTGTCAGTCTGGATACTACTTGTACTATGGATATTACAACAATGTCTATTGTTACCAATGTAGCAGTCAGTGTCTCGAATGTAGCTCATCATCGTTCTGCACCTCATGTCAATCCGGATACTACCTGTACTATGGCTATTACAACAATGTCTATTGTTACCCATGTAGCAGTCAGTGTCTCGAGTGTAGCACATCATCGTACTGCACCTCATGTCAATCCGGATATTACCACACTGAAGGTACATGTGTCGCTTGTGACGTCACATGTTCTTCCTGCTCAAACACGACCGGCGCCTGCACATCATGTCCACATTTGTCTTTTTTACAGGATGGACGATGTGTTCTTTGTGGTGAAAACTGTCTATCATGTGACGGTAATTCAGGTACGTGTGATAAGTGTAAACAAGAGTATTATGGCGATAACTGTCAAGTACGGTGTGACGAACACTGTAAAGGAAGGATTTGTGAACATATCAATGGAGAGTGTATCAATGGATGTAAAATCGGCTACTACCAAATGGAAAACAAATGTGTTAGCTGCCCTAACAACTGCACCATCTGTCAGAACAATGCTGTATGTACAAACTGTACAGAAGACCACCATCTGAACACCCTTAGTGATGGCTCGGTTATATGTTCCTTGTCCGAGGAAAAGACATCAACCTGTGAACAGACTCAGTGTTTCAATAATAGTGGTGAGTTTCTATCATTATTTGTTAATCCATATTTTAGGAATACTAATATATGTCGGGACAATTGATCTAAATAAAGACAAGTAATATATTTTTTGTATGCATTCCGTGCATTCGTGTGATATTATTATTTATTTACATATAAATATATTATTTAGATAAATAGTCCCGATATACATACACACAGACACACAGAAACACACACACTCACACACACACACATATGTATATATATATAAGCTATGTCTGAATCAAATCTACAAGATCGCAACAAGAAGATTTTAGCAATAACTTTAAAATTATCCATACATTGTCAGGATTTTTCTCAGCGATTTCAGTTCTGTCTCGTGTGTCAGATCCAGCTTTTGATCATTATTTTCATTTATTATTTCGGCTTGCATAGGAATAGGAATACTTCAGTGAAATAATTGGTAACCTAACACGTTCCATCCTAGACAAAAACATGCACATTCTATAAAAGCATAATTGATTTTTCCTTATACATTTGCATTTTGTTCTTTTTCAAAAGCCAAATAAATCCAAGATGGTCGTCATTTTCAAGACGGAAACCACCTGTATTCTACATTTACCTGCATATGTAGTCTACATTATTAGGGTTTTACTTAGCATTATTATTTCAAAACCGATGTTGACCTGCTTAAACCTTCACATTTAATTCATTATGACACAAACCTTTCTTATGTCAACTTACTTTAAGCTATAATCAAAGCCCTCACATCCTTGTCATAACTGGGTTTGTTCAGCAGTATAGAAGAAATTGTTGAGCTATGAGCTTTCTTAATAGGTAAATAAGAAAAGGTCCTATCAAAACTCTAACAGATATTTAAATTTTATCTACACGTAGATAAAGGCAAACAAGGTAAATGCAAATGTGAAAAACAAATAAACACAGAGACGAGACATAACACACATAAAGAAAAACCATCAGTTACCGCCTTGGAACGATTAAAACCACAATCGTCTTCAACTTTGTAGAAACCTTTGCTTTTTTCATAAAAGGCAAAACTAGTTATTTAAAGTAGTATTCAACGTATTTTATATGTTTAAGACGGATATCACGTTAGTAACAGTTATGATTTATGGCCTTGTGTTACATCTTGTTTAATATAAGAATTGTATAACGATAAAATACTCGATAATTTTTATATCAGTTATTTCTCTCATACAAACGTTGTAAATGTGAAACTATGCGTTTTATTGCATTGATTTTGCACGGTACCCATTACTTTGCTGCACTGTTTGAAAGAATGTGAATTCAATAGGTAAATAAGAAACGTTCCTGTCATTAAATGCGCGAACTTCGCTTCACCTTTTATAATACTATCTATGCAACATTGGGAAGTGCTGTATTAAAGTACCCCATTAGTATGAGAACCCCAGATTTGGTAAATCTTTATCTGGGTTTTAGAAACCCGTTTCTTGCATCTCTTCTTGAAGAAAAATATGAACATCTCATGAGCATTGCCTTTTCATTACATTCATTTATTTTGGCAACGTATACATTTGTTATTAATTATGTTTGCTGTTGTTTTTTTCTTTTCTTTTTTTGTCCATGTTCTGAGTCTACTCGACATATGCATTTTTCTTAATAAACGCTCTTCTTGTTTTTCGTTTCGGCAAGTTTGAGCATATTAGCGTAAATGCATAAAATACCATTCACTTATTTAATTCCACTAATGAGTAAATCACTATTAGATCGTGCTTCTACCAGATTTTAAGTCAGTTAGCAAATACTGTTTAAATTATGTGTACACATTTTTATCTATCTTTTCTAATGTGTGTATGTGTGCGTGTGTGTGCGCGCGCGTGTTTGTGTACTTGTTGTTAATGATAAACAAATTATTTGCATTCGATGTTTAATTCCTCCATTGATATGCATCTGTTTATATTGTATGTCTTTAATATATTATGCTGTACTCTTCCTAAAAGGTGGAAATACAGATATATATATATATATATATATATATATATATATATATATATATATATATATATATATATATATATATATATATATATATATATATATATATATATATATATATATATATATATATATATATATATATATATATAAATATATATAGTCTCAACGACCTGTCTGGTCATCGTATAATTAAGAAGCAATGTAAGTTCATAACTGTAAAAGGGTCAATTGCAAGCATGCAGTACAACGAAGAATTCCCGGGTTATAGCCGTCAGCAATAGATTTCCTGATAAGTTTTGTAAAGTGGTCAGAAAACTTTTTAAGTTATGGTTACTTAATCTTGACGTTGGTGGTCATGTGGTTTCTACCACACAAACATAAACATGGCGCGCGCTTCTTGACGCAGATTATTTGAAGATATGGATTGAATTTATTTGCATTTTTATATAATGTATTAAGTGTTCCCAATAACTTTATATAAGCCTCAATTCATATGTTTACAATTTTATTTTTAAGATGGTAACGATTATTATTTAACAAATATAGTCATCTCATGGAAAAAGAAATAAAGTCTTAAGTACTTAAACATGAAGCCAGGATTATGATGCAAGATAAAGTCATGACCACTGCAAACAAATCTTTTTCATAACTGCTAGTAAACAAGTAATTATCAATATCAATATAAATACAAGTGACTGTCAATCTTTAATTCATTCTTTAATGATATTTTAAAGCTTAACGCAAAGCTAGGCGTTCCTACTGGATTTTCTCAGGAACAAATCACCTTTTAAATGAACCCCGTGTCAGTGATTTGTACAGACAAATGTTATGAAAGATGAAAGAATATGTCGCTACTTGGCGTCTCTACGCATACCTTATTTCTCAGTGCTTACACGCCTGAACAACTTGATGTGTAATTTCTGGTCGTATACCTCTTTGTATGATTTCACATCAGATTAAAAGCATATTGTGTATAGGTAATTTGTATTTAAATAATCCATTTAAAATAACTTACATACATCTTTATTATTAATTCACAAGCTTTGCTGTAATGATGACCAGTTCCAACTTAAAATTTCTTTGTGGATTTAATAGTATAAAATGATCTTATTGGTGGTCCTATAGGAGTTTTTGTCTGTGACTCAATTTACACGCAAAACAGTGAAATTCTGATGCAAATAAACATGTCTAACTGGTATTTTTACAAAAACAATACAACCTTCCTAAAAATAATTAAGCTTGCTAGTATTCTGATACATTACTTGTTTCTGAGCAAATGAACTGCATATATTGCTATATATTTGATATCATCTTTGTTAAATATCTCTATGCTGTATACCATGTATACCTGGATGAAATAAAGTTCTGTTCTGTTCTGTTCTGCTAGAGATTGGTTAATTTTACTTGTAATGTCTCTTGTACATTTACCCTATTTGGCTTGTTTTAGAGATTGTTCAGAGTTAAATACCTGCTCTAATTCTTATAGAACATTTTCTTATATTCCTATCTACATGCAGAACAATAATTATATTTAGGTATTTCAAGATAATATCGACAATAACATATTTGTATCTTGCTGCTTGCAGAAAAAGATGAGTCCTTTACAGGAGATACTAATTCACTGGAGACGACGCCTATTATAGTTGGTGTGTTAGGAGCGGCAGTCGCCATACTTGTGGTCGTTGCCATTCTGATTGCGGTTTACTATAAACGAAGAAGGTGCGCTTCATGTTTCTTAAGGAAATGTGTGGTACATATTTTAGAAAAATATGATAAGCTCTAAAAAGGAACGATGGTAAAGTAACATAAACTAGAGACCATTGGTTGCTGTAACTTAATATTTCATTTTATCTTAAAAGTATAGCGTGCACTAACTTAGGAATTGATAATTTGTATAAATGGGAAAGCTTTACTTTGTTTAACTGTTTTCGCTCAATAATGGCACCATTAATTCGCATTGTTTTGTAAAGGCTAAATTGCATCCTGTTTTATCTAAATGATCGTTTATGTCCCTATAAAAATAGTGTTTATTTGTTAGATAAAGGCAGAATCAGAATCATGCAAGATACTCTGACCTTTTTCATTAAATTTTATTTTTGGAAAAATGTTTCAAATCTGTAATTACATTTTTCTTTCCTTTAAAACGAACTTCATTTCTTTTCAGTAAATCTAACCAGAATAGAGAAGCAACTGACAACTAATCAAACAACGTTGTGACGTACAGTGTTTCTCGTAATGTAGCAGAAATTGAAGGTAACTAATTGAGTCATACCTTTAGCTGCTTTATGCTATAAAAACTAATGCTATTAATGAGCATGAATATCACTTCAAAACACCCTTTGATTCACATACAGTTATTACCATATATTAGTTGCATTATAATGTTCCTTATGTATCAAAATCAGGCACGTTCTTCACTTAAAACGCATTATACATACACCAAACTTTTACAAAATGCTGATATCTTTTATAAACATACGAAAGTGCATATTACGTTGCAATCTAAATTTTATACATTTTTTTTTTGCATTCTAGCAGGACCGATCTACTCGACACCGAACAAAGTGAAGGGCACAAGTAGCAAGGTGAAGAAAGGTGCAGCAACACAGCACACGGTATTAGTTACCTATGAAAACACCAGTCTAGGCAAGGGTCCATCACCTAAAATCACAGCATATGAAGACGATAACCTCTTGGAAGAAACAGACGGTCTGGATTCTGATCCTACAGGAGGTAAAGTACTGATAATTGTTAAGGAGCGTGTGTCATATTTGTGAAAGATTGTGTAACAAAACTACGCGTACAAACATCACGGAGATCGGTAAAAATATTAATATTGTTATAAGATATGTCAAAATGGGCTAATGTATGCAAAAACAATAACAAAGAACCAGGCTTTGCTATTTCTGTCAAAACCCCTGACCATGAAGGGCCCGTTTAGAAATAAGGAAAATCGAAGTATAGACGTGCTGTTCTCCTTACAATTTTTTTGGTTATTTAAAGTTCTTTTTTTAGGAAACCACACGAAACAGGCATGTAAGATTTATTTTTAGGTAACATGATTAAATGAAAACTTATTAATACATTTCTAAATCAAACGTTTCTGTAAAGTTATTTGTTGATCTTGACATGTAGTAAAAATATTCACTGGTTTTGGTTTTGTTAACTTTAGATATAACGCGCGTTCATGTTTTGTTAGCACATATAATGTCACCAAGTGTACTTTAGTTTCTGATCTAACTCTCACAGCTTTATTATCTTTCGTTTTATAAAAAATTAGGCATATGAAAACATAAAAAATAGCTGGCCGGCTTTTAAAAATTGTGTGGTCACAAGTCGCGTCCTGTTTGTCGGTAACGCCTGAACTGTCTGGAGCTATTTCTGATGTTTTGTTTTCGTCAAGGTGTGATTATTATACGTCGTTTAAACCAGTGTGCTGATATTGTTTGTGCATCAAACATTTCCAAACTTGATGAAGACATGTTTTTTTTTTACATTGTACGGGTAATATGTTTTAAACAAAGTTTCTGACATATCAGTGGAATATTATTGGCTTGTATCACGATACGTTACCCATCAAATAAAATCCCTCTTACATATTTGGGTTGAAGGTACAGTGGAAGGTGTGTATGACACGTATTATAACACCGGTGGGCTTCTCCGACTTCACGTCACCGTAGATACACTGGTAGAGGTTGTGGCTAAGAAAACTCTCCCTGACTACGAAAAAGAATTTAAGGTAAAATAGGTTTGTTGTATCTCTTTATTTTTGCAATGTGCATTAAATATAATGGGTGAATATGTCTTTTGTGTGTAATATTTTTTTCGTGACGCGTTTTTTATTGAAAGCGTGCATTAACTCAGGTGTGTCTCATTGTACATATTTTACTGACTGATGGCACTGTTTTCTTCGTCAAGCAGTATTTGCCGACTAAGACCTGCTTCTTAACCAACATTAAACAGAAATAAAATATTTTTTTATACTTAGTCATTTATATAATTGTCTTAATTGATCTGCAGAAAAATTGGCAGCTTTTTTAGTGTTTTAGTTTTTATAAATGCATTATTCAATCACCTTACAGACATTCCCGGACGAGTTGGCAAGAGACTACCAAGAGGCAGTGAAAGCAGAAAATGCAAAGAAAAACAGATACAAGAAAGTCTTCCCGTGTACGTTTGTTTTAAATGTAAAATTAACTTTCAAACACTTGGTTGCATTGAATATTTATTTCTTTTTAAAGCTATGAAAGTATAAGAAATAGTGAACGCAGCAGTCATTTATGCCAACAGAAGTAGATGTTATCACCTGGCAACAAAACACAATCCACACACAAAATAATATGCATGATACTTGATTATTAACATTAGTTATTAATAAATGTTTTGTTTCGAAATTCTTTTATACAACAATTCCAAATATCGTTTAGATTATAAATCCTAAAAGATCCATATGGTGAGGGCTATTTCTTAAACCTATTTATTTCCGGTCTTGCCTCGTGAAATAACGGCGTATGGAAAAACAAAACCATTTGAATCTTTGCTTTTGGCGTGTAAATTGATATCATAAATAATATAAATTGATATTATGTTTTACAACCTTAATTTTTACCAAATTACATGTCTCAATGCCGTGAAATATATTTAGTGTATCGAGAATGATCATTATGTAAACCCTCAGAACTTTTTTTACTTCAACATACATATATTACTCAATAGTCATTACACTAATGCTTAAATATTTATAACAAAGATTGAAGAAGATTATGGCAATAAGAAATAAATATTCGTAAATGAAAATAAATTCCGTACATTACTTTAATAAGTTTTCTTCAGATGATGCGACACGTGTTGTGTTAAATGACGGCAGTGACGGTGATTACATCAACGCAAGTTATATCACCGTTAGTAGTATAACATAACTTTGGTATTCCCTTTTAATCAATACACTTTGTACATCATGTTTATAGTTAAACATATACATTTCGCTTATTTCAAATGTAGCCGTCTATTTTAAAGAAGATTTAAGGCATGACTGTTTTATTAAAATGTTATCAATACTACTTATTGGTTCGTGTTTAATAACGTTAAATGTTACTTTTACAATTATTATCAGGAGTATTGTAACAAAGGAATTAAAAAAAACATATCAAATTATTCTTTTTCAGGGGCTGACTGGAAATATAGTATATATTGCGGCTCTAGGTAAGATCGATAACAACTAATGTTAATCCTCTTCACGAAATTGTTTGGAAAAATACACAATAGGTTATTTACGATACTTAGAAGTCATTGTCAGTGGTGTGACCTACTATAAATTAAAACATAACAAAAGACAAAAGTTTTTATTGTGAAACAGACAGGGTATATTTAGTCTATTTAAAATTGAAAATAAAAATAAAAACACGTGGATTTTAGTCCATGACACGTGTTATTTTGTCGTGAAATTAATTTGGGCTCATTTTCAGTTCCATAAAAAATAACAAATAAATTGTTTGTCATGTTAACAAAGTAATATAATAGATTAGCTACCGTGATTATGCACTCAAGGAAAGAAAACATGATTTTAATATAACATACAATAAACTGTCCCGCCCATGAATGATGTATTATTTTCCCGATCTCGGTTTATGATCATTAACATAATGTTATTTTAACTTTCTTTTTAATCCTTATCACTACTAAGAGTTTGATAATTTTAACGTAAAATATATTTTTAAGTGATTATAATATAATATTATTGTAATTACTATTGATCAAAACACATTAGCAGAAATATAGCCGTGTCTTCGCTTGTACAGATAATTTCCGATATTAAAACGAAGTGCATTCACTTTAAAAATTAAAATTTCAATCATTCCAGGCCCGACGGTTGCTCACTCCGAGGGATTCTCTCTATTCTGGAGAATGGTTTGGCAGGAGAGTGTGGACAAAATAGTGGTGCTTACCAAACTTAACGAGGGACAGGTACTGGGAAATGTATTATAAAAAAACAACTAATCCGTTTCCACTATTGTTTAATTTTTTTCTCTCTCTCTCTCTCTCTCTCTCTCTCTCTCTCTCTCTCTCTCTGTATATATATATATATATAGCATGTGTGGGTGGGTGTTTTTTCCTTTCTCTATAGTGTGCACTTGACATTGTGGACACGATTGTTAAAGGTTATATAGATCACACAATGTACATATTCAAATCCCTTATTAAAGCCTTATACTGTTATTTGAAATCAGTCATTGCAATAATCAAGGTAGATCGATAGCAGAGCTATGACGGCATTGTATATGTATGTAATCATTCAGCGATTTATGATTGGACTTTAATATGTATTAATAAAATCTGAACGAGAATTGTTTTCATGTGTGTGCAAAGTATACATGTAAAATGAAGACAACCTATCCTCAATTGTGCTGGTCAATTGACCTGTAAACACAGAAAAGGATGTCAAACAAAAACAATTGTTATGTTTTTAGAAAATGAAGTTTGAGCGATACTGGCCGAGACAAGGCAGACCGAAGAGTTACGGTCCGGTAGAGGTGCAGACCGTCACCGAGGAGAATTTTGCTGAGTACACCATAAGGCGCTTCTCCGTGTCCCAGGTGAGTAGAAATAGATGGTGTTAAAGACACTGTTCAAGTGTTGTTTAGGTGAGCCATGCTTGATTTGACTAGTTAAACCAGCATATGAATATCTGGCCATATGTCAATTATACGCCTCTATTTGACCATCAACTCGAAGAAGCGTATTCTTGTGTGTGTTCCCATTTGAGGTGGGAGTATTGTAGAAACAAGAAAAGGATTGAGGCAAAGCATCAAATGACGTCCAATATATATTTAAAACAATAGAACACTATATCTGACGTACACCAACGACGGACATCCTATGAGTGCTTCCATTATGTTCGGACAATTGGCATTCACATGCATATAGACATATGCGGCACCATTGATATTGCATACTGTTTAGATTTCAAACATTTTATTAAATAATGTAAGGAAACTTTTAAGGATTAATAATGAATGAACAACAACCTTAAAACCCTCGTACATGTGAGAATAAGCCTCCTTTACCCACGTAGTTCGAAGTTGACAAAATCGGTACCTTATATACGTGGAATAAAAACGAAGAAGTATGTATAATCAACAATTAGAACTGCTCTGTCATTTCTACAGGATTTACACGTCTTTATGCCACCGAGTTGTTATGACTGTTATGATAACTTCAACAACAGCTCATTGATAATTTTAACGCATTCCATAAAGGGCATCGAGCATCAGTGCGGATGCCAATGATAAATGCTGACACTGTCTTAGACAGTTGACAGCAGCCATGTTATATTACCCGAGCTTTTTATAGCTTTTTATGCGGGATTCAATACTTTCCTTATTATAAACAAACGCAAACATATGCCTTAAAGATGGGATCCGACAGTTTTCCTTTAGCAAATGCATGTATGTTTCACTGTTTTAAAGGATTTAGGAGAAATGTCTGTAAAAATACTATTCTTTAGTTTAATTACAGCCGATTTTAACGCTACTTTTATTTTTAGACAGTTCAAGTTTCTGCAAAAATCACGCCAAATATTAATTCTTTCCAAATGTATGAAAGGCATGAAAGTGATCTCTGCTAACATTAGATATCGACGTCAGAGATGTCTACCCGGAGACAATATAAAATGTTCTCGAAAGTCAGTTGTCACGTGGTTTTCTTAGTTTAAAAAGTTTAAAAATAGCTAACTCTGAAGTGTGGCTCAGATAGAAAATACATATTTGCAATGACTAGTCATTTATGCTTCGATGTTCACCCAGATCTTACACATGGCATTACTTAACAGCATCTTGCAGAACAGTTTAAGGTAATAAAGATTTATTTGGTTAATTGAAAATTAATGTTGGATCAAAACTTTCGGACACCACGTTTTAGAACAATAAGAATCATTACAGACACCCTATGTTCACATTTGTTTGATTTTATATATTCCCACTCTTGTGAATTAAGATGTCAGCCTGCAAGAAAGTGCTTAGATAACCTTCCACATTAAATCGAGGCAATATTGTTTAGTTTTTTTTAGTTTTGAGTAACCTCGTCGAAGCACTAAACTAACAATGTTGTTATAATGCAACAAATTTTAGTCTATTGACGTTAAACTTCAATATTATTAAAAAGTAGAAGTTCAATACAATGCTACCACCAAAGTGTAAAGTACATTAAAATAACATACATACGTAGTGACGGCTTAAACACTAGACGGTTCAGTTGTATGTATTTGTTTTTAAAGATGCTAATACATTTTGCGCTGACGGTGTGTTGGAAAATTATACCAACTAATGTATGTTTTCATCAATTTACGTACAGCTTATACCACACTAGGTCAACAAGTGTTTATGCGTCATTGTAAGTAAATGTCCCTTTATGCATCTAAGAAAAGGTGCACAAAATAATGTAGAATGTTAGATCACCAGAGTTTCTTACAGGGGCATTGCTAGCGAGCTTGAAGTACATTGTAACTAAATAACAATCCTTCCAACATATGTTTGTTTTTAAGAACCAACAAAGTTGACGAAAGCCAAGTCTTATCGATATTGTAACATGCTTTCTTTTTAAGAACTCTCAACAGAGAACCGTGTACCAGGCTCACTACACAGCCTGGCCCGATCGCAGCATCCCGGATAATCTAGTCAGTCTTCTGGACTTCCGGCACACAGTCGAGGCTCTCCCAACCAAGAGAAGTGGTCCCATGACAGTCCACTGCAGGTAAGACCAGTTCAGTTTTTATGAAGTGTGAAGCAATGATCCATACACGATGACAAGGTTGTAATGTTTTTACATAATCAGATCGTGTTTTATTTTCGTATTCGATGTTTTATACCTTTTCACTGAATTCTTTAATGTCCTGGATAAAGAATGAATAATTCTAGGAGATACATACCTTACTTACTTCATTATACAAAATAATTTATTTTTATTATATCGCATAGGTTAACTGCACTTAATGCAAGGACACGTTGCTTATTCGAATCCGCCTTATTGTTTTACCTTATTATGCCCCGAAGGCGGGTATATGGTAGTCGAACCGTCCGTCCGTCTGTCTGTCCAATATTTATGTCCGCTCAATAACTCAGTTATTCATGCGTGGATTTGCAAATAATTTGGCAGAAATGTCAAAGCCATGTAGAAGATGTGTCGCGCACAAGACCCAGTGGTTTACTCGAAGGTCAAGGTCACACTTATAGATCAAAGTCATAATCCCTGGTATTGCATTTGTGGTCGTGTCCGCTCAGTAACTCTGTCACATCTTGGGGGATTTATATTGAAATAACCTGGCAGAAATGTCAAATACATGGAGACGACGTGTCGCACACAGGAACCAAATCGGTTACTCGAAGGTCAGGTCACACTTACAGGTCAAAGTCATAGTCCTAAGAAGTGCACTGGTGGTCGTGTCCGTTCTGTACACCTGTCATGTGTTAAGGGATTTTCAAATAACCTGGCATAAATGTCAACACATACAGACGACGTGTCGCGCAAGAACCAGCGTATTTAGCCCGTAGACCTATCATGATAGTGCATTTGCCTATTGACAACAAATGACAGGAGGTAAAATATTCAACATCGGTATATACATAAATGTAATGCTATTGTCTTATTATTAACTCAAATACCATGACAATAACAAAATTTGCTTTACTGGACATGACTTCGGGGGCATATGTCTGCTTACAATGACATTTCTTGCATACATAATGTTTCCATTCATTATAATTCCTTATAATTGCACCTCAGCGCTGGTATCGGTCGAACGGGGACCTATATCGCCCTGGACCTATTGATCCACGAAGGTCAATCCAGCGCCTCAAGAGATGGCCCATCAGAACCTTGTGTTGATGTATACGGATGCGTGAGTGCGCTCAGGGGACAACGGGTGTACATGGTTCAGAATGTTGTAATGTCGTTATTCTTCTAGTTATTTATAAAACATTTGCCGACAGAAGGTGCTGCTTAATTTATACAATATGTACGAAATGTCAAAGCCCGATTGCTTTAAAGCATAATGTATAAGGTTCTAACTAACGTTGACAATCATGAAAAAGGTGTCACTTAACCAACCATTTAAAATATATTGCCGGTACACCTTTTGCATTTTAAGCATACACCTATTGGATGGACATTACATGTTTGTCCGAACCAACAACAAGTTGACAAGACTGAAGCAAAATACTGTACAAGGAAATACATTACTTAATATATTAATTATCTGTAGTCATTAGTTCGAATTATCGAATCCTAGGACCAGTATCGCTACCTACACCACGCCCTTGCCCACGCTCTGACCGTCGATACGGGTCCGCTACCAATCTACCAACTTTATACCTGTCTCAGTGATGAGGGAAAGACACGGCTGTCACGCCAGTTTAAGGTACAATCTACTAATGGACATTTTACTTTATTATTTATTTATTTTACTGAAATTTATATATTCTCAGTTATTAATGAAATTAAAGAGGGATAATGGAAGACAACCTTGTTGCCATATGCAGTTAAAGAAATCAGCCATTAAGATTAACACCAAGCCGTAATTTTTGTGTTATTAATTTGTTACCCAACATAAGATGCTGCAGCGGATTGAGAGGCTACAGGAAGAAGACATGACGGTTGTTGAGAATCGGACGAAATCTCACAAGAACAGACCTGGTGCAGATATTCCAGGTAGTGTGAAACATATCATGACATGATATGTTATGCAAACAGATTGTTTTCTATTAATGTATTTACTTTAGTAGTTCCTTTACGCGTTTTTGTTATACTAGTATACATGTATTTATGTTATTGCATCCTAATGTAACTCATTCAAGCCGAAAAACTGATTGTTCGTGTTTTTTTTTATTAGCACTGGTTGAAGCATTAACAACGATGATCATAATATATTTAAAATTGAAATAATTTGCTGTTGGGTCCATACTTTCCCTAGGGCCATGTTGCCAACCGCAAGTTCCTGGTTACCCAGACTCCACTCCAGGCCACCGTAAAGGACTTTCTCAGACTCGTGTTTCAGGAACACATCCACTGTATTGTCTCCATGGATCCGCAAGATATAAACGACGAGGTGAGAAGCGTAGATTCGACAATAGTGAAACACAGATGTAGTTTATTCAATTATGCATCGAAGCGTGGTTTAATGATCCCATCATTAATGTACCCTAGTTAGATTACACTAAATACGAACACATGCAAGCATCGAAACAGGTTATTCGATAAAAATAGGGATATAATTTTCACACAAATTTTCAATCTTATTTCAATTTTAATTACACGTGAATTGTAATTTTAAGACTAGGTATACATTTACACTGAACAAATATACTTGTCAGATAAGACGCGACTGATAATTGTCTATTCATGAAGTGTGCCATTTTTGCCATAAATGTAATCCTACAATGTGAAGCTACTCGTCATCTGCCTGTTAGTTATGCAATGTAAATATTATTATACTGCCGGGGAACTCTATGGTAGCTTTTAATGATTTGCTGACGTGTATCAGCTGGGTTTTTAGTTTTTAACTGTTGAAAGATCAGACATACATAAGTACCTTGTCTAAACGTGCTCTTTTAAAATTTAACAGAAATCAATGTGTACCATATTAAAACTTAAATTCGAGTTTTATTACTAGGACTCTTTATACATGTACATTGTTACCTCTAGAACGTTGGAACATACGTACCAGCGACCAAACAGGAGCTTAAAATTGGCACATTTACTGTTAGATGTCTAACGTATCAGACACATCCAGATTTTCTTCTGAGAGAACTAAAGCTTCAGAATAAAAGTGGGGTAAGTACCTTTAAAACACACCCTTATTTCTGCTTGAAATTTTTAGAGTCAACGAAATTTACCGTAATGAGAAGTTCTTGTAAATTTGACAAAAACTAAAAGAGGAAACAGTTATTCATATATATATATTTCATATTATCTTTGATATAGATGTATTATAATCGACTGTGTTGCATGTTGTTGAGTAAAAGCTATATGCATTTGTGATTTTTCGGAAAACTGACATCAATATTCATACATTTATGTTGCCCGCATAAAGGTGTTTTGCAATAAAATGAATCCACTTATCCACGAAAGTGTGTGCCTTTCCGCATCTGTTAAACATGGCTTGAATCTTCGTTTTGTTTGGTGTTTTTCACGATGGTCTTTAACCTTTAAAAAATAATCACTTTCTAATATCAAAAATCAATATTTTAAACACAGTGCTTTCCAATGTATATGAATTCAATCACATTAATTTATGAATTTTCCAATGTAACAGCGTTTATTGTAGTTTCAATGGGATATGTCATCATATATTTTTAACTACCCAGTACAAGTACAATGTAAGTATGCAAGGTTATTTACCTGAGTTAAAACGGATGATATTGCAACGAAATTACTGACCACTGTTAATGTTTATATATGAAGAATTGTATGTCAGTGTGGTTTAAGGGTGGGTGAATTTTACGAAAACATGTTTGTTTTTAATAAGTTGGCTGAGATCAGTACAAGGTCATGTGGGACTATTCTATTACATAATAGTCGCTTGCAATTTTAAAGTAAAAACATATTTTACTGTTTTTTTTCTAATGTCGTTTTCGTGTTCTATTCGTATCTGAGTGTCTAAGTAGATTTTCGAATACCGGCTAGTAGGAATTCTATTTACTTTATGATCCATTTGTGACGTAGGGTCATTGTGTAAATTGTAGGCATATTTACACTTACCTGATTATTAATATGAAATATATATGCAACATTCTTTATAATTTTCGGTGGCTTTCATAATACCATTTAGAATAATTAAATATAATAACACCATCTGAATGCATTGAACTCCGGTTAGATATATCTCATCGTCTTCTCTGCCAAGTGTTTGATGTTGCTATTATAGACTTTTTATCAAGGCTGCATTATTGACTACAGAAAGTCGACAAGGAGACAACGGTGCAACATATTCAGTACACGGGCTGGACGTCAAGTGAAAAGGTCCCTGTCAGGGCCGAATCTCTGGTACAGACAAACAGGGAGGTGGAGAGAACAGCCGGGCAGCACCGGGAACCAGGCCTTATACTCGTCCACTGTCTGTACGTTAAATTCTTTAATTCTAGTCAGTTTGCAACTTTATAATAATAATAATAATAATAATAATAATAATAATAATAATAATAATAATAATTAGTATAATTATTATTATTATTATTATTATTATTATTATTATTATTATTATTATTATTATTATTATTATTATTATTATTATTATTATCCTATTATTGATATTATTTCAATTGTAGTGATGTAGTAGCAGAAGTAGTAGCAGCAGCAGCAGCAGCAGCAGCAGTAGTAGTAGTAGTAGTTATAGCAGCAGCAGCAGCAGTAGTACAAGTAGCAGTAGTGTAACGCAAAAAGTAATGAAACCAATTGGCAATCGTTATATCACTGTAATTTACGAAAAGTATAACTATTGCTTAGATGTATTTTAACCTACACGGTTTATCTCAGTAATCTGTGTCGTCCTTTAGGACGGGTGCAGAGCGCATTGGCCTGTTCTGTACAGTTTCCCTTCTCTTGGAGAAGGCCACCCACGACCAGGCTGTCTGCGTTGTCAACACCATCGCTCAAGTGAGGGATAGAAGGTCTATGGCTATACCGACAGTGGTAATACGACTTTTTCAGCATAACAATATAGTTATTTTGGTTTCAAATGTCCATACGCAATCGTCAAACGTTTGGACATTAAAATTTATTTTAATCTATCCACTTTTCACATAAACATATATTTATGATATCGTAATTTTGATTTAAAATAAGGTGTTAATGTCGTTATATATTTAAGACTGTTGATATGTACTTCATAAACTATATGTTAATTTTAACTTGATTATGTTTCCAGGAACAGTACATCTTCTGTCACGAGTGTATCGCCGTAAGCAGCCAGAGTGCCGAGTACACCAACGTAACCAGGACCTCCTCTCACGATATATCATCGACGTCTCAAAGTGTCGAGTACGGTAACGTCACTGAAATCTCCCACAAGATGTAAATGACGTCAAACATAAATACATACATGAGGCATCTAGGTTAATTATTGTATAAAATTAACTGAATTTTTATAGACATCTGTAGGGACTTAAATGCAAATTGTGAATCATAATGCGAGGCTATAAACATGTCCTTAAGTATGTTGGCCCTTTCTTAGTGCCAAAATAATCGGAGAGCAATTACGCTTTGTATCATGGTAAAAAGATCATTAACCACTAAATCTCTAGACGAGTAGATCTATTGGGTCATCAACAAAATGTCACGTATTAGAGATAACTATGACTTATTCTAGAAAATAATAAACCAATCATTTTTATCAATACTTGTCCATAATTATGTTTGATGTTTGTAAATAAACTTACATAAATTGCATGATAGGTGTCTTTGTGTTGAATGTTTTATTGTCAGCCAAGTTTGAATGTTGTCCGTGCCCATAATCCCTTTAACAATGTCACACAGACTGGTAGTTCAGTATTGTGTTGACACATTGTACTGTCAATGCAAACCCAGTACCGGTTGTCTTCCTGAATCATAATTTGAAAGACTCGTGTAACATACAATTTCTTTAAAATTCTCCTCAGTTAAGATTCGATAAACGGATAAGGAATTGATGCCACGTAAATGGTAAATGAGTTTAATTTTTTCTGTTATGTATTTCGCATCAACTTCGATAAAATATTTGTGTTGTAGCTAATTATGTTCATGTGCTTGACGATACTGATCGTATTTGTCGTGTTCAAGCAAATTTTTTTCAGCCTTTTATTTTGTCAGTATCGTAAAAACGTTTGTCAACCAATTTAAAATTGTCGAATTAAATCATGGAAAATGCACTTGGTCAAATGAAGCAGAACACTCGCGAGAAAAATATGGGGAAAAACAAGTTTAGCTGACTATTAATGTAAGGATTTTTTGCAAGATAATCTTAAGAAGACAAATATTTAAAATTTAAACATTGCTTCAAATGACCATTGTACAAATGTTAACTATTTAGAGTTGTTCTATTTGTTAATCGTTACGTTAAATCTGCGCTGTATTATTGCAATTTTTTACTTTTTATTGGACTTTTCTTTTTGCTTTATGTAATCCAAACACATTGTGTCTATATAAATTGCCTTTATGTTTGTGAAAGTTAATTATGTTTTAATGTTTGAACATATTATAACAGTTTTTATATATCTCTTGCATAAAAAAGGAATCAATTTAGAGAACATAAGTTTTATGTGAATAGATATTTTTACTTATTTTGACATTGAATTAAAAGGAATCAATTTAGAGAACATAAGTTTTATGTGAATAGATATCTTTACTTATTTTGATTATAGTTTAAATTTGCTGTTTTGTTTGTTGTTGATTGTTTTCAAATTTGATCCTGGTACATCTTTGTGTTTTATATGATTGAATAATAAACAAAAGTGATAATCAATGTAGCAATTGTGCTTAAAAGAGAACCCCGTTTTTAAAATCATCATGAATTAAAGAAAACAATAGTTGCTCTGGGGGAGAGAGAGAAAGAGAAAGAGAGAGAGAGAGAGAGAGAGAGAGAGAGAGAGAGAGAGAGAGAGAGAGAGGGAGAGGGAGGGAGAGGTGGAGAATTATTAATAAATAGCATGAAAATACCTAATCAGTTGAATATAAGATCAGCTCAACGTGCTGTACATATTATTTTCTATTTGTTGTTTTATATTCTTATTATATTTAATATTTCCTTTTATTCCTCACAATGTCCCTCTTCTTAGTTTTAGCCATCCTATGGATCCCACGTTTCAGTTAAGTTCACGTTGGCGTGTTTAAAAAAGTTACGATTTGTTTCTTGAGTTACGTTTGTATATTTTGCATGCAGTTTGGTAGACAGTGTTTCCAACCGTATCCCCTTCGTCACAGAACATTATTTGTCATAGTGTTTGTTTAAGCAATGCATTAATTTCATTTTTGCCGTCTGTTAACTATTCATTGATGCTCTACTTAATAATATTTTTCCATCCATTAGCCTAAATAGCATAATCTTTAAGTTTGTAGATTTTTTCTTCATGCCCACAAAAGGAACCAGAAAACCAGTTTTGTGTCTGTAGCTTTAAATTGAATAGGTATTCAAACATTCCAAAATTTCTGTCGTTTTCCAATCACATGCTGATATAAACAATATTGACTGTTTACATACTTAAATTAGTGTTATTTGTTTGTACAATATAGAACATAAATTTGAGCTTTAAAGTGTTGTTTTCTCCTTAGTGCTACCTTCTCTTAATGAAAACTTTGTTTAAGAGTGCACCATAATATCCATTTATAGGTTTGCACAATAAGGACATAATTGCTAGTTCATGTATTGCCTTCGTCATTCCATATTTTAATGAAATCCATTTTGTTGAAATTATTTTTTTCTTCAATTTTGCTAATTACCACTATTTGGGTTTATTAATCAAAAATGATATCGTATTTTGTCTTGCACCATTTACAGTCACTGTTATTTTTATAAAATTCTTGTTTAAAACAACTATGCAGCCCTTGTAAGAATCCTAAATGCATTTATCATTTATTTGTATGCTTACCCACCCTTCCATTTATATATTCAGTATAACTATTTGATTTTTTCAAAACAAATTTTCGCAACCTGAATATCAAAAATGAAATAAATTACTCTGCTAAACGATTCCTGTAAATCTGTTTGCTTCCTGATAGCTACTGTTTGAGGAAAGTCTGGGTGTAAAAGCATATTGTTATACCTTGTTGACGCCCACCCTACCCAAAATATTTCTTAAAGCCATAAAATTTCCGTCGAATAAAGAAGGTTGGCTATAACGACAGCGATCGCATACACACTAAGCACAACATCAATCCCATTATAAAAGTCGTTTATGCGAAGCATCAAAGGCGATGCGAAAACAGGTTAAAGCAATATAGGAACAAGTAACAAAGACACGAAACGTTATGGTTTTTATTTGGAAATGTTCAGTATACTATAATTCTGGATTAATAGTATGTAAAACGAAAATTTCTGAGACCATAAAATGTTTTAAACAAAATAAAAAGCAAAAGCCGACACCATTTTTCAAGATGTTACATATGTGGATGAAAAAATGCCAAAATTGCTAAAATTAACTAAAAAAACTAAAGCAGAAATTGCCTCAAATAAATTTCACAAATAATTATTGTTAATATAGTATTTTTTTTAGTAACACAGTATACTTTATCGTTCTCAGTATCGTATTGTTTATTTTCAAAGTTATTTTTGTATGGAAGCATTTTTTGTATCTGGATTATGTATACATAGAACAATGTTTTTTATTTCCTAAACTTAACCTACTTTACATATTTAAAGTGAAAAATGTATGAAGACAAACTGAGATAACAGTAAAGACAGAGCGATCTTGAATTTCCATAATCCTGATGGATCTTACGTTGTCAATGACGAAAAAAGTATTCTTATTAAGGGGAGTAACGTCGCGATGTTTTGGTTTCTGGGTTTTTCTCCCTTTGATTGTAGGGTTATAAATAAATGTACATGAGGATACTGACATTCTTTTTATAGACGAATTCCTTTAAAATATTATGACACTGAATTATCGGAAAATTGATATGTTTCTTGATAAGTTTTTGCGAGTGTTTGTTTTGGAAGTGGTAGAAAGGTGCCGAATTAAGTAGCGAGTTGAAGAATGTAGCTGTATGTATGTTTAATGACGGATTATCTATTTCTGATATTTCGCGGAGATTGCTGGGATCTTATAGTACAGTATCGTCAATTTTAAAGAAGTTTAGGGAAACTGGATCAGTTGAAAATTTACACAGAAGTTGTAGACCACGATTAGTGACAAACAGAGACTTTCACCATCTTCAAAGAACTGTCAAGTGTAATCCCAGGGACTCATTATCAGAATTTACCAGTAAATTTAACGAAGGAAGAGTAAACCCAGTGTGTAAAAGAACTTTTCAGATTCATCTACGGAAACATTGTATTTCAAAAAGAGTAAAAAAGAAAAAGGTACTAGTATCTAAAGTTAATAGAGCCAAGCGACTGGTGTGGTGCAGGGAGAAGAGAAGGTGGCCTTTTTCTGACGAAAGTCAGGTTGTGATAGGTACTGATAAATGTGTACTGATTTGGAGAAAACGCGGTGAAGCCTACAGGCCGGACCTGGTAAACTCATGTAAGAATAAAGTATAAAAAGTGATGGTATGGGATTGTATTTGCTGGAATGGTGTAGGCACTTTAGTGAAAGTTGACGGCAATATCAATGCACATAAATACGAACAGGTTCTTGACAATCATCTATGGCCAGTAAAAGCTAGACACTTTCCGGATAATTCATATTTATTTCAGGATGACAATGCCCCAGTACATCGCGCAGGTACCATCTCTCTTTACAAAGTCAGAAATAACATTAAATCAATTTCATGGCCTGCACAATTTCCGGATTTGAACCTAATTGAAAATCTCTGGTTGTACATAAAAGATAAGCTTTCGTGTAGGGTGTCATTTATAAACAATGAAAAGGATTTGTTTGATGAAATTTTGAGAATCTGGGTGAGCATTACACCAGCCTATGTTCAGAACCTTTACACATCGATTCCGAGAAGAATAAGTCATAAGATTTAAAGGTCATCTGACACAAAACTTACATTGATAATGTAACTTAAACTATTTGCTGTCAAGTGACCAAGAAGACTTCAATCATGTTATAAATGCTTTCTTTATGGATTTCAAATGTTTCTTTAATGATAATCCTTTTTTGATAACTTGTCATAATTACATCTAAAGTCGGATTTTACCGTGAATAATCACTGGACTGTTCAGAACATGCATTGTCTGGCTATCGACTGTTTCGTTGCTAATAGACATTGGCAGTTCGTTAACAAGAAGACCGAACATCGGAGGACGTTTTCGAAGAGCAATACTTTCTACTTTCGTAAGTAAGGGCATAAATTTTAGAAATTTTAGTAACAAAAAGAAATCAACCAAAAATTTCCCGTGTTCTGCCATGTGTGCTCCAGCGTGTCTCCAATTAGCTCGATTGAAACTGGCCCAAATCATAAAGTATTATTCAATAACGGCAACATGTGCATACAAGATTATTCTAATCGTAATAAATAAAAAAATACCACAAAAGAAGCATTTACCAACCCGTTGGGCAGCAATAACAGATGGCATAGGTTCGAATCATACAAAAAAGATTCTTTTTAATTTTGCTTTTATTGCATTTATGTATTTGACTACACAATTTTAGATAGTATTTTTAAGCTCTCAAATCGACACAAATAAGGTTCGCAGCATTGTTTAAAAGAACATATATCACTTACCACTGCTAAAGAAAATGTGCCTTTGATAGTTATTGTGGCTACAAGGTGCAATGATATATTTCCCTCATGTACACTTTTTATATACATGTAGTCATTTAACATTAATTGTGTTGTGTGTACCCTTGATTATCTCAATCCTGACAAGCTATGAGAATATCAAAAGTGAAAGGCATTAAAAATGGAAATGTGTCAAAACCAAGCTTATTTGGCTGCATAGTAGGAAGTTCAGGTAGAGTGTTAGACGGATGGGTCTACCTAGCTGGACACCACCTGAGGCTGCAATGGTCTCATGGAAGAGATCGGGATTATAGTCTTGCTAAACAATGACAGCTCATTAAGTCCATTAAGCATCGAACGTTACGTATTGCTCTACGACCTTTCCCACTGGGATAGCCCTGTAACTAAATTGCTTTTTCTCCCCGGCTAATCATTCCTTGCTACTCCATCCCTGCTACTACTTCCTTGTTACTCATTCCCTTCTACTCCTTCCCTGCTACTCCTTCCTTGCTACTCCTTCCTTGCTACTCCTTCTCCTGCTACTCCATCCCTGCTACTCCTTCCTTGCTACTAATTCCCTGCTACTCCTTCCCTGCTACTCATTCCCTGCTACTCCTTCCCTGCTACTCCTTCCCTGCTACTCCTTCCTTGCTACTTCTTACTTGATACTCTTTCCTTGCTACTCCTTACTTGCTACTCCTTCTCCTGCTACTCCTTCCTTGCTACTCCTTCTCCTGCCACTCCTTCTCCGCTACTCTTTACCTGCTACTCCTTCCTCGCTACTCCTTTCCCTGCTACTCCTTCCCTGCTACTTCTTTCAATGCTACTACTTTCCCTGGTAATCCTTTCCCTGCTACTCATTCTTCTGCTAATCTTGCCCTGCAACTAATTCCATGCTACTCCTTCTCCATTTGCGCTTTCTTGGTACTGATCCTACGTATAATCCGTCTGCTGCTTCTACTTATCATTCTTCTGTTTCGTCTCATTCCCATTTTCCTGCTACTCCTTTTGCTACTACTCCTTTTGCTGCTACTCCTTCCATGCTACTTCTTCTCCTGCAACTCCTTCACTGCTATTTCTTACCAGCTACTCCTTTTGTTGCTACTCACTTTACTGCTACTTATTTTGCTGCTTCTCCTCCTGCTTCTTCTTTTGCTGCTACTCACTTTCCTGCTACTCCTTTTCCTGCTACTCCATTTGCTGCTACTCCCTTTCCTGCTACTCCTTTTGCTGCTACTCCCTTTCCTGATACTCCCTTTCCTGCTAATCCTTTTGCTGCTACTCCTTTTGCTCTACTCATATTCCGGCTACTTCTTTTCCTGCTACTTCCTTTCCTGCTACTCCTTTTCCTGCTATTCCTTTTGCTGCTACTCCCTTTTCTGATACTCCCTTTCCTGCTAATCCTTTTGCTGCTACTCCTTTTGCTCTACTCATATTCCGGCTACTTTTTTTCCTGCTACTTCCTTTCCTGCTACTTCCTTTCCTGCTACTCCTTTTCCTGCTACTCCTTTTGCTGCTACTCCTTTTGCGGCTACTCTTTTTCCTGTTACTTCTTTTGCTGCTACTCCCTTTCTTGCTACTCCTTTTGCTGCTACTCCCTTTTCCTGCTACTATTTTGCTGCTACTCCCTTTCCTGCTACTCCTTTTGCTGCTACTCCCTTTCCTACTACTCCTTTTGCTGTTCTCCCTTTCCTACTATTCCCTTTCCTGCTATATATTTTGCTGCTTCTCCTTTTGCTGCTACTCCTTTTCCTGCTACTTCTTTTCCTGATACTCCTTTTCCTGCTACGTCTTTTCCTGCTTCTCCATTTCCTGCTACTTCTTTTGCTGCTACTCCTTTTGCTGCTACTCTTTTTGCTCCTACTCCCTTTCCTCCTTCTCCATTTGCTGCTACTTCCTTTCCTGCTACTTCTTTTGCTGCTACTCCCTTTCCTGCTGCTCCTTTTGCTGCTACCCCCTTTCCTGCTACTCCTTTTGCTGCTACTCCCTTTCCTGCTCCTCCTTTTGCTGCACCTTTTTTCTGTTACTTCTTTTGCTGTTACTTCTTTTGCTGCTACTCCTTTTGCTGCTACTCCCTTTCCTGCTACTCATTTTGCTTCTACTCCTTTTGCTGCTACTCCTTTTGCTGCTACTTTTTTGCTGTTACTTCTTTTGCTGCTAGTCCCTTTCCTGCTACTCCATTTGCTGCTACTCCCTTTTGCTGCTACTCCTTTTGCTGCTACTCCTTTTGCTGCTACTTCCTTTCCTGCTACTCCTTTTGCTGCTACTCCCTTTTGCTGCTACTCCTTTTCCTGCTACTTCTTTTTAAGCTACTCCTCCTACTTCTAACCAGCCTGCTGATCCTCCTTAGCTTGCTACTATACCTTATAATTCCCATTTCCCTGCTTCCCCTTCCTTATGTTAGTGATAAATACCGAAGCACTTAGATACGCATGTCGTATATTAATACTGTGATTAAGGGTATGTCTTTCATGGTTCATTATAGCTTTTACAACTGGTGTAGGGTAGGCGCATGCAATATAAATGTACATATACTTCACATCAAGTTTAGGCAACGTCATCATCCGTGCATCATCTTTTTAACTTCATTCCGTAAATGTTTAACGTTTAAATGCGAAACCATTAGGTATGAGCATGTATATTTATACGCCTAGCATATCTGGTGAGCAAATTATTGTCAAATGTACGTATGGGTGTATGGGATTTTATACGATTATTCACTGAGGTATATTTTAGTTCCGCATTGTAATTCAATAGCGCAAAAATTTCGTTTCTATGTAAACGTTTATTACGCGTATTTTACTCTGTGTTTGGGTGACTTATCAGTGAGTTTTCAAAAGCCTCAGTGGTCTATATACGTGAAAACAAAAACAACATACTATCTGCGTTGGGAGGTTTATGCGAAAAAGGGATATTTAATTGCAAGAAAACAAATGTTTCTAAAACGTAAAATGTAATAAATGCAACTGATACAAAGTTCACAGTATGGCGTTTATTAATAGTTACAATTTATACTTATGCAGCATGTAAGTTTATATTTGGTGTTTTAAACGCCATAAGTCTTCTTTCTTCATTCAGCCTGTAAACACATCACTAGGAAGCATAAACTTAAGTGCACAGTTTTGATAATTAACGTTGCAAATAGTAACATGTTGAGTTATTAAAAGCCACAACATTTATAATAATTTAAACGTTATTAAGCGCTTATTTATTCAGTGCAATATCTGACCGACGGGTTATAGACAAACCTTGGATGGATTTAATGCATAAGTGATGGGTACGCTCTAGTCTGGTGATCTCGCGATCAGTTAGACCATAAATACACTCAGAACCGTGCCCTGGTCAGTACTGCACTATATATTGTACATAGTTTCCAGGTAAGTGGATCTAAGTTGATTCTATCAACGGAGGAACAATTTATTGTATCAAACAGGTTTTTCGTAAGTTACTAGTCTAGTGAAATTCCGCGATCTCACATTTTTTGAATAAAGTTATACCTAAGTGAGTGTATTTTGCAACTTCATTTATGACATCTATACTATACCTAATAACCACATTCTGTTTTAGCTCCAATCTTTGTGCTTTTGTTAAATACAATAATGTCACATTTTGCGGGATTGTATTGATTTCGCCATCTTCGTGAATACTGAAAGCACGTATCAATCATGTGCTGTAATCCGTTTACTGAGAGAAATAGCAAAAGCATATCATCGGCTACCGTAGAGGTACAAAAACAATTCCCGTGCGTTCTATTTCTACAATCAAATCGTTAATTTAAATTAAGTATAAAAAGCGTAAACACAAGCCGCCTTCTCTAAAAGATTGTTTGATAAAGAACCACAGAGACCTATGGCTTCTATGAAGGACACATCTATACATACCAGTATTCAGATAGACCAAGTTAAGCCAAAGCTGATGAGAGATGCTGGCCTGGTGTAATTTGTAAAAAAAAAACATCATGCCAGACTCTATCAAATGCTTGTCTACTTTCTATAAAAATAAGAATATCATATGATTTTATTTTCCATGCAATAATAAATGCTTTCCTTAGTTAGGTATAGGGTCATTATACATCCCACACCTTTTTTGAAAGCCACCTTGTAGCAGATGCATTTTAAAAGTCATCTCTCGTTTAAGTCTACATAAAATAATAGATCCATATAGTTTAAAAATTGAGGAAATAGAGTTATGGTTCTATAGCTGTTTGATTCTGTCCTTTTCTTTTAACCTTCCTAGAAGTGTGTAATAAAAATGTCATCTTTAATAAGAATATATGACAAAGTCCTATGAGCATTGCAACATATACCAAACTCCGAAAAGGCATAGAACAAAGGTATTTCACATGCAAGCCAAGCGAAAAGTAAGAACAAATTTGTGATGAGTCATTTAACGAAAAGAGCAAACCCGACAGTTACCGCCTTGGAACGGTCAGTCGGCAATATGGACCGACTGGGGTGCTTAAACCGGGTTTACAGAGCTCTAACCTCGCACTTCCTGACGAGTTTTGAATACTAAATGTCCAAGCGCTGATATTTTCTATAAGTTATGACGAAAGTAGTGACGTCATTGAAAAATAATGTCCACATAGTGTTTAGAAAAGAATATGGTATTATTTCGATTTGAAAAACTACACAAAAATGGTTGACTATAAAAGAATTTAACTTCTGAATCATGGACAACCATGACCAGAGACAAATAAATGGTTGTAACATCCTGTTCATGTGAAGATGGAATTGAAGAACCAAAGTCCAATGTCCATTAAAGGAAATACACGTAACAATCCTTATAGGATGAATTAAATGACAACATAGATTACATGCACGGGAGATTTTTTACGACCGCCACACTGCACAAGTAACATTGTTGTGATCATCAATAAGAATATATGACAAAGTCCTATGAGCATTGCAACATATACCAAACTCCGAAAAGGCACAGAACAAAGGTATTTCACATGCAAGCCAAGCAACAAGTAAGAACTAGAAGAGGTTTAGAAGAGTATGTGATTTAAAATAAAGTTGAAGAAGTTTGTAAGCCGTTTGCGCTGCCATATCTAATGTGATCGACATACACACCATTTAATCCACATGCTTTGCCAAAACGTAACTGTTTAATGTCTTCATCGTCCTCTTATTTAGATAGTGGGTTAAAATTTTCAGTAAATTACTTCATAATCTTACACGCTAAACGCTCGATGTCACGTGATTATAAAATATGTGGATATAAAATGTCGGATCATAATCGTCGTGATCTGTGTCACTATAGGTCGGCGAAATAACTAACCCATGCCTGGGTGATTTTGCTAGGATCACGATAAGTTTTGTTATAAAAAGTAAATTTACCACCTAAGAAGATGTTCTACGTCTTGATTTAGATTGAAAAAGTTTCCAAAATAGCGAGCTATTTATTGTTGTAGCATAGTCAATATCGTCAAATGTTTTACGCATGAATTTTCTAGAGTCGAAATGATGACGACGCCTAATAGTACGTATTACTAGCTTCTATTGCTTAAATGATTCTGCGAAAACACTCTTTGATCTGCCTTTCCTAACCCAATTATGTAGGTTGGCTTTCATTGACCATGATGACGTTTTAGTTCGATACACCTATAAGGCTTAAGATATAAACGGTATCGGGTTGATGGAATGTGCATTCCGGACGCATATAAAATTCAGTCCACTATTTGTTGATAGAGATAATTAATATGGACGTGATCATTGGTATGTTTCTGTATGGCGATGTGAATTAGCGCCCTCTTTAATTCTTCAACATATTTTACACAGCAATGATCATCTCCCATTGACCACATTATCAGACTGAATGGGAGATTAACTGTTTTGTTCACTCAGACATGTAATTGACGCCACAATTTATATTAATTTATGTCAATATGTTCACATACCAAGAAAAGATGCGGTTGAGTATAAGCAACCAACAGAAACAGACATAAATGTTACATTGACCGCATGCTTCGTTTCATTTAATAAACACACCGTATCCTATTGTTTGTAAAATTACATTTTTACGCAATCGTTTGCTATGCCGCAAGATTTAAAGTGTAAAATTAACCAGATTATTCAATATATCAAAAAATTTACATTACGTCATAGGCCTGGTAAATTTAGTTTTCATATTCAACACTTTTTATTTTCAACACGCATTTAGAGTGACTTAATCGTGTCTATATTTAATCCGAACATGTCTTAATTTTGTTTAACACGTTTCTTTCCATTGTATGTCCTTAAACTATATTCAATCAGCTATCCGCTGCACAAAATATGCATACTGAAAAAAAACATTCAAATATCCGTAGCTTTCGCTTGTGCGCCTATTCAGAGTTGGTGGAGGAGCTTTATTTTGCTACGTTAATTATTTGTGTATAACCGTCAAAACAACATTGGAAATACGTACAAAGATCGATTAAATCATCGTGAAATTTACATTGTACCATTATAAACCAAATAAAGAAGAACGTCTATGGGAATGCTGTTTTATAGGCCTATTTAGGAAAATGTTTATCTAATTGAGATGTTGTTCTCTATTCGTGTACATGTTGATGAAACAAAGAAAGCAAAACAAACACGGATATATTAATTTTTGTTCTGTGCACGATGACGAGAGTGCGCACCTGAGCAATATCTACCCTTCTCTTTCGGATTTATTTAGTTATCTTTCTTAAAAGTATCATTACCGATTAGTTTGTTAGACAAAGTCCCCATTTTTGATATGGACAGAAAATTTGATCTATTCAGAATTTACGTTCTTTGAACAGCCAATACAAATTCAAGGTTTCGTGAAGCATTGGTCTGATGAATCCATATTATGAACACAGTTGTGGTGATCATTGAAATTGACTTTTGCGGACTCAACACTTGTTGATATTTTATTGTGCAAGCAGTCAAGTCATTTTTTATATTTACTCTGTCATTCATTTCATTTAATGTACGTAAAGCATAAACTAGAGACCGGGATGACTTAAATACAACGATTGTTCGGCCCTGCTAATTAAGAAGGTGGGTAGCTTTAAAAAAATAGCCCATTAATTAGAAACCTTTAATCGCTTACATAGGTAAACTTACCCCACCCATACACATTGCTTTTCAGCGCTTTGATGTTAAAATACAATAGAAGCGTAAAATTTCATTAGTATTGATCTATCGTTTAATAGTGTGTAACATCGAATAAAAACCCAGTTTGGGGTTGGATTTTATTCTCTAGATTAAGGTCGCCATGAAAGGACACTGCATGCAGACTTTTACTTGCAAATGTCCTGAATGATAATGACAAGAATGTTAAGATTCAGTGATAAATGTAATTGTGGTATTGTGCTTGAAGTAACCTTTATTATTTATGGAGTCTTACCGTTGTCCAGCTGTAGAATCAAAATGTGAATATTGAAGAACATTAATTTCAATCTTTTTTACAGAGTAATAGTTTTAGAACAAATACGGAATAGGTAGAAGAATTTTATGAATTATTGTTTTTCATGAATATGTGTAATACGTGTTATTATAAGTCTTCACCACTAACACAAATAAATACATCAAAACCAACACAACCTGTTTCCATGAGATATGCAAGATATATAACCAGTCTTACCTGTATGCTAATTTAACAAGCATACAGTAATCTGTTTATGAATTTAAAATCAAAACAGTTTTACTTTGGGATTTGACGTTGTGATTGTGTAGAGTGATTTATCTTTTAATGTAACTTCAAAATTAGAATGTATAATTCATAGTGATACATATATTCATTTTATAGTGGCACATTTACAATTGTGTTTCAGCAGATGATCCAGATATTATTTATGATTATGTTACCTAACATCAACATCCATTCAGTATAAACAAGTCTTGTGCAAGTTTACAGGTTTATTAAACAATGTTAACTAACACTAAGAACGCGCCGAACTTAGATGAGGTCGGCAAATATCGACTAATATCGGGACGTTTTGACAGATTTCAAGCGCATTCGTTAATTGACGGACCGTTTAATCATACACTTTTGCTACTATACCTCAAATAAAGAATAAATAAACAAGAAGACTTATAATAAACACCGACAACTCACAGCTTATGTATTTGAACTGTACTATTATGAATACGTTGGATATATTAGCGTTGTAGGTTTGAATCACTTTAAAGGCAAACCTTTTTTTAGTTTATATTTTATATTTGATAATACACGTATGTGTGAAAACTTTGCGACAAAAAAATAAAATATTAAGCCTGTGATTCTATTAGATGATAAGTATTGATCCATAAATTTGTACAATACGTTCGAGCCGAGGCTTAAATTTTAACAACATTTATCATAATTATAATATTAAGACCATTCAAATGTTAACATTGAAAAAATTTGTAACTAAATAATAAAGACTTCCACAACAAGTATATGTTGAAACGTACGATCAAACTAGCTGGTGTTTAACAGTGATTATGTCGCTTAATTAGCCGAGCGTGAACGGAGGAATATTAAAACGTTTCGCATAAATGCTCGAACATTTAGTAAATGGGTTAGCCAGTAAGTGGCCCCAGGCTGATTCACCACTGTGTTTCGGTTAGGGTGTGTACACACGCGGTATATTTACTTCCGCGATGGATTTTAATAAAGTAGTTGCGAAACTGAATTATAGTTATCGATATTTGTGTGTAACAATGACGATTTGTAGAAGTCAGCGATAAGCTGTGGTTTGTGGACCGGTTATTAGTTTCAAGTCTTGGGAATGTGTCCGTAAAAGCGGAACTTAAAGGACTCTTTTAATCCGGAGCATGTAAGTTTTGTTATTTTCGAATTTGGTCAATGCGTATTAACATTGCGCCATCTCAAGAGTGTACAATTCTTTTCTTGTCAGTAATTGTAATTTGCCATCAGACTGTTATGTAAATACTCATTTCTATTAATCCTTAGTTTTTTGTATATGTATTTATTTATATCTTACCTTAATTTCAAACACACTTAAGTTTGTTTTCAATCGGTCTCGTGGCTTTATTCACCGGTATACTTAATTTGTGTTTCATTATAATGGGCTTACGTTATTTTAGAGGCATAGAGTATTGTTTACTGTATTAGCCGTCGTATTTACATACACCATAAACACCCATTAACTGCATTCACTTTTTACAACAAGTGTGCCGATTAAGTGTATTGGTAACGTTTATTTTCCACGATGTTTTATCAATCTGTGATGATTTTGTTTAACGTTGATTAAAATTTATCAAACTTAATGCCAGCTGGCTTCCAAAAGCGTGCCATAGGTTATCAGTTTGAAATAAAGATTTAAATTACTGCTAAGTCAAAATTTAAATAGTTGATTGACTGTATGTTGAAATATATTACTTCTACAAAGCAGCCTGTAATTATTGTTTCAACAGAGCTAAATGAATAAATGTACGTATTATACTTAATATCAATGATTCTATTTTTCGCTGATTTTGTGCCGAACGCAATATATGAGTGTTACCTCTCATATAGACTAGTTTTATATATTTGTTCGAACATTAAAGGGGAACATTTACATATGACATGACGTTGTTGTGTACAGAACTCTTGATCAACAGCGCTTTTAAATAGGTGTTATAGTGTTTAATATCGCTACTATACGAAGAAGATGGACTTATATTTTTATATACGACAATGTATATAAACATAGGATATAATTTACTGTAGTTTATAGTATTGTGCCATATATTTTCTTCGGTGTATGGTATTTATACAGAATCGGTTTCAGTTATAGAATCTTTGTTTTTATATATCAATCTTTATGTGCATAATAGTAGCAAAATGAGGGAGATAATATTAGCTGAGTGTTACAACAAATGTTAAAACAATTGTGCATTTCAAGAGGTAAAATAAATTATACTATATGTTGCAGGTACTCTACAGGATAGCATTTATAAAAAAATACCAAATGCGAAATGAAATAGAAGTATTTATTATATATGCACTGAAAGATGTTCTCGGTAAACGTTTGTTACCCATAGAATACTATGTATATGATTGTTGAATTTCCATATTTTATAGGTTTAGCAATTACATAAATTTGAATGGTAAATGGTAGTCATTGAGTGTGTTCTTTATCGACAATCAAAAGATCCACAGGGTTTCATGCTTCACTTATATATGTGTGAAATCACCCAGAATGGGTTGCACATTGTTTACATAGGGTTTTACGAAGTAGATAGACATTACTGATAAGATGTACATGTTTGACGCCTTTAAGAGATATGTATTCTTGTTTGTTTATACAAAACTATCAATTCTAGCCGATAAATGTGTTGTACACTACCTTTCTTGCTTTTATCCGATGGTGAATTCCTTTTCGGCAAATATTATATTGTGTCAAAGTTAGTATAAAACGACACATTTAACCCCAAAATCTTTCATCCCTTGTACGTTAGATCAATAAAATTGAAACAAAATTAACATTTGCGCATTTGAAACTACATAAGGAATACAATGTAAGCGTTATCAAGTATTGGGGTAAATGTCTTAAAGTTCACACTGCTCACAATGTTTCCGATGAAATAAGTGTTAATGCAGTAGAAAATTTCATTTGTCTACTTATTGTTTTTGCCCAGTCATGGCAAGATTCATAAGCTAAATTGGCTAATAATTTTGATTTGTCAAGAATAAGAAGATATGACTAAGTAATTTGAGTACATCCTTTATTTAAACTTGAAAAAGCACAGGATAAAGATTTCACACGCCAGTTAGTTGTACAAGTAACAATACAACTTGTGACCAGGCCTAATACAAAATAAAGCAAACCCAACAGTCACTACCTTGGAACGGTCAGTCGGCAAAAAGGCCGACTGGGGTGCTTAATCTGGTTATGAACAGCTCTCGCTTCGCACGCGGTGGGAGACTAAACAAACAGAGGAGTTACAGAGGAGTTACAAATCGGCGACTCTAGCACTACGCAACGGGTGCCCCATATGGTTCTTAATAAGTAGACATGCGCATGAAACAAAAGAAAACAAAAAGTGTTTACCTATTTTTTTCCTGCTTTAGTGCAACGACAGAAGATGCAATATTGACTCCAAACCTCACTTGTAAATGTTTTATTGTGCATTTATTTCGACGTATAAATGAGAGACCGGGATGACTCTTATATACGTATAGTTCTACATTGTTCATTGAGAATTGATGTCTTTTGAAAAAAAATGATCCAGGTTATTGGGAGACAGGGTGTGCCCCTATGATTAAGTTTGGAACATGTTCTCTCTTTTACATGTAACATTCTTATAGAGTTGATGGCGATGATAGTATATGTGTTTGAACAATGAACATTTGGCATGGAAGATGCGAGTCCGAATCTTGAATATGCCCTGTATTATTTTTTTTTTAATTTCTTAATATCAGCTTTGTTGTTGTTGCATGTGCATGTGCAAGTTTTAACACGTAACCCGTCTTTTTGATTGTATATTTACATTGTTCCTTTAAACGAACTGTAATAACATTGTATTCATTACCTTTTTAACTTTCTAAATTGTATAACCATTGCTTATAAAACTTGCAGTGCACAAATTCCATTTCTATTTTAAAGAAATTTAAACCAGGTTTAAGCACCCCAGTCGACCCTTTTGCCGACTGACCGTTCCAAGGCGGTAACTGATGTTTTTTCTTTTTGTGTGTTATGTCTCGTCTCTGTGTTTTTGTCACATCTATATTTACCTTGTTTGCCTTTGTCTACAGGTAGATAAAATTTAAATATCAGTGGAAATTTTGATAAGACCTTTTCTTATTTACCTATTTTGCTAACTAGATCTTCTACAACTGTGATAATAAAACATCAAAATAAAACATCAAAATGTCAAACAGCAAAATAATGTTGGATGCGATAATCGAAGTCGATGGCCAGGTTATAAGTAAAAGACCTGACTTCTGGGCCACTTTGTCTAGCATGAAGGTTTGTCAGGTTAATGGATGAAATTACTGCACCAATATATGTGTGCTCGTCAGAATGACCAAAAACAGCAAAACAGTCTACCCCTTTGAGACTCAGAGGTAACGGTTGATCTATTGTTGCTATTTGAAAGTGATAAGTGGCTCACTTTTTTGTTTGATCGTATATGGCTGTATTTTGATAACACAGTCATGAATG
Organism: Sinonovacula constricta; assembly: GCA_007844125.1. Classification (NCBI taxonomy): domain Eukaryota; kingdom Metazoa; phylum Mollusca; class Bivalvia; order Cardiida; family Solecurtidae; genus Sinonovacula; species Sinonovacula constricta. The sequence goes on along the minus strand of CM017567.1, from coordinate 3,115,650 downwards.
GCTTTAGACAATTTAGCGAAATAATAAGTTGACGAGTGGCCCTTGATCTATACTATCTGTATTCAATAATAAAACTTCCTGCGATATTTTACATTACGTCGCGTTTTAATACGACAATTGTGAAATTAAATAGTTTTTAGAAAAATGAGGAATACATTTTTATATAGTCACGGTTATGTGAAACGGGTAAGAACTGACTTATCTCTGAATATGCGTATCATGTCATGTTAATAAGGATGGACCATTCTGTTGTTTGTATAAGATGCCTTAAACTAAACCGGGACCAAATTTATATTCCTGTCAAAATTGTATTATGTACCCACTAGCGTCGAAAAAAAAATAACATAAAATTACGCCCCCTCCCCCTGAACAGACCGGGGAGAGAGTGTATGTAGGTACATATTACATATAACATAGGCAGGTGTAGATAAATGTACTCACTTAAGTTTTGTACACACTTTTTTTACGATTTACACACTGTCTAGTGGGAATGTCTCTTTGTCTCTGTTGTGAGTTTAATTTTGTTTTTTGTATCATGGCAAGATATTGTGTTGTTCCGGAATACATTGATACGTATAAAGAAAATAGCAAAAAAAATTTACTCTTTCAAGTTTCAAAGAATTTTCCGCTGTTCAAGTGTCGTCAGCGACATGAAATACTAGTACAGTTATATACGACTAAACAGTGTGATTTTTGGAAAGCAAAAAAAAAATGAATTCATAAACAAGCTGTTGTTTTCTAAATCTATAAAAGACTTACATTCACATGAATAGATTTATGTCAATTACAGTACTTCATCAAAAGCATAACTAGAGACCATGAAAGTAAACTGCGTGCTCTTCCTGGTTACATTAATAGGTATGTATATATGTAATTGATCTGTCTATTGTTTGTGGATATTTGTTTATATAAGACAATACGGTGCTACATTATATATTTTCTAGTTATAACTATTTTACTTAAATTCTTTTACTGGACATGTTGCTAAAGATATTATATAAGATAATGAATTTAAACAAGAAAAAAATATGCGACATAAGTTTTTAATGTTTAAGAAAATTTCATCTTGTAATATGTATTTAAACTCTGATTTTATGTAGGGAGATGTTTATGTTGTCCAAAGGAAAATTGCATTCAGTGCAATGACAACAACAAAAAGTGTGAACAATGTAAAAGTGGATATTATGTCGTAACAAGTAGTGGTGAGTGTAACCGCTGCAGTAGCCTGTGCATTGAGTGTACTGCAATTGAATCATCGTCCTGTACCGCGTGTAAGGCCGGATATTACCTGGATAATGGCTATTGTAGCCAATGTAGCAGTGTGTGTCTCACGTGTACATCATTATTGTCATGTACCGCCTGTCAGTCCGGATATTACCTGAATAATGGCTTTTGTAGCCAATGTAGCAGCCAGTGTCTTGAGTGTACTTCATTTGAATCATGGTCCTGTGTCTCGTGTAAGTCCGGATATTACCTGGATAATGGCCATTGTAGCCAATGTAGCAGCCAGTGTCTCTCGTGCACTTCATCATGGCCATGTACCGCCTGTCAGTCCGGATATTACCTGAACAATGGCAGTTGTTATCAATGTAGTACTGGCTGTGCCGAATGTACATCATCATCGTTTTGTACCTTGTGTAGTCCTGAATATTACCAGACAAACGGTAAATGTATCGCGTGTAATACCACATGTTTCACCTGTTCCAACTTGACCGGTGACTGCACATCATGTCCAGAGATGTTTTATTTAACGGATGGACTTTGTGTCTTATGCAATAACAAATGTCTTTCATGCAATGGTCTATCAGGAATATGTGACATTTGTAAACAAGGATATTTTGGCGATTACTGTCAACGTAGGTGTAACGAGCACTGTAATGGAAGTTCATGTGAACTTGTCTCTGGACAGTGTATCGGAGGATGTACAGTCGGTTACTACCAAAAGGAAAATGAATGCGTTAACTGCCTTACCATCTGCACCATATGTCAGAACAACTCCACATGTACAAACTGTACAAAAGACCACAATCTGAACGCCCTGAACGATGGCTCTAATATATGTTCCTTGTGCGATGAGTGTTCATGCGAGGAGTCCCAGTGTATTTATCAGGGTGATGGTGAGTTTCCATTTTTATTTGTTACTCAGAATTTCAGAATTCAAATAGACATGGTTACCAAAGTTATTGATAACTTGTTACTGGTGCAACAAGAATCCTTTTCCTTTTTGCCGGCTGAACATTATATTTTACTGCGAGTTAGTTATACGTGTTCCAGTAAACTGAGTCAGAAAACCTGTTACCACCTTTAAAGCTGAAGGCAACGAGTTCGAGCCTAGTTCTCGATGTTGTTTTAATGTGTTTATTAATAGTAAATGCATTTATAACTGTGTTATATATATGGAGAGAATATGTTTCATTAAAATGTAAATAAAAAGCAAGCCTATAAGTGTTCTACACATAATGTAATCTAATACTTGCACAACGCCGGGATTATAATAAATTGCTTTGGGTCTTAAGGCATATGCTCTTCTGACTTCTCTAACAAAGAAATATCAATATCAATTCCTAATTGCAATTATCATATAAGAGTGTAACCGAACTAAATCTATTTTTGTATTGACGAATAACATTTAGGATTTGCTTTACCAAAATCTAAATGTAATACAAAGTATCAGTAATGAAAACTCCGGTCTTCATCATTGCTAAAGGTGTTTAAGATACAATAGTTTTTTTATAAAATACGAATCTGACGATTAAAACGTGTTTTTTAGCAAAGACTTGTATACGATAAATTTTATAAACAGTCGATGATATTGCTACTTGTACCATGTGTTTGTGACTAATAGTTCCACACTCTTAGAGGCCTTTTTTAAAGCTAAATATACATTGTATGCAAAGGCATATATGACAGTGCTTGTGGTGTTACAGAGCAACTCACAAATAAATATACAAGACCTCAAAAAGCAGACTTTTGCAACACCTTTAAAATTAAACATTTCTTGGTTAGTTTTCTATTCGATTTTATTTCTGCATCATGTGTCAGATCCAGCTTTAAGTCATTTCATTTATTTATAATCGCAATTTTTTATGGCATTGTGTTCAGAAATTAACGCTGGAGTGAAATTGCAGTCGGTAAGCTAATACGTTCAATACCAGACCAACATGTGCATATTCTATAGAAGTATACATATTTAGTTGACATTTTCAATATGGAAACCACTTTTCAATTTACCTCCATATGTAGTTTAACTTATTAATTGTTTATCAGTATTATTTCAAAACAGACGTTGATCTGCTTAAATCTTCACATTTAACATATGACTCAAAACTTTCTCATTTAACCTATAATCAAAGACCTTGAACTGAATTATTACAGCAGTGTACAAGAAACAATGCTTTTCTCATAAAAGACCAAATTCTAGATTATTTTTATCGATATCCAAAAATACAAGTTATTGTCAAGCTTTAAATTTATTCTTTAATGATATTATCCTAAAACTATCGAAAGTGTATGAAGTGTAGGTTAACTTAAAGCTAAGACGTCATTATATATATATATATATATATATATATATATATATATATATATATATATATATATATATATAGTAAAACCTCTCGAAGCGGCACCTCTAAGCAGCGGCTACCTCTTAGCAGCGGCAGTTAAATTTCCTCCCAGTAGTTTTCAGCGCATTTTAACCTCTAAGCAGCAACTCCTCCGTGAAGCGGTAAGCGGCCGTGTAAATCTCTTCCCTGAGGCTAGTTTAACCTCTGCGTAGCAACACCAGTGCAGCTATTTTTAGAACAGTCGGTCGCGTACACCAGAAATGTCACGCGGTCGGCTGATCACTGCTTGTACCCTGTTGAGAAGGTGTTAATTGGAATCAAGTTGTAGTTGGACGGGAAACCAACTGCATGCTACAAACATGCCGTTGTAAATCTAGGGAATTGTTGGAACGTGTGAAAGAAGTGTCAACTATTGATGATGTTTTCTTTAATTGATCGAAAGATTAAAATATATTACTGTATTGATTGCTTACCTAAAAAGATGTTTACGTTAAGTGCTAAATGCAAGTTGTCATTGTTGGATGTCTGACTATTAATTTGATTTTTAATGGTAAACCAGTCTTTGCATCACTCAATACTGGAATATTGATCATTTTGTCTTGAAATGTCTTATAAAAATGTTTATCTTACGTTAGAGCAGAGTGTTACTCCAATTAAGTTGTTAGAACAAGGAAGGTCAGCACAGTCTATTGCTACTGAGTTGGGCTGCTGCAAACTCAGATACAGGTCCGTATTGACGATATTGTTTTTGTAATAGACAAGCAAATGCTGATTGCCTAAAGTACAAAACTATTTAAAAACACATTTTTTCTCGTCTCATTGAAACCTCTGAGCAGCAACACCTCTGAGCAGCAACACTTTTTCGTGCCTCCGCCAGATGTTGCTGTGGAGAGGTTTTACTGTATATATATATATAACGGATTGTCTGATGACCTATTAGTTAAGGAATGTTTTGTTTGCATAATTACTAATACAACATTTAACGCGTTTTTTTTGTCTGTACAAACAAACGTTTTCTCGCTCAGCTTTTGTAATCTAATGGGTTTTCTCATAGACAAAACAAAACGCCTTTAAAATGAACCCAGTACTGTGGTTGGTACAGGAGAGTGGTTTGTAAGTAGAATATGTCGCTACTTGGCGTCTGTTGTTCATTTCTTATTGCAATCCTGAATAACTTGACGTGTCATTTGGTCATGTAGGTCTGTATACTATTTCACTTCAGATTAAATGCATATCGTATATTAGCAATTTGGATTTAATATAATAACGATTTAAAATAATTACTTCATTTTTGTGTATTTATTTACAAGTTTTGCTGTAGTAATTACCAATTCCAACTTAAAACTAATTGTATATTGACATTTTAATATGATCGCTATGGTGGCCCTATTAGTGTTTTTGTCTCGGGCTCAATTTACACCATAAATAGTACACTTCTGATGCAAAAGTAGATGGGCCAAATTACAAAAGGTCAAAATGCCTGACTTTTATTTAAAAAAAATATATTACTACCTTCTTAATATAATTTAGCTTGCTTGACATCTACATACAGTTTATTCCTTAATAAGTATATTAATGTATTTCAAGATAATACAGACTATAATATATTTTTTATCCTGCTACTTTCAGAAAGTAATGGCAACTTGACTGGGGACACTTATTTTTCGGAGATGACGCCTATTATAGTTGGTGTGGTAGGAGCGGCAATCGCCATACTTGTGGTCGTTGGCATTCTGTTTGTGGTTTACTATAAACGAAGAAGGTGCGCTTCATGTTTCTTAAGAAACATATTAAAGAAGAATATAATAACATGTGTTTTAAGCTGTTTAAAGAGATATTGGTAAGGTAACATAAACAAGAAAACATTGAGGATTGTTATAAGTTATAAATAGTTTTATCTAAAAAAAGTTGTGTACACTTAGTTAGGAATTGGTAATTGTATAAATTGGCAGGTTATACTTTGTTTTACTTTATTCACCCAGTAATGACACTCTTTAAGTCACGTTGTTGTGCAAAGGCTTCTTCGCAACCTCTATTATCTAAACGGTCGTTTTTTTCCCATAAATATTGGTTATTTGTTAGATAAATGGTATCGAACAGAATCTTGCAATATAGCCAGACCTTTTACTTTTAATTATATGCTAGGAAAACACAAGATGTTGTTTCAAATATTAACTTACATCTTTAATTGCTCCGAAACGAACTTACATTTTTCAGTAATTCTAACAAGACTAGCGAAGAAACTGACACCGAATCCAGCATCGTTGTGACATACAGTCTGTCGCGTCATGTAACAGAAAAAAAGGGTAACTAATTGTAGTGATATCATTAGCTGCTTAACATTATAAGAAATATATTGCAATTAATAAGCACGAATATACTTTCGTAACTATACTAACTAAAAACTATTCGATTCGCATATAATTATTAACATATATAAGTAGTATAACAGCATGACAAGTAGTATAACAGCATTATCTTTTTGTTTCAAAAGCATGCAGGGTCTTCACGTAAAACGCACTATACGTACTCTAAACTGTTAAGAAATGATTATACTTTAATAAAAATATGATAGTGCATAATACGTTGCATTCTTTGTTACATATGTTTTTGCATTCTATCAGTGCCGTTGTACGCGACATCGAAGAAAGTGAAGGACACAAGTAGCAAGGTGAACAAAGGTGCCGCAGCACAGCACACTGTATCAACTACTTATGAAAACACCTGCCAAATCCTGGGTCCACCACCCAAGATCACAGCATATGTAGACGATGACCTAATGGAAGAAACAGACAGTCTGGATTTTGATCCTACAGGGGGTAAAGTACTGATAATTGTCATGGAGCATTTGTCGTATATGTAAAACATCAAACTGGAAAATCAATAGTGTAAGGTATGTCAAAAAAGACACATATATGCACAATTTAAACAATAAATAACCACCAAAATCACGCACAGACATTGAAGGGTCCGTTTAGTAGAAATAAAGCAACTCCAAGTATTATGTGATATTCTGTTTACGAAAATTAGTTCCAATTGTTCTTTACTTACAGATCTAATACTGTCATGAGAAAATTCTTACAGCGTTACTATTTTGCACTTTATAAAATTTATAAACAGTTGATTGAGTTGTATCTGATCTTTTCGCCAAGGTGTCATTATTATACGCCGTATAAACAAGTGAGCTAATAATAATTATGTTTCACAAGTTTCCAAATATGATCAAAATTGTATAATTTTCTGTTTACATTTCACGGGTTAAGGACACAATTTCTGAAATATCATAGGAATTGTATTGACAATACTTGTGATAAATCAAATGAAAGCCCATATACATTTTTTGGGTTCCAGGCAGAGTGGAAGGTGTTTATGACACATATTACAATACCAGTGGACTCCTTAGACGTCACGTGACCGTAGATACCCTAATAGAGGTTGTGGCAAAGAAGTCACTCTCTGACTACGAGGAAGAATTTAGGGTAAAATAGGTTTGCAGTATCTCTTGTCTTGGAGGTGAAAGCAGTTTGGGGAATTTGGACGTGTTGTTCGTTTGGGTGACATTTAATGTGCATGCACTTACGTATCTAATTATACAGTCATATACATACTCTACAGTATCATGGTTCAATGTGTTTCTAGTGAAACTGTACTTAAAATGAGTCTTTTTTACTAATTTTGAAACGTAAACGAAAACTCACGTTAGTTCTAAAATTGTATAAATTGCTTGCCCGCTTTATTCTGTAGATGAACTGGCATTTCTTATTTATATATACTTGATTAATCAACCATCTTACAGAAATTTCCGGATGGGTTGGCAAGAGACTACCAAGAGGCATTGAAAGCAGAAAATGCAAGAAAAAACAGATACAAGAAAGTCTACCCGTGTACGTCTCTTCTTTTATTCTCAAGTTAGCTTACATACCCTTGTGCATTATACGTTTTATCATTTTCTTTCTTTCAACCCTATTTGTAAAGACTTGTTATTGCAACAGCATTGACTTCAAAAGAAGACTTTCACATTCGACAACAATTCATAATTTTTATTTAGCACATGATTCACATTGTTTTCCATTCAATATACTCGTGTAATATTTTTGTTAATACAATAGTGTAATACAGCTTTTCTTGCAATTTGATTGGCTAGCAGCTTCGCGTGACTATTTGGTATTCATTCGCCGAGTTTGTAAACAAACTGGAAGACAATGACAGCTCTTTTTTCGTCGGTTCAAATGTCACGATTGATTATTGGTATAAATAAACTTACCACCATAGCGAATAGCTAAGGATTCTGGACTTGTATCCGAACGACGTTTGACTAACCACAGCACCATGAATCATTTAGTTAAACAAATTGTCCGAAAAAAAATCATCCCGACTAATCAGATTATGCAGATAACAGGACACCGCAACATTCAACCAAATTATAACTGCCCCCGTGTTAACGATAATCAACACAAAATGATATCGAACATCCTCACATAGTCTAACTGTTCTCACCAGCATGTGAATCAAGACACGAAAGTCCACAAGGCGATTATAACTTCAATGAATTCCGCCACAAAGAACTCAAACATAACCGTCCTCGGTGGCTTTAACAGCATCTTCGCAGGAAACGTTTTTTGTGGAACTTTCAACATTAACATTCAGCCGCCTATGACAAAATCAAATGTAAATTCTACAGACGAGTCTGCAAGTCCATCACATAAGAAATGAAAAATAATTCTCTATAGTCGACACTGACAGCGATGAGAATTAAATTTGAATAGTGACATTCACACTAACCGCTTTGTAAACTTTCTGGGTCACGCACTTTCACGTGTTTACTGTTTACAAGTTACAAGTTATTTAGCTGAAAAAGTCGATAAAACATATGGCAATGATATGTTATTTTTATTGTATATAAATGTTAAACACGCATTAAATGTGTGTCAAAAGGTTGTTTTTACTCTCAATTAAAGACAATAAAATGAAACTATTTTGTATAGCGCAACAATGAACTCAAACGGTCTTCGATGCAGTGTTTTGTTAAATGACGTCACAATATCGTTCTAATTTTTGAACCGGCATGTAGATCTACACGGGTATTTGTTTCTAGTAAAAGAGGACGAAAATCATGTGGTAAAAAGAATCTGACACTCGTTGTTATTTAATACAAACATTTATTAAACTCGTCCAGGCAGAGGCTCGTTTAATATCATTTTGCCTGAACTCGTTTAAAAAAATGTTTGTACTAAGTAACAACTCATGTCAGATCCTCTATGTATGATACTAAATTATAAGCATTTGATATATATTATCTGTTGCTTGTTAAAACAATGCTAAAAGGCATTTATGTTACATGTCTAAATAACACAAATCTACGAGGTAAGGACACTTTTATACAAACTATTTGTTCCCGGTCTTTCATCCCATAACAGAATAGAGCATTACAACAACACTAGAATCTTTGCCATGGTTGTAAGTTTATTGTGATCTACTTAAGCTAATTATTTACTTAATTAGCTTAGTATATTATTCCTCTGGTTTACCTGAAACCTTATGAGTCATTGTACACAGATAAAAAGTCTACTTATTTGTAACAATCAAAAAACGAGTTAGAAAGTGGAAGAAAAGAAACTTGCCGTTAGGATAACTGAGTGCTTATGAGATAATTGCTAGACCCTAGCGCGATGAGGAAAGGTTTAAGAGGACTAATGCTATAAGAAAAAACAAACTGCATACATTACTTTAATATGTATCCTTCAGATGATGCGACACGTGTTGTGTTAAAAGACGGAGGTGACGGTAATTACATCAACGCAAGTTATATCATCGTTAGTCGTACTACATTCCTTTTTGGTATTTCTTTTTATCAAACAATATGTACTTTTCCTTACTTTATGTTAACAGTTAAACATACACTATAAGTTTAAATATCGCCACCCATTTTAAAGATGATTTAAGTAAAACATGAATGCTGTATTAAAATATATAATTTTAGCGTTTAAAGTCAAATCGTCATAAAAACAAAACTATTTAAGTAATATTATAATAAGGAAAATGTTTACACACAAATATTCATTTTCAGGGGCCGACTGGGAGTATGGCATATATTGCGGCTCTAGGTAAGAGAGTATCAAGTTAACCCTCTGTTCTGAAAGTTTACATAACTTACGATAAGCTTACGTACTCGTCAGTGGTGTGACCTAATGTAAACTAAAACATCATAAAGGACAAACAGTTTAAATATGAAACCGACAGAAGCGATATGTCTAGTCTATTTAAAAATGACAAAATTGAAACAACGTGTATTTTAGTGCATTCGCATGTTTTTGTGACTTTAAATTGATTTGGTCTATGTTTATAGTAACACAACATACTTACACCAATTGACCAATATACCGCGATAACAAAAAGTGTTTGTCATATTGGCAAAGTGATGCAATAAATTATCTAACCTGACTATTTACTCAAGGAAATAAATTTAACTTTATTATTACTTAAAATAAACAGTCCCTCCCATGAATGATGTGTCATTTTCTGGTTCTTTGTTTTTAATCAAATGTTATTATTTTAACTTCCCATTTAATTCCCAGAAAGACTTACAGTTTGATAATGCTACTGTTTATTGTAGCTTCTATTATATAATTATTATTTCCCAGATTACATTAACAGAGCCATTGTGTTGTCTTAGCGTATACAGCAAAGCCTTCACAATCACAATGGTTTCCGATAACTGCACAAAGTGCTTTCCCTTAACAAATTACAATTGCTTAAAACCAATAGAAGACTTCCGATTGTTCCAGGCCCAACGGTTGCCCACACAGATGGGTTCTCTTTGTTCTGGAGAATGGTCTGGCAGGAAAAGGTGGACAAGATAGTGGTGCTGACTAAACTCAACGAGAGAGAGGTACGGGGAAATGTAATATAAAAAAATAATCCGTAAACTAAAAACAGTCAAGACAATAATCAAGGTAGATCGATAGCATAGCTATGGAGGGAATGTTTAATTATGTAATCATTTAACGATTTATGATTGGACTTTAATGATACGTCTCAGCAGAGATTGTGTCCATGTTTGTGCAAAGTATCTGTCTGAAACAAAAGGAACCTAACCTCAATTGACCTGCATATATACACAAAGATGTTAAATAAAAACAAATTTTATGGTTTCAGAAAATGAAGTTTGAACGCTACTGGCCGTTACAAGGCAAAACGGAGACTTACGGTCAGGTAGAGGTACATACCGTCACCGAGCAGAATTTTGCTGAGTACACCATAAGGCGCTTCTCCGTGTCCCTGGTGAGTAGAAAGAGACGGTAAAGACATTGTTCATGTGCTGTTTAGGTGAGCCATGCTTGATTTGAATATGTTACACCACCAAATGAACAAACAACTTAGAGAAGGGTATTTTGTGTGTGTGTGACGATTTGTGGTGTGAGTATTGTAGAAAGAAAAAGATTACACAATAATTGTGTTCCAACTTGTCCACATATATAATTCCGCAATTATGGTCTTGGATATTTGTTCAGATTTGATTGACCAATTTAAACAAGGAAGTTTTGATTGAATTGTATGTTTATTGGGTATATCGTCCCGCCAACAGTATTTCAGTTATCAGGAGACGGTGTTTACCTGAAACAGATATACTGTTGCCTTCACTGTGTATAGCATGCCGTGAACAGCTGGCATGATATCACACCCAGTTACATTATCCTGACACCGGATCAACCAGTCGTGGTACTACCCATATATTTGCTCGAGCGTTAGCAAGGGAGATAGACCACTACCATTTTAACGACTTTGGTATGTCGCGGCTCGGGATCGAACCCGGGGCCTACGGTTCCTGGTGATTTTGCTCTTCCGATTGTGCTACCAGGTCCGGTTTGATTGAACTAATTTTAGAGTTCATGTAAGATTTAATACTTTCCTTATGATAAACAAATGCAAACAAACACCTTAAGCAGATCAAGCATGATTACAGACACACTATGTTCGCCTTTGTATATCCACCTTCCTCGTGTGAATTTAGGCGTCAACCTACAAGGAAGTGCTCTGACAACCTTCCAAACAAAATCGTGACAATTAAGTGTAAATTTAGTTTTGATTAACGTAATTGAAGCGCTAAACTGACACTGTTGGTATAATGCACCCATTTCTAGTTTATTGACGTTTAACTTTAATATTATTTAAAAGTAGAAGTTTAATACAATGATACCATCAATGTGTGAAGTATATTAAAATTGTTTAGTATTTTTAACGAGCATCTCCGTGTAGCATACACGCGTATTTTGCATGTCAGCGCTTAAACACTAGAGTGTCTAGAGTACAGCTGCATGTACATTTGTTAGTAACGATTGCAAACTTTTAATAAATTTTGCACTGATGGTCAGTTGAAAAAGTATACCAAGTTATGTATATTTTCATAAATTTACAGACAGCTTATACCACACTAGGTCTACAGTAGTTTCCAGGTTTCCAGTACTGCCTAACTAAATCACAACTTTTCAACGTATGTTTTTTATGAACCGAATCTAACTGGTTTTATAAAATGTTTTTTTAAAGAACTCTCAACAGAGAACCGTGTACCAGGCTCACTTCACAGCCTGGCCCGATCGCAGCATCCCGGATAATCTAGTCAGTCTTCTGGACTTTCGGCACAAAGTCGAGGCTCTCCCGACCAAGAGGAGTGGTCCCATGGTAGTCCACTGCAGGTAAAATCAGTTTTTTATGAAGCGTGAAGCAATGACCCAAAAACGATCAACACGTTGTAATACTTTTCCATAATTGTTTTAGTTTTCTATGTTTTATACTTTTAACTGCATGTCCTAGGCAAAGCAAGATTATTGTAGGAAATACATACCTTCTTACTTCATTATACGAAATAGCAATCTATTATTTAATCGCAAAGCTTACCTGCACTTACTGCAAGGACACACGGCCTAATCGAATTAGGCTGATTGTTTTACCTTATTTAATGTTTCCATTCGATATGATACCTTAAAAATTGTACGACAGCGCTGGTATCGGTCGGACGGGGACCTATATCGCCCTGGACCTGCTGATCCAAGAAGGTCAATCAAGTGCCTCAATAGATGGCACAGCGGAACACAGCGTTGATGTATACGGGTGTGTGAGTGCGCTCCGTGGACAGCGGGTGTACATGGTCCAGAATGTTGTAAGACATTTCTTCTAATTATTTATTTAACAGTTGCTGATAGAAGGCGTTGCTTAATTAATACATGATGAACAAAGAGTCAATGCCCGATTGCTTTTCAGCAGACTGTTAAGGCTGTATATAACTTTGACAATCATACAAATTTTATCACATAACAAAACATTTAATATATTATGCCGGTATACTTTTTGAACTTTAAGCATAAACCTTTTGGAATGAAATATAGTGTTAAACATAATATATTCGTCCGAACCGACAACAAGTCGACAAGATTAAAGCAAAATACTGTATAAACAAATACATTGCGTTATACAAGAAATGTCTGCATGCTGTTTTTTTTCAATCCTAGGACCAGTATCGCTACCTACACCACGCCCTTGTCCACGCACTGACCGTCGATACTAGTCCGCTACCAATCTACCAACTTTATACATGTCTCAGTGATGAGGGAAAAACACGGCTGGCCCACCAGTTTAAGGTACAATATACTTATTGACACCTGTCAAATTCATATTAAGTTAAATTATACTCTAATTTAGATACTGTCGGTTAAGAACGAAACAAAAAAAAAACAAGGCTAAAGGAAAATCATATGCACTGAACACAAATCAGCTAATTAACACCAAGCATTAACATGTAGGAATATGTTATAATATAATGATATAATGGAAAGAATGGTGTATGCCTTCGTATAAATTTAACACATATGAAATTGTATATAAATATATATATATATATATATATATATATATATATATATATATATATATATATATATATATATATATATATATATATATATATATATATATATATATATATATATATATATATATATATATATATATATATATATATATATATATATATATATTGTCGCCCAACATAAGATGCTTCAGCGGATTGAGATGCTTAAGGAAGAAGACACGGCGGTTGTTGAGAATAGGAAGAAATCTCACAAGAACAGACCTGGTGCAGATATTCCAGGTAGTGTGCTACAAGTCATGACATGATATTTTATGCAATATTTATTTATTTATTTAAAAAGTTCCTTATTACGTTCTTACCATACTAATATACATGTAATTATATTAAATGCATCCTAATGTACCTTATTCAAGCCGAAAAACTGACGAGGATTTATGCCAGAACGTATCGTAAAACTAGTAAATATTATTTTCGGTAACAATCAAATAATACATCGGATTTTCTGAATGATTATAAAATGTAAATTCTTTTCTCTGATATCCTTATTGTTATCTGTTCAGGTGACAAGCACCGACCTTTACTGACGTATCAAGGAAAATCCGTGGACTCTGACTATATCAATGCGGTGTACCTGGATGTATGTAGACGTGTTCTCTTCGTATTTGATGCAAAAATTAGTTTGGTATTTTTTTCGTTCAAACAATTGTTGTCGCAGAAAACCGTGAATTCATGGCTTTTAGTCAATTTTGCTGCAAAATATGGTGATTTTACAAGGATAAAGAGTTATTACTTTTATTACAGAGAATGTGAGAAAATAAGGGCTATAAATTTCTCTATAGAAACGGATCTTTTGTACTTACTATCATTTTTCCTGTTTTTAAAAATGTTTGTATTAAATGACAACTTGTTTCAGATTCTTTTTTTATCACCAATATACAATTTTAGGAAAATTTAACAACAGTACTTGGTAAAACAGTAGAAGACGATCAGCATTATGGTAACGTCGATGACGTCATCAATCAAAAAGCTGTGTTACACCAGTGTTATATAACAAAATATGTAGCATGTGTATTAAATGGAAAAAAGGGGAATCATGTGATATTTTATATTTAGCTTTCAAATAAATTTATTATTGTTACCCTGTTAAATGTTGAAACGGATTTATTTTAGGTCATTTCAATAACCCTAAAACTATTTTTTGTGTGATGCTTATGTTTATTATTATATTTAAAATTTAAATAATTTACTGTTGTGTCCATACTTTTCGCAGGGCCATGTTGCCAACCGTAAGTTCCTGATTGCCCAGACTCCGCTCCAGGCCACCGTAAAGGACTTCCTCAGACTCGTGTTTCAGGAACACGTTCACTGTATTGTCTCCATGAATCCGAAACACATCAACGACAAGGTGAGAAGCGTAGGGTCTACCATTTTAAGTGAAACACAGATGTTGTTTATTTTATCATGGATCGAAACGTGATATAATGGTCGTATCAATAATCATACAGAAACAGGTAATTATATTAGAATAAGGACTTTATTTGCACACAGTTCTTTAATCCGAGTTTACGTTTTAATAACATTTGCATTGTATTTATAAACATATGTGTACATTTGCACTTAACGCATAGGTTATGCAATGTGAAAATTAATACAATGCTGGAAAGCCGTATGGTAGCTTTTAACATATGATGTGTTGACGTTTATCAGCTGTCTTTTTTAGTTATTAATTGTTAAAATAATAAAATTACGTAAGTATCTTGTCTTAATATGTCCTTTTATTAACAACAAGAATTGAGTACCGTATTACTACTTAAGCTCGGGTAATGATTAAAAAACAGACTCTTAATACATGTTTGTTGTTACCTCTAGAACTTTGGAACATACGTACCAGCGACCGAACAAGAAATTAAAATTGGCACATTTACTGTAGGATGTCTGACTTATGAGAAAAAATCGAATTTTCTCCTGCAAGAACTTAAATTCCAGAACAGAATTGGGGTAAGTATTGTTGAAACACACGCATGCGTTACCGGCTTGAGCAGTTTATATTTAACGATTTAACTCTAATGAAAGTTCCTGTTTATTCTACAAAACCAATACAGGAAACAATTAACAGGTTCCAATACAATGTTTTGTATTTATATTTTCGTATTATCTTTGATACAGATGTATTATTATCGACTGTTTAGCTTTTTTCGTGTATAAGAGCATAAGGCATTTGTGATTTTTCGGAAAACTGGAATCAATTTAATAATATACATACAGGAGACAGATATTTCTAGTATACATGTGTTGAATAAATTTACTTATCACCAAGATTGTGTGCCTTTTCGTTCATGCTTTAAATGGCTTGAATCTTTGTTTGTTTTCCCGATGGTTTTTTAACCTTTCAAAATTTATCACTTGTAGATATCAACTATCAATGTCTTAAGAGAACATTTGCAACTGTGTATAAATACAATCAAGTCAAACTATAAAATCATAAGAGTTTTCTTTCATCTAAGCAGCGTTCATTATAGGTTTTATAGAATGTGTTAACGTGTATGTAACTTTCCAGTATATGTAAAATATGCAATGTAGTTTACCTGCGACAGAACGAATGATACACTAATTATGTTTTAACATGTACACGAAGGATTGTATGTAAGAGTGTTGTTTTAAGGGCAGGAGAATTTTAAGAAAACGTGTTGTTGTTTTAATAATTGTATGTGCATATAACTTAGTCTAGCCAGTATATGATCATTCGAGACTAGACTTTTACAGAAAAATCGCTTGAAACTTTAAAGATAAGCATGCTTTATAGTGTGTCTGTATGTCGTATTCGTATTATATTCGTATTTAGGTACGAATTCATTGTATTATATGATTAATTTGTGATTGAGATCCATTGTATAAATTGCAGGCATATTAAAAGTTGTAATCATTTATATCAAATTTATATGTCACGTTATACATAATTTAAAATGGCTTTCAACTTAACTTTTAGAATAAATAAATAGAACAACGCCATCTGAATGTGTTAAAATCCAAGTATTTTCTGTAAATTGTTTGGAGTTATTATTATAATGTATTTACAAAGCTGTATTATCAACTACAGAAAGGGGTCAAGGAGATCACTGTGCAACATATTCAGTACACGGGCTGGACGCCAGGTGAAAAGGTCCCTGTCAGGGCCGAATCTCTAGTGCAGACAATCAGGGAGGTGGAGAGAACAGCCGGGAAGCACCGGGAACCAGGACCTGTACTCGTCCACTGTCTGTGCGTTACCTTCTTGAATTCGAGTGACTTTGTTCTGATCATGTTGTAATGAAAAGATAAGCAATGATAGTTGTCATGATAATGATGATGGTAATAATAATAATAATAATAATAATAATAATAATAATAATAATAATAATTATAGTATTATTATTATTATTATTATTATTATTATTATTATTATTATTATTATTATTATTATTATTATTATTATTATTATTATTATTATTGATGCTAGTAGTAGTATGACAAGTAGTAGTAGTAGTAGTAGAAGTAGCAGTAGTAGTAGAAGTAGAAGTATTAGTATTATTATTATTATTAGTAGTAGTAATAGTAGTAGTAATAGTTTTTCTTACTCGGTTTATCCAACTAATCTGTTTCACCCTCCAGGACGGGTGCAGAACGCAGTTGCCTGTTTGTTACGGTTTCCCTCCTCATGGAGAAGGCCACCAACGACCAGGCGATCAGTGTCATCAACACCGTCGCTCAAGTGAGGGATAGAAGGTCTATGGCTATACCGACAGTGGTAATACGACTTGTTAAGCATAATAATATAATTATTTTGGAATCAAAAGTTCTGACGCAGTCGTCAAACGTTGGAAAATTAAAAATAATTCAATTGTTTTTCCTTTGCATTGAGACAGACGTTTAAAATAAAACATATATTAATGATATCGTAATTTTGATTTTAAATAAGGTGTTAATGTCGTTATATATTCAAGAATGTTGATACCTACTTCATAAACTATATGTTAATTTTTACGTGATTATGTTTCCAGGAACAGTACATCTTCTGTCACGAGTGTATCGCCGTAAGCAGCCAGAGTGCCGAGTACACCAACGTAACCGGGACCTCCTCGCACGATATATCATTGACGTCTCAGGGTGTCGAGTACGGTAACGTCGCTGAAATCTCCCACAAGATGTAAATGACGTTAAAAATAAATACAAATATGATGCATCTAGGTTAATTTTTCTGTAAAATTAATTTAATTTTTATAGACATCTGTATGGACCTAAATGGAAATTGTGAATCATAACGTTAATCTATAAACATGTCGCAAAGTACGTTTGCCCTTTCTTAGAGCCAAAATTACAGTATAACAATTTAACATTGGATCATGGTAACGCGGTCATTAACGACTTAATGTCTAGACGGCTAAGTCCTTTGTAAATGTCACGTATGAAGACATAAATGCGACTTATTCTTGTGAATATAAAAAACAGACTTTTTCTCAATAATTATCCATAATTATATTTGATGTTTTGCAAATGAAATTTTATATAAATTGCGTGTTAATTGTCTTTGTGCATAATGTTTTAATTGTCAGCAAAGTTTGAATGTTGTCCGTGCCCATAATCCTTTTAACAATTTTACACAGACTGGTAGTTCATTATTGTGTTGACACATTGTACTGTCAGTGCAAACCCAGTACCGATTTTCCTCCTGAGCCATAATTTGAGAAATCCCTGTAATATACAGTTTCTTTAAGATCTTTTTCTAAGTTTAGATGCGAGAAACCGACTAAGAATTGATGTGACGTAACTGAGATTACTTTTCAGCTAGGTATTTCGCATTAACTTCTTAGAAATATTTGTGTTATAGCTAATTATGTTCACACCTTTGATGATGCAGATCGTGTTTGTCATGTTCAAACACATTCCTATCCTTGTTTAAATCAACATTCAGCAATTTCTCTCTGTCAACATTTCATGAATTTCGGAAGTAAAATTAAAAAAAAACAACAACAAGTAAGCCATTGTTTGGCAGTAACATAAGAAGGTTTGTCGGTTAATTTGAACTTGCCGAATTAATCATGTAAAGTACACTTGGTCATATTAAGGGAAGAACAACACGCATTAAAAAATATGAGGCAAAACCAATTTAGCGGACAGCTAGTGGAAGAATGCTTGTTAATCGTTACAATTCTTATATTTTTGTTATATTTATTGGATTTTTAGTATGGCTGAATGTTGCTTCGTGTAATCTATGCAAATTCTCTTTTTATAATATGTATTTACTTTAGAGAAATAAATTGCGTCTTAACGTTTATACATAACATGATAATAATTTTATATACTAAAAAGTATTGAAGAAAAAGGAAATCAGTATACAGTACATAAATGTGTGTATGATATTTTTAATTATATTGACTATATTCCCAATTTACTTTGTTTAATTTGATTTCAAAATTTGTTTGGTTTCATCTTGTGTTTTTATGATTGTGTAATAAACAAAAGTGATACTCAATTTCACTTAAAAAGGAAACATACATTTTCAATGGCAATTAAAATCAAAGAAAATAAACAGTTATAGAGAAAGAGAGAAAGAGAGACAGATAGATGCCATTTTTCTTCATTAATTATTTTTGTTATCCATGCATTTCTTTCATAAAACACATCCGTTATGTTTGTGTTATCTTGGGCTATATGTTATTATAGTGAAAATGTCCTCGTACATAGCAATGCAATAAAATGATCTTAAACGGCAAACTAACAGTTTAGGAAATTCCAACTGAATTTAACAACCCTCGTCTTGTTTGCAATTTCAGTAAACGTAGTGTCAACATTTCCCTTAAAACAAAATGCATGCCATCCAAGTTTAAATTTTAACTTTGAAATACTCATTTGCTTATACAATCGAAGACAAACAAGGGGGTTGTTATCTGAAAACAAACTTTTTTTCCTGAATTAAACACTTTAACTAAAGGTCCGACTTGTTTTTTGTTTGTTTGTTCTCTGTTTATTCTTTTTACAATAACAGTCTTATTCTCTATAAGGTTCATGTTGACGACATTACACAAGCCATAGATAGGTGGTATATAAGAAAACATTTAACGTACCTAGAATGTAAACATAGGTCTTGTATTTTTTATATAAATACCTAGGGTTTATAAACGGAACAACTATATTTCATCCACTTTGTTTCTTGTCAATGTTACATTACCCAGCTTCATGAAGTTATAATAAGCATTAAATTGTAAAATGTAAGTAAATTTAGGCTAATCGGATCAATATAAGATCAATTAAATACTTAATGTACTTTTCTAAGTATTGTTTTTGTGTGTCAAATCTGTATGTAATATTTTTTATTTTCTTTTACTCTTTACAATTCACTTCTACTTTTTAGTAATTTTTAGTAATCCTATATTGCGGTTTACTGTGTTTCAATGAGTAATACTTCCTTCTTATTTTTATTGACATGTATTAAGTATGTATATGTATATGTGTGTGTGTGTGTGTGTGTATTTTCCTGAATTTTAGTAGACATTGTTATTTAATTCAATACCCCACTTAATAGACAATTAATTTGAATTATCTTATTGTTTGTTGCATTCCTTATTTATTTTCCTTTTTGTCATATGCTGACTATTCAATTACTATGTACTTACTATTTATCTTTCTGTTAATAAGCCAGACTATCATAATATTTAACTTAATAGATTTGCCTTTGGTGTATCTTTTTAATCATGAATTCAACATTGTTCAACAAACTTTCGATCGTGTGCGCTAAAGGAAACGCAAGACCAATTGTGTGAGTGTTGCTTTACAGTGTATAGGGATGTACTTTAAAATATTATTGACTGTTTACAGACTGATATTTTTGTGATTTGTTTGGACAATATAGAACATAAAATCGAACTTTGGTTACTCTTATGTGCTATTTGTTTTAATGGACAACTCTTTTTTTATTTGATAGTGCAACCAAAAAACTAATAACAAGCTTTCACAATGGTTGTTTGTTGTTAGACTTTTTCATTCCAGGTTTCAATAAAATACACTTTGTTGTATTAATGGTTTCATCATTGCTTTGCTGTAATCGGGCATATTTGATATAATAAACAATAAACAATAGTGTTGTCTCTTTTCCCATTTATAATCAATGCCATTTTGATTTACAATTTGATTTTTGTTTTTAAAAAGTGCTGCCATAATAGTATTTCATAATGCAACTATAATTTATTGGTATGCGAACACACATTTTATTTACACAATCAATATTACGTTTTGCATTACTAAACCTAACAACCTAAAACTCATGACTTATAAAAATAACTTTAATATATGTCATCCGTAAAACTGTATGCTTCCTGATTAAAGGTCATTTTGCTATTTCTGACGTCAATATGAGGAATATAAAATGATCTATAGAGTGTTGTTACTATAGTTGAGTGCTTAGTGAAACAATGTCATCGGTATAAAACTATTCAAAGGAAGTATATGACATAGAAGATTGACCAAAACTACTACGATTAGGTCTTCATTTAGCCTAACGTCAATCCCAGTATTATTATGAGCATCGGCTGAAACGTATAAAATAATTACTAAGGTTATAGGGTTATATGTATGGTAACATGTCTATGCAAGGATTCGGTCAATCGCAATATATAATAAAATATCCATGTACGAACTATGTACCAAACTCAGAAGTTCCGTTGGTAAAAAAATAGACATAGGTTTTTGGTTCTTTTACTTCGTACTTACTGTTGAGCATATTTCACACATTTATAGCGAAAGGTAAGGTTTCTTGCAATGTTTTAAGCATCAACCATATACAACTTCTATTAGAAAGGTAATACATTTGTTCCTTACAGACCTAATCATGCATTTCCTCTTTTGAAGTGTGTACACTTTGACTACATACGCAAACTAGAAACATTCTAACATGAATTGTACAAGGCGTTGACTTTCAGTGTTCTTAGACGTTTTTGGTGTTTATTTTGTTAGAATATGGAAAAAACCTTACCGTAGTGGATTTTTAGACAATGTATAAGACAAAAACCCTAGTATAAGTTAATATGGTGTATAGCTTCATACAGTTTTACATAAACTTTATATTGTGAGTTTAATAGGAGAGTATACTAGGGATATACTTAATGTTTAATGTTTAAAACATTTAAAAACTCTGTAGAACCACAATGACTTTTGATCAGTGGGGTTACTGTGAACGTGCTGTCAGACAGATTTAACCTGTTTGTGCAAATCATCTGCCTTGCACATTTCTAAAACAGCGCAAACAAAAGTAAATGTCATTTAAACGTCATGTGTATACGTCAATTATAAACAGTACACGGAATGGCTCCAAAATAACGCAATACGATAACTATTCTAAAATAATATAAATAATATCCTGCGGATTGCGGTCCTTTCTGAGCGGCATATGGATAGCCAAACTGTATCACTTACTGAGAAATATAAACTTTTTCTTCAAATATTAAAAATAAAAATATACCATGGTTCTACAAGCATGGCAACGAATATTAAATTTGAAAATGCACAGGACATGGGACAAGGGGCTTACATGACAGTCAAATGTAACAGTTACAACAACACTGTGATGGTACATTATATTAAATAGAGAAAACCAAACAGTCACAGCTTTGCAACGGTCAGTTGGCAAAAAATGCTGGCTAGTGTCCATAAACCGGTTTTACAGAGCTGTACCCCTTCTGTTTAGACGCACTGTTACATTTGATTGCATAAAAGTGGGTCAAACCAAAACAATGGCAAGTGGGCAAATTAGGAACAAACCCTGCAATCTAGAACCGACCATTTTACTTCATAGATTTCCGACATGCCAGGTCTCCGCACTGCCCACAAATGGTTCAAGTGATTGCTGTAATCGATTCGGCACTTATTTCAATAATATTGTTTTACGGTTGCACCTAGAAACATTATTCTGATCTTTCTTACCCACATAAACAAGGCAGCCAATTATGTCAATCGCTTGGAAGCATTGCAAGTGCCTATTAGACGAAACGTTCGTGAAATGTCCACTTTGCCAGCCAATATTAACCTTTAATAGTTGGACAGCTGGCGTTTTGCATCTCTTCAGTAATGTCACCAGATCCTCTGTGTGTGTGTTTGTGGGTGGGTGGTTGGGTGGGTGTGTGTGGGTGTGTGTGTGCGTGTGTGTGTGTGTGTAATATGTGTGGGTATATACATGAAAATATATAAACAGGACAAGTACATCTAAAAACAGAAATTTAATTAGGTACGCATTTTGCGATGGACCTTTCTTAATTCGTACAAACACATTATATTTAAGATATTTCAATGTCATATATGCTTTAACTGTGAGTGGCTGCGAAGAAAATCTTGTGAGTAGAAATGCATTCTTTTCACTTACTGAAAGCGCCAACGTACTCATATTCTGACATACGATTCAAACTCGGATGTAGACATTGATGTATACAACACTGCCAAGAGTTCAATTTTTCGTACAGCTAGCATTTTTCTTATTTTTGGAAAAAAAAGCCAAATCTCAAGGGGAATACAGGGGATTAAATTGATTTTTTATAAATTGTCTTATTAACTGTTTATTCATGAGCTAGTGTGTTGTTATTTTGCTAATACAAGTAATGCATTTCGTTTATTTTGTAAGTCATAACATAAGAAACTTGTAAAATGCACACTTACTTTAATGTGTTCCTCTCAGACAATGTTCGATAAAACGGTGACGAGGAAAAACAGAACTTAGCTCTGTGTATTTTGAGACAGATTTCTTTTTACACAGGTGGACATGGACATATGCTGTGTTCAAACTTAAAATAAGTTAAATAAACATACCCGTTTCGCTACAGCTTCAAAACTGTTATATAATAATAGTTATATATATATAGAATTATACATGTAAGTACTTTTGCACTAATCCCTGAGTTTACACGATGTATCAACCATTGAAACAAATAAATCAAATTAAGTTAGTGGACTAGTACTTTGTCATTTAAATTGCCTTTGGTTATAAGATGTGTATCTTTTAAAATTTAAATTAGTTGTTGTTAAAATGATTCGCCTATATGTGCAGAAAGCACAATAAATCAAACTGTGTCTGTTTTGCTTTGCATTTAAGTGTATAGAAACACGAGTATCTTAAAATCCTTATTGATTTCGAATCAAATGCTATACCTCTAGCATATAAATGACTTGTTAAAGACTTTAATTTTGAAATTTTTATGTATATTACAAAATCATGAAAAAACTTTTCTCATCAGTGTTATTGTTGTAAAGGTGAACACAATTTTGTATGATAGTGCACCAGCATATGTAAATATATTCTTGCACATTCGTTGACATAGTGGCTTGTAATATTTAAATATTTCCGTGTTTAAATGAAATCCACTTCGTTGTTTTCAGGTTTTCCTTAATTTTCCTGTTTATGAGCATATTGGCCAATATAAAAGACAATATTGAAACAAGAAGTGTATGAAACAGATGATTCGCTTCAACAAAATCACTACCTTCAGTCTAACTATAAACCCATTCAACTAAAACTTCCTGTTAAAACTGTTCAAAAATCCTAACTAAGGTTACATGCATCTTGAGAACTGCAAACATTATATCAATCGCAATGTGTTACTAACATTTTATATAAGGAACATTTTCAAACGTAGTAGCGCATTTTGTAAAATATTGGGCAGCTATACGAGTCGAGGTTATTTTTACTTATTGCATTTCGTCTATTATTAATGAGCATATTGATATCTCCAAAATAAATAGAAAAGTAAGTGAAACCCATGTACAACGGTAATGGAAAAGATTATACACAAGTAGGCAAAGGTTATTTGAACATGGATTGTAAAAGACCCGACTTTTAAGATATATTTTTAACACTAGCCTTTGAAATTTATCAGGTTTACACATGAACAGCTATGAAAGTTGAATTTAATATATATATAAAAAATCATCTTCTGTTTTCTGTTATTACAATATATTGCATTTTCATTACCAAAGCAAAATTAACTAAAATATATACTTAGAAATAGCTAATATCAGTACAAATCTATTAAAAAACACTTTTTGTTCTCGTCTTATTGAAACCTCTGAGCAGCAACACCTCTCAGCAGCAACACTTTTTCGTGCCTCCGCCAGATGTTGCTGTGGAGAGGTTTTACTGTATATATATTATATGCGTATCCTCTGCTACCTCACCCAGTAATGTGTGACATAATGCCAATCCTCCCACTGAAAAGCATTCGAATTATTTGCATCTTCCTGCTACTTATATCAATGCTATGCGTCAGTGAGATATGCATCCTACTGCTACACCTCTTAAAGCTAAGTCTTTGTGTTTTATGCATTCTGTTGCTACTCCTCTTTCTGATAATTTTCCGATTGTCATCCATTCTACGGCTTCTCCTGTACATGCTACTGCTACAACTATTTCTGCTAAGTGTACATTCTCCTGCTGCTTCTCTAACTGCTATGCGTGCGAGTGTTGCGTCTCTTCTTCTCATTGCTTCGCCTCTGATGTATGTGCATCCTACTGTCACTTTTCAAAATGCTACGCCTCCAATTGCTGTGCATTGTCTGCCGCTCCTCTAACTGATATATGCATCTTTATGGTGTGCATCCTTCTGTTCCTTCTCTAACTGTTTCGCCTCTGGGTTTTATGCAACTTCTCTTCCAGCTGCACGTCCGGATGCTGTGTAGTATCCTTCTCCTTCTCTCTACTGCTCCTTCTGTTTCGCTTCCAGTGTTTTTTTTCTACGTCTCGTTTTGCTGCTGCCCTTGCTATTCGTGCTTATGCTAAAGCTCGTACTGCCACAATTGCGCCTGCTACTGTCCGTGATACTTTGCCTTCTCTGGCCATTCTTTTTCCCTTGGTCCAAGTCACTGGCTATTGTTTTATCAACATGTTGCCCAATTCAGATATGCAGTAGTTAGAATCAATAGTTTCATATCATTGTAGGTTTCCGAAAAAAAACCACAGTCGAGTTAGGCATCAACCGTACCTATTTAAATTTTCAATTGACTAGTGTCAACCATATTTTAATTAGTTAGTCCACATAAAACGTAACTTATCCTTTCACTTAAGATATATTATATGACATGGATGACAATATAATATGTCAAACCAATTAAACGACATTAAAAAGTTGTATTGCAGCAAAACCATATTAAAACATCTTATTTAGCCACTATTGACTACATAAGGAGTATTGGACCAAGACGGTTTTAATTTTTTTTAATGCTCGTTACAACCGAAGATGGTCAATCCTGTTGAACATTGACTTTAATTAAGCATTATTATTTTGTATTAACAATTACAAGGAGGTTAATGTATCATTTTGTTGAAATGACATTTAATCAGTATTGAGTATACTGGCCATGTTTTGACTATCTCACACATACTACAAAAGAAAAATAATACTAAAGGTGGACAGTCAGTTCTTGTTCTTAAAGATGTTTCAATTTGAAAGGTACAACTAATACTAATATATTTAAAATTTGTTTATTTAAACGATGTTTGTTTTCTAATCAAACGTCCTTGAACATGTTCACTTGACCAGTAATGACCACTTGATGGGTATAGACATGGACGGTTAAAACAGTTAAAACTGCCGGTAAACAGCAGAGGGTTGTCAGTATTGTTCAAACCTTCCGTCTTCGCGAGGCGCGTATTTCTGTCAACAAAAAGGTAAAACTTCCAGTTGGTTCATATGTTATCAAACAAACAGTGGAAGGACATTTTACCTGTTATGATAGCTTTTGCTGTACAGTTAAACTTAACGCTCAAAACTATTTAAATTAAAATGTGCATGATAGGAACACATTAACACAAATGATTAAATGGTTGTTCCATCAATTATAGAACATATAACGACACGGTAGCATTAAGGACTTATGTCGTATCATCAATTTTCATTTTAAAACAGGGAGGTAAACTTATTAAGCATACAAATACACCATTCTTTATTTGAGGTCAGTGTTTATCGAAAATCATCTATCAGAAGGATGTGTGGCACAAGTAAAACGTACATGTACCATCAATAGATGGGGTACATAAATCTTGCAGGGTTAGACTCATAGTTTTATAGTTATTATCGTCCCTATTTTCTAAAGGATAGAACTGCATTAAAAAAAGTTCTTAATCTTATTCTTATTTTGCTTACTCCGCCGTAATGCACATATACTAATATAATTTCATCCAATATACAATTTCATGCTGCCATTTGAAAGCTCAAGTTCCAGTACATACAGTATATATAATGTTATTGCGTTCAGTGCAATATTGTTTGGTCTGTGCACATGTCTGTAGATTTCTATACGTACCGGTTCGGTTAATAATCATAAATAAATGGTGGGTACATGCACTAGTGAGACGATAAAATTTTAGATAATTGTACCAACGGTTGTTTTACTTCCGCATTGGGCTACAATACACTAGTTGTTTTATATAGCTTCAAATAGACGACGTCTTTCGTATCGCTCTAGTTCTACGTTATGTTTGATATAAATTTTAGGAATTGTTAAATAAGGTATGTATTTACAATTGTGAAGATCGATTGATTTATTGATATGCTAACAATACTGTGTTTGTAAAATCATATATCTGATAGATAGATATATATATTAAAGAATATTATAATGTGTCCATATGACGTACAGTGTTTAAAAAGTGGTTTATAGATTGCAGTTAGTTTTTCTACAGTAAAAATGCACAGTTCAGCTTAATAAAGGTTTTGCTATTCATACTTCATCAAAATCAGTCATCTTAATGGCGGTTATTAAATCCCCCCTTGCAATATTCTATTATGCCAGTGTATTTTTTTTTTTGATGTACATTATCGTTGGTCTTTCTATTTCATGCACACATGAAAAAAAGAGGCTACATTGTATAACTAATTACATTTTTTTCTTTGAAGATTTAAATATTTCATTTCTTTTATAGTCAAGACTAGTGTACAGTTATTCTTTTATGAATAATACCTACATCTTTACCCAAATAAAAAGACACTCTTTTTAATTACGTCACTAAATACTTGCCAATGATTTCATACTATATCTAAATGAATAACATTTTAATCAGGCTTAGGCAGTATGTTATATTATCAATGAATACACTATATTTCGGATGTGTAGACATTTCGGATGACAATATGGATGGTAACATTATATTTGTAAAACTTTTGTATTTTTCCTTTTATAATCATCGTATGTGATTTTGTACGAGTGGACGCATTTTGTTTTACACTGGCATAGTTTTCTCTCAAATAGATTTGTTAATATTTTCTCCCAGGAAGTCGGGGTTAAAGCTTCGTTAAACATGTTTAAGCACCACAATCGGCTTGTTTGACGACTGAGCCTTTTAAGGCGATAACTCTTGGGTTTGCTCTTCTTTCTTTGAATGCATTGTCACAGTTTTGTTGTATATTTTACACTTTTACAAACTGGCATGTAAATACCTTTTCCCAGTGCCTTTTCATTTAAATATATTTTACAGTGCTCATAGGACTGCTTCCCTGGCCGTTATTTTATGTTGATAGAATAGACGCCGGTATGTGGAACTACGTACTCCTCTTCCTTGCTGTAATAGGTATATATTATTTTTATACTCACTACGTACGGAAGGTGTTTGTCAAAAGTGTTTGGTTTAACTGGAAATGTGAAAGTATGAATAACATTTAAGCATTTTATCTACACAAAAAATAATTTTGTCATTTCTTACTTAACACGAAATCTTTAACGCATAGTTTTGTCTTGGATAACGTCCTTACTCAATGAATAAAAACAAATTCTGCTTTTTAAAGATATTGTTTTGTCTTCATACGCGTATTTCAACAAGCATAGACAAATTTACATAGCCTTATCAATACAACTTTGTTGTATATAGAATGCATTTTAAGTGATACATTCATCATTGTAAAATGTTATTATGTATTCTGAACTTATCATCTGTACAGGAACACAACATAATGTTTTATGTGAATGTGCAGCTTTTCCAGTTAACTGCATTTCGTGTCGCAATAACAATAAATATGATAATTGTGAGAAAGGATTGATGTTGTTACAGGCAGCGGAGAATGTAAGCAATGCAACAGGCAGTGTCTCAATTGTACCCCACAGGGCTGTACCTCATGCCCGGCCGGATATTACCTCAATAGAGGCACATGTAAACAATGTGCAGAGTTGTGTTAATCTTGTTCTAACACGACTGAAGCTTGTACATCATGTCATCTGCGATATTATTTAAAGGCTGGAACGTGTTTCTCATGTGCATCTTACTGTATATCATGCAATGATACATCTGGCATATGTGATCAATGTGAACAAGGCTATTATGGAGAAACATGTATGTCCACGTGTGTTGGGATTTTTAACGACAACATATGTGACAAAGATTCAGGAAAGTGTATCAATGGATGTAAAACTGGGTCGTACATGTCGGGCAATTGGTGTGCGCGGTGCCCAAACAATTGCACAGCATGTCAAAATGGAAATCAATGTACAAATTGCACTTCCGGCCACTACTTAAGGAGAACTGATGACGGCTTAGTTGTGTGTTTCCCGTGTGATGACACGTGTTCATCATGCGAACAGTCCCAGTGTTTACCCTCTAGTAAGTGTCCTTATATTGCAATATTACTTGCTGACATATATCAAATATACATTCGCACTGGTCTGTGGGAAATGTTTTCGTGCGAAAGTAATTCACGAATAACGTTTAGAATGAGCTGTTTTTAACTCGAATGTACCTTAACTAAACCTTTGTTCAGTTTAGAAGCAGAAGAAAAGATAATTAAAAGCTTTTTCAACTTTCGTTTTGAAAAGTTGGGTTGACAGGTGCTCGACGGAAACGGCATGCAATTTTCGGATATGTTCGTAGGTAATCGTAAATTGTTTATTTTTCATACCGATCACCTGCTTTTCAGAATAATGTTTAATGTTGAAAAGTAGTCAAAATCAAGTTTATAATTAACTTTGTTATTTTCTAAATAGTTAACGTGTCATTATACTTCTATAAAATTATATGAAGACTGGAGAATGTAAAACGTGTTTACCTTGATTTTAATATTTAAAACAAGGGAACACAAACCCCAATTTGAATATCGGCTTAATAAACGCATGATTATAAAGTGCACGCGTTCTTAAAACAACAGTGGTCAGTGTCGCATGTTGCACCCTACTTGGTTGCGGGAGAACGCGTGAAATGTATTTTCCTTTCATAGAGCATCTGGTCTAAAGCACAATATGTTCTTTCACAGATGCAACAACATCATCAACAACTCAACCGCCATCATCTAAAACTACTACTACAAAATACACAACTACTACTAACAAAGCCAGCAGTTCATTTGAGACGGTTACACTGACTGTTGGGAGTGTTGACAACTCCATAAACAATTCTGCCGAACACCAATTAGCTGACACAGGAAACTCCCCAGATGTCGCACCCATCATAGCGGGTTCCGTTGTAGGGACATGTGCCATAGTTGTGGTCTTAGCTATTTTAATCGTCGTTGTATGGACCAAAAGAAGGTATTCAGTAAAATATTCAGTAAAGCATTCATTTCTGGCTAATTTACCAGCTTGTAAAATACTTAAAATGTATATTTTAAACACATTTATGTTGCTGTAATCGTTTCAAATGAAATAAGCAGTGTTCTGTTAAATGCTTAAGCACAGTCCATCTACTGAGTGTGATGTTCTTAAGAGGTTTCGCCCCATTATTTATAACACCTTCGGAATGGTGGGGGCGGTTGGAGTGTTCAGTTTCCACCCCGTCTACGTTGGCTGCCAGCCTGGTATGTTAGAGCCAACTGAAAACCCTTTGAGGTAATTTAACTAGAGCACGGACTACAGCCTTCTGGAGTTGCTCCTTAATGTCCAGTGCTCCTACCAATGCATTGTCGACCGCGACAGATATTCACGTCAGCCGACCCATGTTTATTATTTATTGTCTCTGCAGGTGTTGGTCTGGTACTTGAACATCCATATCATGTGACTCCCTTTTCCTTTCTCCCCAGAGCAACGTGAGCTCATGTTGTATAGATATACATGTCGTCTGGAATCAATTGATTGGAGCATTGTGTCGATAAATCTACCAGGAACTACTAGTTGTTCGATTCTTGAAGCATATTGTTTGAAGTTGTTCTTGACTGCTTTTAAGTTGATTATTTTAATGAGATGTATTGCGTTTTGTCGATTCCTTTTCGACATATAAATAATATGAATATAAGTTAATCATTTTAATTTTCTAAGGTTTATTTCACAGGTTCATGCAGTATGTTTTAAGAGGTTCAATATCTATTAACGTCAGGCGGAGGCAAGTCAACATTATATGTACATTTTATAGCCACTGTACTCACATGCATTAATACAAAGAATAAACGTTAACACAGCAACTATTATTTTACAATTATTTCAGAAAGCTAAAGAGAAATAGCAGCGTCATTGATAATAATGTCAATAGCGTTGTGTCCTTCTGTCGTGCATCCCATGCATCAGAAAAAGAAGGTACCTGTGTATACTAAATGAACACTTAAACAATACGTTTTAGTTCTTTTGCAAGCAATGTTTGCCTTGAACCTAAGGATATTACAGGCAAAGAAGTAGTAATGGAAGTTGTTCGTACTGTACAGATTGTTTGCAGTTAAAACAGAAAAAAATCAGTTTAAAAAGAAAATTACATTAACGAGAGTGTGCTATTTGCAATTGACTTTTCTTTAAGGTAGTGCCACAGGAAATAATAGTACTGATCAATAATAGTAAATTTGTATATTAAGTAACTTTAAGTGCACCGGCACTTTAATTTTCTTATATTAACTATCTAAGCATTTTATCATGAAGATTCATTTAAACGATCAACACGTGTTATTTTAAAGGTGTGAAGCTTAATTTGTCTTCATAACTAATAACAACATTAAAGTACATGTATGCTACAATAGAATTTAACGCATGCTTCCCTATTATGTAGATGTTAAGGTATTCAAAAATCTGCATTCTGGTAGGTTCGCTGTACTCAACGCCTAACAAAGTTAAAAACACTGGCAGCAAGAAAAAGAAAAGTGCAGTTGCATCGCCCCAGGTTTCAGTAAATTATGATAATACCAACCTATGCCCAAGACAACCACCCAAGATCACGGCATATCTGGATGATGACATTATGGAAGAAACAGGCGGCCAGGATGCTGACCCTACTAGAGGTAAGCGAGATTTGTAAGTTTGACTTAAAATCCCTAATTAGTCAATCTTTTGCAGAGTGCAGACAATGGTTTATTGGGGCATTCTTTTAAATATTAATTTTAGTTGAAATGCAGAATGACCGAGTTAATATAGTCATTATGCTATTACATTAAAATAGGTCCAAATAAAATATCGTTTTTTGTGCAAGTGGTGATAAACAAAATAGGTCTAAATGGTTCTGGCAGAACATAAATATTCAACCCATTCGAAAAAGAAGATCTATCGTAGCTAGAGGAGCATTTTTCGTGTTTGAATGTATTGAAGGTCGTTTGGAGGATGTGTCTGACACGTACTACAACACCGGTGGGCTGCTCAGACGTCACATGACTGCACCTACTCTGGCAGATGTTGTAGCAAAGAGGTCATTTTCTGACTATGAGGAAGAATTCAAGGTGTTTTTATCCTTATTGTAAAATCTGTGTAATAAGACTAAATAAAATATATGTTGTGTCGTTTGGGTAAATTGTTTCTGCGGCATTTCGTACATTTTCCTTATATACATGTTTTGGTACTGGACTACATATAAAGTCAATATGTTGTGTCAATTAATGTAATTGCATACAATTCATGATACATTTAAATTGGTATATCATATATAGCTGTAATGACAAGGCCAACGTATTATTGTAAATGTAAGGAAAACCAGAAATACACATTTTAATAAAGACAGTAAACCTTTAATAAGTGTCTTTGGCCTTATTTCTGTACGTCTTTTTGCACTAAGCTTGTGAGGCTTTTTGAAAACACGCGTTTCCACTGGCTTCCAAGATGAGTCAAACTTCGTGTGTTATTTTCTCATTTAATTAGGTCTGAAAATTGGCTAAATTCTTTAAGTGTAAGCATATTCACACTATAGAATTATAACCTCTTAATTAATCTTTCAGAAATTTCCGGATGGACTGACAAGAAACTACGAGAATGCACTGAAAAAAGAAAATTGTAGGAAGAACAGATACAAGAAAGTCTACCCTTGTATGATATACCGATTGATTATCGTACACAATTTCCACTACGAATTATGGGCAATACGGCTACATTTATCATAAAAATATTTACATATAAAGAAACACATTATATGCAGTATATTACCTTTGAAATACATACTTTAAATAAATCAATAACAAATATCTTGACAAAGCAATGACTCAAAATGCAAATGTGTTTACACAGTACATAATAACAATTCTTTATTATAAGAAAATAAACGCAGTGCTTGTCATACGCTACTTTCCTTCGTAACAAAATATGCTTTAACAAAAACTTATGCAACTAAATAAATGATATAATAACTTACATATGTAAAGGTACGCAGTATATTTTTTAATAATCAAATATTCTTCGACAATAATCACAATTTGCAAAATAATGTGTAAATTTCTGTATTTCCCCTTTAGATGATACCACACGTGTCATATTGAAAGATGGTGGTGACGGTGACTACATCAACGCAAGTTATATAGCGGTAATATGCAATACAAATACTTCTTAAATGAAAAAATAATACAATAAAATATTTAAGAAAAAAAAAACACTTATTTTCTTTAAAATGCCCAATCAACATAAGCAAAGATGTAACCATTCAAACGTAAAATGACGAAAACAATGTTTCAATACGAGACTATGTGGATTTTGATCGGTAACTGATATTGGACTATTCTTTCAGACAACCCGGGGAAACCTTGCGTATATAGCTGCTCTTGGTAAGCTAAATATTATAATTCTTTTAATAGAGTATTCTTAAGGCATTCCAACTATTTGACGAAACTTGCTCTTTTCGGTTTACTGATATATTTACACACTTGAACTAAAACTGGTTTAAACTGTGCATGTACAAAGACTTAGGTATTGGAGAAAATATTCAATCACGGAGTCAAGTTAAGGAATGGCTTGCCGTTATGTATTAGAAAAAGCTTCAATATAAACTGTTTTAAGAAAATGTTATACCCTTATCTGATGGCTCAATATATGAGAGATTATTTATATACATTACGTTTAAATTTTGGTAAGGAGTTTAGCATAAATATACATTATACATGAATATTAATACTATAACCAAAGTTATAACAATTACAACTGAAATATGCACTACGAGACTCAGTATTATGTACTCATTGGAGAATGTCATATAATTACATATAACATTATTGTTTGAAATATGACGATGTCCGTATATACATGTACTTACTTTTTTATATCAATCTTCATCATTCATTATCTATTCCAGAAGTCTTCTATTGATTATTCTCATTATCTTCCCATTGTTATCTACATTCATACTTTCATTTAAATTCAACTTACAACTATTTTTGTTGGATAGTAATATGTATTCGCATTGTTGTCGAAGGCTTTCGTAAGAAAATGTGTATATGTTTATTTATGTTTTATTGCATATGTTGACGTTTAATTGTATTTTTATTTGTGTATGTATATGACTTATGAGTTACCTTCTAATAATTATATAAATATATTATTATTATAATTTTATTATTATTATTATTATTATTATTATTATTATTATTATTATTATTATTATTATTATTATTATTATTATTATTATTATTATTATTATTATTATTTTTATTATTATCACTAGTAGTAGTAGTAGTAGTGCTAGTACTAGTAGTAGTAGTAGTAGTAGTAGTAGTAGTAGTAGAAGTAGTAGTATTGTTATTATGTATGTATATTTTCAATTTGTTTAAGTTAAAATCAACAGATATTGTAAATGTTCAATAGCTTTGATTGTGATTTGGGAGTCAAAAGTTTCAATGTAACAAGCGATAATGCTATCAGGTAACACAGTAAATACGAATATATGATTAGGTCCGGTGAGAATTCTAAAATTCACAAGTGAAAAAAAATTAGTGACAGGATTCTTATTAGTAACGCATTTCAATGGTCGGTAGATAATAACACAGAGTGGAGTGCTGAACTTTGTTTATGTAGCACTAACGTCAAGTCCGTTGACGGCTCCGAGAGGAACAGTGTTAATAGCATAACCTATTTAAGTGAGACAAATACCGTAGCGCCATCTGCATTTAAGATAGATAATACTCTTTAAAAACAATGTACACATGTAACAACATACATGTATGCTATAAAAACAATATGTACAAAAGATGAATGCATCGAGCACGACATTTTCTGATGATTCAAGTAATTAGATATATTTAAAACAAATCGGCAACCAAGCGATATAGCTAAGTGATGCGTTATATGTGTTATCGAAGATGTTGCATTTTAAACATCAACGTGAGGTTAGACAGATACGCATACATTGATGAACAACAATTATTTAAATTTAATAACAAGGACGAAGTAAAATTTCAGTATTGATAGTATATTTATCATAATCAGTAACGAGGTCCGATCAGAAATACAGACGACTGGCCAAGGGTCAAAGATGGCAAGATCAAAGATTCAGTCCATTACGCCACATAGAGTCTTAAAAGTAAATGAAGGACAACTTGGTTTTCTTATAATGGGAATACCCTTTAGGAAGAGTGTAAACTGAACGATAACCATTACATATTTTCCTCCTAGTGAATGCTTTACAACAGATCGAGTGAGCTCGCTCTTGGTAATGTGTGCCAGTCTGAATTTACTTAATTTGTAAATAAGTGTTCATAATATCAGTATATATTTTACACTATAAAGTAGCCGATGATTATGCTGATTATTTTGTATGTTAACATCAGTAGCAGTTTATTGTACCATTACTAGCATCTACTAATAATGCCTACCTTTTCAAATGAAGGAAGAATCAAGGAGGCCAAAAGGTAACAGATAAGAAAACATATTTAACATTTTGCAATATTTAATATGTTCCTTAAAAATATTTAAACCTATGTAATGCCACAGACAAGCTACGTCTAATGTAAGATGCTGTGATCATTTATATGTCTCCTACTTTGCTTTCTTTCTTCTTGTCTTCTACATATTTTTGTCAATGCAAACATCATTGTTTATCTCGGAATAAAAAAGTTTCTTTGTTGAAACAAGACACCGTCAAAACTATTCAGAACAGCGCCAAAAATATCCAGAAGTTACATTAACTGTACATCCTAGCGTGTTGGACAATGGAGACCGCTAAAGACATTTCACATATATAGGGCATGATTCGACAGAGACTTTACAAAAATATTTTTAGAAAGTAGGACTTCAATTTTATGATACGTTTTGAAAAAAAACAGTTTAAAGAATAAATAATAAAAGATATATACGATTTAACAAATCCCTTTTGGTAAAAAAAATATGAACGCCATTTATTGTCTAATCGAACTGCAAAATCTCAATATATAACTTCCCATTGCATGAGTCCACGCGCTAACCGATTTGCTTTTTTATTTGTTTTAAACCGATCAAGAAGGTTAACACAAAAATCTTCTATAAATATTTGTTTTAATTGTGGATAAGACGACTGTACAATGCAGCATTAGATACAGGTAACAAACAAAACACCGAGTTAAAAAAATGAAAGGAACAAGTTACCACATTTGAAATGTCAGACGGCGCAAGAACCAACTAGGGTGCTTAGTTATTTTTGTTACGTAATGTTTAAATAACGTCCGGAAATTTCAGGTCCAACGGTTGCACACTCGGAGGGATTCTCCCTGTTCTGGAGTATGGTCTGGCAGGAAAAAGTAGACATTATACTAGTGCTGACCAAGCTTAAAGAGGTAGAGGTGAGGGAAAACTTTCATCCGACGTAAACTTTTGTCTATCTTTTTTCTGAGGTGTTCTTATTCGTGAAGTTTAGAAATATACAGACTCGACGTTTCGGTACTCCGTGTATTTTTTATTAAAATTTTACATGGCTTATGACCTGGTGGGGCGCCCATGGCATAACAGTAAAGTCATCAGTTTGTAATGCCTCTGACTCCATAACCTGACACTGCTTAGGTTCGAGTCCCATTCTGGGCGAAGGGCTTAACGTAGGAAGACCTTCAGTGTGCTGGTAGTTCTACTCAGACAAATGATCTTTCTCCAACAAATCTTTATTGGTCGCTGTGTTTCAAAAATAAGACTGCAACTTTGTCATTACTGGTCATAATTATACACTGTTCCTGTTTTGCTTTTTGTTTTTAAATGCATCGCAGTGACCAATTAAGATAATTATAGCAAAGTCCAGCGATTTTGGTGGAGGAAGACCCCAAACAATTATAGAACCACCAGCGCACCGCAAGTCAGCTGGAAGACCTTACGATATTAACTCCTTTGACCGGAACGGGACTCCACTATTCTTGGTAAGTATGGTTAATAGATTTGTATCATTTACAAGCATACACATCTGTAAATGTGTTGTTGTTGAAGAACGTAAACAAGCTTATGTTTACATTATCGAGCAAAATCAGAAGTATGTCGATTTCAGAAAATGAAGTTTGAGCGCTATTGGCCGCTACAAGGCAGGTCGGAGACTTACGGTCCGATAGAGGTACATAACTTCACGAAAGAAAATTATGCTGAGTTCACAATCAGACGGTTTTCAATATCCAGAGTGAGTTAGCATATGTTTATTTTGTAACGAGTATCAGACAGGTGGCGTACATACTGACAGGGTTTTGATTCAATCATCTTTAAACTATTAAAACTGAAAGATGTCAGCTACCCGCACTTTCCTCCCTGTTATTCAATCCGCAGATACACTTTATACATGAAATTATTATGTGTTGGAGGTGTGGGTGTGGGTGTGCGTGGGATGGGCGGGGTGGGTGGGTGTTGGGTGGGGTGGGTGGGTGGTGTTGAGTGGGGGTCTATGTGTGTATGTGTGCGTGTGTGTGTGTGTGCTTGCGTGCGTGTGCGTTTTTTGTGTTTAATTTGAACGGATGTTGATTACACTAACCTAATGATAAACAAAGATTAAGAATTTTCATACAAGTTAAGAAACATATATATTAGATAGTGTGTATCTAATGTAGATTAATTCAATGGAATATTTCGGTTGAGTTCTTTCATATTAATTTGTTTTACACTTACAGTTTTTTCCATAAAAGATATCAACTACTGAGATTATTGTTTCAACACAATCAGTGCATTTTAAACACTGAAGTTGTGCATGTAGGTTTACCTGAATATGTTTATCATCGCCGGCGCTTTATGCACAGGTATTTAGGCAGATCGAATTACATTATACATCGTTTGTATAACTCAGTTTGGAGCTTTAAAGGGTGTCTGGTTAAAATATTGTGCGACAATTACAAATAAGGAAGTTTTCCGTTTACCTCGCTTCATTTTCACCAAGTTGTGACGGTTTATGGTAATTATAGTTTTCTGTTTAGTTATTGACAAGTACGTTCCTACTCACATGTTTTTGATTACAATAACTTACATATTTATACAACTGGTAAATTGCGTACGGTAGATTTCATACTATATAATGTCAGCATAGATAGATTCTGCTACATATCAAGTTTTCAAAGTAACTCGTACACATATAACATTATTATGATAATAAAATCAGCTTCAGCGAACAGCTCTTTAAAACATGTTCAGCATACAAGTTGTACACTTACTCTTTGATTTGAACAAGACATCATATTGTAAAAACTTCAATAATAATGACCGAGGTGTCATAGATAGATTGCATGCTAGCCATTACAGTATGTGTTATGCTTAATAGACATAAGAGTGTCCCATGACATGCACTGTTTTAACCAATGACAGTTTAATACATGTGTATTTAAAAATATTCAACGATTGTCAAAATTGGTACATATCTATAATCGTCAGAACTCTGAACAACGAACCATCTACCAGGCCCACTATACAGCCTGGCCCGATCGCAGTGTCCCGGATAATCTGGTCAGCCTTCTTGACTTCCGACACAAAGTCCGGGCTCTCCCTTCAAAGCAAAGTGGTCCCGTAGTGGTCCACTGCAGGTATCGAATAAATATATATAATGCCTATCAGTCATGTATGCATGCATTTTAATTTTAGGTTAGTTATTATATGTCCAGTAAAGCTTGTGTGTGTTCATTATTTTGCTTTTGATGTAAAAGAACCCTCTTTAACTGAAACAAACCAGAACGCTGTATGAGTGCGCCAGACTGTTCTAATAATATATTGTACAGAATACACTTTTTACTCTATCTAGTCTTAATATAATGTTCCTATGACAGTGCCGGTATCGGTCGGACGGGGACCTACATTGCTCTGGACCTGTTGATACACGAAGGACAATCAAGTGACCCATCCGATGGCATAGTGGAGCCCAGTGTTGATGTCTACGGCTGTGTTAGCGCCCTTCGGGAACAGAGGGTCAACATGGTCCAGAATGTTGTACGTTTATATGACTTCATATTTGTAATATACAAATCTCATGAACATATAAGATATTACTTAATAGCATGTTTCAAAAATGTAAATAAACAACTCTCTCCTAAACTAAACAGAACTGATTTAATCTCAAGGTTCTGTCTCTATATTATTTTTAATCTTTTAATTGGTTCTAGCCAATGCTGTGACATCGAAGCAATTAATATCACTTATACATACCAAATATTGTATATCGTCATTCCATGATCAATACCGTTACCTGCACCATGCAATTGTTCATGCACTGATTGTCGATACAGGTCCTTTACCTACCTCTGAGCTACAAACGTGTCTCAGTGATGACGGGAAGAGTCGATTGGCCCACCAGTTTAAGGTACATATGCCTGTGTTTCGTTAATATTAATTGCTAGCTTTATGTCTAACCCAGATGATTTCTGTGTACAATTACAGATACAAAAGTAAGCGTATAGATGATAAAGAAAAGTTCGAATTCGGATTATGTGTGTTGCTACAAACGCCGGCGAATTTGGTGCTGTTTTTGAGGACTGACTTAAATATATGTCGCATTTTTGTACACTACAGATGTTTGTGCAAACGTTAAAATCCAAACTCGTTTAACTGTGCACAAGTAACAAGATTGGCAACATACCTTGTCACTGTCACTTTGGCCAGTCATTTTAGTTTACTTACCCACATGACATTGTTTTGCCAAACCTTTTCAACGTGTGTTGTGTTTTTACACACAGATGCTACAACGGGTTATGGTTCTTCAGGACGAAGACACAACAGTTGTTGACACTAGAATGAATGCTCTCAAAACAGGGCCGGAGCAGATATTCCTGGTAGTTTTTTACTTAGTCCCACATGAGTGCATTCTAGGCTTTTCAAAAAAAAATACTTAATGCAAACGGTTCTATATCATATGTATGCTTTAAAATGAATAATTTATATTTATCTTGGTTTAACAATTTATATCGACGCTCAGATAATTTCCTAATTGAACAAACCATTCCGTAATGTTCAGAGCAGAAGT
The DNA here is from genome assembly GCA_007844125.1 of Sinonovacula constricta. Taxonomy (NCBI): domain Eukaryota; kingdom Metazoa; phylum Mollusca; class Bivalvia; order Cardiida; family Solecurtidae; genus Sinonovacula; species Sinonovacula constricta. The sequence continues at coordinate 3,075,686 of CM017567.1, read as the reverse complement.
AAAGTAACTGATTTTACCCGTTAATATTCAATATTTAATAACGTGCAGGTGACAAGCATAGACCGTCACTGTCGTATCAAGCGAAGTCCGGAGACTCCCACTATATCAACGCTATTTACCTGGATGTAAGTAGAATGGCTCGTTAAAAAATGCTAAAATTTGTCGCTTTTGTCAGGTTGGTGTCTTTTGATTGATTTGTAATGTGTAAATCTAAAGAGTATTTTGATAATAATAAAGCATACAAGTAAGATAAATTTACCAAAGTCTGTACATTAATGAAAACAGATTTGATTGTATAAATTGTTTGTTTTGTGGTATCTTTATTTTCCTGAAAACAACACAAATTATGTACATGCAGCTATTAAAACAATAGAAGCAAAACGTTTATGTAACTACCACTACGTTTATTTGTGGAAAATATTTGTAATAACATATTTTCAAAATAGGTGTTTATACATTTGTGAAGTTATTAAAGACAGCATTACGTGTGTTCTCTTTGAAGGGCCATGTTGACTGCCGGAAATTTCTAGTTACCCAGACTCCGCTTCATGCTACCGTGAAGGATTTCCTCATACTCGTGTTTCAGGAGCATGTTCACTCCATTGTATCCATGGATCCACAACACGTGCATGACATGGTGAAATTTCTGGGACGACATGCCGCATATTGTTAATAGATAATTAAACTTTGCAAAGAAAATCCTTCATTTTGGCCATACTTAAATACCTTTTAAAGATATCGATGAATTCGAACCGCTTAATACGTCCATGCATTGTCTAGTGAAGGCATAAATGGTCGTATACTGATTGACACATTTAGGCTAAATGAACTATCCGGAGCCAAATTGTCAAGTACAAATAATGATAAATAGCTTTTCACCAGAAACGTAGTTGATTTCATAAAACATTTGTCTTATTATTTTCTCAGCAGGACGTCGGTTTGTACGTACCAGGCAACAACAAGGAGCTAAAGATCGGATCCTTTACTGTCAGATGTACAAAGTGTGAAACAAGACCTAACATGACTCTGCGGAAACTAAACATTCAGAACAAAAGTGGGGTAGGTAGTGCTAATCTTCGATGGAAAATAATAATTTAAACTCAATGAAACAAAAATTATGTTCAAATGAATTCTTCTGAGATATTTACACATACATGTACTAACTGGTTTATTTCAATCAATGAGACAAACTATTAGAACCAGAAAAGTGCAACATACTCGAAAAAACAGCACTACAAAGAACCAGGGTGTTAATGACAAAATGACCGTTTAATTACACTTTTGTACGAGGTCCGTGTTCCTAAATATGTATGTATGTGTATAATAAATCACACTTATAAGGTACTTTCCATTACAGAAGGGCTCACATGAAATCACATTACACCAGTTTCAATTTACGGGCTGGCTGCCTGATGCCTCTGTTCCTGTCAGCGCTGAGTCTCTGATACAGATCATCAGGGAGGTGGAGAGAATAGCCGGCCAAGAACAGGAACCAGGTCCTATTATCGTCCACTGCTTGTAAGTTACACGGTTATTGATATATTCTTGTCCTCCCACTTGCATACTGAGACCAGAACATGTATACACAATGTAGTATTAAATAAGATTATTTGGAAGAAGAAAAGTCCAATCTGTGTACAAGTCGTATATAGCAAATGGGGTATATTCCAAACATAAATTATATTTTCGAAGTTTGATTGATTTCAAATCTATGTTGTTGTTATTCTTTCTATAGGACGGGTGCTTAACGCAGTGGCCTGTTTTGCACGGTGTCTCTCCTCATGGAGAAGGCCATCAATGACCAGGCGGTAAGTGTCGTCAACACCGTCTCTCACGTGAAGAGTAGAATGTCTATGGCTATACCGACAGTGGAAAAATCGTTTTGCATTGTTATGTTCCTTATAATGTTATCAGAAACTCATCGCTATCAGTTATATATGTTCAGCAAAATATTTTGCGTATTATGATTGTCCTTATTTATGAAATAGTTAGGAAAATATTCCATAAATGTATTCTAATTAAGTTAATTATAATGTAATTAAATTAATTAGGGATTCTTGGGAGTAAGACTTCATCCGTGCAACCAAGTATTTTCCAATAAGTTCTGTAAGACAAGTGAAATGAGTACTTACACACAAATGTCCTTGTTCATTAAAAAGTATCGATGCAAGTGAAATCTCGTGTATAATGTAATTGAAAAGTTGGGAAGTCAGCTTTATTATGGTAATAAAAATGTAAACAGTTAGATGTTATATTTCAATCTCAGCCATATCGATTTAAATGGTTATTTGTATTCAACAAGTATTAGATTGCTTGAATCCTTTGATTCCAAAGAAAATGAGTTACATACACTGGATGTTCCTCTGATAATGTTTGGTTTACATAAGTAAGACAGGGCAAAAAACATGCATATGAGATAAAAGTAATTTAGTGATTTCTGTAAGGGCACTGATAGTAGTGTGTGATATTATATCTAATGTTATCAAAATCTAAACTATTACACACATTATGTTATTCTAGAAGTGTCTATAAATAACCCACAAGCAGATGCACTATTACAACAATTTCCAAAATCACCTTATTTAAAAAAAATACCAAGTTTCTAAAACAGTATTTTCCATTTCATCTTTGACTTTATGTTGAATTTTTTATTTAAGTTCAACTTATTCTGCATCACTTGATTCCTATTCTCGGACCAGTACATCTTCTGTCTCGAGTGTATCGCCGTCAGCAGTAAGAGTGCAAAGTGCACCAACTTAGCCGTAACCGCCTCACACGATTTATCATTAACGTCTCATGTGCCGAGTACATCGACGTAGCCGGAATCTCCTTCTTCGATACATAATTGACCTCTCAGTGTTCTGAGTAGATCCACTTCACGACAATCTTATACTATATGTAACTAAGGATCGACTATCACAACATACACCATATTGTTGACCATATTACAGACTATTTTAAGTCATCGTCCAGTAAAATTAGAACGACCATGAATGTACTACTAAATGGTTGTTTTGATTCGTTAATGAAACGTTAAAAAAGATGAGTGAATAGATTCTAGTACACTTTCTATATTATAAAGATAGGGTGTTTCCGAAATACGTTTACGTGATGACAACTATATTCGAAACTGTAATAGACGGATAAATTTGAAAATAATAAATCTCTTCTTTGTTAATATTTTCTTTAAAAAATGACGAATCCGTACTCATATATATATGCTCAAAATTGTATATCACACATATTAGCAGGTCTTTTTATAACTCGTTATTACCCCATCATTTTTTTCAAATAAATGTATATGTATTTTTAGCGAAGAGCAAACGTCACATCAAAAAGACAGTTAAGAACTGGCCAAACAGTGGTGGAAGTGGCCAAGAAACAAATATCGACTGCCATCAGACCACTCGTGTCTTAAGCTCAGTCGGGTTGTTGACAGTATTATAATAATAAAATATTATTTTGCACCGAAATTTGGATAGACGACATATAACTATTCAGACTAACACATTTATATACTACAGAAGATGGAACCAGTTATCTTATTTGACAAAACAACATTTATAGAGAGTGAAGTAAGTTTAATCGTAAATTTGTTCAACTAAATACATACACATTGTAACGCTATTCAGCTTTGACTTTTTCACTATTGTTCCACAATTCCAAAACAATGGCGAATTATATATATATATATATTGCACAGTTATATAAATAATAGCACTTAACATTGCCGTCGTTAATATTCAGCTACTTAAATGTTAACGGTAAGGTCATTCTCAGATAATGTGTTTTGCGTTTGCTTTTTATAAACAAGCAATTTGTATTAGAATTTATATCTACATAATAAACAAAATAACCGAAATTCAACAAGAACTTTAATTTATTGTTCACGAAAATGTGCCTATACGATCAATTGAAGATGTTAATAACAAATTAAAATTTAAAAAGGTCGGGTAAACACGAACCTTTTCACACATTAAACGGTGAAAACAATGGTTTATTTTACAAACTTTGTGTTGATAAAAAACATTTTGATATTTTGTATGTTTTGTTGCCTAAGAATAATCTCAACAAGAAAAAGAAAGCATGTGTTTAATCGTTAAACATGAGTTCCTCAAGGCATGTTTTATTTTGGCGGAAAAACTTCCGACTTCAAGCAAACACCATTATAAGCAGTCAGCACATATACATTTTTATCCTCCTGTACCAGTTGTTTGAACTAACCATGTGCGTACTAGAGATAAACAACAATTAAGCGTACATCGTTAGAACTAACATCCGGAAATCCCAAGTACTTGAAACATATCCACTTTGCCTTGACACATTGCTTAGAGTACCTTCCCTTCCATTTGATTATTGACATTATTGTTTGCATGTGTAATGTGTATTGTTTTACATTGTTTTGTCTTCTTAACTGACAATATTCATTGACAATTTTTTTCCTTTGACATGCAAGAGGTTTTAAGTACAAACACGTAAAGTAAAAAGAAACAGACACATAAGGTTTATGTGGATGTAAGCAGGGCGATAATGCTTACACATAATTCTACATTAGTATGTGTAATGGTTTATTTGTCCATTTGATTACGTATTGATTATGTTTTGTTGTTTTTTTTGTCAGTAGGTTTTATGTTGTTTTTCTCTGTACCACAATACTATTATCTTAATAAATATTCCAGCTGCTACTGCTTGTAAATAAATATTGGTGACGGTTTCTGACTGTTTTTTGATGTTTTCAGTTAGCAAATCAATGTCAGTTTCCATATTACATAATTATAAAATATGTTATGATGTTTATGCATAACTAAATCGACAAGGTGTAATGTAGGAATGTGTAGGTGTCTAATATATTATTTTGGCTGGAAATATTCACAATATTATATTTTAGGACGTAAAGGAATTAAGTCTTTGTCGACGGCTAGACCTGTTTAACTTTCTACAGGACTATACAAATTCTGTTTGCAAAGATAAAGAATTTCTTGACAATAAAGATTCCCCTAGCATGGGTAATTTTTAAAAAATAATACTGTTTCTTTACTGTAAATGTTCAAGTCAAGCCTCATAGCTGTCTTATTAATGTGCATATAGAAGTATATATTATGAAGAATAAGTGATTATAAAAAGGTGTGTTGAATATAGTTTTTTTTTAAATGCTTGAATTTCAAGCTCAAATAATTAACACACACTAAACTTTTAGGCTTTAACTCTGTCTCACATTTAGCTAGTTACGTCGCTTGGGAGGTGGCATAATTGGTTTTCTTGGTGAGGATGACGTCACCATAGATGTGTGAACATTGCGGTTTCCCGGTAATGGCGGAACAGTTAAAGGTCCTTTCCTTATCGGTAATTGTTGTGGCGAGGCTTGACTACGTGACACGTGTGTCGTTTGTGAGATGACCTTGACCTCAGTATCGGAGGAAACAGCCGTGAGGTACTGTCTTTGCCTCCATCGGCTGTCCTATAGGTGTTCAAATAATTCAATACAAGCATTAAACAAGAATTATGTGTTACAATTTTCAAAAAATAATTTGTTTTAATAGAACTTCATATAAACGATGACGATGGGGGCCATCCTAATTTTTAAACATGTATTAGGTGCTTTATTCATACTGCACAGATATAAGTTAAGGACGACAATTTCATATAATTTCGATAGAAATCGACACTTCGTACTTATTCTTAACTATACATAAAAACTTTTCCCAGATACAAAAAAAAACGTATTGTTTCAGTAAACAGACTAGTATACAAAAAGGGGTAAAATTTGGGGAGAAATATAAAAAAAAATCCCTCTTGACAAATTTATCAATTGAATCATATGATAAGGTCATAGAAAAATGTTTATATAGCCCATTTAACTACCCCAAGCTACAGACACATACATCCAAAAATTTAATTTAAACAAGTCATCAAAAGTGAGACAAAGCATTTTACAATTTAAAAGAAAAATTCTCACCACTCGTTCGGTTAAAAAATCCAATAGATGACATTTCTGTAAATCATCACATTACTTTTTATTAACAGTTTTCTGTTAATGTGAAGAAAATTTGTTTTAGGACGATTCTATGTGTTGGTAATCGAACCGATTACATGACACTGCGACATCTAAGTGATACGCTGTTATATCAAAACACCTGTCAATTAATCCACTTAGAAATAGTTGTCTGATATTTTGAAACAAATCATTACATCAGACCAAGAATGAGACGCTGGTGGTAATTGAAGACAGACCTGTTAAAGGGGTAAATTAATTAGTATTAGTTAACTAAGAAAGATTTTGGGAAGGATGGCGGTGGGGTTCGATGTATGTTAAAGACATATATTTACCTGCTCTGTCTCCGAAATCTCATCATAATCAACAGTAACTGTTGCCATTGCAGTTTCTCGAGAAGGTTTGCTGCTCTCTGTTTTCTTCTTTGTCTTAATTGTCTTCGTGGATGTGATTTTTGTACTCGTCACGTAGTTTTTATCTTTATTCCCGAAAATTATCTTTTTATTCAGGAGCTCAGTTATTTTTCTTGGCAGTCTAAAATCAGTTTGTACAATGACACAATACAAATTAGATTGTTGAGTAATCAGGATGTATAACCAGCTAATAAAGCAGCTAAATCAAACCAAAATCATCGAATTAACAATAATGGAATTGCAATACGCTTGTTATATATTAATTAAATAAGTTAATAAGCCAACATACATCAATTCAAATAATTCAAAACAGGGTAGCCTATCCATTAGGAATACGGTGATGATGACGCCGGTCATGAAATAGCAAATACTTAAACCTGAAACAGCGAAGCAAATATGATTGTAGACACTTAGGTTTTCGCAATTGGCATTAATCGGGGACAATGAGTTGTGTTGTATAGATCAGTTAGGATAAACTACGTGGGTGAACATAATGGCGAGGCGAAAGGCGGTGATGTAGATGCCGACAATACAATGGGTAAATTTCTTATTCAAATCATGGGAGACAAAATAAAGGTTAAATATGTGCGAATAGTACATGGACGATGATTAATTATTTTATATAGCTCAATCGTAATGGGTTACAAAAGGTGCGAATCCTTCAGATGGTGAAGATGGTGATGACAATACTGGTAATAAAAGGATAAATACCATACACCAAACAAGGATACAAAAACACGATTTTGCAATCGGTACTCGATAATGACCTATCCTACATACCTCAGTCTTGATAAACCACAAAATGTAAGAATGATCGCAATGAAGAAGATGGTGATGACGACGCCAGCGACAAAAGCAGCCAAGGCTAACTCCATATTGGCCGCTTGGTTCTGGTTTGAGAAAGGCATCGAATGAATTTTGGAACCGTCGGAAATTGCGGGGTAATTATGGCCCTCGAGGATACACTGGCGGCGAATCTTGTGGTCGTCTGGCAAATTAGCGACAAGAAATAGTTTTGTGGGCCAACAGAATGTATTTTCAGGAGATAATACCGGTAATTTAAATTTCAAAATTAAATGGTAATGTGTCATTAATTTTAATACTGTAGTTAAATTTCAGGATTTCTAGACGCCTTTATTATTTTATCATTTCTTAAACATTTTTTCGATTACGCCTTTTGTCGTAAATGAAATAAATGCATTGCCACCGTTATTCTATTTATTGTTTGCATTTCTCTTTTATTTTTCGCTCTTTCGCTTGTATTTTTATTAAGCTGTACAGTACATTTGATAGGCAATTAAAATACACAAGATGTCCCAACGTTTTTACTGTTGTTTCTTTTGAACAAACTACTTGTTTTGAAGCTTTTTTTGCATTCCTCATCTCAATTTTAAAAGGTATTAAATACGGTATTTTTGTGTTGTACTGTTTTTTACTGAACAATAAATAGGTACCAAGCTCTTTTAACGATATCATACAGTCTTCTTTGGGTATTAAAGGCCTGTGATAACGTGTTTTTTTTTTCTTTTGGTTACTTTATTTTAATATTTGTTAAAATGGGATTTTGTCTTTAGAACCAGTAACCTATTTTAACATTTATTTAGTTGTTTAGTATGCATGAACAATGCAATACATTTTGTCTCGCAAAATTTATTTAAGACCTTGTTTATGCATACCTGTTCGTATGTTTGCAACCAATGTTTATATTTTACAGCTCTATGAAAATCGAATTTAAAAATGTGTTAAAATAGTTGTCATCATACAAAAATGGTAAAAGAAATTATTCTTGCAAAGTGTAATTTCTATTCAACTTAATGAAGATATCTCAGAAAAGAAATTACATCGGGCTGTAATAAAAAAGCTACATAGGGTCGAGTATTATATGGTATTGTAAACTGGTTTTGCGTTTGCATGTTTAGTGTGTTTTTGTAATAAGTTGATATTTTCATAATGTTATTTCAAAACATATCCATTAAACGGACAGGTCGATTCATCAGGGTCAAGCAACCAGTTTAGGGGAGGTTATTCCCACATAGGACGGAAAAAATTTATGAAGAAAATATCCAATTACTGGTGACATCAAAACGTTTTTAAAGATTATTAGCATTAATTGGTAATATATATATATATATATATATATATATATATATATATATATATATATATATTGTTGTATACTGTTGTAAGATACATACTGCCAAACAAAACATTTCATTTAATCATATATAAACGAAAAATAAAAAGCTCACCTAGTGGCGCAAGACACCTATTCCATGGATTGTTTGGGTCACAAGCCTGAGACTGCAATACGCTTTGAAGGGGTTCGCATCTCTTGTTCCGGAAGTTCCACAGCCTATCTCCTGAGCACGTAATTAAAGTTTGCTCCTGGCCCCCTAGTCCCCCACTCCTGACCTCGTAGTAGGTGGAACAATTGCACGGATCAAGGGCATACCCGTCGTTTAGATTTGGTATGTCGATGTTACATCCTTCTGCAAACAGAACCGTTAAAATAGTACACATTAAATATAAAAATGCTATAATAAACTTAGGAAAAAGGCAAAATACATAGCAAAACATGAAAGCCACTAGCCTATACAATAATTTTCTTTTATGTACGCACTTTTTATACGTTTGTACAAAATTTCTCATTGTATGAAAATACGTTTGAATGTAAACGTACTACATTTAATCGTTGTATCAACGGAAGAAGTAATAGTTGTTGCTGTTGAATCATTAGATTAGTTTACGCAGATACAGTAGAATATGTCAAAAGAAAGACAACAGGATGAGAAAGCTCACAAGAAGGTAACGAGGAAGACGCAGTAAGGAAGATTAACACAAACTTACTGAATAATACAACAGGCATTTTAAGGTAACCTAATTTGCAAGCCGATGCAATAGATCACAAACATCCGGAATGTTTTGGTGTGTGAGAAAAGCAAGCATCTTTTGTATATCCGTTCACATATATGATAAGTTTATTGCTATCTGCTCTCTATTGACGTTCCAGTGCGTTACTCCATAACTGAGGCACATAGTAAGCATATACGACACTTAAGATGGCTATATCACACTATACAAGTGTATTCTTGATGTCGAGGTAATCATCCGGAAGAGAGGAGTAGGACGGTCAAGTGGGAGAGGCCATGAAACTTCCTTAAGCATTTATTCCGGAATATTAGTGTCATACATTTGATGTTGCTTATACATACACATTTCCATAATTCTCTGACAAGTTTTGCTGTAGTACATGTTTAAACGATTTTTAAAGACATTATAGTTCACAAATTTTATAAGGAATTTTGCATATTTGTTGTCAAATGTAAACATGACTTTCCTAATAGACATAAATATCATTGACCGATTATTTTCGTACGCTGATCTGGGATAATAAAACACATAGATGTTATCTACAACATTTGTATGCATGTGTGTGTCTGTGTGTGTGCGCGCGCGTGCGTATTTGTGTATGTGCGTATGTGTGCGTGCGTGTGTATGAGTGTGTGTGTGTGTGTGTGTGTGTGTGTGTGCGTGTGTGTGTATTATCTGACATTCTTTTGTGATTTAAAGCCGTTATTTTGACAAGAGGCTGACATAATAGGAAGTTGCAGCAGTTTGGCAAGGTATTGCTTAACAAAAAAACTGAGTATGTCAATTTAAGCAATGTAATAACAGATGTAGCAGACAACAAGAAAGAAATCAAAGTGACAGATAGTCTAGCTCCCATCAGACTTATGGTTCCTTACTTTAAACTATTTATGTAATGAATCAACAGTATAAATAGAGTGTTAAGTGCACATGATAGCCATCTTCCTGTTTACAGCGATGCTCCATACGGCGCCTTGGATGTTTCACATTCGAGCTCTTTTTTGTAATCATCTTGAATACTGTTGCTCGCCAAATACCATAAATTGGCATTCAATGGTAAATAAAACCAACTCTTACACTCTCCACACAGAGAAGACACAGTACGGATTACTTCGCGACATTGACTCTCTTTATTATTTTACAATCCATTTGCAGGTGAAATCTCGACATTTTATAATATCATTTTATGAGCTCGTTAGTTATACTTATTTTTTTCCCGCAGGTTCGGATAGCATTCTTATAGGATTTCATGTGTTTTCTAAAGAATTTGATGATTTTCTCTTGTTAAAAAATTGTAGGTAATTATTTCAAATGACGTCACTGCGTCTATATCATGAGAAATCATTAACTAGTTTTAATAATCTTTGACTATTTTTTCCGACTGATGTCCCTGTACAAACTATTTAGTTTAAGAGGCAATTATATCATATATAATGAAGTGCCTATAGTGCTTATAGTGTACTGTTAAATGTAAAGTGTAAATTGTATATTCTATTATGATGGGTGTAGGCAGGATTGTCTGTTGATTTGTTTACTCCCGGTACTTACAGCTTACTGTAAGTTTGTTTGTTTGTTGTTTTTGTTTGTTGTTTCATTTAAATGTGGTATTTTTACGCTGTTTTCATCGTTAAAAACGTCAGGAAGTGCGAGTTTAGAGCGCTCGCTAAACCGATTTAAAGACCAAACAATAATGTTTTATCATCAGCAACTAACTAAAAGGCTGTGTCATGTTAGTATAATAGACATCTAGATCTCGAAACAATGTAACGGTGTTCGCTTTTTACGTTCTTGACTCTGACTTATATCAAGCAAATAATAGCACACATAAATCTTTCTATTCTTGTGTCAGCACTTTCAGGATATCGATTCACATTTATTAAAACAATAAATGTTTCTAAATTAATAATATCTTAAGAAATGGTCTAACCTTTGTGGGTATTATGGACACATTTAAAAGGTATCTCTAAAAACATTGTCGATTAACGTAGAAACGAAAAATAAGAAGATGGCATGATGTTATTAAATTTTCTTCAATGAGTGCCTATATAGAAAATGAAAAAGGACTAAATAAGCATTCGTCCCTAAAGCGGAACAATCCATTTAAGTCCAAGTGAATATAATTATCGTTGTATTATCTCCCTTTAAATATAGTATACTTCTCCTTCTACAGATGGTTAACAAGTGAAACATAAATTTTAGAAATTTCTGATGTTCTATAGACAAATTTTATCTTTGTGTGTGTGTGTTGTGATTATTTGTATAATTATGGTTATGACCACTTTTATTATTATTATTATTATTATTATTATTATTATTATTATTATTATTATTATTATTATTATTATTATTATTATTATTATTATTATTATTACGAATATGTAATATGTACTTAAAACTACTTACGTATATTTACAGTTACTCTCGATTTACCATATTTACTAGAAGGAATTTAACTTCATATAACTGAATTTGAGCAAAATATTTTTTCTATCTAGCGTTTATTGATCATAATAAAAATATTATATAACCATAAAATTGCACTCAATTGAGTAAGGACTCTGACTCGTGCAACTCTCGGCCGTTTATCATTGTCACGTACTATTTTATGACAGGCAATTTCTCTTTCGAGTTGAAAATAAAACAGATTTAAAAGCATGCATTGTTTTTTACTGTACGTCAGAAATTATTACCAAATGCTGTCAACCCATACAATGATTGACGTGAACTGAAACACGCTACAAAGTTACTTTAAATCATGCATATTTTAATGCGCATCTTCTTGGTTAAGGAAGCAAATGACAGTTTGTATAGACACGGTAGTAAATCCGTCTGTATTTTCGGCTCCAATTGGACTTGTCATTATTACGACCCTTCATATATCGTCCCAAAATATTCCAGTCAACGGATACCTCACACGTGATTGAATGTAAATATTTACCATTTTACACTTTGAACTTGGTTTAACTGACAATATGCTAGTCAAAACCTTAGACTCATTTTTGTTGGATCAAAATAAGTCGACAAACATGGCAACATTACATATGACATTCTTATATAAATATCTTTCATTGTGAAGGTAACGTAAGAAATATAATATACATAGCTTTAATGTAAGAAAGTACCTTGCAACATTTTTCAAAACATCAATCAGTAAACCATAACTGTGTGCTATTAAATCAAGTGTATTAATTGATACATGATTTGTTAGCTTACAAACATTTTTGAGTAATTCAGATAAATCAGCATTTCTTAAATTATCAATGAAGTATATGATAACTGGGACAGTGTAAATGTGTTATGTGTTTTATTTTTTATATATTGGAGACTGAACATTAAATATTACATAAAATGAACTACCGTTTGATAATATATAATTAAGTCATTGTAAGTAAATCTCTATATTTCCTCCAACAACATCCCTTTCAACGAGGTTTAAGGTTTACTACAACTTTTATTTATTTGCGCACTATTGGCGGCAAGAATGATTTTGATATGAAATTTGATTAAATGGAAGCGGTTGTAGGTTAAAACGTACATGTTAAATAACTTACTTAGTTACTAAATATTTTTATTAATCTGAATGCTCGATCATTTGTTAATGTTATGGCATCCTAGTGTGTCATTGTTCTCACTGAACTTATCCAATGTGAAATGTTAAGAATATAACAAGACAATGATTTAGAATATAAATGTACAATGTTATTTACATAATCTTCATATGGAGAATCGTACAAAAACAATCCTAAACGGAACACCCATGGCCTGGTAGGTAGAGTTGCCCACTTCCTCTGAGTCTATTGCTCCTCCAGTGTTCGAATCTCTTTCGGGGCGAACATCTTTACATAGGGAGGTCTTTCAGCGGTCCTGTGGTGCGTCGTTGATTTTACTCAGACAACTGTTTTAGTTTTTCCACCAATAATAGCTCGACATCACTATACTGACCATCATAATATTGCTAATATGTTTCTTAAGACAAACTCCCCCCAAAATTATAGCACAATGCAATAGTATATGCATGTCTTGCGCATGGGAAATAAAACAACATGCAAACTAACTATAAATAGATCAATAACATAATCACAAGATGTCATGAAGAAATGATGTAATTCTATACAAAGGCGTTGTTTGAATTAAGTTAAAAAACGTAACTTTAATGGTGTTTGTGACCTTTTTAAAACATGCAAAGCTATAAGCTCATACTAACCGCTCGGAATTGGCAATGGGCATTTAGTCAGTTTCTAAAGCTACTGCATTCTACTTTCTGAACGATCACCTTCATAGCAATGTGCAACCACGTTAGAACATACTGATATAATTCAATTTATACTACTTAGGAAGAAGGTAAAGTCTTATTTCTACATACACGCGCGTACAAATCTACAAATATACAGCGAAAAAACAACAATACGGCCTTGGAACGGTCTTTTAGTAATGGGGAAAATTGGTAGGTTTAAACAAGTTGGAACTCCAACCTCCTACTTCCTAAATTTTGTCCTCCAAGGCAGTGCAAATGCAATTAAAAGTAAACATTAATTATTCAATTAACATTATTTACAAAAGTAATAAAATCTTTCACACAAAGATAAAACATTATGTCACTTTGGAACGGTCAATGGGCGTTGGGATCTACTTGGATGCTTAACTACGTTTCCGGATCTCCAATTTCACCATAGCAGTATACACACAAATTCAAGCAAACAAATATAATTATATTTACACTATTTACATTAATGTTAAATCGAATTCACATAGACACAGCATAGTATTCTCGAGAGAATAAATGTCGATTGGAACAGCCTATTGGCAATATAACCTACTGGGATATTTAAACCGGTTTCTAGAGCTCAGCTCAAACCTTAAACAAACCTTTTTTCCAAAAGCAAAAAAAGCTAAACTTTTCTATTTAAACTAGGAATGTCAAAGGATACTAAATTTGGTATCCGGATATCCGTCGAACGATCCGAACGGATATTCGGATATCCGGATATAAATCTTAGTTAATTCTGATGTTGAAGTCGGATGTGTGAGGGGTTACTAACGTTTCCATTGACATAATTAAATCGTCATTTCAATGGAAATATTTAAATCAACATTTTCATAGGCATAGGCACTTCATCATTTTAATAATTAATGAAATACGCACAATAAACATATGGTAATTTTAATTTACAATAAAGTGATTAAAATTATTCTTCAAGTGGTTGCGGAGGTTGGATGTGCCGCTGCCATACGCTAGCTCTACGGTGCAGTAATTACATTTTGCGTTGGCTTTGTCTACGGACCTTACAAAATGTAGCCAAACATCGGACTGAAGATTGGAAGGCATAACAATTGATTTGTTTAGGAAGTGGATGTGAATATGTCAAGATCACCGTGATCGAATGAAAACATAATAAATTCATCAATTCATTTATACAATCCAAACGGACTTAATTAAACATGAGTTACTGATCTTTGCCGACAAACCTGTTAATTGTCTACATAATTGTAGCTCAATCTCTTCTTCATACAGCCGAACAAACGAAATTAAAGATACTAATCCTTAATCAAAATCGCTTCAAACAATAGCTGTTAATTGGCAACTTATTTTACATAAGCTTTAGCACATTTCTAAAACTGTGAAATCCATCAACAAAATTAAAGATAGTATTCGCTTAAACAAAATGGAACAGTAGAAGCTTCACACGTTGGCGGTTAATTAGCATGTTATTATACATACCATCATGCTTTAGCACATTTCTAAAACTGTGAAGCCAAATATACGATACTGCGTGTCACCACCTGTCGATAATCCGTTACACCTGCGTATGCGTGAATGCACACTGACATGACAGCAGAAAGATAACTTAGCAAAATGGCCAAAACATTTAATAAAATTATACATTTTAAAGCGAATATCCGGATACCAAAGTCGATTCGGATATCCGATGATTCGAAAGGATATCCGGATATCCGGATAACCGTTGACATCCCTAATTTGAACTATTTACAAAAAAAAGTAAAGGTAGTATTCGCACACAGAGGGAAACTATTAATATGCATAGAGAAAAACAATATCTCCTTGCAATTGGACCAACCGGATGTACTTTATTTACTTTTTGGAGTTCTAACCTCTAAACACCTGAAATTTTGTCCCCAAAACAGTGAAAATGCAATTTAAAACAAGGAACGATATTATTAGATTTACACTTTAAAAGTAAGAATACGGACGATATAAATACACAGAGGAAAACCAACATTGCCGCCTTGCAACGCTGTTTTGGCAATGGGACACAATGGAATGCTTGAGCCAGTTTTAGGAGCTTCAACCTCCAACTGCCTGCCGAGTTGTACTTCAAAAATAGTGTACACACAAATAAAACCAGATTATACTATTCTATTTACATAATTTACAAAGGAAATAAAATCGAATTCACACAAAGACGGACGATACAAATATTCAGAGAAAAAACAACAATACTTTGGAACGGTCAGTTGTCAATGGGACCAACGCCGGGTGTTGTAATTGGTTTTTAGAACGCCAATTTTGAAGAACCTGAAGGCTGTCCTCCAAAGTGTACATCAAATTAAAAACATATAACCATACTATTCTAAATGCATATTCTAAAGGCAGTAAAATATTGTTCAAACATAAACAGAACATACTAATCTACAGGAAAACCAACAATACCGCCTTGGAACGGTCACCTGGGCATTGCGACCATCTGGGGTGTTTGAAACGGCTTCAGCCTAAACATACCTGAAGGTTTTTCTCCTAAGTAATATTCCTTCAATGCATACAATTTAAACAAAGAACTGAACTGAACTACTGTATTTATATTTTTTACAAATAAAGTTATATAATAAAAAACAAATATTTAAAAAAGCAGCATAATATTTTAAACTATTTCATCAAGCAAAACTTTATTATGGCATTTAAAAACGTGAAATGCAACTTTATTCATATTAAAGTAGTCGCGTTATAGTGTAAAGGTTTTTAACACCAACATGTTAGAATATTATTACGTGGTGATGCTATATTAATTATCTCCAATGGTCAATCATACATCATTTTCAGAAAAGAAAAGCAATTGTACAATGTGTTAGTCCTAAAATCTTACAAGTTCTTCTTATTCATTTGTTTTGTTGTGAATATTTCAACTTAAAAACTTGGGGAAAAATAACACAGATTAAGAAAAACAATTAATATACTGTGATGATTAATGTACAATTATGATGTTGTTTAATTAAACACTAAAACAATTCAACAAAGAAGTTAATGCACAATATTTATATAAAAACACTTCATGAAACTGCATTCAAAGCGGAATAAGGGCTTTCTTCAACTCTGTTTGTAAGGCTTACGTAGACGGAGGGTTCGGCTTCAGTTTCTGAAATATACCATGGCAATAAATACCAACATACATTACTATGTAACATTTATTATGCAACAGTATTGTGTAACATTTATTATGTAATGTATTAAAAAACATGTATATTGTAATAGTTTTATTTATCAAGTATTGTGTTACACTAATTTACATGCATTCTTTAGCAGTATTCTGTGACACTAATACGTAACAGTATTATGTAACATATATTTTACAAAATGTATTTAATTGGTTTTAATAGCTGTATCACTTTAAGCTCAGTTATACATTTTAAGCCATCGTTTATGTTGTCTTGGCAAAGATGTGGAGTTCACTGTTCGTGAGAAGATTGTGGAATCTGTTTGCCGTACTTTATGCAAAACAAGGAGATCAGCTTTGTTATGATTTTTCTATCATGATTAAGTGCTTGGCAATAAAACGATTTGATTGCTACATCCAGAATGATAACCGGTGATGTTAATGAGCAAAGGCATGGAAACTGAATTGTGAAAAATAACAGAGAGAACTAATTGAAAACAAAAATTAGACCATATCTGTGGAAGAAATTCAAGCGCAATGTAGTGTTGCCAATTGTACAAGTACATTCTTCTTCTTCTGTTTCTTCTTTCTTATTTTCTTCTTCTTCATTTTCTTTTTCTTCATCTTTATCTTCTTCCTGTCAGCGTCATTCATTCTTTTAAAAATAGTAGTAGTAGTAAAAGTTGCAGTAGTAGTAGAAGTAGTAGAAATAGTAGTAGTAGCAGTAGTAGTAGTAGAAGCAGCAGGAGTAGTAGTAGTAGTAGTAGTAGTAGTAGTAGTAGTAGTAGTAGTAGTAGTAGTAGTAGTAGTAGTAGTAGTAGTAGTAGTAGTAGTAGTATTCTCTTCTTCTTCTCTTCTTCTTCTCTTTTCCTTCTTCTCTTTTTCGCTTTTTTATATTTAAGTAAAATCAAGAAATTGTTACGAATAGACCGTTAATGTTGTCCATAATCGGCACGTTTATGTAGTAGGCAGTTGGGGTGGTCTCTGCTTGGGTTCGCTCAACAGTGATGATCGTCTCAGTAACAGGATGCCTGCGTTGTAACACAAGATTATAATTTTCAATACACATTATGTGGTTTCTAATTTCTATATAATAAAATGATAACTTATTAATGGAAACACAGTACATGTGGAAACTTCTGTTAAATCATAACCTTAATGTTGTTCTAGCAACTAGGACTCTAATACCCGACTGCACTTCATAAACAATGTTACGCTTATGTTAATAACAAAATAATAATAATAATAATAATAATAATAATAATAATAATAATAATAATAATAATAATAAAAATAATAATAATAATTATAATTATAATTATAATAATAATAGTTGGTTAGTTGACATGTTGGTTGGTTGGTTTGTTAATGAGTTAGTTAGTTAGTTAGTTAGTTAGTTAGTTAGTTAGTTGGTTAGTTGGTTGGTTGGTTGGTTGCTTGTTTGTTTAGTTAGTTAGTTTTATAGTGCAGAAACAAAAAATCGCCTATTAAACAACAGAAAACTCACCTAGTCCGGTAAAGTATTTTTGAGATTATTGCAGAGACTATTCCAAGACCAATGCAGACCGCTCCCACTGCTCCCACTGCAATCTCAATTATAGACTCAGGCGCCTCATATCCATTCGAGGATGTTGAAGTTAGAGGCACTGCAAAAATGTTATATAAATACGTAACCAGGTTTAAGCACCCCAGTTGGCCATTTTGCCGACTGACCGTTCCAAGGCGGTAACTGATGGTTTTTCTTTTTGTGTGTTATGTCTCGTCTCTGTGTTTTTTGTCACATTTACATTTACCTTGTCTGCCTTGGTCTGCAGGTAGATAAAATTTAAATATCTGTGAAAATTTTGATAGGACCTTTTCTTATTTACCTATTATTATTGGTTTTATGCACCTGTTTAAACAAATATATAACAAGCGACATGTTGTTGAATTGATTCATTGCATAATTAAACGTACAATAAAACAAAGACAAACTAACTTTATATATATTTTGAAAAAAGGCCCAAACCTTTTTATCATATGTAAAGACATTGTTTAATGTATGTTAAATACTTAACACCATGTCAACTCGACATATGTCCTTGCAATCTAAACGAATATTTATAGAAATAGTGTTGTATCGATAAACAATCTCACCTTTAGTTGTACATTGTGACTGTTCACACAATGAACAGTTGTCATCACAAGGGAAACACACAACAGAGCCATCAACGATGGTCTTCAAGTAGTAGCCGTATTGGCACTTGGTACATGACGAAGGTGATGTACATTCTTTACAACCGTCACTACATTTGTTACAATAGTTATTGTTCAGATTATACCCTGTTTCACACTCGGTACAGGACGTCGGTGAGACACACTCATTACAGCCATCACTACATTTGTTACAATAGTTATTGTTCAGATTATACCCTGTTTCACACGCGGTACAGGACGTTGGTGATGTACATTCCTTACAACCGTCACTACAATTGTAACAATAGTTATTGTTAATATAATATCTTGAATGACACCAGGTACAGGACGTTGGTGAGGTACACGTGTAACAGCCCTCACTACATTTGTTACAATAGTTATTGTTCATAAAATATCCTGAATAATAACACCAGGTACAGGACGTTGGTGATGTACATTCCTTACAACCGTCACTACATTTGATACAATAGCTATTGTTCCTATAATATCCTGAATCACACTTGGTACAGGACGTTGGTGAACACTCCATACAATCGTCACTACATTTGTTACAATAGCCATCGTTTAGGTAATACCCTGAATAACACGCGGTACAGGACGTTGGTGAAGTACATTCCATACAACAGTCTCTACATTTGTTACAATAGCTATTGTTCCTATAATATCCTAAATCACATCCGGTACAGGACGTTGGGGATGCACACTCCATACAACCGTCTCTACATTTGTTACAATAGCCATCGTTTAGGTAATACCCCGAATGACACCAGGTACAGGACGTTGGTGAGATACACTTGTAACAGTCATCACTGCATTTGTTACAATAGCCATCGTTTAGGTAATACCCTGAATAACACCTGGTACAGAACGTTGGTGAGGTGCACGTTATACAGCCGTCACTACATCGATAACTCTCTGTCATGGATAGACAATGATGGTAAAATAAAAATGCAATTTATTTCGTAGTAATCTCTCTTTCTAACATGCACAGGAGTTGGATGGGAAGAAAGTTTATCAAGCCGACTTCGTCCACCTGATGTTCTCTATCTACACAAATTGCTCAAACCAATACATTTATAAGTAAACAAATGATAAACAAAAACTGCATTAAAACCAAAACAAATGGGACATGAAAGGACAACCTATGTCGGTAACTTTGCCATTCAAAATGGTTTATAAAACCATCGTATGTATCGTATATGTTTAAGATACGAGTGCGATGGTAAGCTGATATGCAGATACATATATGCAATGAAATAGATTGAACAAGTGTGTTCACCGTAAGTGTAGATATCAAAAATAGGCATATTTATACAATACAGACATTATCATTTCATGAATAAAGTACAGTTGATAACGGGAACGCATTTACAAAGGGCGGCGGGAACCCGAATTATTAACAATTTGCCACATAACGATTCGCCACAGTAGCATTATAATACTGTTGATTATTGTGAGGACAATTTTGTGAATATTTCCGATATTTAATTTAAAAATGTAATAAGTAATGGAAACACTATTGAACTACACATACTTTTGTCTTCCCAATCAAGAGAGTGATATTCACACGTTCTTAACATGTCGCCATTTCTTTAAAGGAGTGTTTTCATCGTTAAACTTTGTTGTGTTTGCAGTTTGTCAATTAAGGGACCGATTACTGTTAATTATCCCCGATGAATTCCTTAATCAGCCAGTGATGTTTGCAGTTTGTCAATTACATAAGAATATGTATGGCAAAGTCCTATTAACACTGCAGCATATACAAAAAATTGAAAAGGCACAGGAAAACGGTATTCACATGCAAGCCAAATGTAAAAGTGAGAACAAATCTGTGATGAGTCATTTAACAAAGAGAGCAAACCCGACAGTTACCGCCTTGGAACGGTCAGTCGACTTTGGTTATCATTGTTAAACGTTTGTTTGCAAACAAATCAATTTCAGCGAAGCATCACCCCGCCGGCTAAAGATGTTCGGTCAATACAAGGGATGCGAATACATAAAATATTGATAATTGATATAAATCAAGCCAAACTTTGACGCTATAAATTTATCCGATATAATGCTTATTGCTATTTGCGGGAGTGAAAGTCATATGTCCTGCAACGAGGCTCCTAAACAGACTCCATTGGCATGACTAACATTTGACACAAAAATCCAGTTCACTCGGAAGTCTAGCCACTCCCTAAAAAGGTATTAATACATATAGAAAGAAGTATCACAAGATTACTTAATAAACAGTTACAAAAAATTCTACACCAACTACAATTATGACATACACTACATATATAGAGATAAATGTGTTCAAGCTTTTGAAGCAATAAAATTACACTTTTCCCAAATATAACCATATATTACAATTTTTAGAATATAAAATTGATTAAGTATCTAAACATTAAGATGATAATACAACTACGATTTGGTCAGACATAGGAATAGCTCAATTTATATATTCTAATATATTTTCTAATATGATATTTGCATCACATCATAAATCATCGCTTAATATAAAAAGGTCAATGGGTTGCATACGATGTTTAGAATATACAACAGATCAAGTAATGTTTTATGCAAATTACGTCTTTGGTAATGTTGCATTTTAAATCTGCAAATAAATGATAAAAAGTCTTTATGGCAAAACAAATTTGGAGATAAACACTTCATATTGTTGTGTTGTTGTTGTTGTTGTTTTTACGGAAGTAAGTTTTTGACAGACTTAACTTTAGTAGGTAGCTAAAAACATTGAAAGAGGGTTGCAAAATGTTGAAATGGGTTTCTGCCTCTAGGCTTACAAATGCCATAAAAGTCCATTTTAAATGGGAGATGAGAAAATATCACTTGAAAACCTATGGTGTAGTATCAAAACACGGGTTTTAGAAAATGCAGGTAATTTTCCTAAAGGTGGTATCTGACTGTTTGCTTTTATCTAATACATGTGTATCTACATATTAACCCTGTTCTATGGAATGTGTGTATAATTGCTGCGTTAACTTATACTTTAGCTTAAATAAACGCTTTTTAAAACATTGCCCCAAGTAATTGTTAGACGGTACAACTAGTGAAAGATATCGCCCTGAATTTCTATTATTTCCAAATTTACAAAGAAGCACATTGGATGTGGGAATGGAGTGGAGGAGAGAGATTTCAGCTAAAATAGATATCGACGTCAGAGCCCAGATGATCATGTAACGTGAATTCTAAAGTACATGTAAGTGGTCATGTGCTTTTCTTGGTTATAAAATAGCTAACTTTTCAGCGTGGTTTGAATAGAATATACCTTTCCGTAATGACAAGTGGGGTGTTATGCTTAACGTTTCACATGGATCTACTAATAAACATCATTTCCCAAGATGTTTTCATGTATCAATAATTTATGAGATGAGAGGAAGAAAATCGTCCAAACTGTCGGATGCCACCTTTAATAAAGAGCCGCTTACCCCTTACAAACGGAGGTGGCGATAATGTAGCAAATGTTTTTTTGCTTATTACATTTTAGTTGAATAGGTTTTGTTTTGATTTTGGTATATATTGCTGTATCAGAATAAACGTCTTTATATTTAAAGGTGGTGTCCAGAAGATTGCCTATATAAAAAAAACATAAAACAATATCATACTACTGCTTTGGGAAATTTGGGCATAATTTTTGTATAAACACATACCCATGATCTTAATAAATAATAAACAATTTTGGACACTAACTTACTGAATGGTTAGACAGAACTAATTGCGAAGAACATCACTCTGAATGTGCATTTTTTACAACTGTATTAAAGCCCGATAGTGGTCTCTGCTTAAAATATATATCGACGTCGGAGTGGATTACCAGGATAACTTTATAACGTGATCTCAAAAATAAGTGTTCACGTGTTTTAAAGTTTAAAAATAGCTATCTCTGCAGCGTGGCTCTGATGGGAAATACCTATTTGCAATGACGAGTAGTTACTGATGATTGATTGTTCCCACAGATCTAGCACATCAATGAATAGCATTTTGTAGGATCTTTTCGGGTATCAATGACTTTTTGGTTATTTGAGAAAATTATTGTTGGTCCATACTGTTGGTACTACCTTAAGATAACCATTACAAGTCATACCTGCAACAGCGAGATTGAAGATGATGAACAGGCTTGCTGGAAACGGCAACATCCTACAATAGAAACCGTCATTAAAACACCTGATAATGAGAAAATGACTAGATCTTGTATTTTCCTTCTTTAATAACTTAGTTCAATAAGTTAAATTGACTAAGCAGGGGTAAACAAATGTAACATTCTTAAATTCACATTTATATCAGATGTTTAATCATCAAGCAAAAACTACACGTTACCTTACTTTGTAGAAACATGTAGTTTTACCCAAACGGTCATTGCACACAGCTAACTCAGAATTAGTGATTAACTCGATAATGTCATGAAACGAAGCTCTGTCAAAACATGCCATTTAATAGATCTGGTCAGTACACATAGCCCTGTCAAAACATGTCAATTTATAGATCCGGTCATTACACACAGCCATGTCAAAACATGCCATTTAAAAGAACTGGTCATTACACGTAGCTCTGTCAAAACAGGCCATTTAATAAATCCGGTCATTACACGTAGCTCTGTCAAAATGTGCCATTTAATAGATCCTGTCATTACACATAGCCCTATCAAAGCATACCATTCACCTTATACTGTCCCTCCACAAAGCTCTATCAAAACATGCCATTTAGCCGTAACTGTCAGGACACAGAGCTGTGTCAAAACAAGTTATTTAGAGGATTTAGTCATTACACATGGCTCTGTCAAAACATGACATTGACCCTATACTGTCCCTTCACAAAGCTCTGTCAAAACGAGTCATTTAGCCGAAATGGCCAGGACACAGAGCTTTGTCAAAACAATTTATTTAGAGGATTTAGTCATTTCACATGGCTCTGTCAAAACATTTCCATTAAACTCATTCAACCCATAAAGTCTATACACAGAGGTCTGTCAAAACATGTTATTTTACCGATAACGTAGTTTCACATAGCTCTGACAAAACATGTCACTTAATTGATATGGCCATTATACATAGCGATGTCAATAGATGTCAATAATATAAAAACCTACCTTCCAAAGTATATCAGTGCTTCTTTTCCAACCGTTGATACAATCTTGACAGCTTGGAGCCAGCAGTGTATTGACTCATTCTGTTGAAACTATTAACTGAACTAGATTTAACTTACTGCGCAAGTGTTAACATTTATCAACTTTAACTTGTGCTTCCTTTAAAACTGCATCAATTTAAAATATCCAACATATAATATCAGGAAAAAGACCCTTCCCTTGTCGTTGAATAGAGTAGTCCTTACCGGGTTTGCTTTCATATCATGCTTCTAATAACAATGCTAAATCTCTTTCCTCAAGAATCATAAGTGGATCTAAGATTTTATATGTATATAATAGAACTACAAAGGTCTGTGTCACACTTTTTTGGTTTCGAATTGTCTTGTACAACTTAGTGACATCGTTTCCGGAGATATTGTGGGTTAAAACTGTCATGTAAAAGATACAGTTCAGAAACTGTAAGCCACTTGTTACTTTACTTTTGAGAAAGAACATCACTTTAGGATACAGATTAGAGGTAAAGACATATAAAAATAGCAAACAAGATTGACTTTATATAATATATAACTGTCTTGTTTTCTTAATCTGTGAGACACAACTTCAGTAAGTGTGAAGTTCGGAAGCTCTACAGCACACGTTCAAACACCATAGTTGGTCCATATACTTAGTGACCATTCCATGCGGTAAACTGTTTTATTTGATATGTGTGTATTACGTCTGGTCTCAGTGGATGTGACACTTTTACAATAATACGTGGGTGTATATCTTTGTAAAGTGGTAGTTCAAAATTGAATTTATGTGATAATTACCACATTACGTTGTCATATTGTCCTGGTATAAGAACGAATTATTTCAAAAATAATAACACATTACGTTGAGGATTAACGAACCAAATAATAATTAAAAACATGTTAAGAATGCATGAATTAGTTTGTTATACAATCATACATCGTTTGTAAACCAGAGACAATCAACAACAAGCAAAATAAATAGAAGAAAGCATTGACTTTACACATACATATCTGTCAAGATTAGAATGAAATAGTTTGCATGTGCACATTTACATTATCAATACAATAACAGTTTACATGTGTATAACATGGGTTTGTTAAAACTTATTTACACTTAATCTTCACCATGAAACATCCATAGTTTATGGTCTAATGAAAATAGTTTTGTTGTCAAGTTTTTGATGCCTCTTTAAAAATGCGTGGAAGTCTTTTGTTTAAAGGTCTATTAAAATAAGTTTGCAGTTCACTACTTTAAAGGCTACTGAATGATTAATGTGAGTATCTATCCAGACATTGTTGATAAAAAGTTGAGTTAAGTTTTTGTTCACTAGATGATTGATTTTTCTATCGTATTTATTGTACAAAATTTACAGTAAACAAAACTAATGGATACATAAACTGGTCAACTGCGGTGCATAGTTGATTCTACACAGACAAACATTTGTTTTGATAAATTTCAGAGTGAAACATTTGCATACGGGAAGTAAAAGTATATGAAACAATAAAAGCTAGGTTAAAGTAAAGGAAATGAAAAGCATTGTATTGTAAAGGAAATATAATGCCAACAAACCAATGTTTGTAACTAAAGTTTTAGTACAAATATGGAACTTCTGTTGTTGGACATTATTTTTCGATGATGTCACTACTTTCATCATAACGTATAGAAAATATCAGCGCATGGACATTTTGTTTTCAAATAGATCGTTTTCTTTTCGTTGCTTGCATTTGAGAAACTCGTCAGGAAGTGCGAGGTTAGAGCTCTGTAAAACCGGTTTAAGCACCCCAGTCGGTCCATATTGCCGACTGACCGTTCCAAGGCAGTAACTGTCGGGTTTGCTCTTTTCCTTAAATGACTCGTCACAGATTTGTTCTTACTTTTCGCTAGGCTTGCATGTTAAATACCTTTGTTCTGTGCCTTTTCGGAGTTTGGTATATGTTGCAATACTCATAGGACTTTGTCATATATTCCTATTATCGAATAAAATATCTAGTTTATTTCATTAAATCTAAATTGTAATCATAGTAGTTATAAATAGTTATGAGGCGTGTTATGGTTTCATTGCTTAGATATTAATAAGAGTAAATGTACAAACATTAAAATAATAGGTATCTTACACCTTCTTAAATCATATTAGCATCACAAATATCTATGGCTGAGTATAAAGCTCTAAAATTAAACAAGAACAATGTTTTTATTTGTTTTGATTGCTTACAAACATCAGATTAACACAGCTATAGCCATATTGACAAAATCAACCAATAATTTTTGGAGGAAGACTCGAAACATATGTCTGGTTAGGTGCACTGTAACCTAACGAGGTCTTGAACCCATGTAGTGATGGGCTGAGGAGTTACTAAACCAGGACTTGAACCCAGACAGTGTGGGGCTGTGGTGTTACTAAACCAGGACTTGAAGCCAGGGAGTGTGAGGCTGAGATGTTACTAAATCAGGCATTGAACCCACGCAGTGAGAGGCCGAGGTGTTACTAAAATTTGATTTGAACCCATGCAGTCAGGGGCTTAGGTGTTATTAAATCAGGACTTGAATCCTTGCATAGAGAGGCTTAGGTGTAAGTAAACTAGGACTTGGTATGCATTGAGAGGCTGAGATGTTACTAAACCACGACTTGAACCCTCAAAGTGAGAGGCGGAGGTGTTACAAGACAAGGACTTGAACCCATGAAGTGAGAGGCTGAGATGTTACTAAACCACGACTTGAACCCTCGAAGTGAGAGATCGAGGTGTTACAAGACAAGGACTGGAACCCATGCAGTGAGAGGCTGAGATGTTACTAAACTACGACTTGAACCCTCGAAGTAGGAGGCCGAGGTGTTACAAGACAAATACTTGAACCCATACAGTGAGGAGCTGAGGTGTTACTTTACCAGGATTTAAATCCACGCAGTGAGTGGCCAGTTTGTTTCAGACCAGGACTTAAACCCATGCAACGTGGGGCTGAGGTGTTACTAAACCAGGCCTTAGACCCATGCATTGAAGTGCTAGGGTGTCACTAAACCAGGACATTGAGGGGCTGAGGTGTTAAAAGGCCAATACTTTAACCCGTGCATTTAAGGGCTGCTATGTTTCAAGACCAGGACTTAAACCAATGAAATGAGGAACTGGTGTTTTAATTGGTCAACACTTAAACCCATGCATTTTAAGGGCTAAGGTGTTACAAGACTAAGACTTAAACCCATGCATTGATGGGCTGAGGTCTTACAAGACCAGGACTTAAACCCATGAATTGAGGGGCTGAGGTGTTACAAGACTAGGACTTGAACACATGCATTTAGGGTCTGAGGTCTTACAAGAATACAACTTTAACCCATACATTGAGGGGCTGAGGTCTTACAAGACCAGGACTTAAACACATGCATTGAGGGGCTGAGGTCTTACACGACCAGGACTTAAACCCATGCATTGAGGGGCTAAGGTGTTACAAGACCAGGACTTAAACCCATGAATTGAGGGGCTGAAGTGTTGCAAGACTAGGACTTGAACATATGCATTGAGGGGATGAGGTCAAAGAAGACTACAACTTTAACCCATGCATTAAGGGGCTGAGGTCTTACGAGACCAGGACTTAAATGCATGCATTGAGTGGCTAAGGTGTTAAAATATCAGGACTTAAACCCATGAATTGAGGGGCTAAGGTGTTACAAGACTTGGACTTTAAGCCATACATTGAGGGGCTGAGGTGTTACAAGACTAGGACTTGAACCCATGCAGTGAGGGTTGGAGATGTTTCAAGATGGAGACTTGAACCCCTGTATAGCGGTGCTGAGGTCTTACAAGACCAGGAGTAAAACTCATGCATTGTGTGGCTTATGTGCTACAGGACCAGGGCTTTATCAGATGGAGTGAGTGGTTATAAGATGGGGACTTGAACCCATACTATGAGAGGCAGATGTGCAACAAAAATATGGTTACTCGAACCATTGATCAACAGGCAGCCTTAAAGAAACTGCAATAAAATAGTTATTTTGAAGCTTAATTCATGTAAATAATAAATAACCAAAAACAGATATTATTATGCCAATTATGATTTTATTAAAACATAGTCAACATTTAAAGTAATACATTATGCTTGAAACTGATAAGGCTGTGGGCTGCCATAGTCTAGTGGTAAAGGCGTTGGAGGGTTTCATATTTTGAAACCCACTCTAGCAATGTGTTGTAAGTCATTGGACAAGATTATTTACAGCATATTATACAAGGTCCTGGATTATTCCAGGAGGTCGGCATTCAATAAGGAATAAATGCAAGTAGAAAAAAGATTTTACTTCAACATTAAATAATATAGGTTAAAACAAAGTTACCAAAATTTTCTTTTACAATCTGACCAGCCATAAAATAGACAAGCAAGACAGACATCAATACTTTTTCGAAACATTTTATATAACAAAATTTACTCAAGGAAACACCATGTTAGATATACATAATGAATAATGGATTCAAATATTATCTCGGGTTGGTAATTTATATGTGTGAATATGTTCCCACCAAGATATTGTGTGTGTCTTTTAGTTGGGAGAATTACATCCGACAGTTTGCCTATATCAAATACATGTAACAATATCTTACCACTGCTTTGGGGAAACACTAACTGCTCATTCTATCCAAACCTATAATAAATGCAAAAGTGACTCCTGCTAAAAATAGATATTGATGCCAGAGCGGTTAACAAGGATAATGATATAATTTGTTCTCAAAAGTAAGTTGTCACGTGGTTTTCTTAGTTTAAAAATCTCTGCAGCTTTGCTCAGGTAGGAAATACCTGATTACAATGAGGACTTGAGATTTACGCTTCAAAGTTCACAAAGTTCTTTGGCGTCAATGAAAAGCATTTTGCAGGAATTTTTCATGCAACAAGACATGAAGTAACATTTTTAAAGCTTCAACTTTCAAGCAATTTATTATAGAATTATCTCCGAACTTTACATGTGGACCTATATACATCAGCCATAAACAGTACAATAATTGACTCAATAGGGAAACACTGATTCAAATAAAAATGTACGGAATTTAGTTATTTTATAGGTACATTTGATTAGTTGTGGCCAAGCTGAAATTATTAAAAAATGTTTTTTCTTCACAACTAAATATGAAAAAATACACATCTAGGTGTTTATTGTGTAGACTGTTTTATATTAGTAACTTAATTTATACTCTTAACATGAACGTATACATTAAACAGTCTAAAAACCAACTAAACCAATTTTTTGAATTTTCAAAATCTAAGCATGTATAAATGACATAAATAACACAATTTTCCGTTCTCTTTTTTCATTGTAATTTGGGAAAAATCTTTGAGTAGTCCAACCAAATATTCACATAGAATATATATTTCACAAATATTAAAAATGTACGTGGTAAATATTGCAATGATGAAATATAACTTAAAGAAAAAAGGCAAAATAAGAATCATCCAGGGAAACACTCTTCATACAGTGGAATAGCATAGTAAGTTCTGGATAATCAAGGGAAGTAACTATAAACATCACTGGAATAAGGGTCGTATGCATTAACATTATTAAGTAAAGGAACAAAATATAAATTGCATTGTTTTTATGAGAGAACATGGTAATAAAATTAACTTTGTAGCATACAATGAAATGTTGGTAGATACAAAAATATCTGCCAAGAAGAATGAAAATGTGATGATTTAAAATGAATTCTTTCACAGTATAAACAAGAAAGGATAGCAGAAACAACTAAAATGTTTGGGTCTATTTAAAAAATGTGTGACCTTTAGTTACATGTATGAGGTAACGTGTTTTTTTTTATTATTAAGCTTATACATATCTGGGTTGATTTTTTATGACTAAGCCTGATAAACACAGATTTCTTTTAGACAAAAATAGAAGACCTAGATCAGCCAGCACCTTGCCAGGAGCTGTCTGATCAAGGTCCAGACTATTTACCGCTTAGTCTCTATCAATGTGTGAAGGTCCCTTTACATGTTGATGTAAGAAGCATGTAGAAAGATGAGTGTGCCTATTTCCTTTGTTGTCTATTTCATAGCATTACATGAAGCCGTACTTGCTGATCATACAGATTGTGATGACGTACTATCTAATATTGTAGACTTTGATGATGAAACCATGCATCATCTAGACCAGAAATCTAGCCTTTTATCTTTAAATATTCACATTGACAGATAGTCATCTGTTGTTGCTAAACATATGTAAAACAGCACATTATAATTGCGAACGAGAGATTTGGCATCAGTAGTTAGAAATGTGCACTCAAAAATATATCTGCTCTTTCATTTATTCTGTAATTTTTTTTAACAAAAATAACATTCAATAAAAAAGACACAGACTCGTATCATATTGTCATGATAGTGTGGAATTAACTCTTCATACATGTTGTTTTATCCCTGCCCCAGCTTTATTGTGAAGGATCCGTATGTAAATAACAAACCCAAATTCTGTGGCTGACACCTATTAGCAAAGTATATCAGATGAACAAGTTGATAGTCAATTACAGAAGATAAACCAATATGAAATGTCAGACTCATCAAATATTGACAGGTAAGCAACTAAATTATACAAAGTACTAAGCACACGTGCCAATAAGAAAAGTTAAACCTTTTAAAACCAGATATATAAGTCATAAGCCAAGATGTGGCTATGCATTCAAAACATCAAGAAAGCTATACAAAAAACATGCAAAGGATACAGTAAGTATCCTTTGCCAAAAATACAGACAAATGAAAAGATGCATAAATAACTATCATAATGACAATAAAGCTAAATTAAAATCTATTAAATAAAAAAGCATAGTGACTAATCGGAAATTCTCAACAGAGTTAATAAAAAGCAGCATATGGAAGTCCCACCGATTGGAGCACTATATTAACAAATTAAACAAGCAAATAACAATGATGAGCACCCTTTAAGTGATACGGAAATATTTGATGATATAAACATTAATACAGATGACGGCTTATTAAACAAAGGATTTTCAGGAGAAGAAATACTTAACCCTTAAAATTCCTAAAACATGGAAACTCTCCTGGTTTTGACAAAATGATAAATGAATATATACAATATCCAAAGAGATGTTGACTCTGTATGTTTCTTTTTTAACCTTATCCTTGACAAAGGCATTATAAAGTCACAATGGTTAAAAGGAATATTAATACCAATTAATACAAGGGGAGTAAACTGGCCCCATCTAACTAAAGGCCTTTAACCTTACTTGGCTGTATGGGTAAGTTATTCACAACAGCACTTAATAATATAGACTGCATAACTTCCTCACCATTATTAAATTTGCTCCATGAAAAAAATTGTACTTTAGATCATATTTTACACTAAAATCACTTACAGCCCTACCAAAGCGTTTCGCGAAGAAATTTATATTGTACATATTTGTTCGTTTCCACTAACACTTCAAATCCGCTAGGCGTGTATGTTTATGGAAGAAACTTTTGAAGACAAATATTAATGAAAGTTTTCTCAACATCATTATAAACATATACAAAAACATTAAATCCACTGTTTATGACAATGCCAAAAACATATCTTCTAAATCATTTCCATGGAAATGTAATGTCCGTCAAGGAGAGAATCGCCGGTTTGTAACTCCACTGACTGCTTAGCCTCTCACCGCGTGGGTTCGAGTCCCGGTCGGGGCGAAGGACTTAATGTGGGAAGGTCTTCCAACTTACTTGCGGTGCGCCGGTGGTTATACCCAAACATTTGTCTGTGGTCTTTCTCTACCAAGTAGCTGAACGTCGCTATAATTGGTCGCTGCGATATATTAAAAAGCCGCAAAACAATCCCGATCGTGTTCGCATTACCAGTGTTGGCATAAAAGCCGACTTTTGAGTATTGACCGGGCCGGTTGTCTATTAAAAGCGTTCAATACTGATCATTACTGGTCAAAAGTTGTCAAGTGACATAAATATGCAAATATACATTAACTATTACCTGTGGGATTGGGATGGATTTTGCCGGCATTTTTGCCGATAATGTGCAGCGAAATTTCTAACATTATAGCACAGGGACACTTATGAGGTGCCCAGGGACTAAACTGAACCCGGTAGGCCCATTATACTGACACCGACACTTTTAAGTCTTTGATTTCACCCGGCCGGGGTTTGAACCTGCGACTTCGCCATCCGCAAGCCCACGCTCTACCACTTGAGCTATTGCGACCGGTCACATATAACCTGTCTTAGTTAAGTTAAACTATTGAATAATCAATTGTTTCTTCAAATTACGTCCATAAAAAATACAATTAAAACTGTGTAAACTTTTATTTGACGCATTATCTTATGACCATCTGCTTTTATCAGTGGCGATACAAGTAAGACCCGACACGGTCAATAGTGGTCTATTGTACTATTCTTTATATTATGTCACAGTTTATTCCACCTATTATACTTTAAATTATTAAAATAGAATATTTAAACGCCGTGTGCTTTTAACATATTTTCAATTAAATTTTGATATTAATATTGTATATGGAAGTCTTTAAAACAGCTCAGGTAGTTAAGTGCTGGCATACATTTACAGCAAATTCACAAACCATTTTTTACAAGTGAACTGAACATTATGTTAAAGTACTACGAAATGTGTTTTATGACCTAAGCTACTGACCTGTCAGTCCAATTACCACAGACGACTCTTGCCAAATGACCAGCCCTTCAAGCATCTGTTTATCAGAATCAACAGCTTAGTATCATTAGCGGTTTTAGAATAGTACTGTCCAGCAATACATCAATTTACATTTTATTTTATTTGACCAGTATTAACCATATTTTAGTTAGTACGACAACATAAAGCTGTTTAAAGGCACATGGATGGTAATTATTTAATCTTAATCTTAAACTGCTTACATGTACATGAAATAGAATATTTTAACTGAAGTAAAAATCATATTGAAATAGCTGAATTGACGACTATTGACCACAAGTGTTAAACGGAATGGTTTTAAGTTTCAACCATTTAAAAATCATGCTTCAAACTAGGGCTTGTCAAAATTGGCTAGACCCGACTTTAATCAAGCAAAATTCTCTTTTTGTATCCACAATCACATACAGGTTAATATCACAAATTGTTTAAATTTACATTTGATCAGTAATGTGTCAATTGAACTTGTTTTATTTTAACAGGCAGTAATACTATTACTATATTAATAATATGTTTTTGCAATCAAACGTCCATGTTCCATTTACCAGCATTGACCAGTATTGACCAGTTGAGGGGTATTGACCGGGATGGCTTTAACCGGTTAAAACCGCCGGTTAAAAATGATGGCGTTTAATACTGTCAGACCCTGCGCACTATACCTTAATGATTTAGAAACGTTTTAGATGCAAAAGGCCACGCCGGTATGAAATTAAAAGGTAGGGATGACCAAACGCAATTACAGACATATTTAAAACAATACTAATGCTGTATGTAGATGGCACAGTACTATTCTCTCAAGCCGTTGATGACCTCCAACTACGTTTGAATGATTTTTTTTAAATACTGTAAAACATGAAAACATACCATTAATATTAATAAAACCAAGGCTGCTTTGGCAACAGACATACAAGCAAGCAACATTGTATTTAAAATTGAAAATATAAATATGGAAATCGTGGACACATATAAATATTTTGCACTGTTTCTCAAAATCAGGACGATTGCACTGTCTGAGAAAATATAGTTTACCCCAAGGAAAAAACAACAATTCACCTTTTGTATACAAAAAATCTTCGACATCCACCTATCTAATGATCTGTTTGACAAAACCATTCTCCATATCATCATATATTCTTCAGAGGCCTGCGTCTATGGAGACCTTTCTGAAATAGAAACAAAATCACACTGATCTCTTAAGAGACATCTTTTAGCTAAGTAGCTAAAGTACCCCAATATATATGTTATATGAGAAGATTGGAAGACTTCCTAGTGAAGTATCAAAACAAGAACTAAACCCCTTTCATATTTATATGTTTCTCTAAACTATATGCTAGAGTTTCAGCACATTCGCATGTAAAACAAAATACAATTAAATATTTCCAAAAAGTGACCTTTCCGGTTAACATATAATAGATGTGTTTAAATGTTTGAAGCAGCAGCATTTTGAGGCGACGAAAACTGTATATACTTTTAAGAATTATTGCTACACATGCGGCGTACAAAAGCTGCATATCACTAGATTAACTAGGTCCACACCAACTTAGCAAGATGTCTTCCCTTTTATCTTTTCTGTAACTTGTCACATACTTATGTAAACCCTCGGTTATTGATGAACACGGAGTAGGGGAAAAATACTACTGTTAATTTTATCAACGGTGGACAAACAGCGTAAATTGTCCAATGCGAATAAATCCCCTCCTTTAAATTTTCAACATATTGCAACTATGTTAAATTCGGTCGCACAGTAAAGTCTCGTAAATACACTGATAATAACATCGGATTCCTTTTCTTATACAATTCCAACTTCGAGCTATATTTTACTTTAATTAATTTACGAGAGTGATTTTGTTTGCTTTTGTTAAATTTGCATGAGGGAGTTTGTCCGCCTATGCTAAAATGAATGGTAAGGATTTTGTCCTGGAGGCCTTCTGTACTGCAAATGCTTACAACTATTGCAACTGTTTGTGTTTTTAATTTGCTTGGATAGGAGTTAAAATAGCAAATTGGTCGCTAATCAATATCAAAATCAATCTCAATGCTGTAACCTCAATATACTTCCACAATACACACACACACACTCTTTTTTTATTTTATCTTTTAACCATTGTGTCATGACCTGAAAAAGTTAACTTTACACAGAAAATCTACTGCGTAACTTGATTGTGATTCAAGGTGACAAACATATGGAACACTTCGGTTAGTGCCGTCACCCTCTTCACTGCCGAGGAGTGCCGATAGAATTCGTTCGCGGGGCGGAGGACAGCGAATGCTATATTCACAGAGGACGTTGTACAGTTGTACACGATATGACAGCCTAGAGGATCTGAGATACCAGTAATTATCTCTTCACGGGTTACACAATTTGTTCCAATAGGCCGTTTCTAAAGAATATTGACGTGCACGTCCGGGCCAACTAAGGGTTTAAGCGCCCCTATGCCCATCTCCCGGTAAATTAGGGCATGGGCACTAGAGTAGCGAATGCTATTGCAGCAATGTTATATGTGTTTTATTCTTCCATGTTACCGTCGTTTGATTGGCTAAATCCAATGGGTAACACTTAGTTGTTCTAAGCATGACTTGCTTTTTAAGGACATCTGCATTGTACCAACAATCAAGTGTTTTATCAAGTTAACGTTATGTTTTAAGGACTACATGAGATGCCGACTCAATGATACTTAAGGCAATGTTCACAACTTGACATATGTTAATGTGCGTTTTTGTCAGTCATTAAAGCTTGGTAGAAATAAAAGTCGTCGTAGATAAACAAAGTACTTATACATCAAAAGTTTTAAACTTAGTTATTTGTTGTTTGTCTAAAATCAAACTGATTTTGTTCTGGTAGTGTTTGTATATGCATATTTCTTATGTATGGAGATAAGAGTGCAGTGGTCTATTAAATATGCAATTTTAAAGGAAGAGAGTCTGTGAGTTTTATGATCTGCCGCAGAAACTTATATGCATATTTTATATGTATGGGTATTAGAGCGCAGTGTGCGACCTGGTCAATAAAACATGAAACTACAAACGGAAGAAAGTGTGTGAGTGTTATGATCTGCCGGGGAAACATGTTTAAAAGCAATCTGGGTGTATTTTTGAAGATGTGGGCGTCACTGGAAATTGCACCTAACCTTGTGTGCAGAAACGGGTTTCTGAAAACATTAAGCAAGGTTTTAATTCTTTAGAATTTTAATAAATGAATATTTTTTGTTCAAAATTGGCAGTGCATCCAGGTTGTCACCATTTTGTATTATGTGAATAACCCATGTCCCTTTTATGTCATATGCAGAAAAATATTTACCTTTGTTCTTGCATGCCGTAATCTCACGCCAATTAACAACATCTGCGTGGTCCTCCCTTAATAATTGACATTTTGACAACACGACTCTGCCATGGGCAGCGGATATATAAACTCAATCTTAAAAGATTTGAAAGATCGTTTTATTCCTGTTTTGACATTTCACACCTTTTGATTTTCCCATTTTGCCCATTTTTCAAATCTCGGCTGAAGGTTACCTGTACATGTACGCAAAAGTTTAATGGTGATACAATACAACTTACCCCTAATGGTTTAACTGTAGTAATTTCTTAGTAATAAAGATTGTTGAGTTTAAATTAAAATGTGTTTAAAGAAATATAAGACATGGTAATTCAAGTGCATGTTTAGGTTTGTTATATATATGGCGATTGAAAAAATATACATGTATGGTATATTATTTAAAACGAAAAGGGCACTTTATGCATTATGATCAGCATAGGAAGTATTTTAACATTGTATACTAATTTGTAAGATGAAATAATTTAAGAATTAATATGTCGCTATTTTGGTATTGTTTGCAAAGCCAGACCGCATTTGTACACCATTAGCTTTTAAAGTCTCTATATAGAATTATGCGTTTGTACGATGCCCTGTGTTTGAGCGACTTTAATCAAGCAGGATGCTGTGTCTGAATATCCCTACACGCCAGTTTGCCTCCTACCAGCTGCAGCTACAATCGCCCCAGCCTCTCCTCAAGTTGTCTGTCTGTCCGTTTAGGACAGTAACGGTATTGTGCTGAATCGGTTTAACCTAATTTGCAGCTTGCACCTTCGTGATGAGTTGCATCAGTCATTAAACTTCATCAATGCATCAGCATCATCTTCTTTGACCTAAGAAGCCTAGAACCATAAATCTTAGATCTGTCCTAATGGAACTAGTGGCAGCACAGCTGCTCGACGAACTAACTTACCGAATGATTTGTCTTCACGGTGTTTCACAGCAAGTCGACATGACAGCACGTTCCTTTAAACATCATGTGTGAAGCGAAAGAAACAACATTTAATGACCAGAGGTGGAAACATGGAGATAAGCGATTACAATACCAATACTAGGCCCGGATCTAGGAGGGTTTAGCTGGGGTCGGGTGGCGGGCCGAAGACCGACTTGGACGGCGGACGGACAAAATCCCTTCCGGTCATTTCAGCACAGGCTGACAAAATCCTTCCCTCTAATTTTAATAGGAGGACAAAAGCCCCCCCCCCCCCCACACACACACACACCTCTTAAATTTTCAATGGCGGACATCCCCAAACCCAGTCCGTAAAGCAAAAACTTTGAATACGCTCTAGGTGAATTCGGCGGGTTCGGGTGAAGGGAGGTGATGCTTGGCCATCAAATATGTGTTTGTAGAAAGTTAGTGATGCGTTCTGGAGTGTATCTAAACAAAAGTATGTTAATAACATGAAGAAAGCATGCCTTTGTCATAAATGGTCAAAGTAATTCACAAATAATTAGGCTAAGTCATGATAGCACATAGTTGCATTCAAGTTGGGTCATTACATGTTGCTTTGTTACATTTTGGCCCTGTTTTCTCAACGATTGCATTTGCATACTTAGCAAGAATATGACAATAAACAAATCTTGCCAATTTTTCAGAAATAGTCATTAGACTATTATCGGATGTTATGGTCACAAAATATATACAAATATTACTTATGGTAATATTTTTGATTCTCGATAAGAGTGTGTCCTTAATTTCGCAAAATACGGTAGTCGTTATTATCTGGGAGAGTTTTTATTGAAGTTACAGTTAAAACTCGTTACATATTTAAGCACCTAAAATAAATGTACATGTATACCAAATTTGTCCGATCCCTCGTGAAACCTTAAAATAACGATGTGACAAACAAACTCGTACGGATTTGGCGTGTTCTGTGCATAGATTTTGCTGGATGTTGGACCAAAGGAGGAATATTGTGTGTATTTCAAAGACCGTTGACAAAGTAAAACTAAGCAATTCAAAATGGCGTTGTTTCCCTCTAGACAAGCTATTGCAGTTTCGGAACAACAACAAGTTACTGAAATTATTTTCCAAGCAAAGCGTTTTAAAGTCTTTGCCAAAATAGAACAGATTCTGTTCACAATTTCAAATTATCATTGTGTTTCTGTACTCGCCTTATTTGAAGTTAGAAAAAAGTCTTAATACAATTGTTCCCAGTGGCCGAGCGGTAAGAGTCACCGGCGTATAACATTTTATCCCCTCTCTGCGTCGTATCGGGCTCTATCGGGCAGAAACTTGTAGGTGTGGTAGGTCTTCCTGCGGTGCACCGGTGGTTCTACATAGATACTTCTCATCGGTTTTATCCACTAAAATAATATGAACATCGCCAATATGAACATAATTGGGTCGGTGTGATATAAGAAAAATAACTAACACATATTTTATATAAATCATTTGGTGAGGTATAGGCGTAAAAATATATATCTACGGGAAATATGAACACTTAAGCAAGATTTTTAGCATTCTTATAATTATATTGTTAGTACCACTGTGAAATCCTACCATGTCTCTGCCCAATTGGGCTCTCATCCTCGAAACACATATTCTATGTATGATTAATTAAATTACAGTTGCCAATATTAGTCTAGAAAAACATTTGTATGCTTCTCTAAGAGATAATTCAGTTCACGTGTCTGTTCTGCCGGAAGAGTTTCACCTATGTGAACAGACCTGAGTGAGGTGTCATTTAATTTAAATTTGGAACCTTGAATACTGCTATCTACATCAACAATTTGTTATTCTCCAAGAATAGACTTTGGAGCTATATTCACTGTGTTCATTGTTATGTTAGTCAGTGTCACATACATGTAACACTTTTGACAATCATAATTGTAGACACTTTAATTTCTAAAACTAGGCAATGTAGACTTCTTTGATTCTTGGATCATTGCTGTAGTATGAGAATAGTATATTTCTTTACCAGAAACATACTTAAATTAATTAACAGTTATTTATTTCTAAAGTTTTCTTTCTCGGCATCAATAAGGAAAAGGCAGTGAAGCACTGATTATGCAAATCAGCCTTTCGTAAAAGGTTAAATCTGACGGCATATCATGATTAAACTTCTCAGCTTCAGTAGAAACACAAGCCCAAGTGTCACATAAGTGTCATTGCCTCTTTACCGTTACATGTGACCTTAGCTTCTAAAGGATAACCTGACAAATTGTGTGACTTTTTCTAAACAAGTGTCTGAAGCATAGACACCTAAAAGTTCGGGCCAACGGCCTTTTCGGTTACATGTAAAGCAAGCCTTTTCAATGTTTGGATTATGCCTTGCCAAATGACCTTACTCAAAACAAGGCTGATCAGCGGATTTGTGTTTAGACATACCTCCAGGAACTCTGATTTGATGACCACAACCTATGATTTATTGACGACACAAACAGTATTATTTATCCGGGATTGATTTATTCAATCTTTTAGCTCTTGCATTTACTTTATTAGCATTTCCCTCAACTCCATTAATTTGTTTCCTGTCAGTACTTCGAGGCCTTTCGCCTCTACATTTGGCACACATTTCTCATTTTAACCACAGATTCCAAATCAATAATACAAGTTATATATATATGTGGTATATATGTATACACACACACACACACACACACACACACACACACACACACACACACACATATATATATATATATATATATATATATATATATATATATATATATATATATATATATATATATATATATATATATATATATACATACATACATAACTTGAGATAGAACAATCATCAAATGAAAACATAAACATAATTATCACAAGAACATTTTAAATCTGTTTTGCTTTCCACTGCGGACAAGTTAAACTGGCTGAGGATACATATCCGGAGTATATGTATACAGGAAGAATGCCGTGACGTGATAACAATACTTTTTTTATGAAAGCTGCTCTTATTCTTATTTTAATTTCCTCTTTATTCATAAATTGTTGTATTTCATAGCGGTCATAGCGGTCAGTGGATAAGCGCACGTAATTTAAGGTAAATACCAACACAAATATTTCAAATGAATTATTTGCTATTCGTGACATAATTATAATATCTTATACCTTTTTAGATTATTTACTTGCACTAATGATTGCGTTCTAATTTTAAGAAAAGACGTAATTTGCGACGTTGTCACAATTATTAAAAATGGTATCATTAGAACGTGTGTGATTGTATATTACCAGTTGACAGTATTTGTTTTACTTGAAACAGCATTTGATTTAACAATATATTAACTACACGGAATGATTAAAAAAGTTGTTATTTCAATTTTATACTGTTATGTTTATTATATGGATCATACTTTAATGTGCATATTTCTTATGGACATTGTGACTATTGCAAAGGACTGCAGTGTCATTACATTTATTACCAGCGTAAATACACGCACCAAAATGCGTTCGCTCTTGCACTTAAGAGCATTCAATGTAAACGGAAGGATGCAGTAAAGAGAGATAACACATTTATACATATAACATAGAATTATGTGCTATGTAACCAAAAGAGTGTACCCTGACTCAGCTCTTAGTGGACATAATGTGTGCTTTAATATCTACAAGTGTAATTATAAAAGATATAGTACATGTAGATTCCTTAACTGTAACTCCACTGTCAAGTCTACTGCAAATGGCCGTACATTTAACATTTCCTTACCTTGGGATGTTGATTGACAAAGTAACAACATAATTTATGTTATAACATGAAACCATCCTTACTGTAAACTGCAGTACGTTGGACAAACGGGGCGGGCGCTTAAAATTAGATTTCGAGAACATTCATATAAAATCCGTAACGCTCGTCGTTTTAAGAACTACCTTTATAATCATTTTCTAACTACAGGACATTCTTTAAAATATGTGAACATACAACCTTTGCAAAAATTGTTTTCGATGACAATGTTTCTAAAGGATTTAAATTACAGGCCAGATACAGTGCCAAACTTGATTGGATTAAAAAAACTTCAGACTCCATTTCCACTCGGTCTTAATGACAATATTTATCAGGCGGGCAATATTTCTAAAATTTCGAACATAGACATCTTTAGTATTCTATTTTTACGCAAGCGCAAACGACGGTCTCATGGAATTAGAAAAATCATAATCTTAAACGCAGATTTAGGAAAACAGTTTCCATTCAAGATCTGAACACACTTTATATTCGATCTGGTATTCACGCCTTATTTTGTACAGTTACCAATCTACCCTTGAAATCACTAGTTATTTTGGACAGTGAGGCAGATAAAATATATTTACGTACTCATCCTTTATATAAGGTGGCTTCCATCATTCAAAAGTATATTACCCATGCTTTAAGACCTCATATAGATAAACAGTCTCAACATAAACGACATTTCATGAAAATCAGATACATTAATAAAGGGATTGATTTTATCGACTCACCTAGTATCTTTCGGGACAAAAATATTATCAATAAAATCACCAGTTACTTCGAAAACAAAGAAAACCCAATGATTTGTTATAAGTACAAAAAAAAACATTAGAGGTCTTATTTTTAATTTCAACCAAACAGGAGCAGACCTTAACCTAAATGACCCTTCTCAAGATTCTTGTAACTGTTCAACTTCACCTTTCTGTTATTTACCCTCTGGCCATATCAATACTGGGGATTTAAACATCATCGATGACTACAAATTGAGAAAATTACTCTTTAAGGGCCCGAAATATCGCCTGCCAGGTGACATAGATTTTGACCTTTGTTGCAAAGAAATTGCTGATGCAATTAATCTGTTTGCCGATCGCTGGTGTAAGAGAGAAAACACGGATACAGTAGCACTTAATACTTGGAAGAAAGCCATTTTTAAGATAATAAAAAATCGCGTTAAATTCTAACGCTCACATCCTTCTAGTTTACATTAGAA
This sequence comes from Sinonovacula constricta, assembly GCA_007844125.1. Classification (NCBI taxonomy): domain Eukaryota; kingdom Metazoa; phylum Mollusca; class Bivalvia; order Cardiida; family Solecurtidae; genus Sinonovacula; species Sinonovacula constricta. The sequence continues at coordinate 3,033,888 of CM017567.1, read as the reverse complement.
ACATTTGTATCACTTAAAACATCTAAAACAGGCCTTTCAGAAAATTCACGATAAATGTGTACTTGTACCTGCAGACAAAGCTTCAAACAACATAATTTGTGTCTGACGACTTTATTACAAAAATGTACTGAGTGCTGAGTTCTTACTCTTGCACCAACCTTGACTTTCAGACAGTCATTGACAAACATAAACAGATACTGCATAATTTCAATATTAAAATAGAAACAAAGCAAGAAAAACTTCCTTCCTTGTACTGGATTCCTAAGCTTCACAAAACACCATACACGTTACGATTCATAGCTAATTCCAGCTCTAGCACCACCACTCACATATCTAAACTACTTACGTCTTGCCTTACAGCCGTTCGCAATCACGTTGTTAAATATTGTGAAAAAAAGTGTATGAAAATTCAGGAATTAACATTTTTGGTCTATTAAGAATTCTTCAGAAGTCTTAGACAAGTTTCTTACTTTAAACTTGCATTGCTCTGCAGTTAATACTTACCATTTCTCTACGCTGTACACTTTTTTACCTCATGATTTAATAAAGACCAAATTGATTGCTCTTATTGAGAAAACATTTGCTCTCGAGCAACGTCTATATATTGGATGTCATGAAAGTAATGCATTTTTTAACAACACTTTCTGAGAAAAGTTTACTATGTGGACTTGCACGGATGTTTGTGAAGCTTTACGTTTTCTATTAGACAATATTTACATAAAATGCGTTGACACTTTATTTAGACAAGTAATTGGTATCCCTATGGGAGCCAACTGTGCACCATTAATTGCAGATTCGTTTTTATAGTGCTTTGAACGTGAGTTCATGTTAACTTTATCCCCTTTAAACCAAAGCCACATTATAGAGGCTTTCAATTTAACGTCACGCTATCTTGACGATATTTTAACTATAGATAATCCTTTCTTTTCTCAAATGATCAATGACAATATTGTATATACGTTTCCCGGTAAGTTGATTTAAGTGGATTCTATCACAGGAGGAACAATTTATTGTACCAAACTTTTTTCGTAATGTACTGAATTTAATAATGCCACATTTTGCGGGATTATACTGATATCACCTTCTTCGTGAATACTGAAAGAACGTATCAATCATGTGTTGTAACCATTTTACTGACAGGAAAAGTTAAAACATATCATTGGCTACCGTAGGGGCACAAATATGTTTACCATGTATAAAGAATCTAACTCCCGTGCTTTCTACGAAATGATATTTAATCCATTATTAAGAAACCTTTAATCGCTTACATAGGTAAATTATACATCACCCACACACATTGCTTTTTAGCGTTTTTTATGTTAAAATACAGTAAACGCGTAAAATGTCATTATTATTGATCTATCGTTTAACAGTGCGTAACAGCGAATAAAGACGCAGATTTTGGTGGGATTTTATTCTCTACATCAAAAAGACGCCATAAAAGGACGCGTTGGGTTAAAATATGGTAGTTGTGGAACTGAATTATATTTATTGAATATTTCAACGCCACGTGTTAACAATGACATTTGGTAAAAGTCAGTAATAAGCTGCGGTTCGTTAAATGGTAAATTGTTTAAGAGTTTGGATGCTATAGCGGAAAGTGTTCGTAAAAACCGACACGTTAAGGACAATTTAAATCCGGAACGTGTCATTTGAATTTCGGATTAAGTTACTGCAAAGTAATATTGCACCATCGCCTGGGTGTATAACATTTTCTTGTCAGTTATTGTAATTTACCATTAGACTCTTTAAATATTGCTCTATTAATCCAAAGATTTGTCTATAAGTATCTATTTTTATCATAAATTGATTAAAAAGTAGTTTCGATAGATCGAGTGCCTTTTTATTGGTAAAATATATTAATTAATTTATAAATGTATTATTCATATAAATAGGCTGGTTTTAAGTATTATTTTATTTTTGTTTCTATACGGTATTACAAGCCTTCGTATTTACATATTAAACACTACTTCTCGCATTTGATTTTACCTAACAACGATCAATTAATTATATTATTCATGATTATTTTCGGAAAGGTTTTATCAGTCAATATTAATTGTGCTTTACGTTGTTTTGATCGTATCGATCTAAATGCTTGCCGACATCCAACAGAGTACCATACATTATCAGTTTAAAACAAACTATTTAAATACTTTCGAGTTAGAAATAATAGATCATTAACTGTTTAAATTCACGAAGCGGTTTGAAGTTAATTTACCTCAGTAAAACAGAATGAACAAAATACGGTTTTATATAATACCAATTAGGCCAATTACTTACGTTGGTTTCATGCGTGCTTTACCTCTTATAATGACTAGTGTTTATAGATCTGACAGAATGTTGTTTTTATACAAATCTTAACTTCAACTTAAATTTTAAATATATATGTATATTGTTTATTTACGAGAGTAAATCCTGCGAGATGAGTTTTTATTATAATATATTATATGCACCTTTACTAACAGTGGCAGAAATAGAAAAAAATTAGAAGCTGATTGCTCAAACATTGTTTAAACGCATGTGCTTTTTAAGGGCTAGGGAAAAGTATAATATATATTTAAGGTACTTGTACAGAGCATTTTATTTGCTAAAGTACAAGAAATATCGTACTCCCTAAAGCCTGTGCCATGTTATTGTTTGTTCCCAGTAGACAAAATGGATTGCAGGTAATTAACTGTCCCTCCTAAGATCTCATTATGGTCCAGTATGCTAAGTGATTGTGTTTTATAATGACTTAAATAATCGTAACCGAACATATGTGTAAAAATTACAGATGTCAACGGATATCCGGATATCCGGATATCCGTTCGAATCATCGGATTTCCGAATCGACTTTGGTATCCGGATATTCGCTTAAAAATGTAAAATTTTAAACATTTACTTAAATGTTTTGGCCATTTTGCTAAGTTATCTTTCTGCTGTCATGTCAGTGTGCAATTCACACATACGCAGGTGTAACGGGTTATCGACAGGTGGTGACATGTGGTGACACGCAGTATCGTATATTTGACTTCACAGTTTTAGAAATATGCTAAAGCATGATGGTATGTATAATAACATGCTAATTAACCACCAACGTTTGAAGCTTCTACTGATCCATTTTGTTTAGCGAATACTATCTTTAATTTTGTTGATGAACATCACAGTTTTAGAAATGTGCTAAAGCTTATGTAAAATAATTTGCCAATTAACAGCCATTGTATGCAGCTATTACTTATCCATTTTGATTAAGGATTATTATCTTTTAATTTCGTTTGTTCAGCTTTATTAAGAAGATATAGAGCTACAATTATGTAGACTATTAACAGGTTTGTCGGCAAAGATCAGTTACTCATGTTTAATTAAGTCCGTTCGGATTGTATAAAAGAATTGATGAATTTATTCTGTTTTCATTCGATCACGGTGATCTTGACTTATTCACATCTACTTCCTAAACAAATCATTAGTTATGCCTTCCAATCTTCAGTCCGATGTTTGGCGCCTATAGAAATTTTGATTTTATTATTTCCATTGAAATGACGATTTAATTATGTCAATGGAAACGTAAGTAACCCCGCACACATCCGACTGCAACATCAGAATTAACTAAGATAAATATCCGGATATCCGTTCGGATCGTTCGAAAATTTAGTATTCTTTGACATCCCAAGTAAAAATCTATGTTCTGTTCCGATAAATACCAAATTTCTATACTTCTGGTTAAATTGACAATTTATACACGCCACAAACCATTTATGGTTGAGGCATGAATATCTTGGTTTGTATTTAAATGTTTCACATATATATCAACCGGTTTATGGTCGTGAACCATGTAAGACATCAATTTATATAAGAATATCGGAGTATTAAAGATGATTCAAAGCAGTTTCCAACGTACAAAGTAAAAGTAGACGAAAATATGCAACGATGAGGATAAATTTTATTCATAAACAACAACTTTCTCGAAAGCCGCATTCTTATTAAAACTTCTTTATTCATCACATGGTGGTTTATTTAATATCTTTGTATTAAATTAGAAAACATATATGTGAAAAAATATGGTGGACAATACAAGTATCGTGCCCCAATGGTCGCTGGATAAGCAAAAACCAGGTGAATACGTGTGTCTGTGTACATTTTAATACATTTAATAGTAAAATGACTATTTGTAATAAGTTGTAAATAGATTATGTAATTTAAGATATTTGGAATTCTTATAATTAATATTATCGCGATTTGAACTAAGAAGGAAAGTCTGGAATTTGTAACATTTTTTAATATTAATTCAGTCTGGGTGCGGTTGTATATTATCTGTATGCGTTTTAGTTGAAAATATCTCATCGCGAATGTAATCTATATTGTCATTTAAATCATCATATAACGGCTGTTAAATGTTTTTTCCTTTGACAGACATTGGACTTACTCAATTCCATCTACACATGAGCAGGATGTCCAACTTTTTACACTTCTCCTCTGGTCCTTATTTGCTTGATTAATTTTTTATTGAATTTTCTCTGAACCATTTTTTTAGTTCTTCTCATGGAAATGATACTTTCCTCTCTTTCAGGTACCATGCGGATATTATTTGTCAATTATGTCACTAACGACGTTATAACTTATCTAAGAATTATAATATATGACAAAGACCTATGAACATTGCAACATATAACAAATTTGAAAAAAACAAACACGGGAAACGGTATTTTATGCAAGTCAAAGTAAAAGAACAAATATGTGATGAGTAATTTAACAAACAGAGTAAACCCAACAGTTACCGCCTTGGACCGGTCAGTCGTCAATACGGTCCGACTGGAGTGCTTAAACCGGTTTTGCAGAGCTCTAGCTTCGCACTTCCTGGTGGGTTTCTCAAATGCAAGCAATGAAAAGAAAACGGATCTATTTGAATAAAAAATGCCCAAGCGCTGACGTTTTCTTTGATAAGTTGTGACGAAAGTTGTGAAGTCATTGAAAATGTCTGCATCGTGTTTAGAAGAGGGCGGGGGGGGGAGTATTATTTCGAGTAGAAGATCTACACACATATTGTTGATTGCAAATGAAAGTAACTTTTTGAATCTAGAAAAAATAAACAGAGAAGATAATTAGACGAGATAGGGAGAATAAAAGAGCTGATTTGGAGAGGTTAGGAAGAGGTACTTATGCTACACTGTTGTTAAATTGTAAAATGAAACTTACACTAATAACATTGTAATTGTGGGATGATGTTGCGTTCTACAATAAGCTCGTTCTTATAAAAGAAATGATACTTATCTCTTCTAAATACCATATGGACTCATAGTTTATATTTTCATAGCTACTTTTTAATGACGTCTTAACTTATCGAAGAAAGGGTCAGCGCTTATGCATTTATTTATTCAAAATGGTTGGTTTCATTATCATTGCTTACAATTGAGAAATCCCTAAGGAAATGCGAGATTTAAGGTTTAAGCAACCCAGACTGTCCCTCTTTGCTTGCTGACCGTTCCAATGAGGTATTTGTTTTGTTTGGTTCTTGTTGTTTCATGGCTCATCACAAACTTATTCTTACTTTAACATTTGGCTTGACTTTTGTCCTGTGCCTTTTCAAATCGTTGGTATATATATTATGATGCTGATAGGACTTTGTCATATTTCCTTATTAAAATGTTTGTAAGTGTTGCAAGGAGAAGAAATATGTATACTTTCCGTCCATTCTTGTGTTTTACAGGCACGCAAGTATTGTTTAATGTAGTGTATAAACATTGCCTACATCGTAATTAATTCACATATAACCGAAACTATAACAATTCACATCATCAAGTTTCTTACTTGTCTGCAGCCATGAATTTTGCATTGAATATATACAATATAACAATCAATGCAATGTTGCATTCTGAAAATTACATCTAGAACGCAATAAGGTCGTGTATATATTACTTAAATCCAAGAAAGATTTTACAATGATGCATTAGCACTTCTTCTATTTTAATATTGACGTATTGTCCTATTTGTCTTAATTATACCTTAATTTATATGACCATACATCAATTATTTTTAAATGCTTTTGTACATTGACATTTCTAAATTCTGTGTATTGTACTGATTTTGTAACCCTGTCTTGTCCCAGCGTTCCATGTAAAACATATCAGCTGTGCTAGTTTATTATTTATACTAGGCGGAAGTCTTACATAGGACTTCCGATCCTCGGGGCTTCCCCCCCCCCCCCCATTTCTATAGTAATGGTATATTAGAGGGTCTACACGGGCGCCATTTCGCCCCCTTTTGCCCCCCCCCCTCCCCAGGAACCGAAACTTGGCACGAACCGGAGGCCATTTGTGCAGAAGCTGCCAACGAAAACCGTTTCGGCCTAGGACTTCCGGTTCCGATACTCAGGGCTCCCCCTTTCTATTGTTATGGTATATTAGGGGGTCTACACGGGCGCCATTGGCCCCCGCCCCCCAACCCCCTTTGCGCCCCCCCCCCCCCTGGAGCTGAAACTTGGCACGAACCTGGGGCCGGGGTGCCAGAAGCTGCCAACGAAAAGGGGGTCTTAAACTGAAAAAGAAGCAATTAGAAAGCTAAATAACTGGAACGACAGAAAGCATACTTGAAAAGAAATGTCTTAGACGATACAGACAGAAATATTCTTTTCTAACCTGGTATATATTATTTGAACATGTATATATTTGTGTGTATACCTTAATATAGACTATGTAAAAGTCATACTTGTGAAACGTAGTTCAATTTTAAAGGCAGACACTCGAGCAAATCAATAAATAATAAATAATTCATAATAAGGAAATACAAGACAGCGAGAAAACATATGTAGTTATAACAACCTGTAGTTGATAAACACGAGTACAAAATGAATCGGCCCGTCGTATGCCCTATTAATTGCGGGCGTGCAGGTAAAACCCAAATACCAAAATACACAATAGGCAAGAACAAAACATTAAACGAATATATACTAATATTTTAACTCTAATCTTTTGCGTAAGAATAAGTTTTTGAAAGCAATACTAAGGAATGATTGCAGTAAGAAATGCAGTTTTAATTTTACCTGTTTAATTTATGCTAATTTACAGGCTGACGCTTCTTTTTCAAACATGTGTGCATACTAATAAAATTTAAAATTCTGCCTTAATATTTTCCGTAAGTAGCAACTGTTGTCTTCGTCGCTTTAAATTACCAAAATGTTTGCAATTTTAAATTTAGGCCTTTACATCTACCGTTATGTAGCTATTTTATATTTAAGAACAATTCTCAAACAAGCATGCAAGCTAAGTCCAGATCAATAAACTATGTTTAATTGCCCACAATGCTCTTTCTCTTTTTATGTAACCAAGAGTTTCTGTTATTTTATCCACAAAATTGTCTAATCCAGTTACTGCTTATAGCTGGTTATAGAAATTCTGTATAAGTCGACATTATGCATGAAGAGTGCATGAACCGGAGTCGGACCCTTGAAAATGAAATGACATTAAATGTGTTGTTTGTTTGTTTTTTGTCTATACTTCCAGTAACATGAGCATCTAAAAATCACCAAAACACCTTGATCTTTGCCCATTGCTACTAAACTGTATACCAACAATTTACTAAGTTCAGTAACTAGGTTTAATGAGATACCACTCTGGATACGGATTTTTTAAATACATCTATCTAACTACTCTATTGCAGATAGAGTGCGTACAGGAGATCAACACTAACATAATGGTATTATTTATTTGAAAATATTTGTTTTATCTAAGATCATTCTTACGACAAAAATGTTTACATGTATACATATATTGAACATCTTTAGAAAGCGGATACCTTGATGTTCGATGGCAGCTAGTAAAAAACTACAATGCCGTTTCTGACAATATACTGGTATGATGAAAGCACTGCATGCACAGTGTTATTCACGTCTTCCGTAGACACTCGTTAGAAAAGGGACAATCTAGACTTCCATTCTTTCATTATATTTAACACAAGTAGAGGGTTAATGTACGGAAAACGAAGCTAATTGTTCTACTTTACCACGAATAAGTGGATCACCATCATACTTAGCTGGTTACGTAAAGAGGGTTTGGACACTGTCATTTTCAGCACTATGCAACCAAAAAATGCATCAACTGTATGCATATTTAACATATAAATTTAAACAATTCTTGACTTTGATTTTCTCCGGGATTGCCCTTATATAATGCGTTTCGGAAATGTGAAAAAAGACTGAATTACACACCGTTGTCTTTTTTCCTGTGTATTTCATTGAATATAACACGTCTGTTGATTAACTTGTGCAATACATATGCGCGGATACCTTACTGTGCGATATAGGATGCATATTGCCTTGCTTCTAAAATAGAAACATGTCTCCTTTCCGTGTAATGTACAGTCTCCATGTACATGTTTTATAACACCTTGTAGTAAACATAAGAATACATGTCAATATCAATATCAAATGTTTAAGCATTTTGTGTATATTATATTAATATAAATAATGTATATCGTAATTTAAGACAATGGCATGGATTGAATTGTTACTATTGAGAACGTTTGTTACACAATGATTAGACTAGGTAATTGTTATCTATACACAACCATTATATGTACAAAGTAACGGTCAAACTACCTGCGACATGTGTTAGTAAAAGGCGGTACTTTAAAAACAGTTTTAATCCGGAGCATGGTAGTATATCATTACTTTCTTCCTATTTTAGATGTGGTCAATGCATAGTAACTATTGTATCAATCCCTAAAATGTATCACCTGTTCATGTCATCAATTAATATCTGTCATTAATGTCATAAAATTACATTTTCAGGGACCCTTAGTGTTTTAATGTTTTGTTTTTGTATCATATACATTTATCAGCTTCGATAAAAATTGACGACACATGCTGTCATTCTAGATTAACATATGTGCATGTATCAAAATGTAAAAAATAAAACTAGCTGTGACTGAGAACAACGTGCATTCAATCCAAATTCAGGCCTTGAAAAATACACACATTCATTTAAACCAATGTACACGCCATTCTTAAGTAAGAAACACGATATTTAATCCGGTCTTTTTCTATTTTCTTGATATTAGCCATTTATGTCAACAATATCCCGATTGAGGTTAGAAATAAATGTGTGTATCGGAATGTTTATACTTCAGCAGTGTGCATTGAAACATGAAATAAGTAATAACAGACTCATATCTACATAAGTGCGCATTAAGTTCATCAGAAAGTAAAAACGTTAACGGCATAATGACTAAATAAATACATGCGTTAGTTTTAAACAGCAGAATAACTTGCTTTTCAATCGATACGTTTTACAAATATGTATCACTTTCCGGTGAGAATTGCATTCACTTTTTTATATGATAAACATTTTAATCCTAATTAAGTTATTCTAATGAAAATGCTTAAAAAGCTATGCCATAGGTAAATTATGAACATATACATTTTATACTGACTGATGTCACTAAATGAACAATTTGCTATGTAAATTATCGCGTTTCTTGGTGTGAGTTTCTTTTTACAGTATTTATGATAGGAAATGCATGCATTAAAATGATCGTAATAACTGTCTTTAAAAGTCGTGTGAATGCTAATGGCAGCTTGGAAGGCGAAACAGCTTATTTAGGATTATAATAGACGACTATCACCGAGCATATTATTGACATGTCTAAGAGATAATTTTAATACAAGAGACTTAAACAATATCATCATCATCATCACCATCACCATCATCATCATCATCATCATCATCATCATCATTCTCATCATCATCATCATCATCATCATCATCATCATCATCATAATCATCATTATCATCATGAAATTTCTTCATAGAATTTGAGCTAGGTTGAGCTACAGGCAATCTTTTCTACAGTCATGTTCATTTTGCGTTTGCATTTTAACAAGTAATATGTTCTGCCAAAGTTTTAAATAAATGGGTTGAGTGAATGCAGCTCGTGAATTGCGTGGGTCATGTGCCACGTAGTTGAGCATGTAAACGATGAATTTGTCACAAAATCTAAGTTGACGGGGGTTTTTTATACTTGTAAATTCAACTAGATACTTATGTCAGACATGGGACAAAGATTTATGCTAATATGATAGCATTTCTACTTGAAGAAAAAATCCCCTCCACAGACACTTAAAAAAGCTGTAAAATATACATTCTTCGAGGGACTGAACTGGTAATGTCTGGTGTCGTAGATTAACACAATGATTGACAGTGTTAGTATGTCATGAAGTACGCAACACGTGCAATATGGACCTTTTTCACACAACGATATACTTACACAAATGCAGCAGAATAATTAATCGCATATGTCACCATTTATACTAATATAATTTAATTCACGCGCTATTGAACTTTTTCTCATGTTTAACGGTTGTCAACAGTTCATACTTGTGTTCATTTTATCCCAAGTCTGTTGTGGGGATATAAATATTCAAGTGGATTAAAGTGAATTGAATTTCGAATAATGTGTACATTACTTATAAATCGTGTTTTAAAACAGTTAACTATGTTCACATCTTTACAAACAGTGAGTGTGTTATGAATGTACTAAACTGCATTTTATTTTACACTAAAAGCATTTAAGTACATGTGCGGTACATTCTTGACAGACGGAATGACTAAATAGTGCATTTGCTCTGTATAAATCTTTTTTCGACCTAATTGCAGAAGTCATTTGCTACGTGTTTATTTGAAGAATCGACGTGAAATGGAATAGATACTTTTAAACGTGTTGATCGGGGTCAGTTTAATGGACATTGGTGAAAAAAAAATACTAAAAATCTTGTATTGTACGCTTTAAAATATACCTGCTTGCAAAATTCAAACCAACTTCACAACCCGGTATTAGACTCATGAGTTTGTTTCTCGTAAAACAGATAATAATACTAACTAGTTTGTGTAATTTTGAAACCAGTTACAGCATTTAGAAATGACCCATACAAGCTGTATCATAGGTTTGATTCATATTATCTTAACTATTGTATAACTACATAACAGTTTACCATTTTCTGACAAGTTTCAATTTATTTTATTTTGGCTATACCATGTATCAAATATGTTAGACAATAAACTATGGTTTATCCGAAAATAAAATTCTATGAGGAAACTGCTGGTCTTAATCTATCTTAAATAATGCACACAGGATTCTCGGAGAAATGAAAGCAACGAAAATTGGCTATAATGAGATTAGAACACACAACACTAAGTTTCATAGAAAAGAACAGTATGTTATCTATAGACAATATTTTGCACTTTCATTGCGGTTGTTTTATAAGAATTGCTATTCTTTGAAAGGAATTTGTATAAAGATGCATATGATTTGTTTTCTTATTATTTCAGAGATTTTAGGATGTTTCCAATTATATTGAACATTGCAGTTCTTCTCCTTGCTTTGATAGGTAATATGTTTATTTATTATTTCAATAGTCCTTAAACTTAAATAATGAATATGTTAACATTATGTTGGATCTGTTTTACACTAAGGCCCTTGTATTAGGAAAAATTCATTAAACCATATGCATATGCAACGAAATTGTATAATTGTATTTACATATATGCACTGTTTCAATGAAACTATATTGATTTTGTTAGAGGTTTGGTTGGTTCAGTTGAACTAGTAATCGTATTAGTCTACTTTAAAAAGAACATTGTTTTAAAGGTGAATTGATTATGTCAAAAGTAGATGCCTGAATAATAATTATAATTACAATAATAATAATGATAATAATAATAATAATAATAATAATAATAATAATAATAATAATAATAATAATTATAGTAGTAGTAGTAGTAGTAGTAGTAGAAGTCATAATAATACATGTTTCTATGTTTAGATGAGTTCTGGTGTTAGACAAAGTATTTTAGCTAGGGCATTGGCTTACTGCTGACATGATGTACCAGGTGATCGTTTAGCTTTTCCTTATCAACTTTATACATTTATGTTTAATTTCTAAGACAACATGTCGAATAAGTCTCTCAAACCAGGCTGTTTCCAATACAAAAGCCATTGCTAGTTTTTTCACCTTTTACTACATACATAATTCCAACGTGCGCGCAATTTGTCGTTTGTATAGGTTGTTGCTTACCATGTCCAGACAACTGCAGATCCTGTGACTCTGGACATTTCCTGGACAATGGATATTGTAACCCATGTAGCAGCAATTGTCTTGAGTGTACATCATCGTCCTGCAACTCATGTCAGTCCGGATATTACCTATACAATGGCTACTGTAACCGGTGTACCAGTCCGTGTGCCGAGTGTAGCACATCATCCTGTACCTCGTGTCAGACTGGATATTACCTGTTCAACGGCTATTGCAACAAGTGTACCATTCCTTGTGCCGAGTGTAGCACATTATGGTTCTGTACCTCGTGTCAGTCCGGATATTACCTGTACAATGACAAATGTCAACAATGCAGCAGGCCGTGTTTATCGTGTGCATTATCTCGGTGTACCTCGTGTGAGTCCGGATATTTCCTAAACAATGGCTATTGTAACCACTGCAGCTGGCAGTGCCACGAATGTACCTCATCATTGTCCTGCAGCTCGTGTCAGTCTGGATATTACCTATACAATGGCTATTGTAAACAATGCAGCAGGCCGTGTTTATCATGTGCATATTCTCAGTGTCCTCGTGTACTTCCGGTTATTACCTGAATAATGGCTATTGTAACCAATGTAGCAGTTATTGTGACAAGTGTATCTCGTCATCGTCCTGCAACTCATGTCAGTCTGGATATTACCTGTACAATGGCTATTGTAAACAATGCAGCAGGCCGTGTTTATCGTGTGCATTATCTCGGTGTACCTCGTGTGAGTCCGGCTATTTCCTGAACAATGGCTATTGTAACCAATGTAGCAGTTATTGTGACAAGTGTACTTCGTCATCGTCATGCAACTCATGTCAGTCTGGATATTACTACCAAACAGAAAACGAATGTGTTAACTGCCCTACTAACTGCACCACATGCCAGAACAAGTCTACTTGTACAAACTGTACAGAAGACCACCATCTGAATACCCTTAGTGATGGCTCGGTTGTATGTTCCTTTTCCGATGAGCTGTCTTTTCCGTGTGAACAGTCCCAGTGTATCAATCATGGTGGTAAGTTTCTATCATTATTTGTTAATCCATATATTCACATATACATAGTATATATAGTTTTGGTAACCTCTTACTGGGAAAGAGAAAAGAAATTAGGAATAATGCGATATATCGGTAGTCTTTAAAAGCAAGGAATTTACACTATTTTATAGTATGCATTCCATAAAATTCGTCAACTTAAATGTGGTATACGACAATTTAGACACAAACTATATTCGTACAAAATCACATACATTATTGTAGTGTAAAATGGCCCAGCGATATACTCTTGACTGTCCAACATCAATGTGAAAAGTTAAGCGTAACCCCACTATCGTCTTTAAAACACGCAACGCTGCACAGTTAATCATTGTTTAACTTAGAAGCTCATCTGTCCATTTAATTTTGAGCTCGCATTATATCATCATCCTGGTAATCGGCTATGACGTCTAAGTTTATTTTAAGCAGAAATCTCAATCGTGCTTATTTATAGATTTCGTAAGTATGAACATCTGGAGTGATTTTAACGAGTGTGTAGTGTCTTCTTAAGGGGGTAGTACTCAAAATCGTCCTTGCGTAGACAAAAGTTTGAGTTTTTGCAGAAAAAGAGCATAAGTAATCAGAACAACGGTCAGATAGTCGTACATGTATTCGTTACAGGCAACCTATCGAATATCGCCTTTTAAAATAGAAATCAAATCCAAGATTTGCTTGATTAATGCGTTATCGTTTGGCAATTTAAATCAATGTTAGTTTAATGTTTCTCATTTTTTGTGATACTTATTTCAATTACGAACTTTAATAACCGTGTTGTCAAGAAGTGATGTAGATTTTAAAATTATTTAGATTACTGTCAAGTACGGTGTGATAAACACTGTAATAGAGAGTTATCTAACATTTTTTTCTGAAAATGTATCAGTGAATGTAAAGTCGGCTACTATCAAAAGGAAAACGGATGTATTAACTGTCCTACCAACTGCACCATCTGTAAGAACATGTATATCTACAAAATGTACCGAAGACTACTACCTGAACCCTTAATGACGGCTTTACAGATTGTCCCTTGTGTTACGAGACGTGTTTAACATGTGAACAGTCTCAATGTTATTTCAAGCTTTTACTAGTGGAACAGAAATCAAACTGTATATGTAAGTATAACAAAGCAATATTTGCAAAAACTACGACTGGTCTCTTAAGAAAAGGGTGAAGCTAGCACAGTTTTGTCAAATGCATAGTAAGACCAAACCGAACGAGAGAGGTATTCCACCAATGAAAATAGACCATGTGCACACCACTTGCAAGTTCACTTGCTGTTTTTTGAAGTCTTAAACGAAGCTGAAGGTCACGGGTTGAGTACAGTTGTCGTCTTCTTTTTTTAGTATTTTAATACATGCATTTATACATTAAGAATGATATGTGGAAAAAAGGGTGTAATACAATGTAAATAAAATGGCAAGCATACAACTGTCTTAACAGCCTTTATATTATGTAACAATGTATTTCTGATAACTGCACCTACTCCAGAATTCGAACACATTGCCTTAGTGTCTGAAAGTATATGCTTTTTCTTGCCTGACGAATTGTTGTTGGTTTTTACAGATTACGAATCTGACAATAAAATTTATTACATGTTACATCATCCACGTGTTTTAGCAAAGTTCTACTCTCGGTGGTTGGTTCTTACATTAGCGTAATAAACTGTATATGAAAAGTCAGGTTTTACCTATATAATAATGTGTGTGGCGTTAAAATGCAAATAACAAATAAATCTACAGGATCGCAGCAAGCTTATTTTTGCAATAACTTTAACATTAAATTTAAAATTAACCATAATTTGTCCGGATTTTTTCTCAGCGTTTCAGTTCTGTCTCATGTGTCAGATCTAGCTTTTGATCATTATTTTCATTTATTATTTCGACTTGCATAGGAATAGGAATACTGCATTGAAAGTGGTGGTTACCTAACACGTTACTTTCTAGACAAACACATGCACATTCTATAAAAGCAAAATTGCTTTTTCCTTACACATTTGCATTTTTGTTCTTTATCAAAAAGCCAAATAAATCCAAGATGGTCGTCATTTCGAGAAGGAAACCACTTGTATTCTAAATTTACCTGCATATGTAGTCTACATTTTTAGGGTTTAACTTAGCTTTATTTCAAAACTGATGTTGACCTGCCTAAACCTTCACATTAAAAACATTATGACACAAAACTTTCTCATGTCAACGTACTTTAACTTTATAATCAAAGCCCTCACATCCTTGTAACAATTGGGTTTTTCAGCAGTATACAAAAAATTGCTAAGCTATGAGCATTCTTTAAACCACAATCGTCTTTAACATTATAGAAACTGTGGCTTGTTCATAAAGGGCAAAACTTTGTGAGTTATTTTAATTAGTATCCAACGTATTTTATATGTTAAAGACGGATATCACGTTAGTAATTGTTATGATTTATGGCCTCATATTACATCTTGTTCAAGATTAAACTTGTATAACGATGAAATACTCGATATTTTTATACCAATTATTACTCTTTAAAACACGTTGTGAATATACAACTATGCGTTTTTTGCATTGATTTTGTAAGTACCCATTAATATGCTGCACTGTTTGAAAGATTGTGAATTCAATAGGTAAATAAGAAAAGGTCCTGTCCTTAAATGCGCTAACTCCGCTTCACTTTTTATAATAATATCTATGCAACATTTGGTAGTGCTGTATTTAAGTATCTCTTAAGTATGAGAACCCAAGATTTGGTTAATCTTTATCTGGGTTTAAGAAACCCGTTTCGTGCATCTCTTCTTGAAGAAAAATCTGATCATCTCACGAGCATTGCCTTTCATTATATTTATTTATTATGGCAGCGTATACATTTGTAATTAATTATGTTTGCTATTGTTGTTTTTCTTTTCTTTTTCTTTTTGTGTACATGTTTTGAGTCTACTCGGCATATGTTTTTTTTATTAATTAATGCTTTTTTTGTTTTTCGTGTTTGTTTTTTTAGCATTTTAGTGTAAATGCATAGGATACCATTCACTTATTTAATTCCACTAATGTATAAATCACTATTAGATCTTGTTTCTACAAGATTTAAGTCAGTAAGCAAATACTGTTTAAATTATATGTACACATGTTCATCTATTTTTTCTGATGTGTGTGTATGTGTGCCGGTGTGCGCGCGCATTTGTGTGTGTGCTTGTTTTTTCTTATGAACTAATTATTTGCATTTTATGTTTAATTCCACCATTTATATGCACCTGTTTATATTGTATGTCTTAAATATATTATTGTTTACTCTTCTTAAAAAGGAGGAAATAATCATTATATTCCTTTAATAAACACTGAACCCATTTTTCTCGCCCATAAATACATTTTCAGTTGGAACTATTTTGTATGAGAAAAGAGTTTCAAGGCACGCGCGCGCACGTATATTTTGTTGCTTTTTTGTGTATTCATTTTAAGTGAAAGCAACGTGAGTTGTATAACTGTTTAACTGGCAAATTTTAGTTCTGAAACGAACAATTCCAACAAAAACAAACATTTTATTGGTGAAACAAGGATTTAATGCACGTGACATACCTTAAAGGATTAAATGTGTGCAAAATGGATTAAACGAAGTGGAATTATAATTTTCGCCGAGGGCGAGGTTTTTTTCCATGACACATCCCGCAGAAAACTGGCATATATAAAAGTAGTCCGTCTTAGTATGCACTTTCAGTTTACACAAGCAACAAGTAAAATACAAGGGGTTTTATCAAATACGGATAGTGGAATACAAATGTATGTATTCAACAGGAAAATGTAAGTTCTTTATTGCAAAAGGGTTAATTGCAAGCAATGCAGTACACGAAGGATTCCCAAGTTGTAACCATCAGCAATAAATTGTCTGATAAGTTTTATAAAGTGGTCAGAAAAGTTATGGTTACTTATTGACATTGGTGGTCACGTGGTACCTACCACACAAACATAAGGATTGCGCACGCGCTTCATGACGCAGAATATTTGATGATATGAACTGAATTTATATGCATTTTTGTATAATGTATTAAGTGTTCCCAATAGCTTGATATAAGCGTCAATTCATATGTTTACAATTTATTTTTAAGATGGTTACTCATATTATATAACAAATATAGTCATCTCATGGAAAAAGAAATAAAGTTTTAAGTACTTAAAATTGTAGCCAGAATTATGATGCAAGATAAAGCCATGACCAATGCAAACATATGTATTTCATATTTCATAACTGCTAGTAAACAAGTTATTATCGAGATCAATATAAATACAAGTTACTGTCAATCTTTAATTCATTCTTTAATGATATTGTCCAGAAGCGAAACTTAACGCAAAGCTATGCGTTCCTTCTGGATTTTCTCAGGGACAAATCACCTTTTCAAATGAACCCCGAGTCGGTGATTTGTACA
Source organism: Sinonovacula constricta (assembly GCA_007844125.1). Taxonomy (NCBI): domain Eukaryota; kingdom Metazoa; phylum Mollusca; class Bivalvia; order Cardiida; family Solecurtidae; genus Sinonovacula; species Sinonovacula constricta. Next base: position 3,016,418 of record CM017567.1, on the reverse strand, counting down.
GACAAATGTTATGTTAGATGTAGAATATGTCGCTACTTGGCGTCTCTACGCAGAACCTATTTCTAAGGGCTTACACGCCTGAACAACTTGATGTGTGATTTCTGGTTGTGTACATCTTTGTATTAGTTCACATCAGATTAAGTGCATATTGTGTATAGGTAATTTGGATTTAAATAATCCATTCAAAATAGCTTACATACATAAATACATTTTTATTATTAATTTACAAGTTTTCCTGTAATGATAACCAGTTCCAACTTAAAATTACTTGTAGATTTGATATTATAAAATGATCTTATTGGTGGCCCTATAGGAGCTTTTTTTATGTGACTCAATTTACACGCAAAATAGTAAACGTCTGATGCAAAAAAAAAAAAAAAAAAAACCTGCCTAACTGGCATTTTTACAAAAACAGTACAACCTTCCTAAAATAATTAAGCTTGCTAAAGATTGGTTAATTTTACTTGAAATGTCTCTTGTACACTTACCCTATTTACATTTGTTTAGAGATTGTTCAGAGCTATATACCTGTGCTAATTCTAATAGAATATTTCCTTATTTTCCTATCTACATGCAGTAAAATAATTATATTAAGATATTTTAAGATAATATCGACAATAACAAATTTGTATATTGCTGCTTGCAGAAAGAGATGACACCTTTACAGGTGATACTAATTCACTGGATACGACGCCTATTATAGTTGGTGTGGTTGGAGCGGCAGTCGCCATACTTGTGGTCGTTGCCATTCTGTTTGCGGTTTGCTATAAACGAAGAAGGTGCGCTTCATGTTTCTTTAGGAAATGTGTGATACATATTTAAGAAAAATATGATAAGCTCTAACAAGGAACCATGGTAAAATAACATAAACTAGAAACCATTGGTTGTTATAACTTTATAAATTTATTTTATCTTAAAAGTATACCGTACACTAACTAAGGAATTGATTATTTGTATAAATGGGAAAGCTTTACCTTGTTTAACTGTTTGCGCTCAATAATGCCACCTTTAATTCGCCTTGTTGTGTAAAGGCTACTTTGCATCCTGTTTTATCTAAACGATCGTTTATTTGTTAAATAATGGCAATTGACCAGAATGATGAAAGATACTCTGACCTTTTACATTAAATTTATTTTTTTGGAAAAATGTTTCAAATCGGTTATAACATTTCCCTTTGCTTCGAAACGAACTTCATTTTTTCAGTAAATCTAACCAGAATAGAGAAGCAACTGACACCAAATCCAGCAACGTTGTGACGTATAGTGTTTCTCGTAATGTAGCAGAAATTGAAGGTAACTAATTTAGTGATGCCTTTAGCTGCTTTATACTATCAAAAACTTAATGCTATCAATGAGCATGAATATCACTTCAAAACACACTTTGATTCTCATATAGTTATTATCATATATAAGTTGTATAAGAGCATTACAGTGTTCGTTATGTTTCAAAAACAGGAACGTTCTTCACTTAAGACGCATTATACATACTCCAAACTTTTACAAAATGCTTATCTTTATAAATATACGAAAGTGCATATTACGTTACATTCTATATTTTACACATTTTCTTTGCATTCTAGCAGGACCGATCTACTCGACACCGAACAAAGTGAAGGGCACAAGTAGCAAGGTGAAGAAAGGTGCCGCAACACAGCACACGGTATCAGCTACCTATGAAAACACCAGTCTAGGGCAGGGTCCATCACCTAAGATCACAGCATATGAAGACGACGGCCTCTTGGAAGAAACAGACGGTCTGGATTCTGATCCTACAGGAGGTAAAGTACTGATAATTGTTAAGGAGCGTGTGTCTTATTTGTGAAAAATTGTGTAACAAAACTACGCGTACAGACATCACGGAGATCGGTTAAATATTAATATTGTTATAAGATATGTCAAAATGGACTAATGTATGCAAAAACAATAACTAAGAACCAGGCTTTGCTATTTCTGTCAAAACCCCTGACCATTAAGGGCCCATTTAGAAATAAGGAAAATCGAAGTATAGTCGTGCTGTTCTTCTTACAAAAAATATTTTGTTATTTAAAAAAGTCCTTTTTCAGGAAAAGCATCTTCCGTTAACCATACAAAACAGGCATGTTAAATTCATTTTAGGTAACATGATAAAATGAAAACTTATTAATACATTTCTCAATCAAACGTTTCTGTAAAGTTGTTTGTTGTTCTTGCCATATAGTAAAACTAGTCACTGGTTTTGGTTTTGTTAACTTTAGATATAACGCTCGTTCATGTTTTGTTAGCACTTATAATGTCACCAAGTGTTCTCTAGTTTCTGATCTAATATACTGTAATGAGTAAATTCTCACAGCTTTATTATCTTTCGTTTTATAAACACTTAGGCATATGAAAACATAAAAAATACCTGGCCAGCTTTTAAAAATTGTGTGGTCACAAGTCGCGTCCTGTTTGTCGGTAACGCATGAACTGTCTGGAGCTATTTCTATTTCATGTTTTGTTTTCGTCAAGGTGTGATTATTATTCGTCGTTTAAACCAGTGTGCTGATATTGTTTGTGCATCAAACATTTCCAAACTTTATAAAGACATGGTTTTCTTTTCACATTGTACGGGTAATATGTTTTAAACAAAGTTAATGACATATCAGTGGAATATTATTGGCTTGAATCACGATACGTTACCCATCTAATAAAATCCCTCTTACATATTTGGGTTGAAGGTACAGTGGAAGGTGTGTATGACACGTATTATAACACCAGTGGGATTCTCAGACGTCACGTCACCGTAGATACACTGGTAGAGGCTGTGGCTAAGAAAACTCTCTCTGACTACGAAAAAGAATTTAAGGTAAAATAGGTGTGTTATATCTCTTTATTTTCGCTATTTGCAATTAAATATAATGGGTGAATATGTCTTTTGTGTGTAATATTTTTTTTCGTGACGCGTTTTTATTGAAAGCGTGCATGAACTCAGGTGTGTCTCATTGTACATACTCTACTGACTGATGACACTATGTTTTCTTCGTCAAGCTGTATTTGCCGACTAAGACTTGCTTCTTAACCAACATTAAACAAAAATCAAATATTTTTTTATACTTAGTCATTTACATAATTTTTCGAATTGATCTGCAGAAAAAATGGCAGTTTTTTTTTAGTTTTTTAGTTTCTATAAATGCATTACTCAATCACCTTACAGACATTCCCGGACGAGTTGGCAAGAGACTACCAAGAGGCAGTGAAAGCAGAAAATGCAAAGAAGAACAGATACAAAAAAGTCTACCCGTGTACGTCTGTTTTAAATGTCAAATTAATTTACAAACACTCGGTTGCATTGAATATTTATTTATTTTTAAAGCTATGAAAGTATAAGAAATAGTGAACGCAGCAGTCATTGGTGTCAACAGAAGTGGATGTTATCACCTGGCAACAAAACAATAATCATTTCAAATTATTTTATACAACAATTCCAAATATCGTTTAGATTATAAATCCTAAAAGATCCATATTTTGTGGGCTATTTTTTAAACTTATTTTTTTCCGGTCTTGCCTGGTGAAACAACAGCGTAAAAGGGAAAAACAACACATTTTGAATCTTTGCTTTTGGCGTGCAAATTGATATTATAAATAATATACATTGATATAATGTTTTACAACCTTAATTTTTACCAAATTACATGTTTCAATGCCATGGCATATATTTAGTTATCGAGAATGATCATTATGTAAACCCTCAGATCTTTTTTTTTACTTCAACATACATATATTACTCAATAGTCATTACACTTATGCTTAAATATTTATACCAAATATTGAAGAAACTATGGCAATAAGAAATAAATATTCGTAAATGAAAATAAATTCCAAACATTACTTTAATAAGTTTTCTTCAGATGATGCGACACGTGTTGTGTTAAACGACGGCGGTGACGGTGATTACATCAACGCAAGTTATATCACCGTTAGTACTATAAAATTACTTTGGTATTCCCTTTTAATCAATACACTTTGTACATCATGTTTATAATTTAACTTATACATTTCGCTTATTTCAAATGTAGCGGCCTATTTTAAAGAAGATTTAAGGCATGACTGCTTTATAAAAGTGTTATCAATACTACTTGGTTCGTATTTAATAAATGTTACATTTACAATTATTTCAGGAAGAATTTAACAACGGGATCTTGAAAAATAACATATCAAAACATTCATTTTCAGGGGCCGACTGGAAATATAGCGTATATTGCGGCTCTAGGTAAGATCGATAACAACTAATGCTAACCCTCTTCAAGAAACTGTTCTGAAAAGTTCACAATAGGCTTATTTACGATACTTACAAGTCATTGTGACCTACTGTAAAGTAAAACATAACAAATGAAGAGTTTTATCAATTAAACAGACAGTGGTATATTTAGTCTATTTAAAATTGAAAATAAAAATAAAAACACGTGGATCTTAGTCCATGGCACGTGTCATTTTTCTTGAAATTGATTTGGCCTCTTTTTCAGTTCCATAAAAACACTGATTGACCGATTTACCACGATAAAAAAAAATGTTTGTCATGTTAACAAAGTGATATAATAGATTAGCTAACGTGACTATCCACTCAAAGAAAGAAAACATAACTTTAATATTACTTACAATAAACTTTCCCGCCCATGAATGATGTGTTATTTTCCCGGTCTGGGTTTATGATAATTAAAACAATGTTATTTTAACTTTCTTATTTAATTCTTATGACGACTAAGAGTTTACTAATGTTAGTGCTAAATATATATTTTAAAAGTGATTATAATTATATAATTACTATTTATCAGAACGCATTAGTAGAAATAGAGTCTTGTCTTCGCTTGAACAGATAATTTCCTATATTTACACGAAGTACGTTCCTTTTACAAAGTAAAATTGAAGACTTCCGATCGTTCCAGGCCCAACGGTTGCTCACTCCGAGGGATTCTCTCTATTCTGGAGAATGGTTTGGCAGGAGAATGTGGCCAAGATAGTGGTGCTTACCAAACTCAACGAGGGACAGGTACTGGGAAATGTATTATAAAAAACAACTAATCCGTTTTCACTATTGTGTGTGTGTGTATATATATAGATATGGATATATATATGTATATATATGGATATATATATGGATATATATATATATGTATATATATATATATATATATATATATATATATATATATATATATATATATATATATATATATATATATATATATATATATAGCATGTGTGTGTGCGTGTGTGTGTCTCTTTACCTGTTTTCCTTTCTATTTAGTGTGTGTGCACTTGACATTGTATACATGATTGTTAAAGGTTTCTATATAGATCACATAATGTACATATTTAAATCCCTTATTATCCCTTTTATTGTTATCTGAAATAAGTCAATGCAATAATCAAGATAGATCGATAGCATAGTTATGACGGCATTGTATATGTATGTAATCATTCAGCGATTTATGATTGGACTTTAATATTTATTAATAAAAACTGAACGAAGATTGTTTTCATGTGTGTGCAAAGTATACATCTCAAACGAAGGCAACCTAATCTCAATTGTTCTGGTCAATCGACCTGCAAACACACAAAAGGATGTCAAACAAAAACAATTGTTATGTTTTTAGAAAATGAAGTTTGAGCGATACTGGCCGAGACAAGGCAGACCGAAGAGTTATGGTCCGGTAAAGGTACACACCGTCACCGAGGAGAATTTTGCTGAGTACACCATAAGGCGCTTCTCCGTGTCCAAGGTGAGTAGAAAAAGATAGGTTAAAGACACTGTTCAAGTGTTGTTTAGGTGAGCCATGCTTGATTTGACTATGTTAAACCACCATATGACGTGTCAATTATACGCCTCTATTTGATCAACAACTCGAAGAAACGTATTTTTGTGTGTGTTCCCATTTGAGTTGGGAGTATTGTAGAAACAAGAAAAGGATTGAGGCAAAGCATTAAATGACGTGCAATATATGTTTTAAACAAGATAACAGTATATCTGACGTACACCAACGACGGATATTCGATGAGTACTCCCATTACGTTCGGACAATTAGCATTCACATATAAACATATGCGGGACCATTGATATTGCATACTGTTTAGATGTCAAACATTTTAATTAAATAATGTTAGGAAACTTTTTTTGATAAATAATGAATAAACAACAATCTTAAAACCCTCGGACAGGTGAGGATAAGCCTGCTTTACCCACGTAGTTCGAAGTTGCCAAAATCAATACCTTATGTACGTGGAATAAAAAACGAAGAAGTATGTATAATCAACAAATAGAACTGCTCTGTCATTTCTACGGGATTTACACGTCTATATGCCACCGAGTTGTTATGACTGATATGATAACTTCAACAACAGCTCATTGATAATTTTAACGCATTCTATAAAGAGCATCGTGCATCAGTGTGGATGCCAATGATAAATGTTGACACTGTCTTAGACAGTTGACAGCAGCCATGTAATATTACCCGAACACTTTTTATAGCTTTTTACACAAGAATTGTGTTAAAACTTGTTCACATATTAATTCTCCAATTATTTCTCTTGGATATTTATTCAGATTTGATTTACCTATTTAAAAATGAAGTTTAAATTGAATTAATTTTAGCGTTTAAGCGAGATTCAATACTTTCCCGATGATAAACAAATGCAAACATAAGCCTCAAACAAGGACCCTTCAGTTTGGCTTTTAGCAAATGCATGTATGTGTCACTGTTTTAGAGAATGAAGGCGAAATGTCTGTAAAAAGAATTATTCTTTAGTTCAAGTAAAGACGAGTTAAACGCTTCCTTTATTGTAAGACAGTTCAATTTTCTGCAAAAATCACGCCAAATATTAATTCTTTCCAAATGTATTAAAGGCATGATAGTGATCTCTGCTAACGTTAGATATCGACGTCAAAGATGTCTACCCGAAGACCATATAAAGTTATATTGAAAGTCAGTTGGTTTTCTTTAAAAGTTTAAAAATAGCTAACTCTGAAGGGAGGCTCGGATAGAAAATACATATTTGCAATGACGAGTGATTTATGCTTCGCCATTTACCCAGATCTAGGGCATTATTGAACAGCATTTTGCAGAACAATTTAAGGTAACAATGATTTGTTCGGTTATTTAATGTTGGAGCAAAACTTTCGCATACCACCTTTTAGGACAAAAATAATGATTTCAGACATTTATTCGATTTTATATATCCCCACTCATGTGAATTTGGATGTTAGCCTGCAAGAAAGTGCTTAGATAATCTTCCACATTAAATCGAGACAATTTAGTTTAGTTTTAGTTTTGAGTAACCTCATCGAAGCACTAAACTAACAATGTTGTTATAATGCAACAAATTTTAGTCTATTGACGTTAAACTTCAATGTTATTTAAAAGGATAAGTTCAATAAAATGCTACCACCAAAGTGTAAAGTATATTAAAATAACATACATACGTAGTAACGGCTTAAACACTAGACGGTTCAGTTGTATGAATTTGCTTGTAAAGATGTTAATACATTTTGCGCTGACGATGTGTTGGAAAATTATAACATTTAATGTATGTTTTCATCAATTTACATACAGCTTATACCACACTAGTTCCACAAGTGTTTATGCGTCATTGTAAGTAAATATCCCTTTGTGCATTTAAGAAAAGATGCACAAAATAATGTAGAATGTTAGATCACCAGAATTTCTAACGGGGCATTGCTACCGCATCTTGTAACTAAATAACAACCTTTCAACATATGTTTTTTTTATGAACCGACAAAGTTGACGAAAGCCGAGTCTTATCGATATTGTAACATGCTTTCTTTTTAAGAACTCTAAACAGAGAACCGTGTACCAGGCTCACTACACAGCCTGGCCCGATCGCAGCATCCCGGATAATCTAGTCAGTCTTCTGGACTTCCGGCACAAAGTCGAGGCTCTCCCGACCAAGAGAAGTGGTCCCATGACAGTCCACTGCAGGTAAGACCAGTTCAGTTTTTATGAAGCGTGAAGCAATGACCCATACACGATGACAAGGTTGTAATGTTTTTACATAATCAGATCGTGTTTTTTATTTTCGTATTCGATGTTTTATACCTTTTTCACTGAATTCTTTAGTGTCCTGGACAAATAATGAATAATTCTAGGAGATACATACCTTACTTACTTCATTATACAAAATAATAAACTTTTATTATATCGCATAGGTTAACTGCACTTAATGCAAGGACACGTTGCTTATTCGAATCCGCCTTATTGTTTTACCTTATTATGCCCCGAAGGCGTGTATTTAGTAGTCGAACCGTCCGTCCGTCCGTCTGTCTGTCCGATATTTATGTCCGCTCAATAACCCAGTTATTCATGCGTGGATTTGCAAATAATTTGGCAGAAATGTCAAAACTATGTAGAAGGTGTGTCGAGCACAAGACCCAATGGTTTACTCGAAGGTCAAGGTCACACTTATAGTTCAAAGTCATAATCCCAGGTATTGAACTTGTGGTCGTGTCCGCTCAGTAACTCTGTCACTTCTTGGGAAATTTATATTGAAATAACCTGGCAGAAATGTCAAATACATGGAGACGACGTGTCGCAGACAGGAACCAAGTCGTTACTCGAAGGTCAGGTCACACTTACAGGTCAAAATCATAGTCCTTAGAAGTGCACTGGTCGTGTCCGCTCTGTACATCAGTCATTTGTTAAGGGATTTTGAAATAACCTGGCATAAATGTCAACACATACAGACGACGTGTCGCGCAAGAACCAGCATATTCAGACGAAGTGACCCTGTTGCGCAGCCCGTAGACCTTTCATGATAGTACATTTGCCTATCGACAACAAATGACAGGAGGTAAAATATTCAACATGGTTATATACATAAATGTAATGCTATTGTCTCAAATACCATGACAATAACAAAATTTGCTTTACTGGACATGACTTCGGGGGCATATGTCTGCATATAATGACATTTCTTGTTTATAGTTTGCTGGCATACATAATGTTCCATTCATTATAATTCCTAATAATTGCAACTCAGCGCTGGTATCGGTCGAACGGGGACCTACATAGCCCTGGACCTAATGATCCACGAAGGCCAATCTAGCGCCTCAAGAGATGGCCCATCAGAACCTAGTATTGATGTATACGGATGCGTGAGTGCGCTCAGGGGACAACGGGTGTACATGGTTCAGAATGTTGTAAGGTCGTTATCCTTCTAGTTATTTATATAACATTTGCCGACAGAAGGTGCTGCTTAATTTATACAATATGTACGAAATGTCAAAGCCCGATTGCTTTAAAGCATAATGTATAAGGCTCTAACTAACTTTGACAATCATGAAAAAGGTGTCACTTAAGCAAACATTTAAAATATATTGCCAGTACACCTTTTGCATTTTAAGCATAAACCTATTGGATGGACATTACATGTTTGTCCGAACCAACAACAAGTTGACAAGACTGAAGCAAAATACTGTACAAGGAAATACATTACTTTATATATTAATTATATGTAGTCATTAGTTCGAATTATCGAATCCTAGGACCAGTATCGCTACTTACACCACGCCCTTGCCCACGCTCTGACCGTCGATACGGGTCCGCTACCAATCTACCAACTTTATACCTGTCTCAATGATGAGGGAAAGACACGGCTGTCCCGCCAGTTTAAGGTACAATATACTAATGGACATTTTACTTTATTATTATTTTGTTTTACTGAAATTTATATATTCTAAGTTATTAATGAAATTAAAGAGGGATAATGGAAGACAACCTTGTTGCCATATGCAGTTAAAGAAACCAGCCATTAAGATTAACACCAAGCCGTAATTTTTTTGTTATTAATTTGTTACCCAACATAAGATGCTGCAGCGGATTGAGAGGCTACAGGAAGAAGACATGACGGTTGTTGAGAATCGGACGAAATTTCACAAGAACAGACCTGGTGCAGATATTCCAGGTAGTGTGTAACATGTCATGACATAATATGTTATACAAACAGATTATTTTTTTATAAATTTATTTATTTAAGTAGTTCCTTTATGCGTTTTTGCTATACTTGTATACATGTATTTATGTTAAATTGCATCCTAATGTAACTTATTCAAGCCGAAAAACTGATTATCGTGTTTTTATATGATTAGCACTGATTGAAACATAAACAACGATGATTTTGGCCAGAACGTATTGTAAACCAAGTAAAGATTATTTTTGGTAACTAACAATACATCGGATATTCTGAACGGATTATACCAGTTATAAAGTTCTTTTCCTTGATCTTTCTGTATCCTGTGCAGGTGACAAGCACCGACCTTTACTGACGCATGAAGGGAAATCTGGGGATTCTAACTATATCGATGCGGTGTACTTGGATGTATGTAGAAGTGTTCATTTCGTATTTGATGCAATATGTAGCTTTGTCTTTTTTCTTCACACAATTGTTGTCGTAGATAAAACTACAATCATGGGTTTAAGGCAATTTTGTTGCAAAATGTTTTAAAATCAGTTTACAAGAACAGTTATACATTTATTACATAGAATGCGAGAAAATTTTGTGTATACAGTTCTAAATAAAAACGGATTCTTTGTACTATCATTTTTCCTGGACGAATATGCTTTCTTTAGCAAATTTAGCTGCAGTACTTAATGAGAGTGTAGTATGAGACGATCTGGAATATGATAACGTCAATGACGTCATCAATCAAAAAGGTGTATTACACTAGCGTGATAAAGCAAAATATGTAACTGGTGTATTGAATGGAAAACAAGGGAATTATGTGTTATTTTATATTTAGCTTTTGAAATATATGAGATATTTTCAAATATCGAAACGACAATATTTTAAGGCAGTTCAATAGCCCTAAAACCAATGTTTGTATCGTGTTTAGTTATGTTGATCATAATATATTTAAAATTGAAATAGTTTCCTGTTGTGTCCATACTTTCCACAGGGCCATGTTGCCAACCGCAAGTTCCTGATTACCCAGACTCCACTCCAGGCCACCGTAAAGGACTTCCTCAGACTCGTGTTTCAGGAACACGTCAATTGTATTGTCTCCATGGATCCACAAGATATAAACGACGAGGTGAGAAGCGTAGGTTCGACAATGGTTAGTGAAACAAAGATGTAGTTTATTCAATTATGCATCGAAGCTTGGTGTAATGATCGCATCAATCATGTACCCTAGTTAGATTACACTAAATACGAACATCAGAAAGCCTCGAAACAGGTAACTCGATTAAAATAGGGATTGAATTTTCCGACATTACTTTAAGTCTTATTTTATTTTTTTTAATAACACGTTCATTGTAATTTTAAGACTATGTATACATTTACACTAAACATAAACTTGTCAGATAAGACGCAACTAATAATTGTCTATTCATAAAGTGTGCCATTTTTGCCATAAATGTAATCCTACAATGTGAAGATACTCGTCATCTGTATGTTAGTTATGCAATTTGAATATTAATATTCTGCCGGGGAACTCTATGGTAGCTTTTAATGATTTGTTGACATGTATCAGCTGCTGTTTTTAGTTTTTAACTCTTGAATGACCAGACATATGTAAGTATCTTGTCTAAACGTGTCCTTTTATTATTTAACAGAAATCAATGTGAACCGTATTATTACTTAAATTCGAGTTTTATTACTAAGACTCTTTATACATGTACATTGTTACCTCTAGAACGTTGGAACATACGTACCAGCGACCAAACAAGAGATCAAAATTGGCACATTTACTGTTACATGTCTAACGTATCAGACACAGCCAGATTTTTTTCTGAGAGAACTAAAATTCCAGAATAGAAGTGGGGTAAGTACCTTTAAAACACAGCTTTATTTGGACTTGAAAAGTTAAGAGTCAACGGAATTAATCGTAATGAGAAGTTCTTGTTTATTTGACAAAAACTAAAACAGGAAACAATTATCAGTTTCAAATACAATGTATTGTATTCATATATACATTTCATATTGTCTTTGATATAGATGCATTATTATCGAATGTTTTGCATGTTTTTTAGTAAAAGCTCGATGCATTTGTGATTTTTCGGAAAACTGGCATCAATATTCATACATGTACATTGCCCGCATAAAGGTGTTTTGCATTTAAATGAATCCACTTATCAACGAAAGTGTGTGCCTTTCAAAAATGGCCTGAATCTTCGTTTGTTTGGTATATTTTACGATGGTCTTTAACCTTTCAAAACTAATAACCTTCTAATATCAAAAATCAATATTTCAAACACAGCACTTTCAAATGTATATGAATTCAATCACATCAATCTACAAAGGACTATTTTTTCCAACTTAACAGCGTTAATTGTAGTTTCAATGGAATATGTCAACATATATTTTAACTACCCAGTACAAGTACAAATGAAAGTATGCAAGGTTATTTACCTGAGTTAAAACGGATGATATTGCAACAAAAGTACTCACCACTTATAATGTTTTAATATTTATTTATATATATATATATATATATATTGTATGTCAGTGTGGTTTAAGGGTAGGTGGATTTTACGAAAACATGTTTGTATGACCAGTACAGGGTCATGCGGGACTATCCTTTTACATAATAGTCGCTTGCAATTTTAAAGTAAAACATATTTAACTGTGTTCTGTAATGTCGTGTTCGTGTTCTATTCGTATCTGAGTATCTAAGTAGATTTTCGAATAACGGTTCCTAGGAATTTACTTTATGATTCATATGTGATGTAGGGTTATTGTGTAAATTGTAGGCATATTTACACTTAAATGGTTATTTATATGACATTTATATGAAAAATTCTTGATAAGTTTTGGTGGCTTTCATAATAACTTTTAGAAAAAATTAAATATAATAACACCATCTGCATGCATTGGACATATCTCATCGTCTTCTCTGCCAAGTGTTTGATGTTGCTATTAAAGAGAATTTATCAAGGCTGCAATATTGACTACAGAAAGTCGACAAGGAGAAAACGGTGAAACATATTCAGTACACGGGTTGGACGTCAGGTGAAAGGGTCCCTGTCAGTGCCGAATCTCTGGTACAGACAATCAGGGAGGTGGAGAGAACAGCCGGGCAGCGCAGAGAACCAGGACCTATACTCGTCCACTGTCTGTACGTTACATTCTTTAATTCTAGTCAATTTGTATCTTTATTATAATAAAATAATAATAATAATAATAATAATAATAATAATAATAATAATAATAGTCTTATTATTATTGATATTATTTTAATAGTAGTAATAGTAGTAGCAGTAGTAGTAGCAGCAGCAGCAGTAGTAGTAGTAGTAGTAGTTGTAGTAGTAGTAGTAGCATCAGCATCAGTAGTAGAAGTAGCAGTAGTATAACGCAAAAAGTTATAAAACCAATTGGCAATCGTTATATCACTGTAATTTACGAAAATTATAAGCATAACTATTGCGTAGATGAATTTTAACCGACACGGTTTATCCATGTAATCTGTGTCGTCCTTCAGGACGGGTGCAGAGCGCAGTGGCCTTTTCTGTACAGTTTCCCTTCTCATGGAGAAGGCCACCCACGACCAGGCTGTCTGCGTTGTCAACACCGTCGCTCAAGTGAGGGATAGAAGGTCTATGGCTATATCGACATTGGTAATACGACTTTTTCAGCATATTATATAATTATTTTGGTTTCAAAAGTCCCTACACAATCGTTAAAAGTTTGGACATTAAAATCATTTTTAATCTATTCACTTTTTACATAAAACATATATTTATGATATCGTAATTTTAATTTAAACTAAGGTGTTATGACGTTAGATATTTAAGACTGTTGATACCTACTTCATAAACTATATGTTACTTTTTACGTGACTATGTTTCCAGGAACAGTACATCTTCTGTCACGAGTGTATCGCCGTAAGCAGTCAGAGTGCCGAGTACACGCACGTAACCGGGACCTTCTCGCACGATATATCATTGACGTCTCAGAGTGTCGAGTACGGCAATGTCACTGACGTCAAGCATTAATACATACATGAGGCATTTAGGTTAATTATTTTATAAAATTAACTTATTGTTTATAAACATATGTAGGAACTTAAATGCAAATTGTGAATCATAATGCAACATGTCCTTAAGTACGTTTGCCCTTTCTTAGTGCCAAAATAATAGGAGAGCAATTACACTTTGTATCATGGTAAAAGGATCATTAATCACTAAATCTCTAGACGGGTAGGTCCATTGGGTCATCAACAAAATGTCACGTATTAAAGATAAATACGACTTATTCTTGAAAAAAATAAATCAATCATTTTCATCAATACTTGTCCATAATTATACTTGATGTTTGTAAATAAATTTAAAAAAATGCATGCTAAGTGTCTTTGTGTTGAACTTTTTATTGTCAGCAAAGTTTGAAAGTTGTCCCTGTTTTTAATCCCTTTAACTGGTAGTTCAGTATTGTGTTTACACATTGTACTGTCAATGCAAACCCAGTACCGGTTGTCCTCCTGAATCATAATTTGAAAGACTCGTAACATATAATTTCTTTAAAATTCTGCTCAGTTAAAATTCGATAAACGGATAAGGAATTGATGCCACGTAAATGGTAGATGAGTTTACTTTTCCGTTATGTATATTGCATCAACTTCGAAAAAATATTTGTGTCGTAGCGAATTATGTTCATGCTTTTGACGATACAGATCGTATTTGTCGTGTTCAAGTTATTTTTTAAGCCTTTTATTTTGTCAGTATCGTAAAAACGTTTGTCAACCAATTTGAAATTGTCGAATAAAATCATGGAAAATGCACTTGGTCAAATGAAGGGAAGCACAACAAACGCGAGAAAAATATGGGGAAAACAAGTTTAGCTGAGCATTAATATAACGATTTTTTTTGCAAGATAATCTTAAGAATACAATTATTTAAAATTTAAACATTGCTTTAAATGACCGTTGTACAAATGTTAACTATTTAGAGTTGTTCTATTTGTTAATCGTTACGTTAAATCTGCGCTGTATTATTGCAATTTTTTACTTTTTATTTTTATTGGACTTTTCTTTCATGTAATCCAAACACATTGTGTCTTAATAAATTGCCTTTATCTTTGTGAAAGATAATTATATTTTAACGTTTTGAACATATTATAACAGTTTTATATTTTATATTTTATAGTTTTAATTTTACTGTTTTATTTGTTGTTGTTGTTTGTTTTCAAAATTTGTTTTGTGTTTCCTATGATTAAATTATAAACAAAAATGATAACCAATGTAGGAATTTTACTTAAAGAGAAAGCATGTTTTTAAAAGCACCATAAATTAAAGAAAATAAATAGTTATTATGTGGGAAAGAGAGATATATATAGAGAGAGGTGGAGAATTATTAATAAATAGCATGAAAATGCCTAATCAGTTGAAAATAAGATCAGCTCAACATGCTTACATTAATGTCTTTTTGTTGTTATATATTCTTATTGTATTTAATATTTCCTTTTATTCCTCACAATTTTCATCTTTTTAGTTTTAGCCATCCTATGGAGCCCACGTGTCAGTTAAGTTCACGTTGGCGTGTTTAAAAAAGTTACGATTTGTTTCTTATGTTACGTTTGTATATTTTGCATGCAGTTTGGTAGACAGTGTTTCTTACCGTATCCCCATAGTCACAGAACATTATTTGCCGTAGTGCTTGTTTAAGTATTGCATTTATTGTATTTTTGCCGTCTGTTAAATATTCATTGATTCTATACTGAATTTTTCCATCCATTAGCCTAAATATCTTTTTCTTCATACGCACACAAGGAACCAGAAAACTAATTTTGTGTGCTGCTTTAAATTGAATAGGTATTTAAACATTCAACAATTTCAACATTTTTTTTCTAACCACATGTTGATACAAACAATATTGACAATTTACAGACTTAAATTTGTGTTATTTGTTTATATAATATAGAACATAAATTTGAGCTTTATAGTGTTGTTTTCTCCTTAGATCTACTTACTGTTGACAACTTTGTTTAAGAGTGCACCATAACATCCATTTACAGGTTTGCACAATAAGGACATGCTTGCTAGTAATTGTATTGCCTTCGTCATTCCGTATTTTAATGAAATCCATTCTGTTGAAATTATTTTTTTCTTTAATTTTGCTAATAACCAGCTATTTGGGTTTATTAATAAAAATGATATCGTATTTTGTCTTGCATCATTTACAGTCACTGTTATTTTCATTAAATTGTTGTTTTAAACAACTATGCAGCCCTTGCAAGAATCCAACATGCATTTATCATTTATTTGTATGCTTACCCACCCTTCCATTTATATATTCAGTATAACTATTTAAATTTTTCGAAACAAATTTACGCAACCTGAATATCAACAATGAAATAAATTACTCTCCTAAACGATTCCTGTAAATTTGTTTGCTTCCTGATAGCTACTGTTTGACGAAAGTCTGGGGGTAAAAGCATATTATGATACCCTTGTTGACGCCCGCCCTACCCCAAATATTTCTTAAAGCCATACAATTTCCGTCGAATAAAGAAGGTTGGCTACAACGACAGCGACCGCATACACCCTAAGCACAACATCAATCCCATTATAAAAGTCGTTTATGCGAAGCATTAAAGGCGATGCGAAAACAGGTTAAAGCAATATGGGAACAAGTAGCAAAGACACGAAACGTTCTGGGTTTTTTTTTGAAATGTTCAGTATACTATAATTCTGGATTAATAGTATGTAAAACGAAAATTCCTGAGACCATAGAATGTTTTAAACAAAATAAAAAGCAAAAGACGACACCATTTTTCAAGATATTCATATGTGGATGAAAAAATGCCAAAATTACTAAAATTAACTAAAAAAACTAAAGCAGAAATTGCCTCAAATAAATTTCACAAATAATTATTGTTAATGTAGTATTTTCTTTTCTGGAACACAGTATACTTTATCGTTCTTAGTATCGTAGTGTTTATTTTCAAAGTTATTTTTTGTATGGAATCATTTTTTGTATCTGGATTATGTATACATAGAACAATGTTTTTTATTTCCTAAACTTAACTTGCTTTACATATTTAAAGTGAAAAATGTATGAAGACAAACTGAGATAACAGTAAAAACAGAACGATCTTGAATTTCCATATTCCTGATGGATCTTATGTTGTCAACGACGAAATAAGTATTCGTTATTAAGGGGAGTAACGTCGCGATGTTTTGGTTTCTGGGTTTTTCTCCCTTTGATTGTAGGGTTATAAATAAATGTACATGAGGAGTCTGACATTCTATTTATAGACGAAGTCCTTGAAAATATTATGACACTGAATTTTCGGAAAATTGATATGTTTCTTGATACGTTTTTGCGAGCGTTTGTTTTGGAATGGGTAGAAAAGGTGCCGAATTAAGTAGCGAGTTGAAGAATGTAGCTGTATGTATGTTTAATGACGGATTATCTATTGCTGAAATTTCGCGGAGATTGCTGAGATCTTATAGTAGAGTATCGTCAATTTTAAAGAAGTTTAGGGAAGCTGGATCAGTTGAAAATTTACACAGAAGTTGTAGACCACGATTAGTGACAGACAGAGACTTTCCTTCCTTCCACTTCTACCGATTGTCTAACTTTTTTATATGAAAGACATGCCTTGCAGAAATCGTTTATGCGTATTGCGAGTGTCCTTAAATGTTGCATGTACATTGCATCTAAAGTCAGACGTTACGGGTCATAATCAAAGAATCGAACAGAATAAGCTATTTCTGGCTATGAACTGTTTTGTTGCTAACAGATAATTTCACTTTGTCAACATACAGTTCGAATATCAAAGAACGTACCGAAGAGTATTCCTATCTGCTTTCGTAATTTAATAAAGATTAAGAAATGTTAACAACAAAAAGAAATAAACCAAGTATCTTGTTTTATGCTATGTTTAAATGAACGTTATAGAAACACAGACAAAATAGAACGCCGTTTAACTAATTAGGACCCGTACTTCAACAGGGTTAGAAAGTCTGCTAAACAGACATTCCCAGTGTGCAAATGTCAGTGAGAATTCCATATAAAGGCGTCGCGCTCCAGCTAAGTTAATGACTTAACTCTAATTATTTATGTAATGTAATATAACCATATTAAATAGTTATCAAGTAAATAATAAACTAGTAGAGTTCAGTAAATAATAATTGGTTATAATTTAAGTTAACTTAAAGGAGCACAAAGAATAACATGAATAATAATCAAAATAAGGAAATATACTATGACGCACGGGAAACTAGTAAAATGGCAATAAAGAGGCACGATTCAGGACCGTCATTGATGCATGCGTCAAAATAAAGGCGGGAGCGTGAGATGTGCATTGTAGAAATGACACGATCGTCAAAAAAATATGCGAGCTCAGTTTAGATGAGCAATAAGTTTTAGACTATATATGTTAGGAGTGCAGAATAGGAGAGAAGAGCCTTTTAGAAGAGCTACGGAGAGGAGTGGGGATTTGGATACGTAGAGAGAGGCATTCAAGCCTCGATGTTGTTAGATTGTAAAATGTAACTTTCATTAATAAAATTGTAATCATGGGATGATGTTGCGTTCTACTATGGAGCCCCGTTACGCCACATTAATTGCATCGATGAGGACATACATAAATTAAATCCAATGATACAACAACATAAAGATTGAAACTAAATAATATCATCATCATCATCATTATCATCATCATCATCATCATCATCATCATCATCATCATCATCATATTGTTATTGTAAGTCAATCGTGTCAGATATGATATCACTTCCAAATGAAATTTAAATAGTATTTGTCTCAGACTACGACGTCATTTTGGACAAGGTTCATGACGTTATTCCAGCGACATCTCAATTTTAAATACAATTCACTTGAGTCGCCTTTGCTACTGCTACATTCTCTACTAGTTCATCTGCTTACATTTACATCGAGCTTTTGCTACTCCTCTTTATGCCATTCTACTGCTAACTTTTATCATACTACTACTATTACCTACCTGCCTCTCCTATTGATTCTCCTCTGGCTGTCGTTTTTTCTACGATGACCTATTGTTTCTTTTGTTCCTAAGGCTGATCCTTTTCTGACACGTGCAATCATGTAAGACATACTACTACTGCTGTATCTACTACTGCTGCTACTTTTACTAATGTTCTCTTATTGCTTCGAATTCTATTTCGATTCTTACTAGACAAAAAGCGATTTCCAATTTTGCTGTGATTGCTGATGCTATTTCTGCTACTGCCAAACGTCAACTTTGGATTTTTCCTTCTCTTGCTTCTCCTCAGTCCTCCCACATATCAATCTCTTACCTTCTGCTTATTATATATATGAATATATGACATTATTACTCTATTTCATTGCAAGTGGTCAGTTACTCTTAATAAGAAGACGGTTGAACTAACACATAATATGTACGGCATTTTATAAACACCTGTCTTCATTGTCATTCTCTCAAAATGTCATCCAGTGTCCGAAGCAGTTAATTCCACAGTGTTTGCAGCGCGTTCATTATAATGAGTAATCTAGGCCCGAAAGAAAATGAACTTTTCTAAATTAATGACTGAATGAATATCTAAAGCCATTACTAGGTTAATATTGGAACCTAAAATCAATTGGTGATATGTGCAAGCGAACAGCAACGACTGTTCCCAAATAAACGTCTGGTGTTTCGATTGTACCACATTGTTCTAATATTTGTATTGGTCAAGATATTTCATTACAAATTGATATTGTTCCCAATGTAGCAATATATTTCTCGATTATACTTCATCGTCGAGTAACTTTTACTCGAGTAAATCTTATTACTACTAATTGACAGTAAGGTTTGTGACCAGCGTAAATCCGGGTGTCTCGATTGTATCTCATCAACATTTTACCCATGTGCGTCTGAATTATTCTTGACAAATGGACTTTGTGATCAAGGCAATTATGTCGAGATTTACTTACTGTAAGACCATACCAGACTTGATATGACAAAAAAGGGTAATCTCTAACGAACAGACACAGTACAAATATCTTTCGGTTGAGGCGGTTTATATTCGCGGAAATATATTTCAGTGAACATCTATTTGTTTAGATACAGCGCAGCGGCAAATTATAATCATTACCGACGACATGTGGTTTTGGTAAAGGAAGATATCAGACAAAGTTCATGGCTGAACAACTGGCACACCGCAGGTCAGCTGCTGGAAGACCTTCCCACATTAAGTCCCCGTCCCGGACGGGACTCGAACCGTGTGGTGAGAGGCCAGGCAGTCAGAGAAGTTACAAAACGACGACTCTACCACTAATCGACGGACGCCCGAAACATCTATTTATTTTGTAAAATGTAAAAATGCACATTGCTAATACTAAAATAGGTTATTAAACTTCATAAAACTATACATTTTAATACCTACTAAGCAGATGTAACAACATTTAACCTCTGCTGCAGCTATACTGTCTTGCCATATAAGCTTAAACTGATATTCAATTCATGTTATGCAATACAACATTACCACAGCTTTAAAACTCCGTCTCACTTGTAATGCATGTCTATGTGCATCATGTGTTTACAAATAAGTAAATGCAAGTGGCCACCAATTCGATTTGTGTTTACCCTTTTATAAAAATCTGCGTCGACTAGTAATTGCTTCCTTTTGAAATAGTTTTCCACGCTGGGCAATTCCTCTCGGGTTGTAAAAATGAAAGCACACATCAACCGCAATAAAGCAAAATATGTTCGGCTCAAAGTGCATGGTATACAAACATAAATATTGCAATTTTATTCGCTACGTAAGTAATTAATACCAAATCATGTCCATAGTATTTCCTAATTGTGATTAAGGTCACAGTGTTCCTGTAAATTCTAAAAAGAGGTGTTGTATTAGAAGATGAATCATAAAATTACATTTAGAATATCTGTCTTGCTAAGATAATCAGAGATAAATGTATCACAAAATATGTGGAGCCAATGTAGAAAACTGAACAAATCCCTTTTATAACCAAACTGTTTTATTACGTTCATTATGAAATTCAAAACCATTAGGTGTATATGGGAACAGTTCTTTACATAGCGTACTCGGTTGGTCGGTTTTTATCACTGGGTCTATTGTATGTTAGATTTCCATTTACTCTGTTATATTTACTTCCGCAATGGATTACAGGCAGTTGTTAGATTATAGACACTTCTTTCATAACGTTCAACACTGTGTTTGGATGAAGCATAAGTAATAGATAAACAATGTCTGTGTTTGAATAATATAAATGTGTATATACTGTGACGAAATACATAAGTTTAGGGTTATATCAAAGGGTTTTGCAAGGATATTTGATTTAAAAAAGACACGTGTATAAAAACAAGTTTCGAAGGAAGGAGTTTGATTATTGGTAAATTGTGAATTGTCGCTTCATCTGAGTTTTGATTTAGTGAAACAAAGTAAGTATTGGCATCAGTCCTATAACTGTCTTAGTCTTCCTATTCGAATTGGTGAACTCGTCTTAACAGCCTTAATATCTCTTCTGCATTTTTGACAGTTAAACTGCTGTATCTATATATTTCACAAACATGTGTCATAGGTACATATATGCGCTATTTGTTAATATGTGGTAAATTGATGTTTTATGCTTTATCTTGCTTTAAGAAATAAAGCTTTTGAGATTTGTCTTTTTTTCTTTTTCTATGATCACTTCGTATATAGCATATAACATGACACGAACTAATTAAATAGAGCGGACAGCTATTTTTGTTTGTTGGTATCTTTGTTTATTTAAGTTTTATAACGGTTTTGTTTAAAATGAATGTTTTCTTTGACTTGTTTTTTTCAGATTTCGGCTATTGTATGTCTACAATGATAGCTGGCATGTTGACCTGTTTGATTCTCTACATCGCTGTGTCAGGTAGCACTCATATTTGCAATTATTTTCTGAGTAAAATTATCTCTATTCTAAGTCACGTATTGATTTACTTTATATGCTTTAGTCAAATAGTGAAACAGCATTATGCAAAGAGATAACTTAATAATTTAATTATTGATTTTGTTTATATTCTTAATAACCACATTCATATTTGTGCCAATGTTATACTATAGTAGCGTGCTGTTAGAGAAGAAACAGAATTGATGCAGAAATTGACAAATAAAAATGGATTTATTTGTTATCTTCTTTTTTAAAATGTCTTTTAATATTAACTAGTTATCGAATAATAGCATCTAAGAAATCCGAACAGAAGTTATTTTATCAAATCTAGTGCATCATATGAAGTAATTATAAATTCCTTCTAACTTAACGTTACATTATATTTTGTAGGTGTGAGCTCTTTAAACTGTCCAACAAACTGCACTAAATGTAATGGTAACAGCAATAACTGTGATCAGTGTATGCCCGGATATTATCTAAGCGCTGGATTCTGTTACATATGCCAGAGCCCGTGTCTCGAGTGCACCTCACTTTCGTCTTGTATTTCATGTATCTCCCAATATTACAAGAACGGTGACTACTGCAATCCATGCAGCCGTCAGTGTTTAGATTGTTATGGCGAGTCGCACTGTACCTCGTGTTATTCTGGATATTACCTGAAAGGTATAGATTGTAGCCCATGTAGCAGCCTGTATATCGAATGCAACTCAGC
This sequence comes from Sinonovacula constricta, assembly GCA_007844125.1. Classification (NCBI taxonomy): domain Eukaryota; kingdom Metazoa; phylum Mollusca; class Bivalvia; order Cardiida; family Solecurtidae; genus Sinonovacula; species Sinonovacula constricta. The sequence continues at coordinate 2,993,877 of CM017567.1, read as the reverse complement.
CTCTTTATGTACCTCGTGTAAATATGGATATTACCTGAACAATGGCAATTGTAGCTCATGCAACCGCAATTGTCTCGAGTGCACCTCATGGTCGTTATGTAATTCGTGTGAGTCTGGATATTACCTAGAAAGTGGCACCTGTTTTGCTTGTAGTGTCGGTTGTAGCGAGTGTTCCTCGTCATCTTCATGCTCCTCGTGTGTATTTGGTTATTACCAAGTAGAGTTGGGATGCGCAAGATGTCCAAACAACTGTTCCTCTTGTCAAAACGCAAATGCATGAACAAACTGTACTGACGGTTACTACTTGAAAACCATCGATGGTAACCATGTCACGTGTTCCCTTTGTGATGTAACGTGTTCATCTTGTGTACTGTCCATGTGTGTTCCACAAAGTAAGTGCACAATAGGATGTTCTAAATTCTGATTGTCTTAAAGGTAAAAATGCTAGAAAGGTAATTAGTTGGCCATTTGTTAAATACGATGCTTCATTATTTCAGGATTTTAAATATGGATTTCATAATAATAATAGTTAAGACGTGTTTTCGTTTCGTTTTATTCAAGCGCAGACAATTTGACAATTGTCCTTTACAAGCACTAGTTTTGCATAACGTGTTTTGATTAAGTGTTGTATACTTTTATCATAAACTTATGTTTGATGAGGTTTTCGCATTCTACGTTAGTGTTTGTTTCTAGTTACCGAATTAAATATACATATTATTAATTGTTAGGTTTCTGTTTAAATGTAAACCTAGGTTGTAAAATTTCGAGCGTACAAAAATGATTAGCAATGTTATATTTCTTTGGTCAACAGTGCTCTCTCTCTCTTAAGCAACATCAAGCGGAAGGAGAGAAATTGGTTGCTTAAGAGGGGTTGTTGCGCTAGACAGGTAAACCCTTTATATGCTTAAGTATTTTAGTATCAGTAGTATTAAGGGTTTTAAAACTAATTAATGTTATTGGCTGTCTTCTGCCATTTTTATAATAGTTTTATTACGTTTTATCTTTATTTTTTTTTAAATAAAAAAGTAAATTATAGTTGTAAGTTTAAATTATTTATTTAGTTCAGTTTATTGACACGAACTGATATGGTTATGCATTGTGCATTTAAGTATATTGTTTCATCTTTATTCATTGTTATTTATTTATATACATGTATCTTGTTTTGTATTATTCTTTTTGACTTTGGTACTTTTTCTTTACATATTGTTAAGATGTTCACAGACAGCTACAAGACAAAACACATTCACATTTTAACATGTTTAATCAAACTATAGCAATATTTAGAAAACAAGCGATCGGTATGTATAAGAAAACTCGCCATTACTGATGTCACACCGATGACTAATTCATTTCAGTAGTCAATTGTTCCAGAATTACCCCACTTTCCAATCAACGAATGATTGGTGCAATTAAAAAGCCGCTTCTTTACATTCTTTACCTGATTAATTTGCCTACCTTAATTGGCCAACATTTACGTGAAAAAGGAAAAAAAGTGTGAAAACAATGTTGGTTTGAAGTTTATACTAAGTTGTTCCAGTCGACATGGGAATCGACACGCGGAAACAAGTCACAAATGACTTTTAGCGGCATTACGGAAGATGCAGAGAGCTAACGCCATCTGGCGAGACAAATAATCGGTGACGTTCGGAGAGGGAGCACTGTATTCTTTCTTTTTACTTTTCTTCACATTGAATACTTTTGTGTACCTACCTCGATCACCAAATTCGAACCATCATCTATGTTTCATAAACAAATGTTAAGTAGATATTTACTCGACAAGTAAAACGCACTGATTTAGAGTAGAAATTCCAGTAAAATTGTAACGAGGCCTAACATTTTCTTTAACAGGAAGTTTCTAGTCTGAATTATATATTAAAAGGGTTATGTGTACCTTACTAAACATGCTTACGCACATACGTGACAAAAATAAATAATTGCTAAAAAGTTATCAAAAGATATGTTTTTCCACCTTGTTGTATAAAAAGCCAGTTGCTAAAATATAGCACTCGTCGACCTTTAAAGAATAAATTTGTACATATTAAACATCGTGTTCAGCAAAATCGCCTGCACCTACTACAAATCAGCCAACAGTTGCAAGTCATGAAACTATCCAGTCAACACAGCACAATTTCTACTTTCATTAGAAACATCTTCTACAAAATACCACGGAACAATAGCTGGGCAAACTACCAGTTCCGTTAAAACTACAGTAACCATGGGTACAATGAGTCAGAAAGATTCCACAACAATTATAGCGGGTTCAGTTGGAGGGGCAGGCGCTATAGTTGTGGTCGTCGTCGTAGCTGTCGTGCCGATATGGATCAGAATAAGGTTGGAGGTTGTTTGTAGCATTTATAGCCATCTAATAGACAGATGTATATGCAAACAACGGACAATATGTTTCCATTTAGTAACGTGTCGATTTGTTTGGTGTAATGAACTCAGTATCAGAAAGGCGCGTTTCTGCGGATTTTGTTTTTACTTTAACTGAACAGATTTTCTTTATTTTTATACAATAAAGTGTTGAAAGAACTTATGTGTAAAGTAGCCTCGGTCGGTAAAAAATAACTTTTCATCTAATTGTCAGCTTTCAAATGACCCATTGATTATAGAAACTGCACAATAATAAACTTATTTAAATTTAATAATATTCAGGAAATCAAAAACACATGGAGAAGCCACTGATATTAATTTGGATGGCGTCGTGTCCTATAGTAATGCAACTCATTTGACGAAACGTGGAGGAAAATATTTATTCATACAACGAAAATCTTTCATTACAACCTTTTTGTTACTGGTAATCTCATTCTTTAACTAGATGTATACACACTTCTGTATACCGTATATTGGGCTTAAATGTTAAATTTTATTTCTATTGTTTTCTTTACTAAAAGTGACGCCTGTGTTTTTCAGCATAGCATGCTAGCCTTATTTCTGACCTTCACACCAGAATGCGAATCATGTCTTAAATAGTATTGTTTGTTGCACGCTTAAAGTTACCTTTTTGAAATCTGCTCAAACACAATTTCAACATTTTATAGCATGTATGCTTTACTGTGGCCACATTAATTTGAATATCATGATATTGGTCGCTATCATTTTCATAACCATGTCATCTTTTCAGAACCTGTAGGCGAAGCGACATACGAAAGCCTATCAAGAAGGGATGACGACAACGACAATTATTCAAGCTTAAACAAGGCTGTCTGTGTAGACGATTGATATTTTACCAAACACCGATATGTTGTTGTTGTCTTTGGGGGTGGGTGGGGAATCTGCACTTAGAGTTAACACCTCTTCTCCTGGAATATAACATTTTCGTGTTTCTTTTATTAAAAGAAAATAACTTGATACTAGCTAACAACACACAATGACTTTGATCGCTTACCAAATTGGTAGTCGGACATTATTAGTCATTGATAAAACCTGTGGATGTGCGAGGTTATAGCTCAGTAAAACCAGTTTTTTTCTCTATTTGTATTATGTGTTACCATCATGAGTGACATGTCAATCAAGTTCGCGACGAAGAGACAGCACGTTGTGTTCATCGCTTTATATCGACAATGTAAAAAATGTTGAGAGAAAAAAAAAGATCGATTTCAATTAAGAGCATAATCTATCTATACATTTGGCGATAAACAGCTTAGCGGAATGCAAAATTTTGGGTTTACATTTTTCTAAAGTTTTAAATTGGGTTTGTAGAGAGAGTTGATGGTATATCAGTCCTTATGTACCCTTCGCCGGACAGCAAAAACACACTCGTATGCGTGTATGCGGACTCCCGACAGGCTGTGTAAAATTATTGACTAGCCTACATGTACGTCTGTATGTTGTCTATTGTACATTATATCTTGTCACACCATGTTATATAGTTTTAAACATGTATCTAATTATAAATATGTATGCATTAATCACCACATGCTTTGCTTTTATTTCCAATCTAAGTTACACAATTTAAGGCATTACCACATTACGTCTAACAATGATTGGTTTACGATATAATGATGGCCGAATGGTGTAAAATAACATTGCCTCACAGGTACATTTCAATGATACGCCATCTACGATTTGACGACTATTGACTGGTTGTAAAAGGCCAGAAACGCATGTTATGCCATTGCCTCTATATGCGTTTATCCCGGTGGAATCAATCCCTTAATATCAGCTGACTTATATTGTAAAATAGTCGCACCTATTGCATTATACGGATGTCAATTGTGGCATAATCTTCCAAATTCATGTATTAAGAAAGTCAGTCGGTTGCATCATTTTGTAGTGAAAATAATCTAGGGTTTGCAGCAAGCACAAGATCGGACAAGTGTCAGGCAATTAGTTAGCGTGCATGTTTTTCCTTGCCTCCTTATCATCAAACCCACCACATCACTAATGATCATGGTTAACGTAAATATTCTTCCTTGCCTCCTTATCATCAAACGAGTCCTGGTCTGTATTGTACAATTCAATAATGTATTGTCGAATTTGTGTATTAGTCATGCAGGGCATTTAAACTATCATTGTATTTTACACGTACACAAAACAGTAATGCAGTTTAAAAAATGTGTTACCATATAAACAATGGGTCAGATGTGTTTTAATATTCTGTATTAATTGTTGTTAAACAAAGCTTAACAAATTAAAAAAGAACGATTGCCTTATTTTAGATTTTTATTGTATAGGAATACGAGCTTTCCTATAATTGTTCTCAAACTGGAATAGCTTAAACTGACGTTGGTGTATTTGCTTGGCCCTTGTTATATTTGAATTATGTTTGTGTTTTATGAAATACATTTTTTGTTTTATTTTGTTTATTGGGTTTATCGTCCCAACATTAGGTTTCATTATGCTTAACGCTAGTAAATTAAAATGCACATAATATATGTTTATTCGTTTGCACAATAATATAATGTTTGCTTGCAATTCATAAACAGGTACAGTCCTTATTAATTGAAATCCACTTTGTTGCATTTATGATTTCTACGTGTGTGTTCCATAGGATGAATGATACATGCAACATTAATTTCATTTATGGAGAACTTAAGATGGCTCACAACTGTCAAATTATGGGTCATTATACATGACACAATTATGGCATTGTTTAAATTATGTTAAGTTGTATTACTTGTTATAAAAATATTTGACACTTCATATATTCAAATAATATTATTAACAGGCCATGTGTTTCTTTCCACAATTTGAAACATTAAATGTCTGCCACATACCTTATACAAATGTTTATATTTTCTAAATATATCTTAATATTTATTAGCATTAAACATCCTAAATATATTCTCCTCATTTTTGTAAACGTTTGGGTAAAAGTTTAGTTGTTTTCAATTGGAAAATGTCACACTTATCGTTATGAACTTAGGTGTATATCTGTTATTATGTTTTACAGGCTAGATATCACTCATGGTAACAGCAGAAGAAATTTATGTAATATTAAAATTGACTCGAAAAACATGTTTTAACTATAAATTAGACTACTTATAACATACTTATGTAGGCCTTATACATTTGTGCTTTGATCTTTTTTTACTTCCTGCTAGAAATATATCATGGTTTATTTAATAGTGCACCGAAAATATATGCATAAGTATACAAAGTAGTCCAATTCTATGTTTTTAATTAAATCCCACTCTGCTGTATTGAGATGTTCTACACTTTTGTTTACTTTGAAAAAAGTATACACGCGATAAACCATATCGTGGTTTATGTTAAATTATGTAACACCTATTTAGTGTCGTGAAATCTGTAACATATCTATTTTTTATTGGAAAGTTGAATAATTAAGGATGAGTTACATTAGTTCCCAACGAGTAAAGTAAATGAAAACGATACGAATTGAAACTAGAAAACCTACAAGACTGCTACTTAAAATGTTTTGCCAAAGAAATACGATTTTTATGACAAATATGTAAAGGCAGTTTGTCAGTAATTTATTCACTTCAATTTTATGTTATTAGAACTCTAAATTCTACAAAAGTTTAAATGTAGTAAATGAACCCACTTCATTTACAAATGTCGCTTTTGCAAAATAAAATACGTTTTAACATATATCCATTGGGCAGTGAATTCTCTAGTATTATTCGTAATTTATACGTAAAACACTAAAACTGTTTTGATTGTTTTGTTTTACATATATGTTGATCTTGTTTTTAGAATAAAAGGAAACGTGTTGATCATAACGGATGTCGGATGGCATCAAATATATCAGGACCACATCGGACCCATATGACGGGACAACGCCATAAGCACGTAACAGACGTATGATTAATAAAGAGTAAGGTATTATAAATGAACCAACCACTAAATAAAGTTGGCATTTCAAGATGATATTTAACGATTGTTCGGACCATGCCATCTTAAATACTCCACTGCCGGTAATAAATATTCTACAGTATACTATATCTGCTAAAATCGCCCATGTATTGCTCTTCCAGCTTTCAGAAAATTAAAGTATGAACAAGTCCAAAGAGTATAAAAACATATATAACAATGATTAGGCACATTAAGTACATGTCAGTCAAATTTAAAACAGTAAGACTGTTAGGAGATATTGTGTAAAACCAAACAGTCATAAAGTTGGAGCAGTTAGTCGGCAAAGTTGTCTGTTGAAGCAAGTTGTTGTTGTTGTTATTGACTTTGAGCAGTAAGTGAAAAACAGTCTATTTTTAGCTTTCGACTATCATCTTGTTAATCGTGGCTGAGGATACGTAATCGGAGTATATGCTTAAACAAGGAAAATTAACTTTAATAATAAGCATCAATTGCTTCAAAACAGCTCAAGGCAATATTACTAATTGATCACATGTTTGTGTATTTGATTTCCTTATATGAAATCCGGAAACAAATATGTGAATGACGATAATGGTGGACAATACATTATTGGTGGCAATTCGGTCGGCGAACGTAATTTCAGGACATTTTACCCCCAACAAAGTTTGACTTTATTTAACAAAATAATACAATTATCTAGCCATGTTATTCAGCGTCTTTAGCTTTGTGACGCCGATTGTCATTTTGTCGCAACAAAACGCAAATTATAAAAATCATGAATGTCCTTCTTTCTACGAGATGTTGTTTATCGTAGAAGACTAAGAATGCATCCGGAAAATAAGTAATGGTTCTGTATATACTGTACATTTATTCTATAAGCATGAATATGGAATATCAAAACTTGTGAGCTATTAACAAGCCATTTTACCAGTCCTTTAAATGTGGTGTCCCGACAGTTTGTACCAATGTATGTTCTCTCATTAAACCAAAAAAAAATGCCTGAAACGATTCCACGAAATTCTGTTAATTGGTGCCCTACATCCATGGAAAAAATAAAGCAAAACACAAAATTTGCCATTGCAACAATCGTTTCCTATCCATGCCACGCTGCACAGTTTGTTAAGTTTAAACTAAGAAAGCCCCGTGACTACTTACTTGCGGGACTACGTTAAATAATCATTTGAGAAATCAGCTCTGACGTCGATAGATATTCAAAGCTGAAATTCCTACCGTGGTTATTTATAGATTTGTAAATTATGGACATTTGTAATAAACATTGTCTTAAAATTTAGATAATGGCATAAACATGCGTAGTTTTTGCGTTAGTTATGCAACATTCTCCAGAACAGGGGTAATGTTGTTGCATGTATTAGAGAAATGCCGGACACCACCATTAAGATGATGTGACATTGTATCAAAAAGGTGTTTTATTAATGCCCTAAGTAAGAATACAATGGTTCTATTTTAATTCAGTGAAATTGTTTTCAAAGATCGATTAAAGACACAATCAGGAACATAAACATCAGGAAATTCTAAATGATTGACAGATACTTACTTTAATTAGTTTATTGGTTGATTTGTTCATTAATTTACTAATTCAGTGACACGTGGAAAAGCAGATTGACTGACATCCTTAGTCGCAGACTTGAACCAATGTGAGAATGACCTTTTCAGTGGTCATAGTGACACACCTTTTATATTTTTTTAAAGAGGATGCATCACGATTAAGAGGCTAAAACGGTTGCAACGAGTTAAGTAAAAGGAAGTCTAGCTTGTGCAAGCTTACACGTATATTATGTTTTGCGAACACTAAGAAAGAGCTAAAATAGCTATATTAGGCCAGCTCATATCAATATATGTTGGTAAATTCACATCGCCATACAGAAAAATACTTATGATCACGTCTTTATTGTAAATCTCCAGCAACACATAGTGGATTGTATTTCACATACGTCCAGAATGCACATTCCATCAACCCGATATCGACAATATCCTAAGCCTTAACTAAACCATAGGCAAATGAAAGCCAAACGACATAAGTGGGTTAGAGAAGGCAAGCCGAGGGTCGAGTTCGCAAAATCGTTGAATCAACATGTCAGCTAGCAAAACGTATCTTTATGCGTCATCATATCAAGGCTAGTAAATTCATGTGTAAAACATTTGACGATATTGACTATGCTGCAACAATTAATAGCCCGATATTTTAGAAACTTTTGCAAGTCGAGACGTAGAACATCTTTTTAGGTGGTGAATCAAATTTCTAACAACAAAACTTATCGTGATCCTAAAGAAATTACACAGGCATGGGGTAGTTATTTCGCTGACTTATATAGTGACCTACATAGTGACACAAATCACAAGAATTAGAACCACACACACACACACACACACACACGCACGCACGCACGCACGCACACACACACACACCATTTTATAATTACGTGACATCGAGCGTTCAGCGTATAAAATCATGTAATGTTACAGAAATATTAAGTACCCAATAACTTAGAGGTTGATGAGGGCATTAAACAGTTACATGTGGTTTAGATGGTGTAAATGTCGAATACATTAAATATGGCGACTCACACTTAGGCAAACTTCTTGAAAACTTCTTTACCTTAATGTATTTTGATTCACATTTTCCTGTAAACCTTAAAAAAGGGTATTGGGCTTTCCGATAACTAAGTTGTTTGCCCTTAAGTACTCTTCGAATGCACATGCGCACTCGCGCATATTAAAACTTCCTGGGCATAAGTAGAAATTTTATCAGCGTGTATAACACAAACATCGAGTCACATAGAAAGTTTATTAAAGAAAGAAACAAAACCGAAATGGAAATCGCCGAAATATTGCTGCATATATTTAAGTGTTTATCGCGGGAAGGTGGTCGAAAACAGAACTGTTTCATTACATCGATTTCCTCAAAACAAACGACTACGGCGCATTTGGATTCACCGATATCGGACAGTTATGAGAAGTTAAAAGCAGATTATATGTATATATATCCGCTGTTAAAAGGGTGTTACTGTTTCTTCTTACTAGCGTATGTTTTTGGTTGCCCATAATTTAATGCGGTTTTCACTTTCATGACAATTTGGAGTATGTAGCTATTTCATAACTGTACAACAATGCAACAAAAGTGTGATCTTTAATTAATGTTTGCTTAACGTAATTATTATGATGATAGCACACGCGCTATTCTAGGTTGATAATAAGTCATTTGGTAATAATAATTTAAAGTTCGTTAACAATGTTATTTAACTGAACATCTACGTAACATGCTCTACTACATTTCAATATTGAATTTGTTATTCATTTAAAACTATTTAAGTGTTCACCTCCTTGTGATTTTTTTAAATGGTCGTCAAACAGATTTTACTCTACTTAATTTAATTAACCATGATATCGTTCAATAGACGCGATATCAAATTGTGTTTTATCTGATATTAATACTTTAAACGTAATGTTAAAACTCCCTTGCAAGAAACCATAAGTCTGTTACATGATTTAAATATTATTTCAAATGTCTTTCAAGTAGATTTATAATTAAAGTGTAAAAAAATGAACAAAATTGAAAAAAATAAGTATTATTCTCATTCATGAATAATGTTAAGGAAAAGGGCGAAGTGTGAACATCTTTAGCAACAGGGCCGAACCGTGAATCTCGTCTCCTTTCATTATGGCGAACTGTGGCCAATTAAGGAAAGGCAAAGTGTGTAAATGACGAAGAGTTACTAATTCATGTCCAAGGAGGTGAAATTTCGGAAAGAATAATAACCTGTTCAGAGCCCCTCTTCGTCTTCTCGAGTTGGTCACTCTTTTTCAAATCATATTTGTAAGTAATAGCTAGCCTGTGAGCGCCGACAATTCGCTCGATTAGCACATTCTATCTACGATAGCTAAGTAGTTGTTTAAATCTGTAAGCCTGAAATGGTTCAATTCATTGTTTTTAGACGCATTTCGTTGATTTCTTTATCCTTTTCCATCATTTTAATTACTCCCCAGAGAGTCAACGGCGTGTAGCCTCCCTTTGAAGTAACCGAGTTAACAGAAACCCCATTTATAATTGCACTCTTCAGGGGAGGTAATAAGAAAATGACAGACCCAAACTGCTACTGAGCCATAACTCTATCTTCCTCAATTTTAAATGTTTTAGTCTATTATTGTGTGCAGACTTAAACGAGAGATGACTTTAAAAATACATCCGCTACAAAACAGCTTTCAAAAAGGCGTGGGATGTATAGTGGCCTCATACATTTTTAAGGAATGCATTTTTATTGCGAGGAAATCAAAAGTAAATTATATTTCTGTTTTTAGAAAGTAGACAAGCATTTGAAAGAGCCTGACATGATGGCTTATTTTACAAATTACACCAGTCCGGTATCTCGCATCAGCTTTTGCTTAACTTGGTCTCCCTGCGCTCTAGTATGTATAGCTGTGTCTTTCATAGATGTCATATGTGCCTCCGATTCTCTATCAAACAGTCTGCTAGACAATGCGGTCTTTGTTTAAGTTGTTTATACTTCATTTATATTAACGATTTGATTGTAGAATTAGAACGCACGGGAGTTGGATTTTTTATACAGCTTAAAGCTACGTTTGACCCGAAGGTAGCCGATGATATGCTTGCTATTTCTGTCAGTAAAAGGGTTACAACACATGATTGATACATGTACATACTTTTAGTATTCACGAAGATGGCGATGTCAGTACAATCCAGTTGCAAAATACACTAATTTAGGTTTAACTTTTTTTAAGAATATGGGATAGGGGAAAATTGAAGGTTACACTAGTAAAGTACGAACAAACATTTTTGGTACATTATACATTGTATTATTTATCCGTTGAAGGTCGCTTAAATCCACGTACCTGCTAGGGCACTCTACAATACTGAGTGTATTTATGGTCTCACTGATCACCAGACTGGAGCATGTCCATCGCTCTGTGCATTAAATCCATGCAAGGTTTGTCTATGACAACTCGGTCTGATAGTGCACTAAATCGTGTTGGTTATCTTTCGCTCAAGGCCGAAATTGAGAACAAAATCAATTTCACTTGGCCAGTTGCGTCGCTTAAACGGTAGCTTTCGTATAAAAGACATGTTTCCTATCAGATGTTGTCAACATCTTCTCTTCCGTAATGCCAGTGACTCTTTTACCGACGAGCAAGTTGTCTTGATTCAAACAAATATTTTACAAATATGCAACATGTGCAGCACTTCCTAGTAGGATACAATGGAAGAAAATATTATCCAATCATATATTGATCCGTGTTATTAATAATTGATTTGCCCGTATATGTCAGGCAGTATTTAATCGCTTTAGAAGCCTACATTGCTTGTATGCTTGTATGACACATGCGACGTTAATTATATAATGTCATGGAAAGCGCGTACTCCGCTACCATTTATACAACGAACTTTATGTAACCTATGGTAATGTTATATTTAGTTACATTTTAAGTATAGAACACCCGATTTGTCAATCTTTTCCTGGTGTTAAAAACCCACTACTTGTATCTCTGCTTGAAGAAATTTATGAAGATTGCATGAGCATTGCCTTTTATTACATCTATTTATTGTGACAGCGTATGCATTTGTAATTACTTATGTTTTGTTGTTATTTGTACATATATTGACTATATTGAAACATCTACTCGACAAGTGCATACAATAGTTTTTCGTTTCGGCAAGGTTGGACATATAAGTGTATGCATATACAATAATAATTACTCAACCAATTTTACAAACCGTAAGAGTTCATCACTATTAGATCATGCCTTTACAAAATCTGAGTCAGGGAAGGCTCTTTATGTAAGCCAGTTTTACATTTACCGACACATCACATACTTTCTATGTTATATGTATAAATGTGTCATTTCTCCTTTCCTACTTTTAGTTCATTATTTCGTTTTTAATGAATGCTTTTGAGTGCAAGAGCGCCTTTTCTTTTGTATACGTATTATTCATGTATTCAAGCAAACATACTTTATCGATATATGCTTTAAACAAATATTATGCCTATATTAAAGATAAGGCACTTAAGTAGAAACGTAACAAACATGGATTTAACTCATCTCATTTCAACAAACTGCTTGACTACCAATTCTCTGAAGATACATTGAGGCGGTCGGTTCTGGGCCCATCAGAGGAGAAAACATTATTTCATATTTTACGTTTTCTGACAACACTATGCATTTATCAACGCACATATTCATGACAATGCTACACAGGAACAAATATCATGTTAGTTGTGTCTATATAAAACGTAGCAGGGTGACTTTACATCATAAACATGTTAATAAACAAAGTTTAAAACACATTTTGAAAATGAAACATAACCCTTGATTTTAATTTTGATGTCAGGCCTTTTTCTTTTGTTATACATATAAAGTTAGTATTAGTATTGATATGTTTTGAATCATGTGTTGATGAATTTATAAATGCATAATTTTATTATGGTTTAACTTTGCCTAAAGTCCTCACATATGTTACAAAATATATTCAAATACAATCTCCTGACCCAAAGTACTGCACAAATACAAATCAACACATTAAACAGTTGAATGTCACAATGATTATTAATAATAACCGTCCTCACATATGTTACAAAATATATGCAAATACAGGCTCCTGACACAAAGTACAGCACAAAATTCAAAGCAAAACAGTATACAGATGAATGTCAAAATGTTTATTTATAATAACGGAATCAATAATCTTATAAGTGAAAACAAATAATGTTTGGCTTATTTCCCTAATTTAAATTCCTTTGTGGTATCCATAAGGAAATATAAAACATGGCCTTAATCGGAACCGTTATGTAAACTGTAGAAATAGTTTGTTCGTAGCTTATTATATTTCTGACATCGATGATACTAACATGTACTCTATAATTATTATTTGTATATCTTTCGTTACTTAATATTCCTTCATGTCTAACATTTTCAATTTCTAGAGCAGTATCTGGGCAACGAAAACATGCCAATTTGTTAATGTGAATAAATGTAATAATACGATATATGAATCGCCCGATGTTTCACACTGTTATGTAATGTGTATATGCCGTAAATAGAAGAAGTATTAAATCATACTCTTCATTCTTATGGTTTACAGACACACACTTGTTATTTAAAAATTATAAATACATTGCTTACATCTTAACAATCTACCTACAACCGAAACCATAATAATGATCATCGGAATGACCTCCCGTATTCATAAAGTTTCCTTAACATTATGTAATAAATTCTAGGATATCTCTATGTGTTTGTGCCGACATGTATACACGCTTGCAGAGAATAAATGATTTAATAAAAACAGAACATGTTTACTTATAACAATCTGCACTTTCAAAACCGCGGTACAAAATTACAAAGTATTTAATTAATATACTTTTATTTGTGTACTTTGTTTACGTAATTTAGACGGATTGATTCATAGTCCTAATATTACATACCCAATTAACGGCTCTGGCCTTATTAACAAGATAAACAATAATATTACTGTATCATTAATTGTACTTAGAAATGCATTTTAAATGCATCATGTTTATTTTTGCTGATTTGTAGGCCAACAATACTCTATTAAAACACTTTATAACATAACTTTATACATTCTGCTTTAATGTTTACCATGTGTAGTATGTGTCTGTCGTTTTAATTAACTAAAAAGGCGCATGTTTGCAATTGTAAATGTACATCTTTTATCTGCATCGTATTGTGGGAGGCCGTTATACATTTAAGAACATATATCAAACAAACATTAAAGCCATTCAGACCAGGAAATAAAAGGTGCAATTGAATTGCAAACGAATTGCACTTTCACTTGTAATGTGAAAAGACTGGTAAAACAATGTATTTCCGCCATTTCAGTATTGTATTCAATAGTGTCTTCCTATCCAGTTGTTTGGTTATTAGCTATTTAAAGATACCGGAAAGAAATTACTTGAAAGTCGACATTGTAGATCAAAATGCGACGTATCTATTAAAATAAATTGTCATTAGATGTGTTAGAGTTTGTATCTGGACACTGATTTTTATCACTTGTACTTGTCTTACGTAAAGCAGTATGTGTACCCTAACACTTTGAACCTTCTCCTTAATTACCAAACCTTTTTACCAACAATTTTCTCAGTACAATCATTAGTTTTAACAGACACCATTCTGGATACTTAACACTTGTTTAAAAAACATGCATCTAATTACTGTTATGTAGGACGAGTGCCTTTTAGGGAACAATATCATAAAAGTGATATTACATATATTGATTAGCAAGGAGTTTTCTTTCTAGGATCAATCCTTCAATACAAATGTTGATCAATAAACTGAACAACATTTAAAAGGAGATACTTAAATTGGCGATAACAGTTATATATAATCTACAGTGCTATTACTGACCAAGCCTGGTATGAAAGCGCCTTGGTATTCACTTCTTCCGAAAAGTAGTCATTCGATAAGAGGGCAACCAGTGGAAATATGATGTAGTAGTAATGATGGTACATTTGGAGACGAGAAGATGTTCGACCATCATGAATAAACGTTCGACAGCTTTAATTGGTTAGTCAGTAAGTGGCAAGTGGTCTATTTTCCTGAGTCTTATAGACTAGGACGACTACACACTCTAACACAATTTCTTCCGTGTTGGGGTTACATGCGGTATTTGTGAAACGAAATTATTTTTATTGAAAACAACGTCATAAGTGTTTCAATAGTCGGTTGTTTAAGTCCGTGATAGGCTGTTTGTCAAGGACTGATTTCTATGTTTTAATATTTGGATGGTATAAATGTTATTGCAATTCAATTTATTACCAACCATATGTATATAAATATATACTTGAACGTGTTTGAGATTTTGAACTTTTTACCAGATTAGATTGACTACAGATATGTCCGTATTGTTTGTTTTAAACTACTACGGAACGTTTCAATAAGAAGCAGCAACTTAAGGACACTTTTAGTTCGGAACATGTAAGTATACCCCTTCTTTTTTGCGTGATATTAAATAAATTAAAAACATAGTAATCATTTTACTTTTTTTAAGTCAGCAATTATTACTTGTCATTAAAACGTATCAATACAACTGACATTGTGTTCTACTTTACCCACTTTATAACAAATAGACGGCACATGTTATCATTCTAGATTAACATATGTACGTGTATATCAAAATGTAGAAAACGTAGGAAACAATGTATTAATTAACGACAACAATATACTTGACTAAGGAAAATGTGAATTCAAGCAAAGTTCTGGGTATGAAGAAATACACGCTTCAATGAAAAGCCAAAAACTGTAAGGGTTTGGTCAGGAGAATGTGCTATTTTTTTTTTTAATTGGGAATATAGTTTTACTGTAGTTGATAGCATTTGTACCCCTTATCACATTAATTGGTAAGCGCGCATTTTGTCACAGAACAAGAGATAGTTTATTTAATATAAATATGTATGAATTAATATCTGAAACAGGAACTATCTTCTAAACAGAGATGAGGCGTTAATATAGCATTAATTAACACACTGTATTTATCTAACCTTCTTCTTTCCTCCAGAAAAATAGCTTTTGAGAACCGAGACATCAGATAGCATGTTTACTCCTATCACTAGCTCCTGTTGTTCCTTTAAATTCTCAAGATATTTCGCTTAAGGGACGCTCAAAATTGTTTTATGCTGCATATTTGCCAGTATTGTACTTAAGCAACATTAGTTATACGAATATATGTACTTAAATATAAATTGTCATGAGTCATGGATCTATTTCGACTACTTAACAAATGGATAATGCAAGAAGTGGCCATAGAACATTCCACGCGTGTCGTGTATATTAGGATGAGTAATCACTGCCGTATATTTACTTCCGAGTAGGGTTTCAGTACGGCTGTGTAGTGAAACATGTTACAGTTTACGTCAATGTCTTGTTTGTAATGATGACGGGCAAGAAAGGGATAATATTAGTCAGTGTTTCGACGTGTTTTACTGACCCGCATAGGTCCGTTAGGATTCGAACGTTATATTTGTCAATTTTATTCAGTTATTAGAAAGTAAAAACTGTATCGGTATAATGACTTAATAAATACCTGCAATAACTTTTAAAATGCAAATGAATATCTTTGTCAAATGAGGCCTTTCGCAAAAAGTAACTTTCTGGTAAAATTCTGGATTTTTTGTATAATTGCCTTGTTAGTTAGCCTTGCTAATAATATACAAAGATTGGTCTTGTTGTGTATATGTGACACTTAGGTTGAATCCCTTATGAAGGTCCTGTTAATTGAAGAAAAAAATAAATCCAATTTGCTGTTATTGTTTGCACAAAAAAGAAAAAAGTTTGTTGATTGAAAGAAAGTAAAATTTAGTAAATATAAATATTCAAGTTGTCACTTGCCCAATTAAAAGATAGAGTTAATGAAATTGTTCGCTAACGCAAGATACCCATTGTAATTATGTTCTACGATTCCTAAGTGTGACATGCTGTTGATGGCTTTAGGTTCTCCACTAGGTGGCTAGAAAGGTTCAAATAACGAGACGGAATTGTTTCTACTCATCTTAAAATTTTCAAATAATTACAAACACACACACACACATGCGCTCGCGCGCGCACACACACACACACACACTCACATACACACACACACACATATTATTATAATTTATATATGTATATATAGTTATATGTATTGATTGTTTTTGACAAAGTTGATAGTTTATTAAAATGTCCCACCAACAGTATTTCAATTATCTGGAGGCGGTGTCCAATTGAAGCATATAGTGCTGCCTTCAATGTGTACAGCATGCCGTGAACACTTTGCATTGTACCCCACCCAGTCACATTATCCTGACACCGGGCCAACCATTCTTGGAACTACCCTTATATTTGCTTAAGTGTTAGCAAGGAAGCTATACCACCACCATTTTTAACGACTTTGGAATATGCATGTAAAACAGGATTAGTTAGAGTACTATGTGCATTTAGTACATTTAGTACCATTAAGCTGTCCATAAATCATTTACTGCAATACAGTAGTTACCAAACTTAATTCCGGGTAAGAAATGGCCATGCACGTGGCTCTATATACATGAGCAAATGGCTGGTTGGCAAAATCTGTACCTAACTTAGAACATATCAAATTCTATGGCATCTCGGCGTGTTTGGGAAGGCCATAGGAATTCAAGATAAGAAGTGTTGATTGCTTAGAGTCGACTCGATGTACAGTGTATCTAGATGCATTGTGGATACGCAATGTGTCTATTTTTAACCAAAGCTTGTTTGTAGCTGATGATAATGCTTTAAAATAGTACCTATTTATCGTCGTTCCTTTAGTGACCCTCTTCGAGCGTAATTTTAATGTCGTCAAAGACTACCGGACGTAATTGTAACAATTGTCAAAAGCCCTAATTTGACAGGGTTAAGTGATAGGTGTAGTCTATGATAATGTTAGGAATGGTATATTATAGAGAGATTTATTTAATCTCGAAGTCTGATAATGCGATGCATTTAGTATCTTGGGGAGTATCACTTCCATAGATAACTATACTATACAAGCTGCAAATATTTTAAAACGTTTAATTTATATTTTAAACTTCAGAATAGGAATATATCATTCATAGTGATAAATATATTCATTTCATAGTGGCACATTTACAATTGTGTTTCAGCAGATGATCCAGATATTATTTATGAATAAGGAATTTAAAATCAACATCCGTTCAGTATAAACAAGTCTTGTACAAGCTTACAGGTTTATTAAACAATGTTAACTTATACTAAGAATGCGCCGAATACAAATCTCTGAGGTCGGCAAATATTGACAAATCGCGACTTACATCGCGACCTTCCGACACATTTCCTCAGTTAATTCGTTAATTTACAGACAGTTAAATCATACACCTTTGTTATCATATCTAAAATAAAGAATGAGTTAACAAGAAGATATATAATTAACACCGCCACCGCCCAGCTTATGTCTTTGAATTGTACTACCATTAATCTGTTAGATATAATAGCGTTGTAGGTTCGAATTGCTATAGAAGAAAACCGTGCATTTTTAGTTTATATTTTATATTATTTATTAATACACGCATGTATGAAAACTTTGCGACAATACAAGTATCGTGTAAAGCCTATGTATTACATTAGATGAAAAATGCTGATCCATAAATTTATACAAAACAAAAGAGTCGAGGCCTAAATAGATAAAATAAGTAACGTAATGACTAAATATTGGTATAGAAATATTGACATTCTTTCCTATCATTATTCGTCTAAAGTCACGTGTCTTTATGACATTCAATGTGTAAATAAAATGCATACAATACAACATGTAATACGTATAAATGTAAAAAATGATTATATGTACAAAATCTACAGTTTGTGTATATAATATAAATGTTAAAACACTTATCGTAGTTATAATATGAAGACCATTCAAATCTTACTATTAAAGAAGTTTGTTACACTTGAAGTGACCTCAAACGCAACAATTATATTTGTAAACGTATGATCAAACTAGCTGGCGGTTACAGGTAATAATCTCGCTTAATTGGCTTATTTTATTAACGAGAGCATATTAAAAGACGACCAGACGAACCAACGCAATGCATAAACACTTGACTACTTAGCAAATGGGTTAGACAATAAATTGCGTCAGGCGTATTAACCACTGTGTTGTAGCATAGGATAAGTACACATGGTGGTATATTTACTTCCGCGTTGGGTTTAAATATGGTAATTGTAAATCCTTATTATAACTATTGAATATTTCAACGCCATGTGTGTAACAATGACGATTTGTGGAAGTCAGCCATAGGCTGTGGTTCGTGAGCTGGTATTTTGTTTTAGGGTTTGGACGGTACAGCGGATAGTGTTCGTTAATACCGAAACGTTAACGCTTTAAATCCGATGTATGTAGGTCATTTGATTTTCTGATTAAATCACTGCATTATTTAATTACCATTAGACTCTTTCGTAAATATATGTTCTATTGATCCAGAGTTTTGTCTATAAGTATTTGTTAAAGTTATTGTAAAGTGTTGAAGTTAAAAGTATTTACCAAACTCAAATACAATGTAAAAGAAATATTATAAGCACTAAAACCTGTGCCGTATAGAAAAATGTGATGGTAGGCAATCATCTGCCCCTAGTAAGAACTTTGATTGAGCTCTTTTTCCACTCTTACCAAAATGATTGTTGGGTTTCTGTCAACCCCCTCCAAACGTGATTGGCGGCTTTTGTACACTTCAACAAAATAATTGGTAAACTTTTTGTCTGGGTGGCCGTTTGTACCTTAAAGTTGTGCAGAAGCTTGTATTTGAAATGTATAAGCCTTAATATTTTCAGGCTTTTTACACGGTTTGACAATTATTTAAAACTTCTGCAACGAAATATTATGAATCTTTATTATTAAAATGGTAAATAATTGAGTGGGTACTTTATCAACAATCAAAAGATCTGTAGGTTAGTATAAAACGAAACATTTAATTTATTTACCTTTCACTTCTAGCTGGTTGTCATCTGAATCAATCAAGTTGTAAGATAAGGTAAGCATCTATGCATTGGAAACTACTTAAGAAGTACACACTAAGGGTTAAAGTGTGTTGTTAACCATACATTCCCATAATTGTCTATTTAAAATGTTAGTACAATTTGATATTTTATCTTTCTAAAAACTATTTCTGCCATGTCATAGAAGAATACAAAAAAGGTATGACAATATATACTATTTTAAAACTTACTAGACATGCCCGTTAGTACTTGTCAGTCATACAAGTGGACAAATAAAAGCTATGTGCATACATGTAGATATAGTAAGAATCTGCAAAAGGACTTGTAGTGCATTCATATTTCTAAAGTATTATACAAATTAGCCAGTTTATGTTTATATATGTCAATATGTTCATATACCAAGAAGAAGTGCTGTTGAGTATAAGCAAACAACAGAAACAAAGACATAAATATTACATTGACCGCACGTATTGTTACATTTAATAAACACCCATTGTATGTAAAATTACACGCGTACGCAATATTTGCTTTGCTACAATACTTGAAGTGTCAAATCAACAAGATTATTCATTATATCAACAATTTTACATTACGTCATCGGCTTAGTACATTCAGTTTTCATATTCCACGCTTTCACTTTCCACACAAATATAGTGTGACTTAATCATGTCTCTGTTTAAATTGAACATGTGTAATCTAGTTCAACACTGTTTTTTCATTATATGGCCTTACCTATATTCAATTAGCTAACAGCTGCAAAAACATACATACAGAAAAAATCAGTCAATTATCCTTCCTCGCGTGCGTCTAGTCAGAGTTGGTGGAGGAACTTTAGTTTACTTCGTAATTTATTCATGAATGACCGTAAAAACAAAACTGGAAATACTTTTAACGATATATTAAATCATCGGGAAATTTACAGTGCATCATTATAAACAAAATAAAGAAAAGCGTGTATGGGAACAGTGTTAATAGGCTGATTTATGAAAATATTTACCTAGATGGTTTGTTGTTCTCTATTCGTGGATATGTGGATGAAACAAAGAAAGCAAAGCAAACATGGATACAATAATGTTTGTTCTGCGCATGTTCAATGACGGGAGTGCGCACCTAAGCAATATCTCCCCACAATCTTCTCTTTCGGATTTATTTAGATATATTTCTTAAAATATCATTACCGACTAGTTTGTTAGATAAAGAACCCATATTTGTAATGAACCGAAACAGAACATTTGCACTATTCGGAATTTACATTCTTTGAACAACCAAGACAAAAATAAGTTTCGTGAATCATTGGTCTGATGCATAAATCTTTATTATAAACACAGTTGTGGTGATCATTTAAATTGACTTTGGCGACTCAACACTTGTTGATGTTTTATTGTGTGAGCAGTCAGGCCATTTTTAATTCGGCCATTCATTTCATTTAATGTACGTCATGCATAAACTAGAGACCGTAATGGTTTAAATACAACTATTGTTCAACCCATGCTTATTGAGAATGTGGATGGCTTTTAAAAAGGAATGGCCCAGTTAAACTGGGGACATGATGCGCTACAATGCATACGTTTGCAATAAAACAAAATTTTTCCGTACGAAGCATTATTATTAAGTTGAAAGTGATGATAGTAGATGGGTTTTTAAAATTCGACTTTTGTATCTGCGCTGCACTTCCAAAGCTAACATTATTTACTATTGTAATTATCTGAATGTTAACATTTTGTTATTGCTGCAGATACTTTTAACATGCCGTCAATTTTATTTCTTGTTAATCGCCACATTGTACCTCCGAAAGATGACATTGTATTCTTTGCCTTGTTTCATGGTTAATCAGATCTGATAAAAACAGTCCATACTTTAAAATCAAAGACGACGCAGCATGAAGTGCCCGTTATACAATACATGCAATTTTCTAAAGACGTTATCTCTTTAAAGAGTTATACACAACAAGTGAAATGTTCACTTCATGAAATCATTGTATGCAGACAGTATCATTGCAGTAGGCTGTATATTTGCTAAAGCTAAAGCAAGTTAAAGTTGTTTTGTCTGTACTATTAAGACATATTTTTCCTTACTATATCTATAATTAATTGAAAATTCCAATCGCAATGTAAAACAGCACAAAGCAAATCAACACAATCATGTTTAATGTCGTAATCGATAATCGAAAGTCGCATCTACATGTTACGAGTACAATAGTGACCTCTGAAACAATTCGTCTAACATTTCCCATAAAATACACTACTTAAATATCATTGGTATTTAAAATAATGTTCCCAAAGGCTAGTCAATTTAATAACTTATATCATACTTTGTAAAAAAATTGTTAAAAAAATATTTGTGTCAACCCAATAGTTTGATATGCATTACCTAATTGTTGCTTTAAGTATAAATGTTTTCAGAAATAAAAAGAACAACGTGTTCACATGTAAACATGTTTTTGTTTGCTGTTGTGTTTTTACATTTTGTATAGTTGTGCTATGTTTATATTTTATGTAGCATATGTTTGTTCATTATTATGCTAAGTCTTTGGGTTATATTATGACTTAATATAATAATCCACTGACCAAATGTGTATACGATAGCAAATCAAAATAATGTATGTTTCAGTTAATTCAGTTTCTAACTAACTTAAGTAAAGGTAGACGAAATTATGCAAACCGGCAATTAGCATACTATTCTGATGGCTAGCTCATATGTTAATCGAAAACGCTACCCAAACTAAATCCATCAGGTAGGGATTTCGGTTAAATTTAATTTTAGCAATACATTAGTCAATCTGTGATCATGTGTTAGCCTATGTCTTCCATAGTCTGGCTCATTATTGAGCATAAACAATACTAAACGGATAGACAACTTATGAAGACTGCTTCTGAAAAGTGTTTGCCAAAGAAATACGACTTGCATAGCCTATGTCAAGGCAATGCGTTGTTTATTGTTGATATTAAAAATCTACAAAACTCTACACAAAATATCTCTCTTCTAAATACGATGTGAACATTATTTTTCAAAGACGTCACTTCTTTCTCATAACTTATCAAGAAACATCAGCGCTTGGACACTTTTCTTTCAAATAGATCGGTTTTCTTTTAATTGCTTGCATTTGCGGAACTCATCGGGTGCAAGGTTTAAGCATACTAGTCGGTCAATATTGCCGACTGACCATTCCAATGTGGAAGCTGTTGGTTTGCTCGTTTTTGTTAAACAAATCCCCACAAATTTGTCATTACTTTTACACTTTGCTTGCATGTAAACACCTTTATCCTGTGCCTTTTAAAATTTTGGTCTATGTTACAATGGTCATAGGACGTTATCATATATTCTCATTATAAATGCCCCTATCCCAAGCTTATATACAAAAACCGTTCTTGCACAAAAAACGACAAAATCACAATATACTCCCATAGTACAATAAATAAAGTAGAACGAAGAAATAAGTAAATACCGCTATCGCATGAACACTAAGCACACATATAAATAATGAGGAACAGTCCTCTGTGTTTGTGTTTAGAAAGCATTCGCGTTCATAAAATCTGCCACAACAAGACATGTAACTCCAATCGATCGGACCGATTGATCAAATACGTCAATGCTGGTAGACGACTATCTATTTCATACGATATTAGCCAAAATCTCACACTTGTCATCCTTTAGATTTCACACAATAAAATAGAACAAAAGTCAAATTGCCAAGTATAAAAATGAAAAAAACAAGGGACAAAGGTATGTAAATGTCGGTAAAATGGCAAGGTTACAACCAAAATTGTGACAATTTATTATATAAAATAGCAAAACCTCAACACTTACCGTTCTCAACGGTAAGTCGGTTATGTTGTCAGTTTAAGCGGATTGTTAATGTTGCCGTTGGTGTAAGACATTCTATTGTTACTTCCGATTATCGTTTTGTTAATTTAGCTGAGGTCCATAACCGGAATTCGTGCATAAACGACAAGAATTCATATTACTGATAAACGATTCTAAACTGTCTATGCATTGTTACGAAAACTTCCTCATTTATCACATGGTGATATATTTAATATTTGTATATTAAATTAGAAAACAAATATGTGGAAAATAATAGCGCGGAACTTGCCGCAAATATTAAGATTGAATCAGTCCGGTCGTATATTATAAGTGTTCTACTTTTAAAAATGGTTTAACTCCAGATATAGTAGACGGACATTGAAAGAAACGTTGTAATTTAACTTGTTTATATGATACAATTCATACAGATGAAAGCATATTTAAAACACATGTTGCGACTGTTCCAGAGGGCTATACTGTCATGATTTTATCACACTTAATCAAATCAATAGAAAACGGGGTAATTTTATGAAAGCTTTACTCTCTAAGAGACTGTTTACCCCATTAAGTCATAAACAGTGAACGCATGTTTTTAGGGAACCGTAGGAGAATCACTAGATTTATGAAAATATGCTTTGCTGTTTATTACGTATGGAAAGTGAGTTAGTTTTGCTACAATGTCTTGTGAAATTATGTGGATGAGTACCAACTCCAATGTACACTTATTTCTGTCTTTCTTTAAATACTGAGACTGTAAAGAAGTAAACAAGATTTTCTGAAAAATAAAACATTATAAATTACATCAACATAATACATTTGTTAGTTTTGGAAACTGGTTTTAATTGTACGCAATACCTTAAAGTATAGCCGATAACTTGTAATTATAGTACGTCTGATATGCATCTACAACAAGTACACTTTTTTAATATGCAGAGGTATGCAAGACATTGTATTCATTGCAAAATTGGAAGAAATTTAATAAAGACATACAATATCCTGGTAATTATCTTCCGTATCTTTAATAACTATAATAAAGTAAATCTATGCTGTCATTTAATTCATCCTCTTAGGAATGTTACGGTATGTTCCTTTGATGGACATTGGACTTTGGCGCCTTAATCACAGCTACACACGAACAGGAGGTTACATATATTTACTCTTCTTTTATTGTCATTGTCTTTGATTAAAACGTATTTTCATTTAAAATAAACAATTTCGTGTAGTTCTTCTAAATACTTCATGGACACTACTTTTAAGTACATCACTACTTTCTTTCAATGACGTCATAACTTATCTAAGAAAACCTGGTCATTTACTTATTTAAATAGTTCGCTTTCATTTTTATTGCATGCATCTAAGAAACCCCTCAAGAAGTACGAGGTTATGGCTTTGTTAAAGAGGTTAAAGCACTCCAAATGGTTCCATTTGCAGACCGTTCCGAGGCGGTAACTTTGGCATTTCGTACACCGTTATTAGTCCAGGTATTACCGAAACTATAACAATAATTTACACCATCAAGTTTCTTATCTGTCTGTAGGCATGTATGACTTTTGCACCTGCATTGAACACATATAATATAATAATCAATGCAGTGTCTTATTCTGAGAATTCTTATGCAATAAGTTAATTTAATTTAATATTTTAATCCAAGAAAATGTTTACAGTGATGAATTTGAACTTGCTTTCTTGCATCACCGATGTTCTGTCCAATATTTCTGAATCATACCTTAACCATATATCAGTCACTTTAAAATACTTTTGTACAATAACTTCTTTCCAAATATTGATAAATCTTAGTTGTTTTTATCTATTTCTTTGCTTGTGGCAGCTAATTTTTCGTTTGCATATGTCCATGATAAAGTTGGCGTATAAAAAATTCAGAAATGCCCAAGATTTAAAAATGACGACACTTTATTGGATTTCCGTTATTATATCATTTACCAGTAAACGGGACGCCATATCGCAATACAATAATTTCAGTTTTATTATAATTTATAATGTTCAGAAAATTCGTCCATATGATTACACTGTTACTGAATTTAGAATAAATTATTTACAATATCAGATATATGTGCAGTTTTGCAAATTCCACGATGATGTTATTTAGAAAGAGAGACAACTCATTTATAAACCGATTGATATTGTACTGATCTTGTCCCCTATCTTGGCCCAACATTACACTTAAAGCCTCTCAGTTGTGCTGGTTAAATTTATTCAAACGCGGCGTCTGAAAAATATAACGCTAAATAATGAAACGTTACAAGGAATTATTTTAGATAAGGCTGTTTTATACAAACAGAAACAAATATTGTTAAACCTATTATATATTATCTGAATATGCATACATTTGTATGTATACCTTAATAAACTATGTAAAAGGACATACTTGTTTTATGAAGTTTAAATAAGAAATAAAAAACAAATAAACGTTTTCTTGTAACAATCAGTATAAATATTTCCCCGACCTAAGTGCAGAAGTTATTTGTTACGTGCTAATTTGAAGAAGAGAAGTGAATAGGGATAGATAGTATTAATATAATGTTATTATTTACTTTTAAACGGGTTGATCGATGTCAGTTTCATGGACATTTGTATATAAAAAACCAAGAATATTGTATTGTTTGCTTTAAAATACACCTGATTGCAAAATTCAAACGAAAGTAATAGCTCGATGTTGGACTCGTAGGGCTGCTTCTCAACGTAAAAGAGATAACACATTATTTTCTTGAAAATACACAAAATCTTAATGTTACGTTTTAGGTATCGTTTTAAGCGAAACAATGTTTACTAGTTACCTTTTAACACCATTGGAAAATCAGGCATATATGTTACATCATAGGTTTGATTTATAATACATTCACTATTGTATAAATTTTGTTTATTAAACCTAACAATTTAAAGAATAATTTAACATTTTTCGCATAACTTTTAATTTATTAGATTTTAGCTATACCAGGTACCATATATGTTTGACTTATAAGTATGGGTTTTCCGATCAATATATTTCCATAAGAAAAATACTGATAGTCTTAATATATCTAAGTAATACATAAATAATTATCAGAGAAAGGAAAGCAAAGAAAGCTGGCTCTAATGGGATTCGAACACATGTCGCTAAGATTCATACAAAATGACAGTAGGTTATCTATAGATGATATTTACTCTTTATTGCGGGTGCTGCATGAGAATTGCTATTTTGTAAAAGGAATAAGTATAAAGTTGCATATTACATATTTTCTTATTATTTCAGAGATCGTAGGATGATCGGCAAAATGAAATCAATTATATTAAAAACTGCAGTTCTTCTCGTTGCTTGGATGGGTAAAAGATTTTAACCTAATTATTTAAAACGTCCTTAAACTTAAATACATGTATATGTAACCATTAGATTTGATATTTTATACAGTAAGATCCTTGTTTCAGGACAAAAATCATACAATCATATGCATATGATGCGAAATTGTATAATTGTATATACACAAAAGCACTGTTTCTACTAAAGTTTACTGATTCGATGTTTGTTTTGTTGGCTCATTTGAACTAGTCATCGTATCAGTCTACTTTAAAAGGACCATTGTTTTAAAGGTGATATACTACACTTTGATTGTGCCAGAAAGAGATGCCTGTAAAATAATAGTAATAATAATAATAATAATAATAATAATAATAATAATAATAATAATAATAATAATAATAATAATAATAATAATAATGATATAGTGTTTCTATGTTTACATGAATTCTGGTCTTAGACAAAATAGTTTTGTATTTGGCTAGGACGATGGCTCACTGCTAACATGATCATCTTATAACTTTTCCCTAAATGTAAGCATTATAAACTTTATACATTTATGTTTTATTTCTAAGACAGCGTTTCGAAAAACTTCCTCAAACCCGGCCGTTTCCATCACAGAAGCCATTGCTATAAATTTCAACTTTTACTACCTAAATGTTATCACAATTTCAACATGATTGTAATGATTCTGTTTTAGGTGAATGTTTAACATGTTCGGAGAATTGCAAGTCATGTGGTAACCCTTCTACTCAGTGTGATGAATGTAACAGAGGATTCTATATGATTAACAACAGGTGGTGTAATTCATGTTACAGTGGTTGTGTTATCTGTACTGCAAGTAATTCCTGTACCTTATGTAATTCTGGATATTACCTAAACAATGGCTATTGTAACCAATGTAGCAGGCCTTGTGTCGAGTGTAGCACATCATCGTCCTGTACCGCGTGTCAGTCCGGATATTACCTGATTAATAGCTATTGTTACCAATGTAACAGCCCGTGTCTATCATGTGCATCATCTCGCTGTAACGCGTGTGGGCTAGGATATTACCTTTACGATGGCTATTGTATTCAATGTAGCAGTGAGTGTACCGAGTGTAGCACATCATGGTCCTGTACCGCGTGTAAGCCCGGATATTACCTTAATAATGGCTATTGTAACCAATGTAGCAGTCCCTGTATCGAGTGTAGCACATCATCTTCCTGTACCGCGTGTAAGCCCGGATATTACCTGATTAATGGCTATTGTAACCAATGTAGCAACCCGTGTCTATCATGTGCATCATCTAGGTGTAACTCGTGTTGGCCAGGATATTACCTTTACGATGGCTATTGTAACCAATGTAGAAGTCCCTGTGTCGAGTGTAGCACATCATCGTCTTGTACCGCGTGCCAGCCCGGATATTACCTGAACAAGGGCTATTGTTACCAATGTAGCAGTGAGTGTACCGAGTGTAGCACATCATCGTCCTGCACCGCGTGTAGACACGGATATTACCTGAACAAGGGCTATTGTTACCGATGTATCAGCCCGTGTCTATCATGTGCATCATCTCGATGTAACGCGTGTTGGCCAGGATATTACCTTAACGATGGCTATTGTAACAAATGTAGCAGTCCCTGTCTCGAATGTAGCACATCATCATGGTCCTGCACCGCGTGTAAGTCCGGATATTACCACACACAAGGTAGATGTGTCGCATGTGATACAGCATGTTCTTCCTGCTCAAACTTGACCGGTGCCTGCACATCATGTCCACATTTGTCTTTTTTAATGGATGGAATATGTGTTCCTTGTGGTGAAAACTGTCTATCGTGTAACGGTACTTCAGGAACGTGTGACAAGTGTAGACAAGAGTTTTATGGCGATAACTGTCAAGTACGGTGTGACGAACACTGTAATAAAAGCTTTTGTGACAATATTTCTGGAAAGTGTATCAATGGATGTAAAGTCGGTTACTTCCAAATGGAAAATGAATGTATTTACTGCCCTATCAACTGCACCACCTGTCAGAACAATTCTGTATGTACAAACTGTACAGAAGACCACCATCTGAACACACTTAATAATGGCTCAGTTGTATGTTCCTTGTCCGATGAGACGTGTGAACAGTCCAAGTGTATCAAACATGGTGGTGAGTTTCTATCATTGTTTCTTATTTATATTTTAAAATATATATATGCATGTTAAAAATATTTTTCAGCCTCTTAATGGGGAAAAGAAAAGAAACTCGACTTAAGGAATAATGAGATATTGCGCGGTAGTCTTAAAAAGCAAGGAATTTACAGTACTTTACAGTATGCATGAAATTCACCCACTTAAATGTGGTATCTGACAACTTAAATCCAATTTTTTTTCTCAAAATACACACACAAAGTATTGTTATTTGAACTGTTCCCCCAAAATGCTCGTAATTGCCCAACATATATGGAAAAAGTGAAGCGTCACATCACTGTTATTTTTAAACTTAGGAAACCAAGTGACCATTTAGTTTTTAGTTCACGTTATATCATAATCCTGGTATTAGGCTATGACGTCGATGTTTACTTTAAGCAGACATCTCAGTCAAACTTATTTATATATTTCGTAAGTATGAACATTTTAAGTGATTTTTAGCGATTATCTATAACGTATTCAATACAGTAGTTTGACCGGAGTCGTTTCACTTGGAATATACCGTAGACAGCAGACCTCCAAGTATCTAGTGCCTTCTAATGGGGATAGTATTCAAAATCCTCATTGCTTAGACCAAATTATAAGTTTTTGCAGCAAAAGAACACAAGTAGCCCAAACAGAGGTAAAATATTCTTACATCATTTTGTTATAGGCACACTTTCGAATACCACCTTTTAGAATTGAAATCAAACCCAAGATTCACTTGATTGCGTTGTCGTTTTGCAATTAAACTTAATGTAAGTTTAATGTTTCCATTTTGTGATACTGATTTAAGTTACGAACTTTATTAACCATGTTGTTAGAAGGTTCGTTTATTTTATTATAATGACGATTACTGTCATGTACGGTGTGACGAACACTGCAATCGAAAGTTATGTGAACATTTTTTTTGTCTGAAAAGTGTATCAGTGAATGTAATGTCGGCTACTACCAAAGGGAAAACGAATGTGTAAACTGCCCTACAATGAATCCAGCTGAATATGGAAGTAAAACAATTATTTGCAAAAACTACGACTGGATTTTATGGAAAGGGTGAAACTAGCACAGTTTTGTCAAATGCATAGTCAGACCAAACCGAACGAGAAAGGTATTCCACCACGGAAATAGAGCATGTGCATACTACTTGCACGTTTACTTGTTGTTTTTCGAAGTAAAAAAGCGAAGGTGAATTCTACGGGTGGAGTCCAGTTCTCGTTGTCTTCTTGTTCGATGTTTCAATACATACATTTATAAATTAAGTATGATATTTGGAGAAAATATTTTGCACTGATATGTAAATAAAATGGCAAGCATATAACTTAACAGTCTTCATATTATATGACAAGGTATATCTTATAACTGCACCTACTCCAGTATTCGAACACATTGCCTTTGAGTCTGAACGTATATGCTTTTTTGCCTGACGATGTTTTTACAGATTACGAATCTGACAGTAAGATTTTCAGCACATTAGCGAGAAAATTATTATAAAATAACCCTATTTATTTATTTGTTGCATCATCCACGTGTTTTAGCAAAGTTCTGCACTCTCGATGGCTGGTTCTTAGAAAAACGTAAAAAGCTGCATGTGAAAAGTCATGTATCATCTCTATTACACTGTTTGTAGTGTTCAAATGTAAAGTAAAAACAAATCTACAGGATATTATCAATAACTTTAAAACTATCCATACATTGTCATGATTTTTCTCAACGATTTTAGTTCTGTTCCATGTGTCAAATTCAGCTTTTAATCATTATTTTCATTCATTATTTCGACTTGCATAGGAATAGGAATACTGCTACGAACTTGTTGGTTACCTAACATGTTCCATTCTACACAAACACATGCACATTCTAAAAAGCATAATTGATTTTTCATTATACATTTGCATGTTTGTTCTTTATCAAAAAGCCAAGTAAAACCAAGATGGTCGTCATGTTCAAGTACTGTAAAACCACCTGTATTATACATTTACCTGCATTTGTAGTCTACATTATTAGGGTTTAACTTATTTTAAAACTGATGTTGACCTGCTTAAACCTTCACATTAAAAACATTATGACACAAAACCTTCTTATGTCAACTAACTTTAACTTATAATCAAAGCCCTCACATCTTTGTCTTTTGAAATTGCTTAGCTATGAGCCTTCTTAAAACCACAATCGTCTTTAACTTTATAGAAACTGTGTTTTTTTCATAAAAGGCAAAAGTTTGTGAATCATCTAAAGTAGTATCCAACGTATTTTATATGTTAAAGACGAATACCACGTTAGTAATAGTTATGATTT
Organism: Sinonovacula constricta; assembly: GCA_007844125.1. Lineage (NCBI taxonomy): Eukaryota > Metazoa > Mollusca > Bivalvia > Cardiida > Solecurtidae > Sinonovacula > Sinonovacula constricta. Next base: position 2,962,565 of record CM017567.1, on the reverse strand, counting down.
ATGGCCTCATATGACATTTTTTAAGATTAGAATTGTATAACGTTGAATAACTCGATAATTTTTTATCAATAATTACTCTTATAAAATATACAACTTTTATTGCATTGATTTTGTAAGGTACCCATTAATATGCTGCACTGTTTGAAAGAATGTGAATTCAATAAGTAAATAAGAAAAGGTCCTGTCATTAAATGTGCGAACTCCGCTTCACTTTTTATAATAATATATATGCTACATTTGGTAGTGCTGTGTTTAAGTACCTCTTATGTATGAGAACCCCAGATTTGGTTAATCTGTATATGGGTTTTAGAAACCCGTTTCTTGCATCTCTTCTTGAAGAAAAATAACATCTCATGAGCATTGCTTTTCATTACATTTATTTATTATGGCAGCGTATACATTTGTAATTAATTATATTTGCTGTTGTTGTTTCTTTTCTTTTTTCTTTTTTGTACATGTTTTGAGTCTACTCGACATATGCTTTTTTATTAATTAACGTTCTTCTTGTTTTTCGTTTTGTTTTTGAGCATTTTAGTGTAAATGCATAGGATACCATTCACTTATTTAATTCCACTAATGAGTAAATCACTATAAGATCTTGCTTCTACAAGATTTAAGTCAGTAAGCAAATACTGTTTAAATTATATGTACACATTTTCATCTATCTTTTCTGATGTGTGTGTATGTGTGCGTGTGTGTGTGCGCGCGCATGTGTGTGTGTGTACTTGTTGTTTCTTATGAACTAATTATTTGCATTCGATGAATTTATTTATTTATATATCATTTATGAAACGAACAATTTCAACGAAAACAAACATTTTATTGGTGAAACAAGAATTTAATGCATGTGACATACCTTGAAGGATTAAATGTGTGCAAAATGGATTAAACGAAGTGAATTTATAATTTTCGCCGAGGGCGAGTTTTTTTCCATGACACATCCCGCAAAAAAACTGGCATATATAAAAGTAGTCCTTTATATTATGCACTTTCAGTTTACACAAGCAACAAGTAAAATACAGGGGGTTTTATCAAATACGGAGAGTGAAATAAAACTGTATGTATTCAACAGGAGAAATAAACTAATTTTAAAGATAATATATATTATATAATAAAGATAATATATATATATATATATATATATATATATATATATATATATATATATATATATATATATATATATATATATATATATATATATATATATATATATATATATATATATATATATATATATATATATATATATATATATATATATATATATATATATATATAAATCCGTCAGTGATTGTTCAATAATAGTTTTAAGTCACTGTTTTCATTTAGTCTTAACGACTTGTCCGGACATCGTGTAATTTAAAAGCAATGTTAGTTCTTTATTGTAAAAGGGTTAATTGCAAGCAATGCAGTACAACGAAGGATTCCCGGGTTGTAACCGTCAGCAATAAATTTTCTGATAAGTTTTGTAAAGTGGTAATAAAAGTTGTGGTTACTTAATGACATTGGTGGTCCTGTGGTACTAATCACACAAACGTAAAGATTGCGCACGCGCTTCATGACGCAGAATATTTAAAGATATGAATTGAATTTATATCCATTTTTGTATAATGTATTAAGTGTTCCCAATAGCTTAATATAAGCGTCAATTCATATGTTTACAATTTATTTTTAAAATGGTAACTCTTATTATATAACAAATATAGTCATCTCATGGAAAAAAAATACAGCCTTAAGTACTTAAAATTGTAGCCAGGATTATGAGGCAAGATAAAGCCATGACCACTGCAAACATATCTATTTCATATTTCATAACTGCTTGTAAAAAAGTTATTATCGAGATCAATACAAATACAAGTTACTGTCAATCTTTAATTCATTCTTTAATGATATTGTCCAGAAGCGAAGCTTAACGCAAAACTAGGCGTTCCTACTGGATTTTCTCAGGAACAAATCACTTTTTTAAATGAACCCCGTGTCGGTGATTTGTAAAGACAAATGTTATGTTAGATGTAGAATATGTCGCTACTTGGCGTCTCTACGCAGACCTTATTTCTCAGTGCTTACACGCCTGCAGAACTTGATGAACAACTTAATGTTTGACTGCTGGACCTATACGTATTTGTATTATTGCACATCAGATTAAATGCATAATGTGTATAGGTAATTTGGATTTAAATAATCCATTCAAAATAACTTACATATATAAATACATCTTTATTATTAATTCACAAGCTTTGCTGTAATGATGACTAGTTCCAACTTAAAATAACTTGTAGATTTGATATTATAAAATGATCTTATTGGTGACCCTATAGGAGTTTTTGTCTGTGACTCAATGTACACGCAAAAAAGTAAATTTCTGATGCAAATAAACATGTCTAATTGGTATTTTAGAAAAAAACAACAGTACAACCTTCCTAAAATAATTAAGCTTGCTAGAGATTGGTTAATTTTACTTGAAATGTCTCTTGTACACTTACCCTATTTGCATTTGTATAGAGATTGTTCAGAGCTATAGACCTGTGCTAATTCTTGTAGAATATTTCCTTATTTTTCTACCTACATGCAGTAAAATAATTATATTAAGATATTTTGACTTCTTTACAGGCGATACTAATTCACTGGATACGACGCCTATTATAGTTGGTGTGGTAGGAGCGGCAGTCGCCATAATTGTGGTCGTTGCCATTCTGATTGCGGTTTACTATAAACGAAGAAGGTTCGCTTCATGTTTCTTAAGGAAATGTATTGTACATATTTTAGAAAAATATGATAAGGTCTTAAAAGGAACCATGGTAAAATAACATAAACTAGAAACCATTGGTTGTTATAAATTTATATTTCACTTTATCTTAAAAGTATAGCGTACACTAACGAAGGAATTAATAATTTCTATAAATGGGAAAGCTTTACTTTGTTTAATTGTTTTCGCTCAATAATGGCACCTTTAATTCGCCTTGTTGTGTAAAGGCTACTCTGCATCCTGTTTTATCTAAACGATCGTTTTTGTCCCTATAAAATAGTGTTTATTTGTAAGATAATGACAATTGACCAGAATGTTGCAAGATACTTTGACCTTTTACATTAAATTTTATTTTTGGAAAAATGTTTCAAATCGGTTATTACATTTCCCTTTGCTTCGAAACGAACTTCATTTTTTCAGTAAATCTAACCAGAATAGAGAAGCAACTGACACCAAACCAAGCAAATTTGTGACGTACAGTGTTTCTCGTAATGTAGCAGAAATTGAAGGTAACTAATTTAGTGATATTTTTAGCTGCTTTATACTATCAAACACCTAAAGCTATCAATGAGCATGAATATCACTTCTAAACACTCTTTGATTCACATACAGTTATTATCATATATAAGTTGTATAAGAGCATTACAATGTTCCTTATGTTTCAAAATCAGGCACGTTCTTCACTTAAAACGCATTATACATACTCCAAGCTTTTACAAAATGCTTATATCTTTTATAAACATACGAAAGTGCATATTACGTTGCATTCTATATTTTATACATTTTCTTTGGATTATAGCAGGACCGATCTACTCGACACCGAACAAAGTGAAGGGCACAAGAAGCAAGGTAAAGAAAGGTGCCGCAACACAGCACACGGTATCATTTACCTTTGAAAACACCAGTCTAGGGCAGGGTCCATCACCTAAAATCACAGCATATGAAGACGATGACCTCTTGGAAGAAACAGGCGGTCTGGATTCTGATCCTACAGGAGGTAAAGTACTGATAATTGTTAAGGAGCGTGTATCCTATTTGTGGAAGATTGTGTAACAAAACTACGCGTACAAACATCACGGAGATCGGTAAAAATATTAATATTGTTATAAGATATGTCCAAATGGACTAATGTATGTAAAAAACAATAACTAAGAACCAGGCTTTGCTATTTTTGTCAAAACCCCTGACCATAAGGGCCCGTTTAGAAATAAGGAAAATCGAAGTATAGACGTGCTGTTCTCCTTACAAACAATGTTTTGTTATTGGAAGTTCTTTTTTAGGAAATGTAGGAAACAGGCATGTTAAATTCAGTTTTAGGTAACATGATTAAATGAAAACTTATTAATACATTTCTAAATCAAACGTTTCTGTAAAGTTATTTGTTGATCTTGCCATGTAGTAAAAATAGTCACTGGTTTTGGTTTTGTTAACTGTAGATATAACGCGCGTTCATGTTTTGTTAGCACATATAATGTCACCAAGTGTTCTTTAGTTTCTGATCTAATATACTGTTATGAGTAAATTATCACAGCTTTATTATCTTTCGTTTTATAAAAAAATAGGCATATGAAAACAAAAAAATAGCTGGCCGGCTTTTAAAAATGGTGTGGTCACAAGTCGCGTCCTGTTTGACGGTAACGCCTGAACTGTGTGGAGATATTTCTGATGTTTTGTTTTCGTTAAAGTGTGATTATTATACGTCGTTTTAACCAGTGTGCTGATATTGTCTGTGCATCAAACATTTCCAAACTTGACGAAGACGTGGTTTTCTTTTCACATTGTACGGATAATATGTTTTGAACAAAGTTTCTGACATATCATTGAAATATTATTGGCTTCTATCACGATACGTTACCCATCAAATGAAATTCCTCTTACATATTTGTGTTGAAGGTACAGTTGAAGGTGTGTATGACACGTATTATAACACCAGTGGGCTTCTCCGACGTCACGTCACCGTAGATACACTGGTAGAGGTTGTGGCTAAGAAAACTCTCTCTGACTACGAAAAAGAATTTAAGGTAAAATAGGTTTGTTGTATCTCTTTATTTTCGCTGTTTGCAATTAAATATAATGGGTGAATATGTCTTTTGTGTGTAATATTTTTTTCGTGACGCGTTTATTATTGAAAGCGTGCATGAACTCAAGTGTGTCTCATTGTACATACTCTACTGACTGATGGCATTATGTTTTCTTCGTCAAGCAGTATTTGCCGACTAAGACTTGCTTCTTAACCAACATTAAACAAAAATCAAATAATTTTTTATACTTAGTCATTTACATAATTTTCTGAATTGATCTGCAGAAAAAATGTCAGTTTTTTTTAGTTTTTTAGTTTCTATAAATGCATTACTTAATCACCTTATAGACATTCCCGGACGAGTTGGCAAGAGACTACCAAGAGGCAGTGAAAGCAGAAAATGCAAAGAAGAACAGATACAAGAAAGTCTACCCGTGTACGTCTGTTTTAAATGTCAAATTAACCTACAAACACTCGGTTGTTGAATATCTATATCTTTTTAAAGCTATGAAAGTATAAGAAATAGTACGCAGCAGTCATTTATGCCAACAGAAGTAAATGTTATCACCTGGCAACAAAACACAATCAACATACAAAATAATATGCATGATACCTGATTATTAACACTAGTTATAAAATAATGTTTTGTTTCGATTTTTTTTTTATACAACAATTCCAAATATCGTTTAGATTATAAATCCTAAAAGATCCATATGGTGAGGGCTATTTCTTAAACCTATTTATTTCCGTTCTTGCCTCGTGAAACAACCGGGTAGGGAAAAACAACACCATTTGAATCTTTGCTTTTGGAGTTTAAATTGATATTATAAATAATATAAATTGATATTATGTTTTACAACCTTAATTATTACCAAATTACATGTTTCAGTGCCATGATATATATTTAGTGTATCGAGAATGATCATTATGTAAACCCTCAGATCTTTTTTTTTACTTCAACATACATATATTACTCAATAGTCATTACTCTAATGCTTAAATATTTATACCAAAGATGGAAGAAGACTATGGTAATAAAAAAATAAATATTCGTAAATGAAAATAAATTCCATACATTACTTTAATAAGTTTTCTTCAGATGATGCGACACGTGTTGTGTTAAACGACGGCGGTGACGGTGATTACATCAACGCAAGTTATATCACCGTTAGTACTATAACATTACTTTGGTATTCCCTTTTAATTAATACACTTTGTACATCATGTTTATAGTTAAACATATACATTTCGCTTATTTCAAATGTAGCCGCCTATTTTAAAGAAGATTTAAGGCATGACTGTTTTATTAAAGTGTTATCAATACTACATGGTTCGTATTTAATAAATGTTACTTTTACAATTATTTCAGGAGTATTGTTACAACGGAATTTTGAAAAATAAAAACATATCAAAATATTCATTTTCAGGGGCCGACTGGAAATATAGCGTATATTGCGGCTCTAGGTAAGATCGACAACAACTAATGCTAACCCTCTTCAAGAAACTGTTCTGAAAAGTACACAATAGGCTTATTTACGATATTCACAAGTCATTGTGACCTATTGTAAAGTAAAACATAATAAAAGATGAGAAGTTTTATCGTTAAACAGACAGTGGTATATTTAGTCAATTTAAAATTGAAAATGAAAAGAAAAACAGGTGGATTTTAGTCCATGACACGTTATTTTGTCTTGAAATTAATTTGGTCTCTTTTTCAGTTTCATAAAAACACTAACTGACCGATTTACCACGATAACAAACAAATTGTTTTTTTCATGTAAACAAACCAATATAATAGAATAACTAACGTGATTATCCACTCAAGGAAAGAAAACATAACTTCAATATTACTTACAATATACTGTCCCGCCCATGAATGATGTGTTATTTTCCCGGTCTGGGTTTATGATAATTAAAATAATGTTATTTTAACTTTCTTGTTTAATCCTTATGACGACTAAGAGTTTGATAACTTTAGTGTAAAATATATTTTTAAAGTGATTATAATTATATAATTACTATTGATCAAAACGCATTAGCAGAAATATAGCCGTGTCTTATTATTGTACAGATAATTTCCGATATTAAACGAAGTGAGTTCCCTTTTCAAATTAAAAATGAAGACTTCCGATCATTCCAGGCCCGACGGTTGCTCACTCCGAGGGATTCTCTCTATTCTGGAGAATGGTTTGGCAGGAGAATGTGGACAAGATAGTGGTGCTTACCAAACTTAACGAGGGACAGGTACTGGGAAATGTATTATAAAAAACAACTAATCCGTTTTCACTATTGTTTAATCTCTCTCTCTCTCTCTCTCTCTCTCTCTCTCTCTCTTTCTTTCTTTCTCTCTCTCTCTCTCTCTCTCTCTCTCTCTCTCTCTCTCTCTCTCTCTCTCTCTCTCTCTCTCTCTCTCTATATATATATATATATATATAGCATGTGTGTGTGTGTGTGTGTGTGTGTGTGTGTGTTTTCCTTTCTCTATAGTGTGCACTTGACATTGTAGACTCGATTGTTAAAGGTTTCCATATAGATCACACCATGTACATATTCGAATCCCTTATTAAAGCCTTATACTGTTATCTGAAATCAGTCAATGCAATAATCTATGTAGATCGATAGCAGAGCTATGACGGCATTGTATATGTATGCAATCATTCAGCGAGTTATGATTGGACTTTAATATGTATTAATAAAATCTGAACTAGAATTGTTTTCATGTGTGTGCAAAGTATACATCTAAAACGAAGACAACCTAACCTCAATTGTGCTGGTCAATCTACCCGCAAACACAGAAGAGGATGTCAAACAAAAACAATTGTTATGTTTTTAGAAAATGAAGTTTGAGCGATACTGGCCGAGACAAGGTAGACCGAAGACTTACGGTCCGGTAGAGGTGCAGACCGTCACCGAGGAGAATTTTGCTGAGTACACCATAAGGCGCTTCTCCGTGTCCCAGGTGAGTAGAAATTGATGGTGTTAAAGACACTGTTCAAGTGTTGTTTAGGTGAGCCATGCTTGATTTGAATATGTTAAACCACCATATGATGTGTCAATTGTATACGGCTATTCAACCAACAACTTGAAGAAGCGTATTTTTGTGTATGTTCCCATTTGAGGTGGGAGTATTGTAGAAACAAGAAAAGGATTGAGACAAAGCATCAAATGACGACCAATATATGTTTAAAACAAGAGAACACTATATCTGACGTACATCAACGACGGACATCCTATGAGTACTTCCATTATGTTCGGACAATTCGCATTCACATGCATATAGACATATGCGGCACCACTGATATTGCATACTGTTTAGATGTCAAACATTAAAAACAAAAACAAAATTATTAAATATTAAAGGACACTTTTTTTAAATAAATAATGAATGAACAACCTTAAAACCCTCGTACAGGTGAAAATAAGCCTGCTTTACCCACTTAGTTCGTACTTGACAAAATCGGTGCTTTATGTACGTGGAATAAAAACGAAGAAGTATGTATATTCAACAATTAGAACTGCTCTGTCATTTCTATAGGATTTACACGTCTATATGCCACCGAGTTGTTATGACTGTTATGATAACTTCAACAACAGCTCATTGATAATTTTAACGCATTCCATAAAGGGCATCTAGCATCAGTGCGGATGCCAATAATAAATGCTGACACTGTCTTAGACAGTTGACAGCAGCCATGTAATATTACCCGAGTGCTTTTTATAGTTATTTTATACGACAAATTGTGTTAAAACTTGTCCACATATTAATTCTCCAAATATTAGTTTGGATGTTTGTTCACATTTAATTGACCAATTAAAATAATGACGTTTTAATTGAATTAATTTTAGCGTTCATGCGAGATTCAATACTTACCTTATGATAAATAAACGTACACATACATGTATCCCTTAAAGATGGGATCCGACATTTTTCCTTTAGCAAAGGCATGTATGTTTCACTGTTTTAGAGGATTTAGGCGAAATGTCTAAAAATAGTATTCTTTAGTTTAATTAAAGACGCTTTTAACGCTACCTTTATTTTTCGACAGTTCAATTTTCTGCAAAAATCACGCCAAATATTAATTCTTTCCAAATGTATGAAAGGCATGATAGTGATCTCTGCTAACGTTAGATATCGACGTCAAAGATGTCTACCCGGAGACCATATAAAGTTATCTCGAAAGTCAGTTGTCACGTGGTTTTTTTAGTTTAAAAAGTTTAAAAATAGCTAACTCTGAAGTGTGGCTCAGATAGAAAATACATATTGGCAATGACTAGTGATTTATGCTTTGCTGTTCACCCAGATCTTACACATGGAATTACTGAACAGCATCTTGCAGAACAGTTTAATGTAATAATGACTTGTTTGGTTAATTGAAAATTATTGTTGGATCAAAACTTTCGGATACCACGTTTTAGGAAAAAATAATCATTACAGACACCCTATGTTCACGTTTGTTCGATTTTATATATTCCCACTCTTGGTAAATTAGATGTCAGCCTGCAAGAAAGTGCTTAGATAACCTTCCACATTAAATCAAGACAATTTAGTTTAGTTTTGTTTAGTTTTGATTAACCTCGTCAAAGCGCTAAACTAACAATGTTGTTATAATGCAACAAATTTTAGTCTATTGACGTTAAAGTTCAATATTATTAAAAAGTAGAAGTTCAATACAATGCTACCACCAAAGTGTAATGTACATGAAAATAACATACATACGTAGTGACGGCTTAAACACTAGACGGTTCAGTTGTATGTATTTGTTTGTAAAGATGTTAATACATTTTGCGCTGACGATGTGTTGGAAAATTATACCAACTAATGTATGTTTTCATCAATTTACGTACAGCTTATACCACACTAGGTCCACAAGTGTTTATGCGTCATTGTAAGTAAATGTCCCTTTATGCATCTAGGAAAAGATGCACAAAATAATGTAGAATGTTAGATCACCAGAGTTTCTTACAGGGACATTGCTAGCGAGCTTGAAGTACATTGTAACTAAATAACAACCTTCCAACATATGTTTGTTTTTATGAACCGACAGAGTTGACGAAAGCCAAGTCTTATCGATATTGTAACATGCTTTCTTTTTAAGAACTCTCAACAGAGAACCTTGTACCAGGCTCACTACACAGCCTGGACCGATCGCAGCATCCCGGATAATCTAGTCAGTCTTCTGGACTTCCGGCACAAAGTCGAGGCTCTCCCGACCAAGAGAAGTGGTCCCATGACAGTCCACTGCAGGTAAGACCAGTTCAGTTTTTATGAAGCGTGAAGCAATGACCCATACACGATGACAAGGTTGTAATGTTTTTACATAATCAGATCGTGTTTTATTTCCGTATTCTATGTTTTATACCTTTTCACTGAATTCTTTAATGTCCTGGACAAAGAATGAATAATTCTCGGAGATACATACCTTACTTATTTCATTATACAAATAATTAACTTTTATTATATCGCATAGGTTAACTGCACTTAATGCAAGGACACGTTGCTTATTCGAATCCGCCTTATTGTTTTACCTTATTATGCCCCGAAGGCGGGTATATAGTAGTCGAACCGTCCGTCAAATACATGGAGACGACGTGTCGCACACAGGAACTAAGTCGATTACTCGAAGGTCAGGTCACACTTACAGGTCAAAGTAATCGTCCTTAGAAGTGCCCTGGTCGTGTCCGCTATGTACATCTGTCATTTGTTAAGGGATTCTGAAATAACCTGGCATAAATGTCAACACATACAGACGACGTGTCGCGCAAGAACCAGCATATTCAGACGAAGTGACCCTGTTGCGCCGCCCGTAGACCTGATAGTGCATTTGCCTATTGACAACAAATGACAGGAGGTAAAATATTCAACATGGTTATATACATAAATGTAATGCTATTGTCTCAAATACCATGACAATAACAAAACTTGCTTTACTGGACATGACTTCGGGGGCATATGTCTGCTTACAATGACATTTCTTGCATACATAATGTTTCCATTCATTATAATTCCTTATAATTGCACCTCAGCGCTGGTATCGGTCGAACGGGGACCTACATCGCCCTGGACCTATTGATCCACGAAGGTCAATCCAGCGCCTCAAGAGATGGCCCATCAGAACCTTGTGTTGATGTTTACGGATGCGTGAGTGCGCTCAGGGGACAACGGGTGTACATGGTTCAGAATGTTGTAAGGTCGTTATTCTTCTAGTTATTTATATAACATTTGCCGACAGAAGGTGCTGCTTAATTTATACAATATGTACGAAATGTCAAAGCCCGATTGCTTTAAAGCATAATGTATAAGGTTCTAACTAACGTTGACAATCATGAAAAAGGTGTCACTTAACCAACCATTTAAAATATTTTGCCGGTACACCTTTTGCATTTTAAGCATACACCTATTGGATGGACATTACATGTTTGTCCGAACCAACAACAAGTTGACAAGACTGAAGCAAAATACTGTACAAGGAAATACATTACTTAATATATTAATTATCTGTAGTCATTAGTTCGAATTATCGAATCCTAGGACCAGTATCGCTACCTACACCACGCCCTTGCCCACGCTCTGACCGTCGATACGGGTCCGCTACCAATCTACCAACTTTATACCTGTCTCAGTGATGAGGGAAAGACACGGCTGTCCCGCCAGTTTAAGGTACAATCTACTAATGGACATTTTACTTTATTATTTATTTATTTTACTGAAATTTATATATTCTCAGTTATTAATGAAATTAAAGAGGGATAATGGAAGACAACCTTGTTGCCATATGCAGTTAAAGAAACCAGCCATTAAGATTAACACCAAGCCGTAATTTTTTGTTATTAATTTGTTACCCAACATAAGATGCTGCAGCGGATTGAGAGGCTACAGGAAGAAGACATGACGGTTGTTGAGAATCGGACGAAATCACACAAGAACAGACCTGGTGCAGATATTCCAGGTAGTGTGAAACATATCATGACATGATATGTTATGCAAACAGATTGTTTTTTTATTAATGTATTTACTTTAGTAGTTCCTTTATGCTTTTTTGTTATACTAGTATACATGTATTTATGTTAAATTGCATCCTAATGTAACTCATTCAAGCCGAAAAACTGATTGTTCGTGTTTTTTATGATTAGCACTGGTTGAAGCATTAACAACGATGATTTAAGCCAGTACGTATTGCAAACCAAGTAAAGATTATTTTTGGTAACAAGTAAATAATACATCGGATATTCTGAATGGATTATAAAACGTACGATCTTTTCCTTGATCTATTTTTTTCTGTCTTCTGTGCAGGTGATAAGCACCGACCTTTACTGACGTATCAAAGGATATCTGGAGATTCTGACTATATCAATGCGGTGTACTTGGATGTATGTAGAAGTGTTCACTTCGTATTTGATGCAATATCCAGCTTGGTCTTCTTTTCTTCACACAATATTATCGTAGATAAAACTATAATCATGGCTTTAAGTCAATTTTGTTGTAAAATGTTTTAATTTGAAAATCAGTTTACAAGAACAGTTACACATTTATTACATAGAATGCGAGAACATTAAGTCAATACTGTTCTAAATAAAAACAAATTCTTCGTACTATCATTTTTCCTGGACGAATATACAATCTTAAGCAAATTAAGCAGCAATACTTAATGAGAGAGTAGTATGAGACGATCTGCATTATGATAACGTCGATGACGTCATCAATAAAAAAGGTGTATTACACTAGCATAATATAGCAAAATATGTAACGGGTGTATTGAATGGAAAACAAGGGAATGTGTTATTTAGCTTTTGAAATATATTAGATCTTGTCAAATATCGAAACGGATATATTTTAAGGCAGCTCAAAAGCTCTAAAACCAATGTTTGTGTCGTGTTTAGTTATGTTAATCATAATATATTTAAAATTGAAATAATTTACTGTTGTGTCCATACTTTCCACAGGGCCATGTTGCCAACAGCAAGTTCCTGATTACCCAGACTCCACTCCAGGCCATTGTAAAGGACTTCCTCAGACTCGTGTTTCAGGAACACGTCCACTGTATTGTCTCCATGGATCCGCAAGATATATGCGATGAGGTGAGAAGCGTAGGTTAGACAATTGTTAGTGAAACACAGATGTAATTTATTCAGTTATGCATCGAAACGTGGTGTAATGATCGCATCAATCATGTACCCTAGCTAGATTACACTAAATACGAACACCAGAAAGCCTCGAAACAGGTAATTCGATTAAAATAGGGATTTAATTTTCCCACAATACTTTAATCTTATTGTAATTTTAATAACACGTACATTGTAATTTTAAGACTAGGTATACATTTACACTAAACATATACTTGTCAGATAAGACGCAACTAATAATTGTCTATTCATAAAGTGTGCCATTTTTGCCATAATTGTAATCCACTCGTCATCTGCAGAGTGAATATTAATATACTGCCGGGGAACTCTATGGTAGCTTTTAATGATTTGTTGACGTGCATCATCTGGGTTTTTAGTTTTTAACTGTTGAAAGATCAGACATACATAAGTACCTTGTCTAAACGTGCCCTTTTAAAATTCAACAGAAATCAATGTGTACCATATTATTACTTAAATTCGAGTTGTATTACTAAGACTATTTATACATGTACATTGTTACCTCTAGAACGTTGGAACATACGTACCAGCGACCAAACAGGAGCTCAAAATTGGCACTTTCACTGTTAGATGTCTAACGTATCAGACATATCCAGATTTTCTTCTGAGAGAACTAAAACTCCAAAATAGAAGTGGGGTAAGTACCTTTAAAACACACACTTATTTCTGCTTGAAAAGTTTAGAGTCAACGGAATTATCTGTAATGAGAAGTTCTTGTTTATTTGACAAAAACTAAAACAGGAAACAATTTTTAGTTTCGAATACAATGTTTTGTATTCATATTTATATTTCATATTATCTTTGATATAGATGTATTATTATCGACTGTTTTGCATGTTGTTGAGTAAAAGCTATATGTATTTGTGATTTTTCGGAAAACTGGCATTAATATTCATACATGTACGTTGCCCGCATAAAGGTGTTTTGCAATTAAATGAATCCACTTATCAACGAAAGTGTGTGCCTTTCCGCATCTGTTAAACATGGCTTGAATCTTCGTTTGTTTGGTGTTTTTCACGATGGTCTTAAACCTTTCAAAAACAATCACTTTCTAATATCAAAAATCAATATTTTAAACACAGTGCTTTCAAATGTATATGAATTCAATCACATCAACATATATATATATGAAGAATTGTATGTCAGTGTGGTTTAAGGGTGGGCGAATTTTACGAAAACATGTTTGTTTTAAATAAGTTGTGTGTGACCAGTACAAGGTCATGCGGGGCTATCCTTTTACATAATAGTCGCTTGCAATTTTAAAGAAAAACATATTTTACTGTTTTCTGTAATGTCGTGTTCGTGTTCTATTCGTATCTGAGTGTCTAAGTAGATTATTCAAATAACGGCTCGTAGGAATTCTATTTACTTTATGATACACTTATGTACACTTAACTGTTTATCTATATGAAATATATATGCAACATTTTTTATAATTTTTGGTGGCTTTCATAATACCATTTAGAATAATTAAATATAATAACACCATCTGAATGCATTGAACTCCGGTCAGATATATCTCATCGTCTTCTCTGCCAAGTGTTTGATGTTGCTATTATAGAGAATTTATGAAGGCTGCATTATTGACTACAGAAAGTCGACAAGGAGACAATGGTGCAACATATTCAGTACACGGGCTGGACGTCAGGTGAAAAGGTCCCTGTTAGGGCCGAATCTCTGGTACAGGCAATCAGGGAGGTGGAGAGAACAGCCGGGCAGCGCCGGGAACCAGGACCTATACTCGTCCACTGTCTGTACGTTACATTCTTTAATTCTAGTCAGTTTGCAACTTTATAATAATAATAATTATTATTATTATCATTATTATTATCCCATTATTGATATTATTTCAATAGTAGTGATAGTAGTAGCAGTAGTAGTAGCAGCAGCAGTGGTAGTAGTAATTGTAGAAGTAGCAGCAGCAGCAGTAGTAGAAGTAGCAGTAGTGTAACGCAAAACGTTATGAAGCCAATCGGCAATCGTTATATCACTGTAATGTACGAAAATTATAAGCATATCTATTGCTTAGACAAATTTAAACCTACACGGTTTATCCCAGTAATCTGTGTCGTCCTTCAGGACGGGTGCAGAGCGCAGTGGCCTGTTCTGTACGGTTTCCCTTCTCATGGAGAAGGCCACCCACGACCAGGCGGTCTGCGTTGTCAACACCGTCGCTCAAGTGAGAGATAGAAGATCTATGGCTATACCGACAGTGGTAATACGACTTTTTCAGCATAACAATATAATCATTTGGTTTCAAATGTCCATACGCAATCGTCAAACGTTTGGACATTAAAAGTTATTTTAATCTCTCCACTTTTCACATAAAACATAAATTTATGATATCGTAATTTTGATTTAAAATAAGGTGTTAATGTCGTTATATATTTAAGACTGTTGATATGTACTTCATAAACTATATGTTAATTTTCACGTGATTATGTTTCCAGGAACAGTACATTTTCTGTCACGAGTGTATCGCTGTAAGCAGCCAGAGTGCCGAGTACACCAACGTAACCGGGACCTCCTCGCACGATATGTCATTGACGTCTCAGAGTGTCGAGTACGGTAACGTCACTGACATCTCCCACAAGATGTAAATGACGACAATCATAAATACATACATGAGGCATCCAGGTTAATTATTGTATACAATTAACTTAATTTTTATAGACATCTGAAGGAAATGCAAATTGTAAATCATAATGTGAGGCTATAAACATGTCCTTAAGTACGTTTGCCCTTTCTTAGTGCCAAAATAATAGGAGAGCAATTACGCTTTGTATCATGGTGAAGAGAGCATTAACCACTAAATCTCTAGACGGGTAGGTCCATTGGGTCATCAAGAAAATGTTACGTATTAGAGATAAATACGCCTTATTCTTGAAAATAATAAATCCATAATTTTTATCAATAATTGTCCATAATTATATTTGATGTTTGTAAATAAATTTGAATAATTGCATGTTCATTGTCTTTGTGTTGAACCTTTTATTGTCAGCAAAGCTTGAAAGTTGGCCGTGCCCATAATCCCTTTAACAATGTCACACAGACTGGTAGTTCAGTATTGTGTTGACACATTGTACTTTCAATACAAACCCAATACCGGTTGTCCTCCTGAATCATAATTTGAAAGACCCGTGTAACATACAATTTCTTTAAAGTTCTTCTCAGTTAAGATTCGATACGGATAAGGAATTGATGCCATGTAAATAGTAAATGAGTTTACTTTTCCGTTATGTATTTCGCACCACCTTCGACGAAATATTTGTGTTATAGCTAATTACATTCATGCTTTCGATGATACAGATCGTTTTTCTCGTGTTCAAACACGATGTTTTCAGCCTTTTTTGGCAATAAAGTAAAAACGTTTGTCAACTTATTTGAAATTGTCGAATTAAATCATGGAAAACGCGCTTGGTCAAATAAAGGGAAGCATCACACACGCGAGAAATACATGGGACAACACGAATTTACCGGACCGTTAATTGTTTTTTTTCTAGATAATCTTAAGAATACAATTATTTAAAATGTAAACATTGCTTTGAAATGACCGTTGTACCAATGTAATCTATTTAGAGTTGCTCTATTTCTTAATCGTTAAATCTGTGCTAGTATTACAATTGTTAGTTTTTATTTTTATTGGACTTTGCTGTTTGCATCATATAATCCAAACACATTCTGTCTTTATAAATTACCTTGGTGTTTGTGAAAGATAATTATGTTTTAACGTTTTGAACATATTATAACAGTTTTTTTTATATATCTCTAACAACATTAAATAAAAAAGGAATCAATTTAGAGAACATAAGTTAAGTTTTATGTGAAAAAGATATTTTTACTTATTTTGATTATAGTTTTAATTTACTGTTTTGTTTGTTGTTGTTTGTTTTTCCAATTTGATCTTGGTTCATCTTTGTGTTATATGATTAAATAATAGAAGTGATAATCAGTGTAGGAATTGGGCTTAAAAGAGGGACCCGTTTTTAAAATCATTATAAATTAAAGAAAGCAATAGTTGCTCTGGGGTAGAGACAGAGAGAGAGAGAGAGAGAGAGAGAGAGAGAGAGAGAGAGAGAGAGAGAGAGAGAGAGAGAGAGAGTGAGGTGGAGAATAATAAATAAACAGCATAAAAATACCTAATCAGTTGAAAATAAGATCAGCTCAACATGCTGTACATATTATTGTCTTTTTGTTGTTATATCTTCTTATTATATTAAATATTTCCTTTTATTCCTCACAATTTTCATCTTCTTAGTTTTAGCCATCCTATGGAGCCCACGTTTTAATTAAGCTCACGTTGGCGTGTTTAAATAACTTACGATTTGTTTCTTGTGTTACGTTTGTATATTTTGCATGCTGTTTGGTAGACAGTGTTAGTTACCGTATCCTCTTAGTCACAGACATTATTTGTCATAGTGCTTGTTTAAGTATTGCATTAATTTCATTTTTGCCGTCTGTTAAATATTCATTGATTCTAAACTGAATATTTTTTCCATCTATTAGCCTAAATATCATAATCTTTATGTTTGTAGACTTTTTCTTCATGCGCACAAAAGGAAACACAAGACCAATTGTGTGTGTATGTTGCTTTAAATTGAATAGGTATTCAAACATTCCAAAATTTCTGTCGTTTTCTAACCACATTGATATAAACAATATTGACAGTTTACAGATTTTAATTTGTGGTATTTATTTGTACAATATAGAAAATAAATTTGAGCTTTAAAGTGTTGTTTTTTCCATAGTGCTACTTACTCTTAATGGCAACTTTGTTTAAGAGTGCACCATAATGTCCATTTACAGGTTTGCACAATAAGGACATGATTGCTCGCTCATGTATCGCCTTCGTCATTCCGTATTTTAATGAAATCCATTTTGTTGAAATTATTTTTTCTTCAATTTTGCTAATTACCAGCTATGTGAGTTTATTAATCAAAAATGTTATCGTTTTTTTGTCTTGCACCATTTACAGTCACTGTTATATTCCTTAAATTGTGGTTTAAAATAACTATGCAGCCCTTGTAAGAATCCTAAATGCATTTATCATTTATTTGTATGCTAACCCACCCTTCCATTTATATATTCAATATAACTATTTGAATTTTTCATAACACATTTACGCAACTCGAATATCAAAAATGAAATAAATTACTCTGCTAAACGATTCCTGTAAATCTGTTTGCTTCCTGATAGCTACTGTTTGACGAAAATCTGGGGGTAAAAGCATATTATAGTACCTTTGTTGACGCCCGCCCTACCCCAAATATTTCTTATAGCTATAAAATCTCCGTCGAATAAAGAAGGTTGGCTATAACTACAGCGATCGCACACACCCTGAGCACAACATCAATCCCATTATAAAAGTCGTTTATGCGAAGCATCAAAGGCGACGCGAAAACAGGTTAAAGCAATATGGGAACAAGTAACAAAGATACGAAACGTTATAGTTTTTATTTGAAAACGTTCAGTATACTATAATTTTGGAGTAATAGTATGTAAAACGAAATTCCTGAGACCATAGAATGTTTTAAAACAAAATAAAAAGCAAACCCGACACCATTTCATAGGATTTCCAAGATGTTACATATGTGGAAGAAAAAATGCAAAAATTACTAAAATTAACTAAACAAAACTGAAGAAGAAATTACCTCAAATAAATTTCACAAATTATTATTGTTAATGTGTATTTTTCTGGAACAAAGTATACTTTATCTTTGTCAGTATCGTATTGTTTATTTTCTAAGTTATTTTTGTATGGAAGCATTTTTGTATCTGGATTATGTATATAAAGAACAATGTTTATTATTTCTTAAACTTAACCTACTTTACATATTTAAAGTGAAAAATGCATTACACACTGAGAGAAACAGTAAAAAACAGAGCGATCTTGAATCTCCATAATCCTGATGGATCTAATGTTGTAAGAAAGCAATGCCATTATGTACAGAACGACGAAAGAAGCATTCGTTATTAAGGGAAGTAACGTCCCGATGTTTTGGTTTCTGGGGTTTTCTCCCTTTGACTGTAGGGTTATAAATAAATGTGCATGAGGATTTTAACATTCTATTTATAGACAAATTCCTTGAAAACATTATGACACTGAATTATCGGAAAAGTTATATGTTTCGAAGTTTGTTTTGAATGGGTAGAAATGGTTCCGAATTAAGTAGCGAGTTAAAGAATGTAGCTGTATGTATGTTTAATGACGGATTATCTATTGCTGAAATTTGGCGGCGATTGCAGAAATCTTATAGTACAGTGTCATCAATTTAAAGAAGTTTAGGGAAGCTGGATAGGTTGACAATTTACACAGAAGAGGAAGACCACGATTAGTGACAGACAAAGACTATCGCTATCTTGAATGAACTGTCAAGTGTAACCGCAGGGACTAATTATCAGACATTACCAGTAAATTTAAAGAAAGAAGAATAAACCCAGTGTGTAAGAGAACTGTCCAGATTCATCTACGGAAACGTGTATCTTCAAAAAGAGTAAATAAGAAAAAGGCTGTAGTATCTAAAGTCAATAGAGCCAAGCGACTGTGTGGTGCAGGAAGAAGAGAAGTTGGTCTGTTTCTGGAAGGTGGGATAAAGTTATTTTTTCTGACGAAAGTCAAGTTGTAATAGGTACTGATAAACGTGTACTGATTAAGCGAAATCGCGGTGAAGGCTACAGGCCGGACCTGGTAAAATCATGTAAGAATAAAGTATTAAAAGTGATGGTATGGGGTTGTATTTGTTGGAATGGTGTAGGCACTTTAGTAAAAGTTAACGGCAATATCAATGCACATAAATACGAACAGGTTCTGGACAATCATCTATGGGGATGGATAGCTAGACACTTTCCCGATAATTAATATTTTTAAGCAAGACAATGCCCCAGTGCATCGCGCAGGTACCATCTCTCTTTACAAAGTAAGAAATAACACTAAATCAATTTTATGGCCTGCGCAATTCCACAGATTTGGACCTAATTGAAGACCTCTGGTTGTACATTAAACGTAATATTTCGTGTAGGGTGTCATTTATAAACAGTGAGCAGGATTTATTTGATGAAACTTTGAGAATCTTGATGAACACTACACCAGCCTATGTTCAGAACCTTTACACAACGATTCCGAGAAGAATAATGCAAGTGATAAGATGTTAAGGTAATCCGACGAAGTATTAAGGTAGGGTATTTGTCTTAAAAGGTCTTTTTTTTATTGTTACAGTTCATTTTATATCGATCTGAAACACATGTACATTAGCCGTGACTAATTCAACATGGCGGCCGATTAACGAATTCTTATTTCGTCGAACCGTAAGTATGTGTTACTGTGGTTGATAATAAAACACACAAAACTAACATTGATAATATAACTTAAACTAGTAGCTGTTAAGTGACCAAGACGACTTCAATCATGTTATGAATGCTTTTTTGGTGGATTTCAAACGTTTCTTTAATGGTAATCCAAATCGTTAATGAGATCTGTTTTGAAAACTTGTCATAAAGGGTCTAGGGTTTGACTTAGATCCCGAGTCCATAACCTTCTTAACCACAAACACTTCAAGTATATTATCAATGCTTTCTTCGTGTGCTGCAACTGAATTAAACATCCGAAAATTTAATAACAAAAAGAAATAGACCAAAAGTTTCTCGTGTTCTGCCATGTGTGCATGGAAGTGAAACTGACACAAATGTGAAATTGAGTAAATAAAGTAGAACGCCAGACATCGAATTAGGACCGTATTTTATTAGGGTTAGAAAGTTTGTAAAAACTTACGTTCCCCATGTGTAAATTTCAAGGAGCATTCCATATATAGACGTCGCGCTCAAGCGTGTTGCCAATTAGCGCGATTAAAACTGGCCAAAATCATAAAGTAGCTACATTTATGGCAACATATGTCTACAAGATTATGCTAATCGCAATTAGAAAAAATACCATAAAAGAAGCATTTACCAAGACCTTGGGCAGCAATACCAGAGGACATTGGTTCGAATCATGCAAAAGTTTGTTTTTGATTTTGCTATTATTGCATTTATGTATTTTACTATACAATTTTAGTATTGTTAACCTCCCAGATCGACACAAATAAGGCTGCAGCATTGTTTAAAAAACATATATCACATGCAACTGGTAAAAATGTTCCTTTGATAGGTTATTATATCTTAAAGGTGCAATTATATATTTCCTTTTTTGACAATATGTACACTTTTAATAAGCAGTAATCATTTAACATTAATTGTGTGTACCCTTGATTATCTCAATCCTGAGAAGCTATTAGAATATCCAAAATAAAAGCCATTGAAAATGGAAATGTGTCAACACCATGCTTATTTGGCTGCATAGTAGGAAGTTCAGGGAGGTTGTTGGACGGATGGGTCTACCTAGCTGGACACCACCTGAGGCTGCAGTGGTCTCATGAAAGAGATCGGGATAAGAGTCTTGCTGAACAATGACAACTCATCAAGGCCATTAAGCATCGAACGGTACGTATTGCTTTTCGACCTTTCCCACTGGCATAGCCCTGTAACTAAATGGCTACCGAATATTCTCAGTATGGTGTAAAATTGGGCTCTTCAATGCCTTTTACATATGCAAATTAAAGAACGTTGCATGCAAAATTCAATATTGAAATCATTTATAACCGCTACTCCTTCTCTACAACTCCTTCTTCTGCTTCTTCTCTTCGGCTACTCCTTTCACTGCTACTCCTTCCCTGCTACTCCTTTCCTGCTACTCGTTTTCCTGCTACTCCTCTTCTGCTACTCCTTCTCCTGCTACTCCTTTCCCTGCAAATCCTTTCCTGCTACTCCTTCCCTGCTACTACTTCCCTGCTACTCCTTCTCCATTTACTATTTCCTGGTACTGATCCTACTTCGAAACAGTCTGCTGCTTCTACTTATCATTCTTCTGTTTCGTCTCATTCCTCTTTTCCTACTACTCCTTTTCCTGCTACTCCTTTTCCTACTACTCCTTTTCCTGCTACTTCTTTTCAAGCTACTCCTCCTACTTCTAACCAGCCTGTTGATCCCCCTTCGCTTGCTACTTTTCCTTATGATTTCCATTTACCTGTGTCCCCTACCTAAGGTTAGTGACAAATACCGAAGCACTTAGATCCGCATGTCGTATATTAATACTGTGACTATGTTTTTAACTCGATTAAGGAAATGTTTCACGTATAATGCGAAACTATTAGGTATCAACATGTATATTTATACGCCTAGCATATCTGGGTGCGGAAATTATTGTCAAATGCACCAATGAGTATAGTATTTTATGCGATTATTCACTGCGTATATTTTAGTTTCGCATTGTATATACTATACTGTATATAGTTTCCAGGTAAGTTGATTTAAGTGGATTCTATCAACGGAGGAACAATTTATAGTATCGAAAAAGTTTTTCGTAAGTTACTAGTCTAGTGAATTTTTTCCGCGATCTCACATTTTTTAATAAAGTTATACCTAAGTGAGTGTATTTTCCAACTTCATTTATGACATCTTGACTATACCTAATAACCACATTCTGTTTTAGTTCCAGTCTTTGTGCTTTTGTTAAAAACAATAATGCCACATTTCGCGGGATACTGAAAGCATGTATCAATCATGTTCTGTAGTCCTTTTACTGACAGAAATACCAAAAGCATATCATCGGCTATCGTAGAGGTACAAAACAATTGCCGTGCGTTCTATTTCTACAATCAAATCGTTAATTTAAATTGAGTATAAAAAGCTTAAATACAGGCCGCCTTCTCTAGAAGATTGTTTGATAGAGAACCACAGGGACATATGGCCTCTATGAAGGACACAGCTATACATTACTAGTATTCAGTTAGACCAAGTTAAGCCAAAAGTGATGAGGGATGCTGGCCTGGTGTAATTTGTAAAATAAATCATGCCAAACTCTATCAAATGCTTGTCTACTTTCTAAAAAATAAGAATATAATATGCTTTTATTTTCCATGTAATAATAAATGCTTTCCTTAGTAAGGTATATGGTCATACATCCCACAACTTTTTTGAAAGCCACCTTGTAGCGGATGCATTTTAAAAGTCATCTCTCGTTTAAGTCTGCATAAAAACAATAGACTCATATAGTTTTAAAATTGAGGAAATAGAGTTTTAGTTCTATAGCTATTTGGTTCTGTCCTTTTCTTTTAACCTTTCCAGAAGATTGTAATAAAAATGTCATTTTAAGGTTTAGAAGAGTATGTAATTTAAAATAAAGTTGAAGAAGTCTGTAAGCCGATTGCGCCGTCATATATAATGTGATCGGCACACACACCATTTAATCCACATGCTTTGCCAAAATATAACTGTTTAATGTCTTCATCGGCCTCAAATTTAGATAGTGGGTAAACATTTACAGTAAGATTACTTGATGATCTTACACACTGAACGCTCGATGTCACGTGATTATAAAATGTGGCTATAAAATGTCGAATCATAATCGTCATGGTCTGTGCCACTATAGGTTGGCGAAATAACAACCACATGCCTGTGTGATTTTGCTAGGATCACGGTAAGTTTTGTTATTAAAAACTAATTCACCACCTACAGAAGATGTTCTACGTCTCGACTTAGATTGCAAAAGTTTCCAAATTAGCGAGCTTTTTGGTGTTGTACCATAGTCAATATCGTCAAATGTTTTACGCATGAATTGTCTAGCTTCGAAATGATGACGACGCCTAACAGTACGTTTTGCTAGCTTCTATTGCTCGAATGATTCTGCGAACATGCCTTCTCTAACCCAATTATGTCGTTTGGCTTTCATTTGACCATGATGACGTTTTAGTTCGATACACCAATAAGACTTAAGATATAAACGATATCGGGTTGATGGAATGTCCATTCCGGACGCATGTGAAATTCAGTCCAAATTTGTTGAAAGAGATTAATAATGTGAATGTGATCATTAGTATGTTTCTGTATGGCGATGTGAATTAGCGCCCTCTTTAATTCCCCATAATATTTGACATAGCAATGATCATCTACCTTTGACCACTTTATCAGACTGAATGGGAGATTAACTGTTTTGTTCACTTAGACAATTAATAGACGCCACAATTTATATTAAATTTATGGCAATATGTTCACAGACCAAGAAAAGGTGTGGTTGAGTATAAGCAACCAACAGACACAAAGACATACTTGTTGCATTGACCGCATGCTTTGTTTTTAATAAACACACTATATCGTATTGTTTGTAAAATTACATTTTTACGTAATCTTTTGCTTTGCCGCAAGATTTAAAGTGTGAAATTAACCAGATTATTAAATATATTAACAATTTTACGTTACGTCATAGACCTGGTAAATTTAGTTTTTTTTTATATTTAACACTTTTCATTTTCCACAACCATTTAGTGTGACTTAATCATGTCTATGTTTAATTCGAATTAATTTAGCTCAACACCGTTTTTTTCATTGCATGTCCTTAAAACTATATTCAATTAGCTATCCGCAGCAAAAATGTGCATACGGAAAAACACATTCAAACATCCGTAGCTTTCGCTTGTGCGTCTATTCAGAGTTGGTGGAGAAGCTTTAGTTTACTCTGTTAATTATTTATAAAACAGAAATTTTGCACTATACAGAATTTACGTTCTTTGAACAACCAAGACAAAATAAAAATTTCGTGAAGCATTGGTCTGATGTATAAATCCATATTATAAACACTGTTGTGGTGATCATTTAAATTGACTTTGCGGACTTAACACTTGTTGATATTATATTGTGCGAGCAGTCAAGTCAGTTTTATTAACTCGGCCATCCATTTTATTTAATGTACATAAAGCATAAACTAGAGACCGGAATAACTTAAATACAACTATTGTTCGGCCCTACTAATTAAGAAGGTGGATAGCTTTAAAAAATGGCCCATTGTTTAGTGTTTAGAAACTTTTAATCGCTTACCTTATGTAAACTTAAACCACCCATACACATTGCTTTTCAGCGCTTTGGTGTTATAATATGTACAAGCGTGAAATGGCATTGTTATTGATCTATCGTTTTACAGTGTGTAACATCGAATTACAGTCCTGGCACCGAACCAGTTGTCCAAAACATCGTATATCGTGCGTATTTCTATCGTAAACGTATCGTATGGTAACGTAACGTATCGTGAAACGTAATAGGGCTATCGTGAAGTAACGTAACGAGCTATATCGTAGATGGTACATCGTATCGTATCGGAACGTAACGCTTATGACAAGACCGTGGTATCGTAACGGAACGTATAGTATGGTAACGTAACACAAGGAGAATTGCACTGTGCCTTCTCATAATTCTTTAATACAAAGTAAATATATTGTGACATTCTTCTAATGACATTATCATGCTCATATAAAAGTTCACAGGAAATTCAAATGTCATAATAAATGCTTCACAAATACAAAAAGAAGTTTATGGTTCTAAACAGAAACTAAACTATATATTACATTTCCGGTACATGCATACTATCGATGAGCAAATTAATATTGCACACCTTCGAACTTATTACTTGAATGACAATATGCGTAGATTGAATATGAACGGACGTTTAGGAAAATATTCGTAAAAACTAGGATTCTGGTTATTTGCCCACGCTTTTATGGAAAATAAAGAGCAGTAAGACATAATTAGAATAAACATACAGCTGAAAAAAATCTAGCTATAACATAATCTAGCTCTTTTTCAGGTTATGGAAAAGAGGTTTGTCTCAAATATGGGATTCAAATGATACGGCTCATGTACAATGAACATTGTTAATAAATGATTGGACCGTGTGGAATCATCTCTGATATTCCGACAAGTTAGTTAATTGTAAAGCTAGCTTACCTATGTCATCGCTGGGCACATTCAACACTGATATAGTCTCTTCGCCAATTCTTTTAAACGCGTAAATTTTATACACATTTATGCAAATTTAAATAAATAAATAAAAGCAATTCAGTGCTCGACGAAATTAAATAAAAGTACGTTCACAAGTGAAGCAAACAAATTAATATAACTATTCTTCTGCCAGTGATGTGATCAAACGTTTAAGGTGTGAATGTGTTTTTCAAAACAATGTGCTAGTATCATAATCATAAATAACAGTAAACATCTGTCATCATGCCTTCTTAATTTCCGTACATTTTCCCGCCCTACCAATCACGTGCACGTGTGTTAATTCCAATTAATTGGTGACACTTTTATGACACCACTAATCTTAAAGGAAGTAGGATTTTCAGCCGTTCATTATGTTAATTGGTTTGATCCTTTACGTATTGACCGGAGATGTTAATTGGTCTGTTCTTAAATCGATTTCCTCTTATAACGAAATGGTCCTTTGTAAGTCTTTTTAGGATGATGAAGCCATTTACATACTCTCCTAAAATAACTAGCGCACATCGGCATGTACCTTGACGTCAGTATGGATGATGAAAAGAATACCGTTGGGGTAACAATAGAAAATGATATAATATCTAATCATTGCAAAATCAAGCAAGTCAGCAGACAAATATAGTCTTTACAATCTCCTGTCAAAAAGAAAAACTCAATGCCTTTATAAAACTAGGGTGGATACCAAGCCATGGAGAAAGAGCTATAATTAATAAAATAAATATAATAAATAACGCATAACGCACAAATTCAGATATTCGGATATGTTGGTAGGACTCTAAGTTCAATATTTACTGCCACAATATTGTTAGTTTAGAATAGTTTTTAATTAAAACTAGGATCAATCTACCCTGGTAAAGAATGCAAATTCACCAAAAGGAGCTGTCCTTACTGTGACATAGAGAAATACTTAAACCCCGTGCTGTTTTGGTTAAGGCAGCACACAATAGCAAGAGATTAGCTACAAAGACCTATATTATTCACACGTGTCTTTGCTTATTGTACCAGCGGAAAAGACAGATTTAATAAAAATGCAACACTTTAATACCAAGAAGATATTAAATACATTAAATACATTTAATTATCTACTAAAATATATATCATATACGATATACTAAACTAACGGAATTACCAACCCAAGCTTAACTACTCACTCACTTTTCCCGTACTTTTTTTACTTTAAAGCATCTTCGTAACTAGTGTGTAACTTAATGTGTTATTTGTTCATAATCATCCGATTTCATGTTCACTTTTAGATCAAAAAGTGCCAGCTCTTATCAGGAGTAGAAAACATTTCAATGGTAAAATAATTAAGAAACAGTTTCTGAGAGGTGTAATGCCTTTAAACAAAGAGCAGTCGTAGTCTTCCGCCAAATTGTGGTCCAGTCAATAAGAGAATGGGTTTATTAGGAATGTTTAGATTTTAAAGAGATTTCACCCCATCACGTGTCTTGTGGGTTTTGAAACTTTAGTTATTGTTTGTTTTGGATGTGATATCGGTTGGAGATTGTAATAATTCAGTGTATGTAGGTGCTATCCTATATTATTAATTAAATATTTAATGAAATTTTAATGAAATGCATTTATTCTAAAAAATATTAAGAGCGCGTATTATTAGTTCTGCTTTGTCGGGGGGGGGGGGGGGATTTACTTTCTTCACCTAGGTAGCTAGATCCGAGTCTGAGTCTAGTAATATTTAATCATATGCTTTATTATGATGGTGAGTTTAAATCTCCAAATTCATATTAGAGATTTTGCTTAACATTTGTATTTTAGTATTTTAATCTATATATTTCTTTGATTAGTTCTTGTCTATTCTTTCCATAAATTGTCTGAAATGCTTGTAAATAACTAAGAGAGCCGGGGTAAATATTTATTGTTGATCGGCAATTTTGTTCTATTTGAACACAGTTTATGGGTTATAATTAACAGTTCGCATCTTAATATAGAATGTCTACAGTTTAGTTTTATTTTGGCCTTTTTTATTTATTCTGTTGATTTTCAATCATAATAACCCATGCTCCTATAGCATTTTTGTTTGTATCCTTGCTACCGTCGCTGTAGATGTGGATGTGGGTAGCGATATCTCAGTACTCAGTTTTTGAGTTGGGTTTAACTAAGGGAATAATCTTATCAATAACGTCGATTAAATTTGTTTTAATGTTAATGGATTTGATCTCTACATGGAAAGGATTAAGTGGAGGTGTTAATTTGTCGGTTTTTAGTCCAATTGTGTCTCATAACAATATAATTAATATTTAATAGCTCTGTTTCTATCTTTTTAATTTGTTTAAGTTTTTTTCCCGATTAACCCATATTCTACTATTCATTACCGATTTTTTTATTTAAATAGTGCTTGAAAAAGGGTTGAGTATGAGACAGTGGTATGTTTCTGATGTTATTTATTTTCTAGCAGCTAGTCCATTTATGTAGGTTATTCGGTACATGTACCTACAATTCACGCGAGCGATTATAAGCGCCCATACAGATTGCCACTTTTATGACACAACGTTTCTATTCAAATTAGACGGGCAGTGGTCATTTAGCTGTAGTGCACAACACCTGCATCCGGTCTGAAGACATGTCATACATGTATGAAGATCCCAGCACATATAATCTGGCTGTGAAATTTCACTTCAGTTAAACGCAGATACGGATGCGGGGAATAGGGGTAGAAAATTGAAATATACGTGTATAGAAGAGTGGTGTAAGTATGTTAGGAAATTACAGATTTAAATTAATTTGTCTTAACATGGTACATTTTTACACACGTGTTCAATGTTTAAGCAGGCTATCATATTGGCGTCACTTACTTATCATTTGCCTACACATTTTACCATTTAGACGGAAATAGTTGTATTGTCTCATTTGAAAGGTGTGAAAACATTACCGCCTATATGCGCTGGAAGTGGGCCGATTGGGGAAGAACGAATTGGACTAAACCGAGTTGGTACAGTATAAATAGGCTGATTGAACATTTACTTTAACAATTTAAACTTCCATATAATAATGCTCGCCCTATAACAATAGTTAGGGCGAGGGTAAACAAAACCAAATATTGATTGATTACTTTAACAACATGCCGCATTTGCCATGGTATTTCGTGTAACTTGACGTAAACGGAAACAGTACAGTATGTTGTATCGAAGCGTACACCGTATCGCATCGTAACGTGTAGATTTTCTATTGTAATGCATATCATGTATGGCATCGAATCGTACCGTGTATGGTATCGTGTAAAAACGCACATGGTATCGTACATCGAACGTAATCGCACCGTACGTATATCGTATCGTGTAACAACTGTTACGGTTCCAGAACTGTAAAACCCAGTTTTGGGTTGGATTTTATTCTCTACATTAAGGACGCAATAAAAGGACACTGCATGCAGACTTTAACTTGCAAATGTCCTGAATGATAATGAAAAGAATGTTAAGATTCAGTGATAAATGTAATTGTGGTATTGTGCTTGAAGTAACCTTTATTATTTATGGAGTCTTACCGTGGACCAGCTGTAGAAACAAAATGTGAATATTGAAGAACATTAATTTCAATCTTTTTTACAGAGTAATAGTTTTAGAAAAAATACGGAATAGGTAGAAGGGTTTTATGAATTATTGTTTTTCATGAAAATGTGTAATACGTCTTATTATAATTCTTCACCACTAACACAAATAAATATATCAAAACAAGCACAACCTGTATCCATGAGATATCAGCAAGATATATAACCAGTCTTACCTGTATGCAAATTTAACAAGAATACAGTAATATGTTTATGAATTTAAAATAAAAATTAACAGTTTTACTTCAGGATTTGACATTGTAATTGTGTAGAGTGATTTATATTTTAATATAACTTCAACATTGGAATATATAATTCATTCATAGTGTTGCATATGTCCATTTCATAGTGGCCCATTTACAACTCAGCAGATGATCCAGATATTATTTATGAATAAGTAACGTAAAATCAACATCCATTCAGTATAAACAAGTCTTGTACAAGTTTACAGGTTCATTAAACAATGTTAACTAACACTAAGAACGCGCCGAACATAGATGAGGTCGGTAAATATCGACTTATAGCGGGGCGTTCCGACAGTTTTCATGAGCATTCGTTAATTGATGGACCGTTTAATCATACACTTTTTCTATTATACCTCAAATAAAGAATAAATAAACAAGAAGACATAGAATAAACACCGACAACTCCCAGCTTATGTACTATTATAAATCCGTTGGACACATTAGCGTTGTAGGTTTGACTCACTTTAGAGGCAAACATTTTTTTTAGTTTTTATTTTATTTTTGTTAATACACGTATGTGTGAAAATTTTGCGTCATGTAACAAAAAATGAAGGTTACTAATTTTAGTGATATCTTTAGCTGCTCAACATTATAAGACACATATTGCAATTAATAAGTACGAATATAATTTTGTAACTACACTAACTAAAAACTATTCGATTCGCATATAATTATTAACATATATAAGTAGTATAACAGCATGACAATTATCTTCATGTTTCAAAAGCATGTAGGGTATTCACGTAAAACGCACTATACATACTCTAAACTGTTAAGAAATGTTTATACCTTAATAAAAATACGATAGTGCATAATACGTTACATTCTATGTTACAGCCTTTGTTTTGCATTCTAGCAGCGTCGTTGTACGCGACGTCGAAGAAAGTGAACGGCACAAGTAGCAAGGTGAACATAGGTGCCGCAGCACAGCACACTGTATCAACTACATATGAAAACACCTGCCTAGGCCAGGGTCCACCACCCAAGATGACAGCATATGTAGACGATGACCTAATGGAAGAAACAGACAGTCTAGATTTTGATCCTACAGGGGGTAAAGTATTGATAACTATCAAGGAGCATTTGTCGTATATGTAAAACATCAAACTGAAAAATCAATATAAATTCACGCTTCCACGAGTTCTAAAAATAGTAACTATTGCATACCCTTTTAGCCAATCGGAAGGGTCCAATTCAAGAGGTGGGTTTACCATAACTTCTTCCGCCATCTTTTTCCACAAACAAGAACTGTGGCCGAACGCTCGCGTTGACGTTTTTTTTGCCGATTTATGTGCTAGTTTTGCGAAATGGTTCTACGTTGTGCATGAGGAATGTGTAACAGTGATGAGCAGTACCCAGACAGACTTGTTGGAGTGAAATTCTATCATTTTCCTAATTCAAAACACGAACTTGAGTGTTTTTAAATTTTTTCATTGGATAAAGGCGTGCTGCAGACCCCATGAACAACTGAATGTTTCGAGATTGAACAAGCATAAAGCTGTATGTTCCAAGGTATAATGTAGTTTATGAAATGCGTTAATAATTGTGACACTGAACTTTCTTTTAATGCAAGTGTTTGGTAACGTTATGGACTTTTTTAGTCTTGAAATGAACAGTGCTGTAACAAAAGTAAATCAGCTAAGTTAAGTCAAGTTGAATGGCCAAATCTAAATTTACTGTACAATTTTGTGATAATAAACTTGTCTGGCATATGTGGAGTGTTTATGGCGGTAAGATTAAATTATTACCAAGCTATGTACAGGTACTTGTTACTACTGAAAATATACACAGCTATGTAGATCTCTGCAAGGTTGTGTAACAGGGATAGTTATAATAACTTTTATAGTGAAAAGATATTAACAAAATGACAGGAAGGCTTGGTAGATCATGGATAGAATGTTCACATGGTATTCAGAGGCCCTGGGTTCGAGTCACGTTGGGTTTGCAATTTTTCACCAGTTCTATTTGCTTTTTCTTTTCTTTAGCACTTCCATGGTAGTTTCGGCCCTACCAAAGAATACCCCGGCCCTGTCACCGCAGATGGCACTCAATGTACACCTGCCAGAAAACTACCTGCTAAACGAACTGGCCAGTCTGTTGTACACATCCCAGTGAAAAAATCAAGAAAAGTAGTGCAAGTTTGAATGTTTTCTGTTATTAATATAGACCTACATATTGCTTATTATGGTAGTTGATTGCTAAAACAATTAATCAGTATTAAACATTGGCAATGACATATTTTTGACACAAATTTATTTATGAAAACCATTTATGTCATCACTGTGCTATAAAACACAATTTGAAAATACAGAGTACTACAGTATAGCCTATAATAGGCTTCAGTTCATAATCATGTAGAAGACATTATAACAGTTACACACTTTAGAAAACAATCACACCAACGCTTTACAAGATCTGATTTGTTCCTAGGACTTAAACAGAAGAAACACATATTGGGTGTTAAAAAACTGCAATTCTAATAAAGTTTGTATTCACGTTATTGGTAAATTAAATTCATTATGTTAAAATATCATTGCTAACTTGCTGTTTAAAACTGCAAAATGACACATTTGATGAATACATGCTGCTTATCTGCAGAAAAATACTCTTCTTGTCAAGTATCAACTTAAAGTCTGACAATTGACATGTCATTTTAGTGTGTCGTGTAGCAGTGAAAACAACAGTTCACTCCCAGCCTATGAGGAACCAGTCACTGGTGTTTCATCACAAACAGAAGGATTATGTGAGCAAGTTTCTTGCTTTGATAAATATGGCAAAACAAAGTCTCTGTAGAAAACAGCTTACCGTCTTAGTAAATTTGTTATGAAAGGCACAACCGCGGTAATTCTCTCAACAAACAAATCATTCTGTGTGAAAACAACAAACTCACAAAACTTAAACCAGTAACTTAAAGTTGTCCTTGAATTTGAGCATAATATAAATGTTTTTGTTCAGGGTTATGGCACCGGTAGCATCTTTCTGTAAATAGAAGTCTTTAATTTTATCACATGCTTCAGAGATAGTATAGTTTGTGCAGAAAATGGACATTTTATTTCAACAATACAACTATCACCATTTTCACATATTTTAGCATCAGGAGTTGCACCAATAAATGAAAAATCAGTGTTCATGACAAACCCACATGTATGAAAATGTCGTCTGGGAAATTTCTGAAGATATTTGTCTTTTGTGTCTTTTTCATGGCAGTTAACATTATCCAGTGACTGCGCTATAGTGTTTGCAGAACCAAAAACACATTTTAAAAATTTGTCATTGGGGACTGCTTTTCTGGAAGTTATTTTACCAAAATTAGAAGCTGTCAGTCTAGATGACCTTGCAGAATACCAGAGCTCACATTTACTTTGCTCTCTTGTTTTAAGTTCTAAATTAAGTGGGTCTTGGCAATGTGTTGCTACATTTAAGTCTTTGAAGATTTCTGGTAGGGTTACTGGTGATTGCATATGTAAAGCAAGATCCCCACACTTCTGAATGTTGTTGTTGGCTGAACCATCTTTTACATTTCTGCTCTGAATTTGATCAACGAATTTGTTACATTTTCAGGGATTGAACTAGTAGACGTACTGGCTTTAGCAGCCGAGAATGAAGGACTAAAGAAGAAGGTGGCTTCCCTGGAATCTGTAGTTTTCCAGCTTAAGAAAGCTATTAAAGAAAAAGACAGAAGCTCCAGAAACAAACAGAACAACTGAAAAAGTCAAAAGCAGTCAGCATGGTACAGCTACAGGAATCAAAACTTAATAATTTATTTACATTTTATACTGGCATTACTTTTGTAAAAAGATTAGGGTTGTTATCATTTCTTGTACCTTATTCTCACCAGATAAACTATAAATGTAAACGTAATGATTTGAAGAATGTTTCAAATAATGATGGCTTATTTTTGACTCTTTGTAGTCTTAAACATGCTTTTGAACTTAAAGACATTGCTGCTCGTTTTGGTTTGTCACTACAGTCAGCTGGCATTGTATTTAACACTTGGCTAGATTGTATGTTTTTTAAATTAGGTCAGTTGAGTTTTTGGCCTCACAGAAATACTATAATTAAAAACATACCAGAAGCTTACAGAAAAGATTTTCCAACACTACTGATAACTATTGATGGAACAGAAATAAAAACTTATGCGCAAAAGGCTATGCCATTACAAAGTCAGTTATACAGTAATTATAAGTCATCTACCACTTTAAAATGTTTAATTGGCTGTGACCCTAGAGGTAATTTAATGTTTGTTTCAGAATTATTCACTGGCTCTATTTCTGATAAAGCACTTACAGAACAGTCTGGATTTTATGAGACCTTAATAATTCCTAAGTTACATGGATATGTTAAAGATGGTGATGCAATTATGGTAGATAAAGGTTTTAACATTGAAAAAGAAGTAAATGACATAGGCTTGCTAATAAATATTCCACCATTTGCACCAACTGAAAGTCAGCTGTCTGATTCTGTCATTTATGTAACACAGAAAACAGCCAAGCATAGGGTCCATATTGAAAGACTCATACGGAAAGTAAAAACTTACAAAATTGTATCAAACTGTGTTCCTACTTCACTTTTTCAAAGTATAAATAAATTATGGTCTGTGTGTTGTCATCTTACTCTTTTTCAAGATGTTTTTGTTAAAGACAAGCCAAAGTAGTTTGTCACTGCATTGAGTTCCATAATTATGATAATAAGTTACACAGTATTAAAACATTATCTGTCCCTATATACCTGGTATGATAACATGGAACCAATTTGAACTTGTCCAAATATTGTTGACATTGTTGGTACATCATGCCTGACTCTATCAACCAGTGGTGTTTCTTCTAGTGACTAGGTGCTGAATGTCTTTAGGTTTAATTTTTGGGAGTCTTTGAATAGAAAACAAGTGATGTCTTTTACAAGCAGCGTGCACAAAAATGTAATCATTTCATTTGTATTTCTTCTTTGATATACAAGTACATGTGACTACGTTTTGCATGGCAGTATACGCATTTGATTACTTCTTGGCATTATTTTTGTATGATACGATTTAATATTTGGTATTGTGTAGGGAGTGAGGCTGATATGTTAGTCATAACTCGAGTTGTTTGTACCAATCCTATACGTATCTTCTACACAATAGTTTGTCTTATCTCATTTATGTTACCAGCTTTTATGTGGCAAAAAATGATCATAGATCTAAACGTAGTTAATGTTTATTTGTGTTGGACAGAAGAATATATAATAAAATTATGTAATTAATATTTGTACCTCAAGTATACACATATAGTTGAGTTTTGAATATCTAACAAGTCAGTATTTTTGTCCATTTTGTCAGTAAGATTTTCTGTTTCTTATATTGTTCTAGGACAATTTCTAGTATAGATCTACTAATATACCTACATGGACTATTTCTCAATGCACTAGTACTAGTAAGTATTTTATTTGAACATGTTTTCTTAAATGGGGCAGTATACCATATGGAAAGGATTGAAATTAATAAAGTCCTTAAATGTAAAACATGTGTTTTCTTTTATAATTTATTATTGATACAGCCAGATATGGATGATATACTAGTAATCACTTCTGATTTGTGTTGATTTGACAGAGTATAGGCTTTCGTTTTCTTGGTTGCTCATTGGGTTTAGCAACAATGACATGATTAATTGGCACTGGATCTATTGTTGTGCCTCTGAGAACATTTCATTGTTGAGGGATGCTTGTACAGCTTTGGCGATCTGGAACCCTTGAGAAAGTGTGCAGCTTCAGACCCTAAAGTGTTTTTATAAGGCCCACTGCATGGGAACAGTGACCACACAACCTGAAATAGCATGGTTTTATAAAATATATAACATCGGATGAGGTCAACCAAGCTCAAGTGTCACTGATCACTGTTCAACGTAGATCTAGATCAACTGTTGATCTAAAATGTTTTGCACCATTACATTCATCGTGAAAAAAGGATTGTTGATCAGAATAGTTAAATGCCTTATTTTAATCTATATAGAGCTTATATAGATAAGCTTACCCTGCCTTGTATGAACAATGCGCGTCAGAAATTTTTTCCGTATCGATGTTGATTTCAATATTAATTTTATGTGGATTCTGAGTTTTCCTTATGTATGGATAGCATTTATATGACACGTTTACCTTAGCGAAACCTGCATATTCCTTAATCCCATGAGTGTAACCTTGTGTGAAAATATTAACTGCCTTTTCAAGATTCTTTTGGGAAACTTTATGTGAATAAAGTAAGTACGACAGACAAATATTTTCTGGTATTTTTTGAGCGAGTCGGTAGAATCACGTTGCTCAGCCATATTTGTTTGTGGCCGCGTAGCAACTGTATCTAAGTGGGCGGAGCGCCAAATACTATTTTTAGAACTCGTCTCGTGGAAGCGTAAATATTGTAAGGTATGTCAAAAAAGACACATGTATGCACAATTTAAACAATAAATAATCACCAGATATTTTATATTTGTATCAAATTTCAGACAGACAATGAAGGGTCCGTTTAGTAGAAATAAAGCAACTCTAAGTATTATCTCATATTCTGTTTACGAAATGTTTTCCAATTGTTCTTTACTTAGAGATCTAAAACTGTCGTGAGTAAATTCTCACAGCGTTACTATTTTTCACTTTATAAATTTTATAAACAGTTGATCGAGTTGTTTCTGATGTTTTCGCCAAGGTGCCATTATTATACACCGTATACAAAGTGAGCTAATAATGTTTATGCTTCACAGGTTTCCAAATATGATCAAAGTTGTATCATTTTTTGTTCATATTACACGGGTTTAGGACAAATTTCTGAAATATCATAAGTATTGTTTTGACAATACTTGTGATAAATCAAATGAAAGCCCATATACAATAATTGGGTTCCAGGCAGAGTGGAAGGTGTTTATGACACATATTACAATACCAGTGGACTCCTTAGACGTCATGTGACCGTAGATACCCTAGTAGAGGTTGTGGCAAAGCAGTCACCCTCTGACTACGAAGAAGAATTTAAGGTAAAATAGGTTTGCAGTATCTCTTGTCTTGGAGGTTGAAGCAGATTTGGAAATGTGGACGCGTTGTTCGTTTGGATGACATTTAATGTGCATGCACTTACGTATCTGATTATACTGTCATATACATACTCTACAGAATCATGGTTCAATGTGTTTCCAGTCAAACTGTAATTAAAATTTAGCCCTTTGAAAACGAAAACTCACGTCAGTTCTAAAATTGTATCAATTGCTTGCCCGCTTTATTCTGTAGATGAACTGGCATTTTTAAGTTTTATATATGCATTAATCAATCATTTTACAGAAATTTCCGGATGGGTTGGCAAGAGACTACCAAGAGGCATTAAAAGCAGAAAATGCAAGAAAAAACAGATACAAGAAAGTCTACCCGTGTACGTCTCTTCTTTTATTGTCAAGTTAACTTACATACCCTTGTGCATTAAACATTTTCTGCCAACCCTATTAGATTGTGAAGACTAGTTATTGCAACAGAAATTTATTTCAAGAGATGTCTTTCACATTCCACAACAATACATAATAACTATGCATGCTACTATATTGTAAGCATTTAATATATATTATCTTTTATTTCGCCTTTTGGAAAACAATGCTAATTGTCATTTATGTTACATGTCTAAAAACACAAATCTACAAACTATTTGTTCCCGGTCTTTCATCTTATAACAGCGTAGAGCAAAACACCACCACTAGAATCTTTGTCATGGGTGTAAGTTTATTGTGGTCCAATCAAGCTAATTATTTACTTAATTAGTTTAGTATATTATTCCTCTGGTTTACTTGAAACTTTATGAGTCATTGTACAAAGATAAAGGTCTTCTTATTTGTAACGTAAGTGGAAGAAAAAAACTTGCCGTTAATATAACTGAGTGCTTATGAGATATTTGCTAGACCTTAGCGCGATGAGGAAATGTTAAAGAGGACTAATGCTATAAGAAAAAACCCTGCATACATTACTTTAATATGTTTTCTTCAGATGATGCGACACGTGTTGTGTTAAAAGACGAAGGT
Source organism: Sinonovacula constricta (assembly GCA_007844125.1). Classification (NCBI taxonomy): domain Eukaryota; kingdom Metazoa; phylum Mollusca; class Bivalvia; order Cardiida; family Solecurtidae; genus Sinonovacula; species Sinonovacula constricta. The sequence goes on along the minus strand of CM017567.1, from coordinate 2,924,974 downwards.
GACGGTGATTACATCAACGCAAGTTATATCATCGTTAGTCATATTACATTCCTTTGGTATTTCTTTTTATCAAACAATATGTTCTTGTCCTTACTTTATGTTAACAGATAAAAATACACTATAATTTTAAATATAGTCGCCCAATTTAAAGAAGATTTAGCTAAAACATGAATGCTGTATTAAAATATTTAATAATGGCGGTAAAAGTCAAATCGTCATCAAAACAAAACTATTTAAGTAATATAATAATAAGGAAAATGTTTACAAACACACACAAATATTCATTTTCAGGGGTCGACTGGGAGTATGGCATATATTGCGGTTCTTGGTAAGAGAGTAACAAGTAATGTTAACCCTCTGTTCTGACAATTTTACAATAGGTCTACTTACGAAACGCTTACGTACTCGTCAGTGGTGTGAACTTATGTAAACTGAAACATCATAAAGGACAAACAGTTTAAATATGAAAACGACAGAAGCTATATTTTTAGTCTATGTAAAATTAAAAAAATGGAAAACAACTTGTATTTAAGTGCATTCGCATGTTATTGTGACTTGAAATTGATTAGGTCTATGTTAATAGTAACACAACATACTTACACCAATTGACCAATAAACCGCGATAACAAAAAGTGTTTGTCATGCTGGCAAATTGATGCCAATAATATCTTACGTGACTATTTACTCAAGAAAAAAATATAACTTTATTATTACTTAAAATAAGCAGTCCCTCCCATGAATGATATGTCATTTTCTGGTTCTTTATTTTTAATTAAATATATTATTTTGTCTTGTCTTAGCGTGTACAGCAAAGCCTTCACAACCACTATGGTTTCCGATAACTACACAAAGTGCGTTCCCTTTACAAATTACAATTGATTAAAACCAATAGAAGACTTCCGATTGTTCCAGGCCCAACGGTTGCCACACAGATGGGTTCTCTTTGTTCTGAAGAAATGGTCTGGCAGGAGAAAGTGGACAAGATAGTGGTGTTAACTAAACTCAACGAGGGAGAGGTACGGGGAAATGCAATATAAAAAATAATTCGTAAACTGAAAACAGTCAAGGCAATAATCAAGGTAGATCGATAGCATAGCTATGGAGCGAATGTTTAATTGTGTAATCATTTAACGATTTATGATTGGACATTAATGATACATCTCAGCAGAGATTGTGTCCATGTTTGTGCAAAGTATATATCTGAAACAAAAGGAACTTAACCTCACTTGACCTGCATATATACACAAAGATATGAAATAAAAAAACAAATTGTATGGTTTTAGAAAATGAAGTTTGAGCGCTACTGGCCATTACAAGGCAGAACGAAGACTTACGGTCAGATAGAGGTACATACCGTCACCGAGGAGAATTTTGCTGAGTACACCATAAGGCGCTTCTCCGTGTCCCTGGTGAGTAGAAAGAGACGGTAAAGACACTGTTTATGTGTTGTTTAGATGAGCCATGCTTGATTTGAACATGTTATGCCACCTCATGGTATGTCAGTTATACGCGTCTATTCAACAAACAACTTAGAGAAGCGTATTTTGTGTGTGTGACCATTTGAGGTGTGAGTATTGTAGAAACAAATAATTACACAATAATTGTGGTCCAACTTTTCAACATATATAATTCCGCAATTCTGGTCTTGGATATTTGTTCAGATTTGATTGACAAATTGAAACAATGAAGTTTTGATTGAATTGTGCGTTTATTGGGTTTATCGTCCCATCAACAGTATTTCAGTTATCTGGAGACGGTGTTTACCTGAAGCAGATATACTGTTGCCTTCACTGTGTATAGCATGCCGTGAACAGCTGGCATGATATCACACCCAGTCACATTATCCTGACACCGGGCCGTGAACATCCGGCATGATATTACACCCAGTCAAATTATCCTGACACCGACCAACCAGTTGTGGTAATACCCGTATATTTGCTCGAACGTTAGCAAGGGAGCTAGACCACTACCTTTTTAACAACTTTGGAATGTCGCGGCCCGGGATCGAACCCGGGGCCTCCCGTACCTGGAGAATATGCTCTTCCGATTGTGCTACCAGGTCCGGTTTGATTGAACTATTTTTAGCGTTCATGTGAGATTTAATACTTTCCTTATGATAAACAAATGTAAACATATACCTTAAGAAGATCAAGCATGATTACAGACACACTATGTTCGCTTTTGTATATCCACCTCCCTCATGTGAATTTAGGCGTCAACCTACAAGGAAGTGCTCCGATAACCTTTCAAAGGAAAATCGTGACAATTTAGTGTAGATTTGATTTTGATTAACGTCATGGAAGCGCTAAACTGACGCTGTTGGTATATTACACCCATTTTTGTTTATTTACGTTAAACTTCAATAATATTTAAAAGTAGAAGTTTAATAAAATGATAAATCAATGTGTAAAGTATATCTAAATTGTTTAGTATACACACGTATTTTGCATGTCAGCGCGTAAACACTAGAGTGTTCAGCTGCATGTACATTTGTTAGTAACGATTGCAAACTTTTAATAAATTTTGCGCAGATGGTCAGTTGAAAAAGCATACCAACTTATTTATATTTTCAGCAATTTACAGACAGCTTATACCCCACTAGGTCTACAAGTCATTGATAGTAAATATCCCTGTATGCATCTGCGAAATGATTTACACAATACACTCTAGAATGTTAGATCACCAGAATTCTTAACAGTTGTCATTGCTAGCAGGTTTCCAGTACTTCCTAAATAAATCACAACCTTCCAACGTACGTTTTTATGAACCGAATCTAACTGTCATTGTCATTTTTTTCCAAAGAACTCTCAACAGAGAACAGTGTACCAGGGTCACTACACAGCCTGGCCCGATCGCAGTATCCTGGATAATCTAGTCAGTCCTCTGGATTTTCGACACAAATTTGATGCTCTCCCGACCAAGAGGAGTGGTCCCATGATAGTCCACTGCAGGTAAGATCAGGTTTTATGAAGTATGAAGCAATTACCCATACAAGATCACAACGTTGTAATATTTTTCCATAATCAGATAGTTTACTCTTTTCGTTTTTGTTTATACCTTATTCACTGCATGTCCTTGGCAAAGAAAGAATAATTGTAGGAGATACATACCTTTCTTACTTAATATCCACAACATTATACTATTATTTAATCGCATATTTTCATTGCACTTAATGCAAGGGCACATTTCAAATCTGCTTGATTGTTTTAAACTAGTTATAGTTTACATAATAGTACATTATGTTTCTATTCGAAATCTAATACCTTATAATTGTACGACAACACTCGTATCGGTCGGACGGGGATCTATATCACCCTGGACCTGCTGATCCACGAAGGTCAATCAAGTGCCTCAATAGATGGCACAGCGGAACACAGCGTTGATGTATTAGGATGTGTAAGTGCGCTCCGGGGACAGCGTGTGTACATGGTCCAGAATGTTGTAAGACCTTTTTACTTTTAATTGTTTATTTAACGGTTGCTTATAGAAGGTTTTGCCTAATTTATAACTAGTTTGCCTAATTTATAGATGAACAAAGAGTCAATGCCCGATTGTTTTTCATCAGAATGTTAAGGCTCTATCTAACTTTGACAATCATACAAAATGTTATCATATTACCAAATATTTAACAAATATTGCCGGTATACCTTTTCAACTTTAAGCATAAACCTTTTGGATGGAAATATTGAGTTAAACATAATATATCCGTTCGAACCGACAAGTTGATAAGATTAAAGCAAAATACTTTATAAACAAAGGCATTACTTTATACCTGTCTCAGTGATGAGGGGAAAACACGGCTGGTCCACCAGTTTAAGTTACAATATACTTATTGCCACCTGTCAAATTCATATTAAGTTAAATTAAGATTCTGCAGCGGATTGAGATGCTAAAGGAAGAAGACACGGCGGTTGTTTACAATAGGAAATCTCACAAAACAGACCTGGTGCAGATATTCCAGGTAGTGTGCGACAAATCATGACATGATATTTTATGCAATATTGTTTCATTATTTATTTATTTATTTAAATAATTCCTTATTTCGTTCTAACCATACTAATATACATGTAATTATGTTAAATGCATCCTAATGTAATTTATTCAAGCCGAAAAACTGATGAGGAGTTAAGCCAGAACGTATCGTAAACCAAGTAAAGAGTATTTTTGGTAACAATCAAATAATACGTCGGATTTTCTGAATGATTATAAAACGTACGTTCCTTTCTCTGATATACTTTCTGTATACTGTTCAGGTGACAGGCACAGACATTTACTGATTTATCAAGGGAAGTCCGGGGACTCTGAATATATCAATGCGGTGTACCTGGATGTATGTAGAAGGCTCACTTTATATTTGATTAAATAATTAGTTTGGTATTTTCGTCGTTCAAACAATTGTTTTTCGCATAAAACCCCGAATCCATGGCTTTAAGTCAATTTTGCTGCAAAGTATGATGATTTTACTAGAATAAACAGTTTTACATTAGTTACAGAGAATATGAGAAAATTAGGTCTATAAATTTCTCTATAGAAACGGATCATGTGCACTTGTCATTTTTCCTGGACGAGTTTTAAAATGTTTGTATTAAATGACAACTTGTGTCAGATTCTTTTAATAACAAGATTATAATCGCTAATATGCAATTTTAAGAAAATTTTAACAACAGTACTTGTTACAACAGTAGAAGACGATCTGCATTATGATAACGTCGATGACGTTATCAATCAAAACGCTGTCTTACACCAGTGTTATATAACAAAATATATAACACGTGTAATAAATGGAATAAAGGGGAATCATGTTATATTTGATAGATTGCTTTCCAATAAATTCAATATTGTTACCCTGTTACATGTTGAAACGGATTTATTTTAGGTCATTTCAATAGCCCTAAAACTAATGTTTGTGTCGTGCTTAGTTATGTTTATTTATATATTGAAAATTGAAATAATTTAGTGTTGTGTCCATACTTTTCGCAGGGCTATAATGCCAACCGTAAGTTCCTGTGTGCCCAGACTCCGCTCCAGGCCACCGTAAAGGACTTCCTCAGACTCGTGTTTCAGGAACACGTCCACTGTATTGTCTCCATGGATCCGAAAGACATCAATGACAAGGTGAGAAGCGTTAGGTCGACCATTTTAAATGAAACACGGGTCTTGTTTATTTTATCATGCATCGAAACGTGATATAATAGCCGTATCAATCATCATACAGAAACAGGTAATTATAGTAAAATAAGGACTTTATTTACACACAATACTTTAACAATCCGAGTTCATGTTTTAATAACATTTGCATTTTATTTATAAGCCTATGTGTACATTTAAACTAAACGTATACTTATCAGATAAGATACAACTAATAATTGGCTATAAGTGTGCCATTTTCGCAATAAATGCAATCCTACAATGTGAACCTATTCGTCATCTGTCAGGAAGTTATGCAATGTGAACATTAATAATGCTGGGAAATCGTATGTTAGCTTTTAACATATGATCGGTTGACGTGTATCAGCTGTCTTTTTGAATTGTTAACATTTTAAAGAACATAATAACGTACTTATCGTGTCTTAATATGTCCTTTTTAACAACAAGCATTGAGTATCATATTATTACTTGAACGCGGGTGTATTACTAAAACCATACTCTTAATACATATTTGTTGTTACCTCTAGAATGTTGAAATATACGTACCAGCGACCGAACAGGAGATCAAAATTGGCAAATTTACTGTTAGATGTCTCACTTTTGACCCAAAATCAAATTTTATCTCCTGCGAGAACTTAATGTCCAGAATAGAAGTGGGGTAAGTATTTTTTTAAACATACGCATGCGGTACCGGCTAGAGAATTTTGTATTTAAAGATTTTAACTGTAATAAAAGTTCATGTTTATTTTACAAAACCAATACAGAAAACAATTAACAGTTTCCAATACAATGTTTTGTATTCATATTTTCGTATTGTCTTTGATATAGATGTATTTTTTATCGATCGTTTAGCATGTTTTCGTGAATAAGATAGAGGCATTTGTGATTTTCCGGAAAACTAGAATCAATTTAAGAATATACATACATGGGACAGATTTTTTCCAGTATAAGTGTGTTAAATAAATCACTTATCAACAAGATGGTGTGCCTTTCCGTTTCTGTTCAAAATAGCTTAAATCTTTTTTTTGTTTTTCACAATGGTTTTTAACCTTACAAAATTCATCACTTACATATATCATCTATCACTATTTTAAAGAGAACAGTTGCAATTGTGTATAAATACAATCACATCAAACTATAAAATCCTAGGGGTTTTCTTTCAACTTAGCAGCGCTCAGTAAAGTTTCAATGGGATATGTTAACATGATTGTAACTTTACAGTACATATAAAATATGCTATGTCATTTACCTGAGATAGAACGAATGACCACTTATATTAGAACAGTACTGGCAGTTTATTATGTTTTAACATGAACATGAAGGATTGTATGCAAGAGTGTTGTTTTGAGGGCAGGCGATTTTAAAGAAAACATGTTTTTGTAAGTTTGTGTGTGTTTATATAACCAGTATGGACATTCGCGACTAGATTTTTGCAGAAAAGTCGCTCGAAATGTAAAAAAACAAGTTTTGTTGTGTGTTTTTATGTCGTTTTCGTGTTCTATTTGTATCTAAGTACGTAAACCTTTCGTGTGTATGATGTATTTGTGATTTAGGTTCATTGTTTAAATTATTAAAAGATGCAATCGTCTACATAAATTTTATATGAAACATAATATATCATTTAAGATGGCTTTCAAAGTATTTTCTGTTAATTGTTTGGAGTTATTATTATAAAGGATTTACCACAACTGTGTTATCAACCACAGAAAGACTTCAAGGAGATCAATGTGCATCATATTCAGTACACGGGCTGGCCGTTAGGTGCTCAGGTCCCAGTCAGAGCCGAATCTCTGATGCAGACAATCAGGGAGGTGGAGAGAACAGCCGGGCACCACCGAGAGCCAGGACCTGTACTCGTCCACTGTCTGTGCGTTACCTTCTTTAATTCTAGTCACTCTGTCTCGATCATTTTGTAATAATAAAATTAACAATGATTGTTATGATAATGATAAATAATTATAACAGTAATAATAATAATAATAATAATAATAATAATAATAATAATAATAATAATAATAATAATAATAATAACAATAATAATAATAATAATAATAATATTTTATTCTTGCTTGAAGTTGTCGTAGTATTAGTAGTAATATTTGCAGTAGTAGAAGTAAAAGTAGTTAGAAGTAAATAGTAGTAGCAGTAGTATTACTAGTAGTAGTAGTTGTTGCAGTAGTTGTAGTAGTAATAGCAATGGAAGTAGTAGTAGTAGCACTAGCAGTAGTAGTAGTAGTTGTTGTTGCTTTGTTGTTGTAGCGATAGTAGTAGTCGTAGCAGTAGCAGTAGTAGTACTAGTTGTAGTAGTTGTTGTAGTAATTGTAGTAGCAGTAATAGCAATGGAAGTAGAAGTAGAAGTAGTACATGTAGCAGACTAGTAGTAGTAGTTGTTGTTGTAGTAGTAGTAGTAGTAGTAGTAGTAGTAGTAGTAGTAGTAGTAGTAGTAGTAGTAGTAGTAGTAGCAATAGTAGTAGAGTAGTAGCATAGCGCCATAATTAAACTAATTGGACATTATTATCATTGTAATTTATGAGAATAATACACACAATTATTGCTTAGATGAATTTTTCTGACACGATTTATCCAACTTTACTGTTTCACCTTTCAGGACGAGTGCAGAGCGCAGTGGCCTGTTTGTTACAGTTTCCCTCCTCATGGAGAAAGCCACCAACGACCAGGTGGTCAATGTCGTCAACACCGTCGCTCAAGTGAGGGATAGGCGGTCTATGACTAAACCGACAATGGTAATACGACTTGTTTAGCGTAATATATATTTGGTTTGGGTATCAAAAGTCCTTACGCAATTGTCAAACGTTGGGACATTAAAAATCATTCAATTGTTTATTTTTCATTGAGACAGACGTGGCGAATTAGTCCACTTTTCATATAAAATATATTTATAATATCGTAATTTTGATTTAAAATAAGGTGTTAATGTCGTTATTTATATAAGACTGTTGAAGCCCACTTAATAAACTATATGTTTATTTTTCCGTGATTATGTTACCAGAAACAGTACATCTTCTGTCACAAATGTATCGCCGTAAGCATCCAGATTGCCGAGTACACCAACGTCACTGGGACCTCTTCGAAGGATATATCATTGACGTCTCAGAGTGCCGAGTACGGTAAGGTCACTAAAATCTCCCACAGGACGTAAACGACGTAAAACATAAATACATATATGAGTTATATACGTTAATTATTGTGTAAAAGTGACTTATTTTTTAGACATCTGTAGTTGCTTAAATGCAACTTATGAATTATAATGCGCGGCTATAAACATATCCTTAAGTACGTTTGTCCTTTCTTAGTGCCAAAATAATAAAAGAAAAATACCACTTTCTATCATTAATGGACCATTAATCACGAAATGTCCAGATAGGTAGGCCTATTTTGTGTAATCAACAAAATGTCACGTTTAAAGATATAAATACGGCTTATTCTTGAAAATATCAAATCACACAGTTTTTATCAATACTTTGTCCAGGATTATATTTGATGTTTGCAAATAAACTTAAATAAATTGAATGTTAGTTGCCTTTGCAAATGTTGAAAGTAGTCCGTGCCCATAATCCTTTAACAGTGTCACACAGACTGGAAGTTCAGTATTGTATTGACACATTGTACTCTCAATGCAAACCCAGTACCGGTTGTCCTCCTGAGTCATAATCTGAGAGACCCTTGTAATATACAGCTTCCTTAAAATGCTCGTCTCGGTTCAGATGCGACAAACTGATAAGAAAATTGATGTCACGTTACTAAGTTCACTTTTATATCGGTATTTCGCATCAATTTCTAGGAAATATTTGTGTTATAGCTTATTATTTTCATGTGGCCCTTGTTTAAATCGACGTTGAGCAATTTTTAAGTTCAATGTGTGTAACTTTTCATGAATTTCTGAAGTGAATAAAAAAAACATATAAGCCATTTCTTGCAGTAACATAAAGAAGTTTATCGGCCATCTGGAAATAGTCAAAATATAATGAAAAATACACTTGGTCATATAAAGGGAAGCACAGAACGCACGAGACAAACATGGAGCAAAGCAAGTTTATCGGACCGTTAGTGCACGGATTTTCTGCAAGAAAACAATGATAGAACCAATAGTTCTATTTGTTAAACGTCACGTTGCCTTTGTCGTATTATTACAATTGTTAGTTTTTATATTTATTGGATTTTACTTTGCCTTATATCATGTAATCCATTCAGTCGTCCATGTCCAAGATAATAACGTTTCAACGTTAATACATAACGTAATAAACAGTCTTTTAAAAAAATTAAAAATGCTAAAGAAATAAGAAACCAACTTTAAGCACATACATTTTATCCAATATAGATTTCTTGTAAAAGCATGCCTAATTATTAAGTTTTTTTTTACCATACATTGATGGTGTTTTAAATTAACAGTTAACAAATACCTAAAATGTAAACAATGGCCTTGTATTTTTACTTTTATTCCGATGGTTTACAACTTTGCTTTTTATTCTTTACAATTTACATCTACTTAGTTTTAGTGATCACATGAAAGTTATGTTTCAGTTAAGTTCACGTTTATTGAAAGGCATGCATTATTTTTTCCTTTAAATTTGATACTTTTATATTATTTGAATGCATTTAAGTTGACATTATTACATGATCCCCATTGCCATAGAAATCGTCTCATTAATTATCTTAATTCTTGTTGTAGTATTGTATTAAGTTCCGTTTAGTCGCCTGTTGAACTTTCAATTATTCTATACTCAATGCTAATCTTTCCCTCAATTAACACAAATATCACAATCTTTAACTTATTAGATTTGCTTTTGGTAATTAGATGCGTATCGTTTTTTATCTTATATTCAAACAAAGTTTCACGTCATTGAGTAAGTGTTGTGCATGTTATCTATGTTGTCATTTAATTCATCCTATTAGGATTGTTCGTGTACTTCCTTTGATGGACATTGAACTTTGGTTCTTCAATTCCATCTTCACATAAACAGGATGCTACAACCATTTATTCGTCTCTGGTCATGTTTGTTCATGATTCAGAAAGTTGATTTTATTTATAATCAACCATTTTTGTGTAGTTTTTCAAATTTAAATAATACCATATTCTTTTCTAAACTCTATGTGGACATTATTTTTCAATGACGTCCTTACTTTCGTCATAACGTATAGAAAATATCAGCGCATGGACATTTTGTTTTCAAATATATCGTTTTTCTTTTCATTGCTTGCATTTAAGAAACTTGTCAGGAAGTGCGAGGTTAGAGCTCTGTTAAACGGTTTAAGCACCCCAGTCGGTCCCTATTGCCGACTGACCGTTCCAAGGCGGCAACTGTCGGGTTTGCTCTTTTCCTTAAATGACTCATCACAAATTTGTTCTTACTTTTCGCTTGGCTTGCATGTGAAATACCTTTGTTCTGTTCCTTCTCGGAGTTTTGTATATGTTGCAATGCTCATAGGACTTTGTCATATATTCTTTTTAAAGTGTACAAGGATTCGAGCAGTCTTGAAATTATGCAGATTTCTAACCAAATGCTTGTAATTTGTAATTTAAAACAAAATTGATTGTTTACAGATTTGTGTAATCTGTTAACATAAAACGTAAAATCGAACTTTTTTCTTCAATACAAGGTGCTATAACTATTACTGTAGTAATTATATCTAGTTACAGGCTTGCAAATACTGACATGGGTGATTGTTAGACTGTGTGTTTAAATAAAATCCACGTTATTGTATCCATGGTTTTCTCATTTCTTTGCTGTAATCGAGCTAATTTGATACATCAAACGATTAAACAGCGTCGTATTGTCACGGTTCCTATTTATAGTCAATATCATTTTGATTTACAGTTTGATGATTGATCACAGAAATGCATCTATAACAAGATTTCATAATCTACAATGTATTGGTATGTGAACACAAATTACTATTTATATAATCAATATTACGTTTTGCAATAGTAAACAAATCAAATGAGTACAATCGAAATTTGGGGAACTCATCAAAATTAACTTTAAAGCATGTCCTTCGTAAAATGTATGCCTCCTGATCAAAGACTATCTTGCTACTTGCTGATGAAGAACATAAATGGTCGCTAGAATGATGTTACTATAGTTGATTATTTATCATTCGTAAAACCTAGTTGATTAATGAAACCAGGCCATCCATATGAAACAATTTAAGGAAAGTATATGACACAGAAGATTGACGAACACTGCAACGATAAGGTCTACATTTAGGCTAACTTTAGTCCCAATAATCTAATAAGCGCTTGTTGAAACTATCAAAATAATTACTTAGGTTACAGGGTTACATTTATGGTGGTACGTATATGCAAACATTCAGTCATTCTCAACATATAATTAAACATCTATAAAAGAACCATGTGCCAAACTCAGTTGCATCGTAGCTAAAAATAATGTCCAGTTAAAGGTTAATGTATCGCATCATACCAGTGTCTTTTACTTACTATGTAGCATATTATCAGCTCATAAACTTTTAGCCACAGGCATGTTTTCTTTCAATGTTTAAGCACCTACCACTTCTATTGGAAAGGTAATACACTTGTACCTTCTAGACTTATTATCATATAATCAGGCATTAATATATTTCCCCTTTTGATGTTGTGTACACGTGACAACATACATGTACGTTGACTAGAAGCATGAATAGCAAAGTGCCTTGGCTTCCAGGGTTCTTAGACGCTTTTGGAGCTTATTTAGTTAAACATGGGGAAAAATCGTTGGGTTTGTGAGACATTGTATGACAGAAAAAACATAGCATCATTTATTCTCGTATAGGGTTTCGTACAGTTTTACATAAACTTGAGATTGTGTGTTTAATATACAAGCAAACTGGATATTAATTTAATTCACTAGAAATAAAAGGTCTGAGTGTGTTGCTTTATTTAGAAATAACCTGTAAAGCTGAAGTTGTGCATACCTATCAAATCAATATCCTGTCAAACGTTTTATCTGTCTAATAGCTAAGATAGACGTCAATCAAAATAAAGAAGTCAAGTCTCTGGACTTTGGCAGTGGATGTTTTAAGAGAAAAGTCAATGTTATGTCCAGCATAGTCAGTTTTAACATATTACAGTGACTTACTGGCAAACTACTTGAGAATAGCATTTATATAAAGTATATTGGTGTAAACTAAGGTTTGTATATGTCCGTTAAAAGGGTTTAAGATATATAAATGTTCATTATTTAAAAAATGAATTTAACCTATACAGCTAGCATGCAGCCTATTAAAATATTATAACAGCCAAAGCGGCTTTCTGTGGCCCCTGCTCTAGCGCCTGTGCACCGGTTAAATGTAAACAGAAGCAAGTATTATACACTCATTTTAGTTTAAAACATGTACACGATCATTGTACCTTTAGGCTTTGAGTACACATTTAGGTTAAACGAGTTAGTGAAATCCTTATGTTTCTTGATCACAATTTTAAAAAAAATGAAAACCAAACAATTTCTTTCATTTTACCATACATAGCTACCATACTAATTTCCTAGAAGCATCAAAACCACCATTTAGTACCCTTCTTATGCGTTCTTGGTTTTGGTTTTGTACTAAAATGTTTGACCTTTTGAATGTCTGTCTGCACAAAAAAAAAGAAAATATGAAAAAGAAAACGCGTTTCCTATTTTGGGATCTATACAAGTACAGAGCGAAATTGCGGTCTGCTGAAATAACTTAAAAGAATGTGTTTGAAAGATTAGTTTTCCAACCATTAAAGGTTAGTGTTGGCCCGTATATTGTACCTTACACGGACTTTTGTTTGAAATGCGGTTGAAACGCTACCTAGCAATTGATTTAATTAGTTGCAATGTTTACGCGGTTAGACGTGTCAGATTAATCTTGCTATGTGTAGCCGTAACACTTTAGATTATAGCCCAGTGTAACAAACCAATCACTGGTTAATACACTTTAACGAGTCAGTAGGAACAAATTTTAGGTGGTACATAATTTTGACATGTCGCAAACTGTGAAGTAGACTGTTCAGTTTGCAGGCTTTGCTCCCACTTTGCAAACTTTCCATTGTTTGATTTCGGCTTACTCGAAGAGTAGCGGTGAGTCTAACCGCTGCAGAAGTGTTCGCCATTGTTGCAGTCAAAATTGAAAGTAATATCTCCACATATACAGGTGATATCGAAAAAAGTGACAATATTTAGTCTAATTTATCTCTCACTTTCAATGTCTATCAAGAGTACAATTTGTGTAAGAAGTGTATAGTTTACATTAATAGCAATTACAACACAATACGCATGTGTCGCTGTTAAAAAACATATCCAATGCGAGACTTTGTATAAATTGTAAACCTTGATTTTTAATTTGCCCATTTATCTACAGACCTGAAAAAACTTGTACACAAAACACTTCTTAGATAAATAAGGTATTTAAAACATAAGTAAGTGTTATATATTTAGTCTATGTTTAAAAAAATATTTCAACAACTGACTTTTAACTTATTTTTATTTGAAAATAATTTCGTATTTAGCTTAAATGTCAAGAAATCAGCTAAAGTATCATTTAAGTTTCAATTGAAGTTAAACAAGAAATAAATCTGTAATAAAAACACATCTACTATTTAAATTAATTACTTAAATTAGGGAAAGGCAAGACTGCGCACCAGTTTAAGGACGAAATACTTATTAGCATCTGTCAATTTCATATTAAGTTAAATTTTACACAAATTTAGATAAGTTCAGTTATTAATGAAACAACAATCAAGGATAATGGAAAAACACATTGTTACCATATGCAATTAAATCAAACCTACCATTAAGATTAACACCAAGCCGTAAGTGATTTAAATGATGCTTTAAGAATAGTGTTCATCTTCATATAAATTAAAAACATATGAAATTGTATATGTATATATATATATATATATATATATATATATATATATATATATATATATATATATATATATATATATATATATATATATATATATATATATATATATATATTCCAACACAAAATGCTGCAGCGGATTGAGATGCTGAAGGAAGAAGACAATACGGTTGTTGAGAATAGGAAGAAATCTCACAAGAACAGACCTGGTGCATATATTCCAGGTAGAGTGCAATGATATGTTATGCAATCACGTTTTTTATTCATTTATATTCACTTACGTAATTTCTTAATACGTTTTTACCATACTAGTAAACATACATTTACATTTATGTTAAATGACATCATAATGTAATTGATGAATTGTTCGTCTTTTTTATGATTATCACTGATTGAAACATTAACTACGAGGATTTAAGCCAGAACGTATCGTAAACCAAGTAAAGGTTATTTTTGGTAATAAACAAACAATACATCGGATATTCAGAATGTATCATAAAACGTACGTTCTTTTCTCTGTTCTTTGTTCTGTATTTTTTGTATTTGTATTTTGGGTTTTATGGCATACGGACACTTTATAGGTCACATGGCGCCGAATGCAATGAAATTTAACGCGAATAGAGAATATTCAGGTTCAAACTACAATACGTGAGTAAAAATAACAACTATCAGGTTAAACTACTTTCTTTAGAACGTGCAGGTGACATGCACCGGCCTTAACTGACGCATCAAGGGAAATCCGGGGACTCTTACTATATCAATGCAGTGAACTTGGCTGTATGTAGAAGGGTTCACATTGTATTTGATGCAATAAGTAGCTTGGTGTTTTTTCATCCAAATAATTGTTGTCGTAGTTAAAACTGAACTCATATATTTAAGTCTATTTTGCTGTTAAATATGGTGTTTTGAATTTGGAAATCATTGAAAATCATCGAAAACAAACAGTTATAAATGTATTACAGAGAAAGCGAGAAAATTATGTCTATATATTTCGATATAGAAACGGACCGTTTGTTCTTACTTTCATTTTTCCTGGACGAGTTTTCCAAATGTTTGTATTAAATGACAACTTGTGTTAGATTCATTTCATCACAAGATTATAATCGGCAATATACCATTTTAAGAAAATTTAACAGCAATTCTTGGTGAAAACGTAGTATGAGACGATCTACATTATGATAACGTCCATGACGTCATCGATCAAAACGCTATTTTACACTACCTTAACAAAGTAAAATGTGTAGCGGGTGTACAGAATCGAAAAATGGAGAATCATGTAATATTTTATATAAGCTTTCGAATAAATTTGATCTTGTTACCCTGTCAAATATCGAAACGGATATCTTTTAAGGTAATTCTATATAGCCCTAGAACCAGAGTTTGTGAAGTTATGTTATTAGTTATGTTTATCGGAACGTTAATATATTTGAACTTTTAACTAATAGATGTTGTTTCCATACTTTCCACAGGGCAATGTTGCCAACCGGAAGTTCCTGATTGCCCAGACTCCGCTCCACCGTAAAGGACTTTCTCAGACTCGTCTTTCAGGAACACGTCCACTGTATTGTCTCCATGGATCCGTATAGGGTTACCTTTAGAACGTTGAAACATACGTACCAGCGATCGTACAGGAGTTGACAATTGGCGCATTTACTATTATAGATGTCTAACGTATCAGACAAAATCAAATTTTCTTCTGCGAGAACAAAAATTGAATAAAATAACAATGAAATTTCTTGTTTATTTTAGAAAAATCAATACAGGAAACTAGTTTCTAATACAATGTTTTGTGTACATTTAAAGTTCGTATTGTCTTTAATTCAGATGTATTACTTTCAACTGTTTAGCATTTTGTTGAATATTAGCTAGAGACATTTATGAATATAGACACGTGGTAAAAGTGTTCGCTGTTAAATATATTCACCGAAATTGTCTGACCTTCTGCAACTGTTTAAAATGCCTTGAATCTTCGTTTGTTTGGTGATTTCTCTTAATGGTCAGTAACTCTTCAAAATAAATCACTAATATCAAAAATCAATACTTTAAAGACAGTATTTTCAACTATGTATACATTCAATCACATTAATCACATGAATCTTAAATGTCTATGTTTTCCAATTAAACAGTCTTCAGTATAGTTTCACTGGGATATGTTAACAGACATCTAACTACCCAGTGCATGTAAAAATGTATGTATGAAGGGATATTTATTTAACTTACAACGGATGATGCTGCAGCGATAGTACTAACCACTTATAATGTTTTAAAATATATATGAAGGATTGTATGTAAGCTTGTTGTTTTCAGGATGAGTAATTTTTACGAAAATATGTTTGTTTTTAGTAATTTTAATTCTTTTACCGAAAGTGGCTTGAAATTTTAAGTTCATTACATATAACGGCTCGTGCGAATTACATATACTTTTATTATGTACTTGTGATGTAGGTTTGTATAAACTGAAGGCATATTTACAGTTGTTATTATTTATATTTAACTTTAATTATGATATAAGGTGGTTTTCAAATTAACTTTTAGAATAAATAGAATAACACCCCTGAATGCATTGAACTCCGGTCAGATATATTTCATCGTCTTCTCTACCAATTGTTTGATGTTACTTTTATACAGTATTTATCTTAGCTGTATCATTGATTGCAGAAAGTTGTTAAGGGAGCAACATATCCAGTACACGGGCTGGACGTCAGGTGAAAAGGTCCCTGTCAGGGCCGAATCTCTGGTGCAGACAATCAGGGAGGTGGAGAGAACAGCCGGGCAGCGCCGGGAACCAAGGCCTATAGTAATCCACGTTACCTTCGTGAATTCTAATTACTTTGTCTTGACCATTTTGTAATGATAAGATTAAGAAAGACAGTTATGATAATGATAATAACTAATAATAATAATAATAATTATAATTATAATA
The DNA here is from genome assembly GCA_007844125.1 of Sinonovacula constricta. Classification (NCBI taxonomy): domain Eukaryota; kingdom Metazoa; phylum Mollusca; class Bivalvia; order Cardiida; family Solecurtidae; genus Sinonovacula; species Sinonovacula constricta. Next base: position 2,908,053 of record CM017567.1, on the reverse strand, counting down.
ATAATGAAAATAATAATAATATAAAAATATTAATATATGAAGAAGAAAATAGTACTAAATGTATTATATAGTACTAAATGTATTATTGCTATTATTATTAAAAGTAGTAGTAGTAGGAGTAGTAGTAGCAGTAGTAGTAGTAGTACTAGTAGTAGTAGTAGTAGTAGTAGTAGTAGTAGTAGTAGTAGTAGTAGTAGTAGTAGTAGTAGTAGTAGTAGTAGTAGTAGTAGAAGTAGTAGTAGTAGTAGTGGTAGTAGTAGTAGTAGTAGTAGTAGTAGTAGTAGTAGTAGTAGTAGTAGTAGTAGTAGTAGTAGTAGTAGAAGTAGTAGTAGTAGTAGTAGTAGTAGTAGTAGTAGTAATCCGTTTCACCCTTCAGGATGGGAGCAGCGCGCATCTGCATTTCCTGAGTGGTGTCCCTTCTCATGGAGAAAGCAACCAACGACCAGGCGGTCAGTGTTTTCAACAACGCTTATTTGAGGGATAGAGGGTCTATGGCGATACCGACAGTGGTAAAACGAATTGTTCAGCATACTAATATAATCATTTTAGTTTTAAAAGGCAGTACGCAATAGCCAAACGTTAATAAATTTAACATCGTTCATTTTTTTTTTCATTGAGACGGACGTGGCGAATCTGTGCGTTCCTTATATAAAGCATAGATTTATGATGTCGTAATTTCTATTTAAAATAATGTGTTTATGTCGTTATATATTTAAGTTGTTGATAGCTACCATGTAAACTTTATTTTAATTTTCATTTATTTATTGGTGTATCGCCGTAAGCAATGTCGAGTATGTGTTCTCGTACTTAACAATGTCATAAAACTAATTGTGCTACAAAATAACAGTTAGGAACTTCCGGAACTTCCCAACATTAGTCAATGGAAATCCTTAAAATGTCAGTTAGCTTTGACATTGTGTCACTAGTTCACTTAGAACAATGTTCATAACAGTTAAGATTTAACTGTTAACACTTGAATACAGATTAATTTATACAATCGAAGACACAAACAACTGAGATATTATTCAAAAACACAATTTTACTATACCCTACTTAAACATTCGTATTACTGGTCCGACATGTGTTTTCATTGTGTTTTACTCTGTTGCTTTTACCTTACTAAGAAATTAATGGTGTTTTAAATAAACAGTAAACAGGTACCTAGAATGAAACTAATGGTCTTGTATAGTTCTCCATGAATTTCAATTGTTATAAAATAATCTATATAAATATAAACTTAAATTATATATTTGCATGTTTATGTTAAACACTGTTACTTATCCAATCCCCATACCCATAGAATTACGTCTTATTTATTATCTTATTGTTTGTTGTATAATGGTATTTAAATTTTCATATACGTCGCATGTTGACCATTCATTTAGTCAACTCTCAATATTATTATTTCCGCCAATTACCTTAAATATCACAATTTTACTAAATTTACCACTGGAGATTGTATGTGCATCTTTTTAATCTTACTGTAGATTATGTTTAACAAAGTGTTGCTCACGCATGCCAAGAAACACACACGTTAATCGGTGTGTGTTGCTTTAAAGATTATAAGGATTCGAGGAATCCTTAAAAAATACTATTTCTTACCAAATACCTTAAACATTATTGACTGTTCACAGATTGATAGTTTTGTTATGTGTCTAATATAAATCATTTAAATCATTATCATTTTCCTTACTCTGACGCTCAGATCAAGTATGTTTTATCTGGTATATAATTTTATTTTGACATGTACATGGTACTTCCTCAAACAGATTCAATTTAACACAATCAAATATAAACATATTTTACGTCAACAATTTCATGTCGCAAGTTAGGATGCATCTACATTTGAAAAAAAAAATCCGATAATTATCTTACATGAAGAATGACCAAAAGTTCTAATGCACGGAAGCGTCGCACGTTAGTTGTTTATAGTACAACATGGCGCCATCCATAGGATAGAAACGATTTCAAGAAAGATCATGGATATGAAATATCTTAAAGCGCCACAAAGAGCAGGGTCTTAAATGTAAATCCATCAATTAAAGGGGTAATTATGTCTTTTATAGTGGCAAAATATATTGAACAATCACTGTTTCTCATTAGTATATACTTTACTAAAGTCGCGTTGGTATCTATTTAGGTAATAACCAAACATGATCCTATTTTTATTATGCTATTTTTCTATGCACATAACATAATCTGGGGGAAAAAAGTACAAAACAGTGGAAACAATTATGAAAAAATATAATTAATATAAAAAATATAAATACATTTGAATAACCACTGTGTAAAATAGGTTTTGTGTGTGCGTGTGTGTGAATGAGTGTGCTTGTGCGTGCGTAAGTGTGTGTGTGCGCGTACGTGTATAGTAGTAGAGAGGAGATGATGTGTGCTTTGTGTGCTTGTGTGGGTGTATAGGCCGATTTATTTACATAGTGTACAGGGAGGGGGTGTAGATTACTATTTAATGTGGTATGTTAACATTTACTTCCGGTTTGAAATACAAATCAGAAGTAGTTTTACCTGTAACACCGCTTCTTTCTCTCTATGTATCGTTTGCTGAAGTATACGTGATACAATGTAGAAGAAACGTGCCGATATTTGGATAATATTAATGCGAACATATATTGAAGAATATACATTTTATAATATTGCGAAAATACGGTTTATACGAGATCGTGTTTGCCTGATGGAAAATGTGTATAGTGTTCATATGTTGAAAATATTGTGTCCTCTTACACTTTTAGGAATTTATGCTTATGTCTAGCAGACGGTATACAATATTTTATCTCTATCCTTGTACTACATAAAACATGAACAACACAACTTTAAGGTAAGCGGTTTTTTTTTAATTAGAACAGAAGAAATACTCACAACAGTAAATTCAATTCTCCATATTTTTTCTGACCTGAGGTAAAGGATCTGTTTAAACAGAAACTTGGGGCGTGGCTGACTTGTCACTCCTCTGTCGCTTATCGCGTGAGTCATCCAGCTGACATGTCATGAGCATGACGTTTTACGCACATGTATCTGACGTCCAACCTTAAGGCATTTTTGATATATTTTCTGTTTAAAAGTACAATACATTGGTTTGTTTACATCTTTACACCAAAGATCTCTGGATACTAAAATATTAAACTGGTCAAATAAAATTATACGAAACGTAGCTCTGCCAAGTTTTCAATCGTTTGATCCAAGTAGTATAATATTTTAAATATTCAGTTAACACGAATGCTGGGTTATTTTTATCACCTATCCAAAAATCAGCTATTTTGTAGAATATAGCATTGAATGCATACTGTTTGCAACCTCACAGCAGGAAACGACGTCATGTTAACAAACATGTTTGATTCATGAAATCATATTTGGCTGTCCCTGTGTTGTGAATACTATGGTTGGAAGTTGAGATATTCATATATTGAAATACGTATGCCGTTGGTCTGAGTAGTTTAAATTCAAGCTTCTCAACGACAAACCATGGTATATTTGCCAATAACGCACGGATGCTAAAAATTATTCGGCGTAGCTGTCTAACCTCACTTTTGACCTACTTACAAATGCTGACACAAGGCTAGCCCGAATGCATCAGAGCTACCCGCATTGGTAGAAACTCCTTTTAGCATCATATACCGTAATTGGTGGGTATATTGTTATTTACACAGGCATTTCAGACATAGACAATTCTAAATCAATTCCCTACAGTATAAGTGTGTATAGTGCACTTCCTCCTACATTCATTTAAACTTAATCTCTGCCATATACTACAACGCAGATCGTTCACACACGCACTGTCTAACTGCTTTGTTAATTTTAGTATCCTTAAGGTGAGGAAATTCTGAACTATACGGTGCGAATAGAGCGATGACTGGTGTAAAAGTATATATTGTTGTGTCTTTGTTCTTTTTTTTCTAAAAAGTGATAAAAATGTATAAGTTAATGCCTTTGCAACGCCGCATATCTTTTCAAGATCTTGTTTTATTTCATTATAACACGACCACCCGATTATGTCCGCGCTATTCACCCTGCGTAAGGAAACATAGTCGCGTGCAGGAGCCGCATTCTACACTTAGGCAGTTCCATTAATGAGAGTTCCTGGTAAGAAAGTCGACTCAAACTAATAGCGTATCATATAAAAGTACAGCAAATGACAAACTTTTAATTTTTACTACTGTAAATTTGATTTAATTTACGGTAAAAAAACATAATTGTTTTATTCCTGACTAACAAGTATATAATTAAACGCGATCAGAATCTTCTGTTACTTTGGATTATTCGGCAAGTGGATGTGAAACCTTAAAGAATCTGTTAAAAGAACAAAGTAATCAAGTGTATTCGATTTAATTATTGAAAACCTGATATTTACACCTCACCAATATACGTTAATACTGTCAAACAGGAAAGTATACAACATATTCAAGGTGAAAACTTGACGGACGGGTTGGATTTTAAACCCAAAACAATAGAAAAAATACATTTCCTGAATTGTCAAATTAATTAGCAGACGATATTTCACACGTGCTGATAGCTTGCAAAACAGAATTCGCTAAGCATGACATATTTCCGGAATAATAAAACACTTTCTTACCTAATGTGTTGCACTTGGCTTCCGCATGTAAAACCTCAACTTAACGTAATTGCACCACGTGGTGTCTTTTCATAAAGTATCAATTGTCGGTTGAATTGTCACACAGACGTCACGCGTAAAAGCGTTTATTGTGACTAAATATACCACGTTTGTTTTTCAACATGTAGGTCTTTTTTGTATACGCCAATGGTCATGTTTTGTTGTATTTTATTGCATTAATGTGTTTAAGGAAGTAGAAAACCAATGATGTGAGTAAAAAGCGGTTTCTTTTTTCTTTTCGATAAGTAGGTTCGTGGATCGAAACTCGTTTTTCCTACAAACACTACAATAATAAATTACCTATGTCAATATGCCGGTATATTGTAAATTGAAAACTTAGAAATACATCATGTTGAATGACGAATCAGGTTATAACAACCTGTTGTTCCTATTGTCTCTAAAATTTACATGAAACATAAACGTTGGAATTATAATATAAATTAGCATAATTAAGATGTCCATACATAATAACTAACCAAATATGCCTTTGTTTTTTGTGGTAGATATATTAATAAAGTCATAAGAATACCGACCTTAAATGATTTAGTTTTGTTACATTTCTAAGGAAAGTTCATATTTCTTGTTTATTTTCAACAAATCATGAGCTGTGGTAAATGTTTACATTTTAATACTAATGAAATGAATAAATTGTATTCAGCAAATTTATTGCACAACTTTCCTTGTATTACGGTAATGGTTTGGCAGATATAAGTAAAACATATTTTAAAACAGAAAAGCTGAAATAAAATGCATTCCTAAAAACAGCAAAGCAAAGCCATGTTCTTGCAGGTGTGCATTTTGTTTTGTTTTAAGTGAAAATAAAATCTTAATTAATTTTATTGACCTATTGCAGATGATGCTTCGTGTTTAATGTCGAGAAAAGGCAATCAGCATGTGGAACGTGCTCTTCACCATTGCTGTTTTAGGTATACACTTATGTTTTTAGTTGTCTTCTAAGCAAATGTGTAAATTTGTAACATATTTTGAAAAATGACATCATGAACCACTGCCTTTTATTGAAGTAATCGCCTTTAGTTACATGTTAATACATTGGGACATAATATAAAATAAATAAATCAATTTCAACCCAATGTAAAGCTTTTAATTCTCCCAACATTAAGACAACTTAATAGATTAAAGTTGTTTTAGAATTCATACGTGTTGTTACATTAATTGATGTGCAGGAATTTATTAATTGATGTTGTATTTTCAATCCAGTACATCTGCAGGCATGCAAATTTGATACTATCAGGTCATGAGATTCTATAGCACCTTGTATTTTTTCTTACGTTAACGATCTAATGACATAATACTTGAGATCGGAAAATGTCTGAATATTTACAACTTCATTAATCTCGAAGTAGCTGATGTAACGGGCAAATATCAATTCATCCAAATGCCATCATGTGTCTATACTTTGAAGAAGTCTAATATAAAGATTCCTTTCACCGATGATGACTTTATTTTTGCAATGACTTTTTTCTGAAAAGCGGTTAGCATTTTAACTTTAAATATAGGTAATCATTTGCAAGCTTTCGTTGTTATAGCCATTAGTTGCATAAAGAGACAGGGAAGAAACGTATGTACTGTTTTATTAATGAAATTGTAACTATTGTAATGAAAGCTTCCGTGGTAAAATAATAAATAAATATAATGCGAAAGTATTATAATTTATTTTGACAGTATTGATCTAGAAAACTGGCATGTGGTAGATACTTTAATACAACATTCATGTGTTCTTTTATAAATTTCTAATAAACATTTATTAATAAGATTATGCATTTATGTAAAAAAAAAACTTTCTTAGCTTAGTGTTTACTTGTGATTTTGCTTTTTGTATCATGTCCCATTGAAAAGAAAAGTATATGGATCATTAAATTATTCAGGTTGTTGTTCAGCCTGTATACCAAACTGCGTTCGATGCAATAGTGGTGGAAATAACTGTGAAGAGTGCAATCTAGGATTTTTTCTATTAAACAAGGTATGTTACCAGTGTAGCAGCCATTGTCACAAGTGTAGCTCAGAATTGTCGTGTACCGAGTGTACATCCGGATATTACTTGAACAATAGCGAATGCAGTCAGTGTTTTGCGACATGCTTAACCTGCTCTCACTCGACCGATCACTGCACCTCATGCCATAGCCAGGACTTTTTAAGCAATGGCGTGTGTCTTCCATGTGGCACCTACTGTACGTCATGTTCTAATGGAACATGTGACAAATGTGAAGATGGTTATTATGGCAGAGACTGTATGCAATCATGTTATGGGCCTTGCATTGGGAAAGTATGTGACAGTACAGGCAAATGTACCAACGGATGTGATATTGGCTATTATGAATTAAGTGTCGGGTGTGCAAATTGTCCAAAGAATTGCACTTCCTGCCAGAACGGACAAGAATGCACAAACTGCACTAAAAATCACTATTTGCATAATATCCATGAAGGTTATACAGTATGTTCCCCGTGTGCTGCTGATGATGAAGCTGATGTCACATGTCTATCTTGTAAGCAGGCATGGTGCCTCTTTGAAAGTAAGTGCGTTTTCTTTATTTATTTCCTTATTGGTTTAATTATTGTGAATTGTTTCTTTCACATGTGTGATTTTATTTGGTTAAGTACAATTGGATTGCGAATTTTATCAACTGCCATCTCTATTCTTTTTTTTTCTATTGCTATTCTTGTTCTCCTTCTTTACATAAACTGCTTCCTCATACATACATTACGACCTGTTTAAATTGTCCCATTTCTCGTGGTTTTTATTTATGAAGCTTCATTATTTTCGCTTTTTAGAACTTCGTTACAAGAGCAAGTTACTCCTGACTTGATAACGTTAGTATTTTTACAGGTTGTTTTCATATCAATTCGAAATTGTGAAACCTACTATTGACAAACCTCTACACAATGTTCCACGGAAGCTTAAATATTATCATTTTACCAGATGCAACAACATCACCAACAACACAACCGTCTGCGACTCCAAATTTTATGACAAGGCTTACAACAAATACAGATCTTGAAACTATCTTGCCAAAAACAACGCGACTTCAGTCGACATCTACACCATTTTCAACAGCTGAAACACCTGCAACCTCGGGAAACCAAACTGTCAGTACATTAAAGACACTAGTTTCACTGGATTCAACGACTGATGATATGCATGGCACTTCCACGAACAACTTTGCAGAAAATCAGTTTGGTGAATCACTAGAGACCACAGATACCATATCTATTATAGCAGGTGCCATGGCAGGAGCAAGCGCCATAGCTGTGGTCGTCGTGATGGTCGTTTTAGTGGTGTGGACCAGAAGAAGGTAGGGACTGTTTGGGATGTTCAAAAACATCTAATGCAAAAGCAAAATAAAAGATTCATATACATCTATGTGTTTCTTTGCATATTGCATCTATCTCGTTTTAATGGAATAGTTTTATACCGTTTTATATTCAGATGTTAATAAGTTAAGACATTTTCTTTCTTATATGATTAAATTGATAGGAAGCCGGTTGTGTACAATCAGTCCATGCTCGGCTCATGTGAACAATAAACGTCGCAATGAAAAAGTGCATGTTCGTTTGCCGATGACAGCGACATATACAAAACATAAGCTGACATATTTCATTATTTGAACACATGTATAAATAATTTTCAGAAAACCAAAACTGAATGGCGCCGCCAATGATAGTAATTTTAATAGCGTGGAAAATAGTCATCCATGCCATGCAACAGAACATGAAGGTAAATATGTGATTAAACTTGTGCAAAATAGCGAACCTCAATAGCTGACAAACTGATCTATAAAATATAAAAGAAGTCTATTCAATATATGCGTATCTAATATTAGGTATTACATATTAAGACATTCAGGATAATGAATCTAATATTACGCCAAAAGGCAAACACTATCTTCGATTGTTTATGATAAACCAAACAATGAAGATCTAAAAGATATATATATTTAATATAACGGCTAATGAAAAAGCATTACCATATCGCTGGTACCAGGACCACTGTACCCGACACCCAATAAGGTGACGGCTACGAGCAGCAAGCAGAAGAAGGATAACACAACACATCCCCATGTCGCGGTGATTTATGAGAACGCCAGCATAAGCCCAGGACCTCCGGTTAAGATAACGGCATACCTAGACGATGACTTCTTGGACGAAACAGATGGTGCTGAGTCTGATCCCACTGGAGGTAAACTGGACAGTAAATGCTTGCATACTGTACCTTATATTGTTTACAAACTTCATAAAAATCATAACGCAGAAAAGTCGAGTTAATTTGAGTAGTATTTTAACCCTACTTAAGAGTATTAATTTTTATGTGTGAAACTGAAACGACTATGCAAGTGTTTTATAACAAAATGCCTCTTGTTTTGTATTTGTTGTATACAATCGCCATGCCTGAGGGTACCCGTTACTTAAATTATATGTGGATATTACTTCTACCACAGAAAGTCAATTTTTAATTCTTTTAAAGGTCGAGTGGAAGGAGTATATGACACGTACTACAACACCGGAGGTCTGTTCAGATGTCATGTCACCCTAGATACACTGGTAGAGATTGTGGCGAAGAAGACACTTTCTGACTACGATGACGAATTCAAGGTTTCCCAACTCTAAATGAAACATTTTCCCATTTTGCACTTCTTATATATATAGTCTAAACTAATTGCTCATCCGAACTGAGCTCGCATATATTTTTGACAATCGTGTCATTCATTCAGTGCACAACTCACTCTTTCCGCTTAGATTTTGAGGTATGCATCAATCACGGTCCTAAATTGAGCCTCTTTATTGCCATTTTACTAGTTTCCCGTGCGTCATAGTATATTTCCTTGTTTTAATTATTAGTCATTTTATTTTTTGACCTATTCTGATTTAACCTTTTGCACTGAACTTTATTCAGCACGATGTTTTAACTAACCAATTATTATTTAACTAACACATGTGTTATTTACTTGAAAACTAATTCATATGGTAATACTACATTACAATTTGTGTTTGCAAACATTTTGCTGTTAGAATCGTAATGCATGTATAGTCATATGATTATAATTACATTTGATGGCATACACTTAATAAATATTGAAGTTCTTTTTTTAAGAAAGCATTTTTTTAATTATTTAACATAGATCAATGGAGGGGCAGTAAGCAACACCCGATTATATGTGTGTATTAATGTTTAAGATTGTAAAACCAGACATGCACTCTTACAAAGTATACAATAAAATAGAATATTTTTGCCTTTTAGTGAGGCTTATTGTTGACACTACAATTATTAGTGTTTTAGAACTTGCGTTTACTTTGATATTTATGGATACTCAAAATACGCCAAAGATTTATTGTGTTATTCCTAATGTGTGTCTCTAAAATGGTAAGCATTGTTTAAATACTCAATACAAATATTTACTTTGTTTTTCACTTCAAATTTATTATCTAAATTACCTTGCAGAAATTTCCGAATGGATTGGCTAGAAATTACGAAGAAGCATTGAAGAAAGAAAATGCTAAGAAGAACAGATACAAGAAAGTCTACCCATGTATGTCTAACTATTGCTGTTAATACACAAGTACATCTACTAACGACAAAACGAGTATGCGTCTGAACTTAAGAAATATATGCAGTGTTTTCAGTAGGTTGTTTTTTAAATAAATTTTGCTTAAAATAAAATAAATGGTGAAAAGTAAATAGTATAATTCTTTCACAAGACATTGAGAAACATACGCATCTGTATGTACGCACTACGTGCTATTGTAACAAATATTAAGCAACATAAGACATAATTTACGGATTTCTGTCAGTTTATGTCATCGTGAGTTTTGTTTCTTCAGATGATGCGACACGTGTCATACTGAAAAACGGAGGTGACGGTGATTACATCAACGCAAGTTATATATCGGTAATCGATATTACACGTAATAGACATATATGTTTTAAATGGGAAAGGAAGGAAAACCAACTGAAGAAAAAATAAACATTTATTTTAATATCAATTCGAAGATATATATGCATTTCGCCAGGTTCTAACATTAACTTTCAAATTGAAGACAATGTTTTAGCTTAAATATAAAATGTATGTTTAACATAAACCTTCATTTATGCAAACCTAAAAAAATGAGACTTGTTTTTCTTTTGAGATGATAATGAATTTGATTAATTACTGAATTTGATTTATATATCTTTCAGACACCTAGAGGAGACATGGCTTATATAGCTGCTCTTGGTAAGCTAAATATTATATATTTTAAAAATATATTATAAAACGTGTAGACTATTCACTAAACTGCCTTTTAGTAGGTCCATTTCCAGGTTAAAACAGTTTCTGTAGGTGAACGTGGCTAGTGTGTATTTTCCAAACAGTGTATCCCAGAGGTACGATATATTGCATTGGCCCTTTTGTGCAAATGATTTTGTCTAACTATTTGTCTAACCAGTAAAGAATTATTTATATTTAGTTTGTTTAAGTTTTTTGTCAACATATATGCGTTATCTAAAATAGTTTAAGATCTCGTGCCAGGTGTGTTGGGCGTTTCAAGTTTTGAATGAATAGTAAAAACACAGTAAAAGAAAATGATTCCTTTAACATTTAAATTGTACTCATGTTAGAATTTCTTTCTGGTGCATGCTTACAGTAACATGGGAAAAGAACATTAATAAAAACGTGTCAGTCTGTCGAAATTGTCAGCATTATTTAGAATTGTAATAAGACTTAGATACAACACACATGTTTACTGTACAAGAAATATTGATACGAGATAATACAAAAACAGCTACTTGCGTAAATAAAAAGGAAGTTTTCTACTTTAAAAGCGTTAATTGAAAACAATGCAAACCACCAAGGAGTTGTAACCAGCATCCATGTATTGTATGTTAAGTGTTATAAATACATATTGACATTTATCAATCATCATTAAACGATGCATACACTTAACTAATTCAGTTTTGAATTAACAATATTAATAACATATTATATTTTATTATATTTATTCATTAGAAGTTTGTGTGCATTGTCTTGACCACTCGTATTTATGGTTATTTGTTTTAATGGTTTGCGACTACTAGATAAACAAAAAAGCCATAACCAGATCCAGTGCGTAAATATAAAAAAAAAATCTTAGCTAGCACTACACTGATGGGTAACGTGAACATCTAATTTGAAAACGGCAAACAATACACCAAGATAAGACACTACACAAAAAACTGCTTAACAAGTTATCTCCTTAGAATGATTATTCGGCAAAAGGATGGACTAGGATCAAACTCGTTTTAAAGAACATGCGTCGAGCTTTAACTACTTCTGACATTTCAGGTCCAACTGTAGCTCACTCTGAGGGATTCTCTCTATTCTGGAGAATGGTTTGGCAGGAGAATGTTGACAAGATAGTGGTGTTGACCAAACTCAAGGAGGAAAATGTGCGATAAACCTTCTATTATGGCTTTAACCATATCTTATAATTTAATCGAGGAGGTGTTATGCTGAATTTTACAGTCATTGTTAATAATTCGAGGAAAGGTTTCTAACGTTAATGCGATTTTAATTATTTATGCTAGACGTCTTGCTTATTTTGTTACAATAAACAGACCTACTGAAAATGGTTAATATGTTTTGTCCTTTTATACACTCATATATTGTAAATCATGCTGTTAGAGTCAGTTAACATAAAAAAAAACTTCCAAGTAAGAAATTAAATCTGATGGTGATTTTAGAAAATGAAGTTTGAGCGCTACTGGCCGCCACAAGGCAGACCGGAGACTTACGGTCGGGTGAGCGTACATACTGTCACCGAGGAGAATTTCTCTGAGTACACCATTAGGCGGTTCTCAGTATCTCGGGTGAGTAGTCTGTCAATATTGTTTCAAGAATAAGAAAATATGACAAAGCCCTATGATTATTACAGCATATATAAAATTGTAAGTTATAACAAACTGTAATAAGACATAATACAAAATGAAGCAAACCTAAAAGATATCACTTAGCTTATGCAGATTAATTAAATATTGACAAGTTTGTGCAAACAAAATTGGTATATTTCAAACAAGGAAGTCTTGCAGGTAGGTTCAGCTGAGTGCGTTTATCCGACTCGGCTATTTAGACGTGTGAAACACTATACATTTGTATTCAGGCAGATCAATTTACATTATATTCAGTGTGAATACCCCATTATTGCGTTTCGTAAGGTGTCATATGGAGGTATTACACTGTAGTTACAAACAAGGAAGTTAACTGATATTCATATACACAAAGTCGTGACGGTTTATGCTATTTTAGTATATCGTTTTAATCACTGACAAAGAAGCTCCTACCTCAACTTGCTCGTGTTATGCTTACAACAATTTAAATACGTTCGTATCGTATACGTTGGCTTTAATGAATATATTAAGAGTTTAGTAAAGATTGTGCTACGTATATTCAAAGTGAACAAATGTATATATAACCTCATTTTGATAAAAACAAACTTCAATGCATACAAGTTATGTATTTATGCCTTTCCTTGATTAAGATTTCGTATTATTAAAAGTAATAAAGGTGAACGATGTTTTATGAATATGCTTATGTAAGCAATTGCAGTTTATACAATGCATCACAATAAAAGTAAAGTACATATGTGTAAAATTTGTGTAAAGTTTGAAAGAATAGTTACGAGTTCATATCCAAGTTGGTATCCGACAGAACTCCGAACAGAGAACCGTTTACCAGGCCCACTATACAGCCTGGCCCGATCGCAGTGTCCCGGATAATCTGGTCAGCCTTCTGGACTTCCGACATAAAGTCCAGGCCCTCCCGTCAAAGCGAATTGGGCCCGTAGTGGTCCACTGCAGGTATCGAATAAATATATCAAATGATTATCAGTTATATTTGTGCATTTTAAGTTTGATGTGATTTATAGTATGTCGATTAAAAGTTGTGTCTTGCATCATAATTAGTTTACTCCATCTTCTTGTACGTTAAATTGGACGTACAATTTCTTTTGAACTGAAACAAATCACAATGCTCTATGAATGCGTCACAACAATGCTCGTTATACGTACAAAGTTACGTCAAAACTTGACACTGTATTATTTTAGAAAACAAGAAACAAGTTGGAATGTTGCAGAATGTCCTATAAACATATTTTATAGAAGATACTTCCTTTACTCTATCTGTGATTAATATAATATTCGGCAGTGCTGGTATCGGTCGGACGGGGACCTACATCGCTTTGGACCTGTTGATTCACGAAGGACAATCAAGTGGTCCACCAGATAGCATAGGGGAGCCCAGTGTGGATGTCTACGGCTGTGTTAGCGCTCTTCGGGGACAGAGAGTCGACATGGTCCAGAATGTTGTACGTTTACATGACTTCACATTTGTAATATGTATTTCCCCTATAAGAGAGTTTGCAGCTAATTTCCCAATTTACAATCTTCAGAAGATCGATGTCATTAAGACCTTGTTTTGTTAGTTTTATTGTTTCAATTGTCAGCGTGTGTTATGCAAAAGACGGCTCCCTTTAAGTAGGCAACAAAACATTATTAATTTGCTGAAATGATCCATGGTAAAAGTTTATGACATTGCATCAAGAATCCTGTTGTACTTTGCAAGACTATTTACAACGAGAATTAGCCTATTTAGTTACTACCTAAGTTCGGCTTCTACTCAGTATGAATATATAAAAGATTAATTTATAATATGTTTCAAAACTTTGATAAACACATTATTCTAACCTAAACAGGACCGATTTGATCTCAGTGTTGTGTCGCCACTAGCATTATATCTATGGCGCGCGTCCCTAAAAAAGGCAATTCGAACATTTTTTGTGACATTGACATTTTAATATCAAAATGTGGCTGGGCTTTCCTAATTACATATTGTCCTTATTTGAAATGAGTTATTATTGTTACAACTTCATTACTAACCTATTTCTATCAAAACCACTAAATGTAAAAATACGTCGTAGCGTCGAAAACGTACGTTGCAACATCATAATTCGACGTTTTTGACGTCATACTCTTACAATTATGGTCACCTACTAATTCAAGTAACTTTCGGAATGGATATAATATTGTCGATTTATGTTTTTATTTTAAATAAAATGTATGACACTGAAACGGTCTGGGACGTAAGTACAAAACCCATTAAACTGTGAAACTATCGATAACAATCAATACAAAAACAAATATATGTAATGTTCGCTGTCGACGACAACTCAATAAGTAGTCAGTACTTCTTTTGTTGCTGCCAGTAGTTGAACAAACGTTCAATCATCAATCTACATTTTATGATAAGTTATTTTTACAAAAAAAAGCAATTTAGAGCATTTGTGAATTCTGGACTATACAGAAACTAACGAACAACACCGAAATAATCAGATCGGTAGGGCCGCTTATGGTAAAAGGGCGTATTCACGAGAACATTTAAGAAATGTTCTGCACTGTCCTTGGAGTCTTCTCTTTCCTGGCAACTAAGAATATCAGTGCAACAAGTAAAACCACAATACTGGTAAAGCAAGCGGTGGGCACAATAGAATTCGGAATGCAACGTTTTTTAACATCAAAGATTTTAGCCATATTTATCTTGTTAAAAAATGTAAACTATAATAATTGTCTTTTACTAAAAAGAAGTGAACATACGCCTGTTTATGTCATGAAAAGCACACAATTTAAAGAGAAGTTAGAATGCTTTATTTTAAATCGGCATTCGAAGTTGCCTTTTTATCTCCGACGTAATCGCACGTTCTACTGGTCCGGAATGTGACAATGCTACATAGCCTGTAATAGAGTGACTCAAATTCAAGATCAAGATCATTTGAAGATTGGAAAAGATAAACGCGGTATTTTGGCGACAGCCAGTCTCATGTGGCTCCGTACCCGAAACAGACATCGCTTAATTGTTTTATTCTGATATAAATCTTGCAACTCACTTTAAGGGCGTCCAATTTTATGGTTTTCATCAATTATTAATGGTATATTATACAGCTTGCTGTGTTTTTTCCTGATTTATAGACTGTTTATAGACAATAGACCTTGTGTGATAACACAAACATTGTTGCAACATGATGTCTATTATATTATGTTGGTTTATACAGCAAGACTTTGCGTCTAAATACATGTATTTATATACGTTACGGATAATTTATACTGACTAGTCAAGATATGTCTTTATGTTAGAGCAAATACTCCGCCGGACGAATACGTGTGGACAAAGTGGACAAATGTTTCCCATCCCTCTAATACATAAGGCAAGGTACACCAAAAGAACAATCCGTTTTCACAATGTGGAAAAATACCACATCCCACCACATTTGTTTCCTTTAAAACCATTTGAGATAGTAATTATGTTATACAAGGTAGAAAGGAAAGGCACAGTAATTGAAACAAATTATGAAGAATTATAGTGTTATCTTGTACTAGATTCAAGCATGTAAAAAAGTAACAAATCGCATTTAAACTGTAGCACAATATATCGATTTGCGTTTGGCTGTCATCTTGCCGGGGCTATTTTTAACACATTGTGCACATGAATGTGTAAACGGATGGTTATAAAGTGAATTTAAAGCGAAAGCACAAACGAAGTGTTTTAAGCGCGTAAATCTGACAGTTTTCTCTCAGTTTCTAAATGATTTTAGCTTCTATAATGTTTCGCTTTATTGACGCTTAAAATATTATTTAAACTTAGCACAAGTAGTTTGTCTTATCATATATAATGTCAACTGCGGATAAATCCTCGGCGTTTATGATATGTTTTTTTAAACGTATTAACTCTAAACAATACTACGTTTTATTTTGTTGATTTTCTAAAATTCTACTATTTTTTCCGTATTATTTACATTTCACTTTTGACACTTTTGGCATATGACGTCATGGCATTTATGACGTCATTATATGGTTCTTATAATATATCAGCGCTTGTACTGCTTTATTTTATTTTAAACTACTCTCTCATTTGTAATATTTTGGTTGCCGAGGCTTTTATCTACTATACATATGTTGTTTTATTAATAGTTATTTTGTATGTACATATGTTCACTATATCTGTTTTAACTCCCGATGCAGGTGCTTACTGTTAGTTGTGTCACTTTGACGGGATATTTTTATTTACACTGTTTGTTTGATAGAAAAACCTTCAGGAAGTGCGAGGCTGGAGCGCTCCACAAACCAGGTTTAAGCACCCCAGTTTGGCCCTTTTGCCGACTGACCGTTCCAAGGCGGTAACTGATGGTTTTTCTTTTTGTGTGTTATGTCTCGTCTCTGTGTTTTTTGTCACATTTACATTTACCTTGTTTGCCTTTGTCTACAGGTAGATAAAAATTTAAATAGCTGTGAAAATTTTGATAGGACCTTTTCTTATTTACCTATTCACTATCACACATCTTAGTGTTACCCTGGCCAACATACGATCTACTGTCTATAAGGGTTTTTACCCAATATCATTAAAATGTAACGTAATAAGAAATATTCCCAAGGTCGGTCGAAAATTGGAAATTATATTTGCGCCCTCTTGGCGACAATTGGCCTTGCGCAGACTTAATACTAATATTTTACATTACAGTTTGCACGTTAATTTCGATTGATCATCCCATCTATTAATTCTGCAACTCACTTAAAACCTGTCTATTTTTATCGTTTCGACAGTTTTTTGCAGTTTTTAATTCGTATTCACTGCACTAAATCATATTTATGTTTGAGTGCGGGTTGTGCACAGTTTGTAGACTCCTTATGGACGCGATTCTTGTACATGTGGCACACAAATTACTAATATTGACTATATTTATGCCATGACACCCGGAAAAAGTACTCTCCTGTACGTAGACCCGTAGTTAAATTTGCACATGTGGGCAAATACATGCCTCCTCTCTTTCCAATATATACAGAACGGTTGACAAAAACAACAGTCCATTTTGGTATGGTGGACAATTAACCCTTAATTACAAGTACGTGCATTATGTTTATTAAAAATGAGAGTAAACAAAGAAAAAATATTGAAAAAGAGACAACTTTGGCAAAGTATTTTAATCAAAAGGCATAAACCTGCCAAAAAGAACACTTACGGTTGCATCGTAACTGTTACCGGTGACGCTTTTTATATGCGCTTTTTATGTGAGTGTCTCTGTTTCGAATTTGCTAAACACAAATTAGGTTTGCTTGAATTAAGATCATGCCTTCATTACTCCCAGATGTGAACTCTGTTTAAGCATTATAAAAGAAATCGAGACAAAAGCGATTACACAACATTAGTCAGTTTTGTGAGCATTGAAAGCATTCAACGTTTATAGGCCACCTGTTCGCGACCGACATCAACAATAGATATTTTCTGTTTAACGAAATAATGTGTGCAAACTGAAGAAGAATAAAGAAGCTCAAATTTTAGTGACACCTAATTGTATTCATCGGAAATGTATACTGCGACCGATTTTTTTACCGCAAACTTTCGTGTTGATTATACAAACATCACAAACAATGACGTTATTTTCTATTAAAATTGTCGTGGCCCTTTTGTCCTAACGTGGGCATGATATTCATCATCGTAAACCTTTAAATTTGTTCTACCAAAATGTTGTGGCATCGAAGCAGTAATATATGTTATTCATGCAAACATTATATTGATTGTATTATATTCCAGGAGCAATACCGTTACCTGCACCATGCTCTTGTCTATGCACTGACAGTCGATACAGGCCCTATACCCAACTGCGAGCTTCTTACCTGCCTAAGTGATGACGGGAAGAGTCGACTGGCCCACCAGTTTAAGGTACACATGGTTGTGTTCAGTTAATATTCATTGCTATACTATTGTGTCTAACACAGATGATTTTCTGTTTACAAATACAGATAAAAATTTAACCATATAGAAGGTATAGAATTGTTCGCTTTGCTGAGTGAAAATAAACAATTCCACTTTTTCTCCCTCCTGATTTAAAATCGATTTTTTTTTTCAGAAAAAAAATGGAAATATGTGCTTCGGTATATATTACTTTCTACATATTGGTGTTTTCTGTATGATTGGCTTAAACATAAGTCGCATTTTCATACACAGCAAATGTATATGCAAAAGTAATAATCCAAACTCGTCTAACTGTGCCTATGCACTAAGAGTAGCAGCATACCATGTCAGTGTCACTTTTGTCAAAGTCATTTTAGCTTTATTACCCGCAAGGCATTGTTATACCAAACCCATTTAATATGCGTTGTGCTTTTTTCACACATTTAGATGCTACAGCGAGTTCTAGTTCTTCGCGGAGAAGATATGACATTCGTTAACAAGAGAAAGAATGCTCACAAAAACAGACCGGGAGCAGATATTCCTGGTACTTTTGGACAAAGTTATACATGCCTTGCGTTCTAGGCTTTAAACAATAAACACATTTACTTAAAGTAACCGGTCCAATATAATATATATTACTAAAAAGCGTTGATAAATGTTTTTTAAGTTGTGGATAATATTTACATGATATCAATAAATAACTGTTATAATGATCTATAATTAATTTTATGATACTTATAATAACTTTAAACATAACTTATATTTATCTAAAGCAATGTATAATCTTAGTTTAACAATGTTTTTCGAACCACAGACATTTTTAATTGAACAAACCATTCCGTAATGTTCACAGCAAAAACAGTAAATGCCCCTTAATTTTCAATATTTAATAATGTGCAGGCGTCAGGCACAGACCATTACTGTTGTATCAAGGGAAATCTGGGGACACCGACTACATCAACGCTGTTTACCTGGATGTAAGTATAATGGCTCGTTAAATAATACTGAAATTTGTGGCTTGTTACAAACGGGTGTCTTTTGACTGGTTGGTTTGTAATGCTTCTATCTATAGATTAATTTGACAAAGTATGATGCATATACCAGCGATAAATTTACCAATGTTGATACAATAATTAAAAGCAGACTTTATTGTATAAAATGTTTGTTTTGTGGTTTCTTTTTTCTTCCTGTAAACAACACAGCTTGTTTATGTAGCTTTTAAAACATTGGAATCAAAATGTTCGTGTTTCATAGTTTGTTGCTTTATCTAACAACGACGTATTTCTTTTTTTTTAAATTTTAAAATCTGTGTTCATAAATTTATAAAGTTATTAAACATAGCATTTCAATGTGTTCTCATTCAAGGGCCACGTTGACTGCCGGAAATTTCTAGTTACCCAGACTCCGCTACAGGCCACCGTGATGGATTTCCTCAGACTCGTGTTTCAGGAGCATGTACACACTATTGTATCTATGGATCCGCAACACGTGACCGACAAGGTAAATTACTGAGACGGCATGCTGTTCATTAGCAATAGGTACTATTTACTTAAGGAAACGATTTTTGATTTACAATAATTATAACTGTAACTCTATATAATCTTTGCAAAATTTATCCCCATTTTGAGCATACTTAACAACATTGTTAATAAATTGATGAATTCGAACCGCTCAATAAGCCCATGCATTGTCTAGTGAACGCATATATGGTAACATGCTGTTTGAAAAATTTAGGCTAAATAAATGTTCATGAGAAAACTAATAGACACACCGATAAATAGCTTTTCACCAAAAACCTAGATGCTTTTGTGAGACCTTTATCTTATTCTTTTCTTAGCATGACGTCGGTTTATACGTACCGGGCAACAACCAGGAGCTAAAGATCGGATCCTTTACTGTCAGATGTACAAATTGTGAAACAAAACCTTACTTTATTCTGCGGAAACTTAGCATTCAGAATAAAACTGGGGTTGGTACCTGCAATCGTCGTTGGGAAACAATTATTTAAACTCAATGGAAATAAACATACATAAATTGTGTTCTTCCATAACATTTGCATGGTTTACTTTAATAGTTGAGGAAATCGTTAAATATTCAAATAAAAAAGTGCAATATACTCGAAAAAGCAATACAGCATAAGCAAGCACCAGGGTTATAATAATAACATGACCGTTTAATAACACTTGTAGTTTATAACATAAATGTTTCTAACTGAAGTGAATATTTATGTATGTGTATATCTAGTCACTCTTATAAGGTACTTTTCATTACAGAAGGGCACCGATGAAACCACATTACACCAGTTTCAATTTACTGGTTGGCTCCCTGGTGCCCAGGTACCTTTAAGCGCTGAGACTCTGATACAGACCATCGGGGAGGTGGAGAGAATAGCCGGCCAGGAACGGGAACCAGGTCCCATCATCGTCCATTGCTTGTAAGTGACATGCCTATTGATAAATCCTTATCCGTTTACTTACATATTGAAAAAATACATGTATAGACAACGTAGTTTTAAGTAAGATTATTCTTAAGAAAAAAATCTCCAGTTAGTGTACGAGTCAATGTCGTATACAGCCAATGGGGTATAATTCAACATACACTATATTTTCGAAGTTTTATTGTTTTTCATTCTGTTTTGTTTGCTGTTTTTCTATAGGACGGGTGCTGAACGCAGCGGTCTGTTCTGCACGGTGTCACTCCTCATGGAGAAGGTCATCAACGACCCGGCCGTCAGCGTAGTCAACACGGTCTCTCAAGTGAGGGATAGAAGGTCTATGGCTATACCGACAGTGGTGAGATCATTTTGCTTTCTTATTTTCCTTATAATGGTATTAGTAACTTGTCGCTTTCAGATAATTATTTTGAGCAAGTGAGGGATATATTGTCTATGACAATACTGAAAGTTGTGAGATCGTTTTATTTTGTTATGTTTCTTATAATGGTATTAGTAACTCGTCGCTATCAGTTATTTATGTTCAGCAAGTGAGGGATAGAAGGTTTATGGCAAAAGAGACAGTGGTCAGATCGTATTGCTTTGATATGTACCTTATAATGGAATAATCGCTATCAGTTATTTTTGTTCAGCAACATATTTTGTGTGTCTGTTACATTTGTCATTTTCAAACATTCAGGCAGAAAATCACAAAAATGTACTCTAATTAAGTTCATTATACTGTTTTTACATAATAAGCAAATAAATCAGGGACTCCTTAGGACAACCAGTACAACTAAATAAGTTTCAAAGTGTTCTGTAAGAAAAGTGAAAAAAGTAACTTATTATATGTCCTTGCAAATTAAAAAAATCGATACAAATAAAACCGTGTCTATAATGTTATTGGATATTTCTGAGCCCTACCTGATGTCGAAGTGAAAGTGATGCACATCTTTTGGGAAGTCAACTTAATTAAGGTTATATAAATACAAACAGTTTGGATATATATTAAATCTAACCGCTTTTGATTTAAATGGTCATTTGTATCTAACGAATATTAAGGTTGATTTAATTGTTTGAGTAAATAGAAAATGTATTATTTGTGGATGTTCCTCTAATTACGTTTGGTTTACGTAAGTAAGTTATGGCCAAGAAAACACGCAGCAGTAATAAAACTTAATGATGTCTGCCAGGACACTGATAGTAGTATGTGAAAGTGTATATGATGTGATGTTATCAAATTCTAAAACATTACATACGTTATGTTACTCTAGACGTGTATATAAATAACCCACATTTAAGCGAAAAATCACTACTACAACTATTATAAGTATTACCTTACTATAAAAAAATAAACCGAGTTTCTAAAACAGTATTTCCTTATTAATATTTGGCTTTATGGTAATTTTTTTTATTTAAGTTTCACTTATTCTGCATCATCTAATTTCTTTTCTAGGACCAGTACATCTTTTGTCATGAGTGTATCGCTTTCAGCAGTCAGAGTGCAGAGTACACCAACGTAGCCGGAACCGCCTCATGCGATATACTATTAACGTCTCAGAGTGCAGAGTACACCAACGTAGCCGGAACCTCCTCATGCAATATATCATTTAGGTCTCAGAGTGCAGAGTACACTAACGTAGCCGGAACCTCCAGTGATATATAATTGATGGCTCAGTGTTCTGACAACACCCATGCACCACAATTTTAAACTATATGTAACAAAATGTCGACTATGACAACATACACAATATTGTTGACCACATTTACAGACTTATTTAAGCCATCGTCCAGTTAAATTAGAACGAACTTGCTTTTACCATTTGTGAATTGCCTTACCAACCTAAATGGCTTTTTTGATAGGTCCTAAGAAAGAAACGTTATAACAGAAAAGTGAATGATTTCTAGTACACTTTATATGTTATAATGCGTTAAATACTTTTACGTGAAGACAACTTCATTAGAAACTGATAAAGACAGGCGAATTTGAAAAGACAATTTCTTCTTTGCTTATATTATCTTTAAAAAAAACGACGAATCCGTACTCGTATATGTATGCTCATAATTTTACACATTCACCTATATTAGCACGTATCTATATAACTCGTTACTATCTCATCATGTTTTTAATATGTATATGTATTTTCGGCGATGAGCAAACGTGACATCAAATATGCATTTTAGAACTGGACAAACAATGGTGAAAGTGGACGAGAAACAAATATCGACTGCCACCAGACCACCCGAACTGGTGAAAAGCTCTGTCGGGTTGTTGACAGTATTATATATAATTTAATATTAGTTTGCACTTAAATTTGGATAGACAACATGTAACTCTTCAGACTAACACATTTATATTTTACGGAAGATGCAACCAGTTATTACATTAGACAAAACAACATTTATAGAGAGTTGATTAAGGTTAATCGTAAATTTGTCCAGCTAAATGCATACACATTGTTAATTACATGTTGCATTGTAACGCTGTTCTGCTTTGACTTTTTCACTTTTGTTTCATAATTCACAGACAATGTCGATTTTTTTCCTGCTCTTCAGTATTATTATTTTAAAGATGACACACAAACAGACAATCATAAATATGTTGCGCATTTATGAACAAAATAGCACAATATATTGTCATTGTTAAATATACTGCTACTTATATGTTAATAGTAAGGTTATTTCTTAGATAATGTTTCTTGCATTTGCTTCTTGTAAAGAGGCAATGTGTATAGATGTTATATATATATATATAATAAACAAAATAACTGAAGTTCAACAAGAACTTAAATTTAATGATCACGAAAATGTGCCTATACGATGGATGAAAACAATGGTGTATTTTACAAACTTGACTTTGTGTTGATAAAAATCATTTTGATATTTATTTATTTTTTTGCCTAAGATTATTTTCATCAAGAAAAAGAAAACATGTGTTTAACCTTTTAAAATGAGTTCTTCAAGGCCTATTTTCTTTGGACGCTTTTATATACAGTCAGCAAATATACATTTTTATCATTCTGCACCAGTTATTTGAACTAAGCATGTGCGTACTATAGAAAAACGACCCTTAAGCGTACATCGTCAGAACTAACATCCGGATTTCCCGAGTACTTAAACCTTATGAAATATGCCTTGAAACATTGCTTTAAATATCTCTCATTTCATTTGATTATGGACACTATTGTATGAGTGTGTAATGTGTTTTGTTTTGCCTTCTTAACTGACAATGCCAGCCTTTTTTATTAACTAAAAGTGTTGGTTTTTTTCTTTGACATGCAAGAAGTTAAAAGTACAAACACGTAAAGTGAAAGAAAAAAGACATATAACACTTATTTGGATGTTATTAGGTCATTAACGCTCACACATAATTCTACATTAGTATGTGAAATGGTATATTTGTCCATCTGATTACCTATTATTTATGTTTTTGTCCGTTAATGTTATGTTATTTTCTTCTGTATCAAAATACTATTATTTTAATAAATATTCTAGCTGCTTCTGCTTGTGAATAAATATTGGTGACGGTTACTGACTGTTTTTCATTTTCCTTTATTTTCCATATTACCGTATTATAAAATATATTCAGATGTTTATGCATAACTGTATCGGCAGGGTGTAAAGAAGCAATCAGTAGGTGTCTCATATACTTCTTCTGGCTGGAACTTTTCCACAATATAATATTTGAGGAAGTAAAGGAATTAAATCTGTGTCGACGGATAGATCTGTTTAACTTCCTGCAGGCCTATCACTCGCAATTTATTTTGCAAAGGTTAAGAATATCTTGAAAATAAAGATTCCCCTAGCATGGTTAATATTAAAAATTAATATAGTTCTTCTTTACTGAAAATGTTCAAGTCAAGCCTCATAGCTATCTTATAAACGACCAGCATATAGAAGTATATATTATGAAGAAGTTCCTGAAATAAAGCACACATGTAGAAACAACTATTGTATCTTTTGTCCCATCCTCAATCGAAAAAGACAGCTACTTGCTGCAAATGGAGAATATAGCAATTAAATTACCTGAGCATCCTGGCAAAAAGTTTCTGATCGACTAGTTTCCGACCAGTTTCTATTCATTATGAGCAGGTAGAAACATACAATAAAGCTAAAAGTAAAAGGGCAAAGAAACAAAACTTTTATTGACGTTTTCTAATCAGATCCATTACCATGATTAAATTCGTTATTGTTTAGGCAAAATGTAAATCATCAGTAAAGATAGAGTTTTTTTCTTCTTCAATTCAGCACTAATTAGTAAACATTCCATTTTACAACATTTTTTAGATTATATCATCTATATTTTAAAACATCATTTGATATATGATTTTAATTACAGAGTACGTTTAGCTTATCGCAAAAATGATGTCACAAAGGTATACTTTCAAGTTGCTCTCCTTAGGCGATGTTTGAAGTGGTAGTCACGTACTCAAAAAGGTAGGTAATATAGAGTTTAAAAAAGCATGAATAAATTTCAATCTGGCATAATTGGTTTTCTATGTGGGGATGATGTCACCACGGCTGTGTGTACACTGCGGTTTCCCGGCGATGGCGGAATAATTAAAGGTTCTTTCCTTATCAGTAATTCTTGTGGCAAGGCTTGACCACGTGACACGTGCGTCGTTTGTGAGATGACCTTGACCTCAGTATCTGAGGAAACAGCCGTGAGGTAATGTCTTTGGCTCCCTCGGCTGTCCTATAAGTGTTCAAATAATTCAATACAAGTTTGAAACAAGAATTATGATTATCATTAGATAATGTGTTTTAAAAGAACTTCATATTAATGATGGCGATGGGGGTTGGGGGCATCATAATTTTTAAACATGTACTGGGTGCTTTATTCGTACGGCCCTGATATAGCATTAAAGACGACATGTTCATATAATCCCGATAGAAATCGATTATTCGTACTTCTTAACTATACATACACACTTTTCCCAGATTTTCCTAGATAAAAACGCATTGTTTAAGTAAATAGACAAGTAAACATAGGTAAAGGTTGGGGAGAGATACAAAAGACCACTTGATAAATCTATAAATTGGAATATTGGAAAAAGCCCATAGAAGAAAGAAATGTATATATAGCACATTTAACAACCACTAGCTACAGACAGATACATCTTCAATTTTAATTTTAACATGTCATCTAAAGTGAGACAAACCATTTAACCAGATAAAGGAAAAAAGTATCCACATTTGAAAACTCGTTCGGTTAAAAACTAATAGATGACATTTCTTTAAAACATCAACTTACTTTTTATCAACTGTATTCCAATCCTAATGTGAAGAAAATGTGTTTAGGTCTATTCTATGTGTTGGTAATCGGACCACCTACATGACTTTACAACATCTTAGTGGTACGCTGTTACATCAAATCATTTGTCAATTAATCCGCTTGGTAATAATTGTCTGACATTTTGAAACAAATCATTACACTAGCCCAATTATGATACCTTGGTCTTAATTGAAGACATACCTGTCAAGGAATACATGAATTGGAGTCATTTAACTAAGAAACTATTTGGGATGGGTGTCTGTTGGGTTCGATATATGTTAAAGACACACAATTACCTGTTCTGTCCCCGAAATCTCATCATAATCAACAGTGACTGTTGCAATTGCAGTTTCTCGAGTAGGTTTGCTGTACTCTGTTTTCTTTTTTGACTTAATTGTCTTCGTGGATGTGATTTTTGTACTCGTCACGTAGTTTTTATCTTTCTTCCCGAAAGTTATCTTTTTATTCAGGAGCTCAGTTAGTTTGCATGGCAGTCTGAAATCAGTTTGTACAATGACACATTACCAATTAGATTGTTGAGTAATCAGGATGTATAACCAGCTAATAAAGCAGCTAAATCAAACTAAAATCATCGAATTAACAATAATGGAATTGCAATACGCTTGTTATATATTAATTAAATAAGTTTATAAGCCAACATACATCAATTTAAATCAATCAAAACAGGGTAGCCTATCCATTAGGAATACGGTGATGATGACGCCGGTCATTAAATAGCAAATACTTAAACCTTAAACAGCGAAGCAAATATGATTGTAAACACTTAGGTTTTCGCAATTGGCATTAATCGGGGACAATGAGTTGTGTTGCATAGATCAGTTAGGATAAACCACGTGGGTGAACATAATGGCGAGGCGAAAGGCGGTGATGTAGATGCCGACAATACAATGGGTAAATTTCTTATTCAAATCATGGGAGACAAAATAAAGGTTAAATATGTGCGAATGATACATGGACGACGATTAATTATTTAATATAGCTCAATCGTAATGGGTTACAAAAGGTGCGAATCCTTCAGATGGTGAAGATGGTGATGACAATACTGGAATAAAAGGATAAATACCATACACCAAACAAGGATACAAAAACACGCTTTTGCAATCGGTACTCGATAATGACCTATCCTACATACCTCAGTCTGGATAAACCACAAAATGTAAGAATGATCGCAATGAGGAAGATGGTGATGACGACGCCAGCGACAAAAGCGGCCAAGGCTAACTCCATATTGGCCGCTTGGTTCTGGTTTGAGAAAGGCATCGAATGAATTTTGGAACCGTCTGAAATGGCGGGGTAATTGTGGCCCTCGAGGATACACTGGCGGCGAATCTTGTGGTCGTCTGGCAAATTAGCGACAAGAAATAGTTTTGTGGGCCAACAGAATGTATGTTCAGTAGATAATAATTTAAATTTCAAAATTAAATGTTAATGTGTAATTATTGTTAATACTGTAGTCAAATTTCAGGATTTCTAGATGCCTATATTATTTTATCATTTTTAAACATTCTTTCGATTACGCCTTTTGTCTTAAATGAAATAAATGCATTGACATAGTTGTTCTATTTATTGTTTTCATTTTCTCTTATACTTTTCGCTCTTTCGCTCGTATTTTCATGAAGCTGTACAGAACATTTGATAGGCAATTCAAATACACCAGATGTCTCAACGTTTTTACTGTTGTTTCTTTTAACAAACTACTCGTTTTGAAGCTTTTTTGCATTCCTCATCTCAATTTTAAAAGGTATTAAATACGGTTGTTGTGCTGTTTTTTACTGAACAATAAATAGGTACCAAGCTCTTTTAACGACATCATACAGTCTTCTTCGGGAAAGAAAAGCCTATGATAATGTGTTTTTTTCTTTTGGTTACTTTATTTTAATATTTGTTGAAAATGTGATTTTGTCTTTAAAACCAGTAACGTATTATAACATTTATTTAGTTGTTTAGTATGCATGAACAATGCACTACATTTTTGTCTACGCAAAATTTATTAAAGGCCTTGATAATACATACCTCTTCGTATGTTTGCAACCAATGTTTATATTTTACAGCTCTATGAAAATCAAATTTAAAAATGTGTTAAAATAGTTGTCATCATACAAAAAATGGTAAAAGAAATTATTCTTGCAAAGTGTAATTTCTATTAAACTTAATGATGATTTCTCAGAAAAGAATTATATGGTATTGTAAACTGGTTTTGCGTTTGCATGTTTAGTGTGTTTTTGTAATAAGTTGATATTTTCATAATGTTATTTCAAAACATATCCATTAAACGGACAGGTCGATTCAGCAGGGTCAAGCAACCAGTTTAGGGGAGGTTACACCCACATTTGACGAAAAAAAATGAAGAAAATTTGCAATTACTGGTGACATCAAAACGTTTTTAAAGATTATTAGTACTAATCAGTAATATATATATTCTTGTATATTCTTGTATATTTTTGTAAGATATCTACTGCCAATAAAAAAAACATTTCATTTACTCATATATAAACGAAAAATAAAAAGCTCACCTAGTGGCGCAAGACACCTATTCCATGGATTGTTTGGGTCACAAGCCTGAGACTGCAATACGCTTTGAAGGAGTTCGCATCTCTTGTTCCGGAAGTTCCACAGCCTATCTTCTGAGCACGTAATTAAAGTTTGCTCCTGGCCCCCTAGTCCCCCACTCCTAACCACGTAGTAGGTGGAACAATTGCACGGATCAAGGGCATACCCGTCGTTTAGATTTTGTACGTCGATGTTACATCCTTCTGCAAACAGAACCGTTAAAATAGTACACATTAAATATAATAAATGCTATAATAAACTTAGAAAAAGGCAAAATACATAGCAAAACATGAAAGCCACTAGCCTATACAATATTTTTCTTTTATGTACGCACTATCTCATTGTATGAAAATACATTTGAAGGTAAACGTACTACATTTAACCGTTGTATCAACGGAAGAAGTAATAATAGTTGTTGCTGTTGAATCATTAGATTAGTTTACGCAGGTACAGTAGAATATGTCAAAAGAAAGACAACAGGATGAGAAAACTCACAAGAAGGTATCGAGGAAGACGCAGTAAGGAAGATTAGCACAAACTTACTGAATAATACAACAGGCATTTTACCATAACCTAATTTTCAAGCCGATGCAATAGATCACAAACATCCGGAATGTTTTGGTGTGTGAGAAAAGCAAGCATCTTTTGTATATCCGTTCACATATATGATAAGTTTATTGCTATCTGCTCTCTATTGACGTTCCAGTGCGTTACTCCATAACTGAGGCACATAGTAAGCATATACGACACTTAAGATGGCTATATCACATTCTACAAGTGTATCCTTGATGTCGAGGGAATCATCCGGAAGAGAGGAGTAGGACGGTCAAGTGGGAGAGGCCATGAAACTTCCTTAAGCATTTATTTCGGAATATTAGGGTCATACATTTGATGTCGCTTATACATACACATATACTTACATGTAAATATGGGAAATTTTACAAACCATTTTAAGAATTGAACAAATTTCAGAACGAATAAACATGTCCACTACATGATCAGAAATATAATTTGTGTTGACAAGGAACAATTTACAATTTAAACATGTTTAAAACAATGCAACGATTTCTCTGACAAGTTTGCAGTAGTACATGTTTAAACGATTTTTAAAGACATTATAGTTCACTAGTTCACAAATTTTATAAGGAATTTTGCATATTTGTTGTCAAATGTAAACATGACTTTCCTAATAGACATAATTATCATTGATCGATTATTTTCGTACGCTGATCTCGGATAATAAAAAACATAGATGGTACCTACAACATTTGTATGCATGTGTGTGTCTGTGTGTGTGTGCGCGCGCGTGCGTCCTTGTGTATGTGCGTATGAGTACGTGCGTGTGTGTGAGTGTGTGTGTGTGTATGTGTGTGTGTGTGCATGTGTGTGCATTATCCAACATTTTTTTATTTAAAGCCGTTATTTTGACAAAGCGGTTGGAATTCATTTTTTTCCAACTCTCCTGTTCTTCCTTATATATGAGTAACGACTCGTGTCTCCACACAGATAATTGTCTGGAATACAAATGTTGGCGTTGCTCCTGAGGGCGGTGCTTCTGATGAAATACGCCTTTTATGGGAAAGATATTGTAGCAGTCAATAACACGATGTCGCAGTTGTTCTGAGAGGCCCTTTCTGGAGAAAAGAATCGAGTGTTCCGCTTTTTAACAGTGTAGCTATCAAAAATAAAGTGTAACTTACAATTATAGATAAGAAGCTGACATAATAGGAATTCGCAGGTGTTGCTTAACAAAA
This sequence comes from Sinonovacula constricta, assembly GCA_007844125.1. Lineage (NCBI taxonomy): Eukaryota > Metazoa > Mollusca > Bivalvia > Cardiida > Solecurtidae > Sinonovacula > Sinonovacula constricta. The sequence goes on along the minus strand of CM017567.1, from coordinate 2,877,653 downwards.
GCAACTGAGTATGCAGTTTAAGCAATGTAATTACAGATGTAGCAGACAACAAGGAAGAAATCAAAGTAGGTGATAGTCTAGCTCCTATCAGATTTATGGTCCTTTACTCTAAACTATTTATGTAATGAATCAACAGTATAAATAGAGTGTTAAGTCCACATGATAGCCATTTTCTTGTTTACAGCTATGCTCCCTACGGTGCCTTGTATGTTTCACATCTGAACTCTTTCTTGTAAGCATCTGGAATACTGATGCTCGCCAAATACCAAATACCATAAGGTGGAATTCGAGGGTTAATAAAACCAACACACAAACTCTCCACACAGAGACGACACAGTACGGATCACTTCGCGACATTGACTCTCGTAATTATTTTACAATCCATTTGCAGGTGATGTCTCGACCTTTTATAGTATCATTCTATGAGCTCGTTAGCTATACTTATTTTTTCCGCAGGTTCGGATAGCATTCTTATAGCATTGCACGTGTTTTCTAAAGAATTTGATGATTTTCTCTTGTTAGAAAATTGTAGGTAGTTATTTCAAATGACGTCACTGCTTCTATATCATGAGAAATCATTAACTAGTTTTAATCATCTTTGACTACTTTTTTCCGACTGATGTCCCTGTACAAAGTGTTAAGTATAAGAGGCAATTATATCATATATAATGAAGTGCCTATAGTGCTTATAGTGTACTGTTAAATGTAAAGTGTAAAATGCATATTCTGTTATGATGGATATAGGTAGTATCCTCTGTTGAGTTGTTTACTTCCGGTACTTACAACTTTCTGTAAGTTTGTTTGTTTGTTGTTTTTTGTTTGTTTTTTCATTTAAATGTGGTATTTTTACGATGTTTTCATTGTTAAAAACGTCAGGAAATGCGAGTTTAGAGCGCTCGGTAAATTGGTTTAAAGACCAAACCAAAATGTCCTATCATCCGCAACTAACTAGAAGGCTGTGTCATGTTAGTATAATAGACATCTAGATCTCGAAACAATGTAACGGTGTTCGCTATTATGTTCTTGACTTTGACTTTGATCAAGCAAATATTCATACAAAGAAATCTTTTTTTTCTTGTGTCAGCACTTTTAGGATATCGATTTACATTTATTTAAACAATAAATGTATCCAAAGTAATAATATTTTAAGAAACAGTCTAACCTTTGTGGGTATAATAAACATTTAAAAAGGCAGCTCTGAAAACAATGTCGATTAATGCATAAACGAAAAATAAGAAGATGGCATGATGTTATTAAATTTTCTTTAATGAGTGCCAATACAGAAAATGAAAAAGCACTAACTAATCATTCGTCCTTAAAGAGGAACAATCCATTTAAGTCGAAGTGAATATAATTGTTGTTGTTTTATCTCCCTTTAAATGTAGTTTACCTCTCCTTCTACAGGTGGTTAGCAAGTGAACCATTAATTTAAGATTTTTTTGATGATTTATAGACAAATCTAATCTTTGTGTGTGTGTGTGTTGTGATTATTTGTACAATTATGGTTATGATCAATTTTATTATTATTATTATTATTATTATTATTATTATTATTATTATTATTATTATTATTATTAATATTATTATTATTACCTTTATTATTAATAATATAATTCTTCTTATTATTATTACCATTATTATTATTATTATTATTATTAGTAGTAGTAGTAGTAGTAGTAGTAGTAGTAGTAGTAGTAGTAGTAGTAGTAGTAGTAGTAGTAGTAGTAGTAGTATAACGGATATGTAATATGTTTTTAAAACTACTTTTTAGTATACACGTAGTATACATGAAGAAACGATATGAACTTCTTGCAACGCTACGGTTAACTAGGGTCTACTACGGTTTTGCTACGTTCGAGGTACGGTCAAATTATTAGTTATGTTAACAATACAAATTGACTACGTGTAACCTAAAATTAAATTGATGTTATTTGTCTTCTACAAAGAGATAATGGTTGACAATATAATGCATTCAAGTTATACAAATATGGTTCAATGTAATGTTTTTCAGGATTTACCTACCATAATTACAAGGGATTTGAATATATCCTACTGATGGCATTGGTAGACTCCAATTATCGTTTCCTGTGGACGCAAGTAGGAAATGTCGGTTCGAGCTCCGATAGGGCTTGGCCATTCTGAACTTCGCAGGTGCGACCATGATTTGAAACCGCAGCTACACGTAGTTATCCCTAGTTTACCGTACTCACACGTACTTAAACCGTACCTCGTACGTAGTGATCCGCAGTAACACGTAGTTTACCGTACTGATGACTTGGTTTAACCGTACCATTTTAATCGTACTTAAACGTAGTTAACCGTACTTACACGTAGTTAACCGTATGTTGACACATAAATAACTAGAGATTCTACGTACTTCAACCCTAGTTAACAGTAGTAAGTCTACGTTTAAGTACGTGTAACTACATGTTAGTACGTTCAAGACGGACTACGTGTAACTACGTGCAAAATCGTAGATGTGACCACCCCTTTAATGACAGGCAAGTTCTCTGTCGAGTTGAAAATAAAAAAAAGGCTTGAAAGCATGCATTGATTTAACTGTACGTCAAATAGTTTTAAACGTCAATGGGATATTTTACCAAATGCTGTCAACCCATACAATGATTGGCGTGAACTGAAACACGCTACCATATAAACGTTAAAAGATCAATATGATTTAAATTCATCATCCATATTTTAACGCGTATCTCATTGGTTAAGGAAGCAAATGACAATTTGCACAGACACGGTAGTAAATCCGTCTGTTATTTCGGCTCCGATTGGACTTGTCATTATTAAGACCCTTCATATATCGCCCCAAAATATTCCAGTCAACGGAAACATCATAAGTGATTTTATGTAAATATTTACCATTTTACACTTTGAACTTGGCTTTACTGACAACATGCTAGTCGAAATATTAGCCTCATTTAACGTTTGATCAAAATTTATCAACAACCATGGAAACTTTGCAGGTGACATTCTTATATAAATATCTATCGTTGTGAAGGTAACGTAAGAAAGATAATATACATAGGTTTAATGTAAGAAAGTGCCTTGCAACATTTTCCTAAACATTAATCAGTAAACCATAACAGTGTCCTATTAAATCAATTGTAGTTATTGAAAGTTGATTTGTATTCTTGTCTCTTCATCTCTCCAGTCGTGCCCTATATAGGTGAGACAACTTGAGCAGTCTCCATACCCTTTACGTGAGATTGCACAGTAGGTATAACATCGGGATTTTTAGTACCTTTCTTACATATAATATGCCAACTGCGGATAAATCCTCGGCTTTTCATGAACTTTTTTTCTTTTTTAAATTATTAGCTCTAAACAATACTACGTTTTATTTTGTTGGTAGGTTGTTTTCTAAATTTCGTTGTTTTCTTTCGTATTTTTTACATTTCACTTTTGACACTTTTGGAACATGATGTCATGGCATTATATGCCATATTTAAATTGATCTTGTTATATATCAGCGCTTGGGCTGTTTTATTTGTTCCTATAATATCTTATAATATATCAGCGCATGGGTTGTTTTATTTCAAAATGATCTCTCGTTTGGGATTTTTGTTTTTACGTTGCCGAGGCTTTTATCTACTGTACATATGTTTATAGTTTATTTTGTTGCTAGTTGTTATGTATGTATATAAGTTCATTGTATCTGTTTTAACTCCCGATGCAGGTGCTTACTGTTAGTTGTTTCACTTTGACGGGATGTTGTTATTTACACTATTTGTTTGCTAGAAAAACCTTCAGGAAGTGCGAGGTTGGAGCGCTCCACAAACCAGGTTTAAGCACCCCAGTTGGCCCTTTTGCCGATTGACCGGTCCATGGCGGTAACTGATGGATTTTCTTTATGTGTGTTATGTGCCGTCTCTGTGTTGTTGTTTTTCTTCACATTTGCATTTACCTTGTTTGCCTTTGTCTACTGGTAGATAAAATGTATATATCTGTGAGAGTTTTGATAGGACCTTTTCTTATTTACCTATTGTAAGTGGACAAATCTTTTGAGTAATTCAAATAAATCAGTGTTTCTTGAATTATCAATGAAATATATGATAACTGGGACAGTGTAAATTTTTTTGGGGTTTTATTTTTATATATTGGAGACTGAACATTAAATATTGCATAAACTGATCTACCGTTAGATAATATATAATTAAGTCATTGTAAGTAAAACTTTATATTTCCTTCAAAAAAGATCCCTTTCAAAGATCTTAAGGTTTACTACAAATGTTATATTTTAGCGCACTAATTACGGCAATAATGATTAAAGCTTACAGTGGCTGTAGGTTAAAACGTACACGTTAAGTAACTTTCTAGTTTACTAAGACCTTTTATTAATCTGAATGCCCGATCATTTGTTAATGTTATGGTATCCTAGTGCGTCATTGTTCTCACTGGACTTATCCAACGTGGAATGTTAAGAATATAACAAAACAATGATTTAGAATATAATTGTACAATGTTATTTACATAATCTTCATATAGAGAATCGTACAAAAACACCTAAACGAACACCCATGGCCTGGTAGGTAGAGTTGCCCAGTTCCTCTGAGTCTATTGCCCTTCCTGTGTTCGAATCTCGTCTTTGGCGAAAATCTTTAGGTAAGGACGTCTTTCAGCGGCCCTGCGGTGCGTCGTTGGTTTTACTCAGGCAATTGCTTGAGGTTTTCTCCACCAATAATAGCTAAACGTCACTATACTAACCATCACAATATTGCTTATATGTTTCTTAAGACAAACTCCCCCAAATATATAAAATCATAACAAAAGGCAATAGTATATACATGTCTTGCGTAAGTGAAATAAAACAACATGCAAAATAAATTTCAATAAATAGATCAATTACATAATCATAATTCAAAATATTGACTATTTTATTTTCATAAACAAAAGAAAAATGTATATATTTAATATGCATATTAACTACATAGTCAGAGTTAATTTCTTAGCATATTTACACATTCATAAGGTGTCTTATTGCTCTATATCAGAGATAACGCTATCTTAAAAACTTACTAGGCGATATGTCAATAATTTATCTTGGCAACTTGTCGAAACGAAATAATGCAATTATCTACAAAGTCGTTGACCATTTTTAAACATGCAAAGCTATAAGCTCATATTAACCGCTCACAATTGGCAATTGCAGCTAGGGTCCATTAGTCGGTTTCTAGAGCTTCTGCTTTATTCTTTCTGAAGGTTCATCTCCATAGCAATGTACAGACAGTTAAGAACAAAGCGATGTTATTTAATTTATACAATATGGAAAGAAAGTAAAATATTATCCTCACATAGACGCACATACAAATATACAGCGAAAAATCAACAATACGGCCTTGGAGCGGTCTTTTGCAATAGGGAAAACTGGTCAGCTTAAACAAGTTTGAGCTCCAACCTCCAACTTCTTGCATGTTGTCCTTCAAAGCAGTGCAAATGCAATTAAAAGTAAAAATCAATTTTTCAATTTACATTATTTACAAAGGTAGTAAAATATTTCACTCAAAATAAACATTATGTCACTTTGGAACGGTCAATGGGCAGTGGGATTTATTTGAATGCTTAAACATGTTTGTGGATCTCCAACTACCTGATGTTGTTTCACAATAGCAGTGTACATACAAATACAAGCAAACAAATTCACTTATATTTACACAATTTACAAAGGATGTAAAATCTTATTCACACATAGACACAACATAATATTTTCAGAGCATTAATGGTGCATGGAAAGACCTATTGTAAATATAACCTACTGCGTGCTTAAACCGGTTTCTAGAGCTCAGCTCACACCTCGAATAAACCTTTTTTCTCCAAACAGTGAAAATCAAAAGCTTAACTATTCTATTTAAACTATTTACAACGGAAGTAAATTTCCTATTTGCACATAAACGGAACATCCTAATATGCACAGAGAAAAGGCAATATGTCCTTGCAATTGGATAAAAAGGGTGTATTTTACTCAGTTTTTGGAGCGCTAACCTCTAAACACCTGAAGTTTTCCCCATAAGCAGTGTATACGCAACTGAAGACAATTATATTATTAGAGATACACTTTTTAAAGAAAGAAGATGGACGATACAAATATACAGCGGCAAATCAACAATACATTATTGAAACGGTGTTTAGGCAATGGGACAAACTGAAATGCTTAAGCCAGTTGTTTAGCTCCAGCTGCCTTGCGGGCAGTAGTTCAAAATAGTGTACACATAAATAAAACCGAATTATACTATTCTATTTACAGTATTTACAATGGAAACAAAATCGTATTCACACATACACGGACGATACAAATATTTAGAGAAAAACAACAACAATACTTTGGAACAGTCAATGGGACCAACAGCGGGTGATTTAATTGGTTCCAGTTTTGAAGAACCTGAAGTTTGTTCTCCGAAAGCGAAAATAAAATTAAAAACAATAAACTTTACTATTCTTAATACAGTTTATAAAGGCAGTCCAATCTTGTTTAAACATTAACAGAACAGAAAAGGTTTTCTGAAGTTCCCGCCTCAATAAAGCATAAGATTTTCTCCAAAGTAATATTCCTGCAATCAAAACATTTACTAATACTGACGCTTAATACAAAGGAAGCAAAGTCTTATTTACTCTAAGATGGAATAAAACAATGTACAGAGAAAGACCAACAACACCGCAATGGGACAGCCCTCTGGCAATGGGACCAACTGGGTCCTTAAACCAATTTCCTTAAACTCCAACCTCTCACTGCCTGAAAGTTGTCCTCAACATCAATGCACATACAATTTAAACAAATGCGTTGATTATTATGTAAACACGTGTTAAATTCACGTGTAGAGGAAACCTAATAGTGTTCAAAGAAACCCAACAATAGGTCCTTGGAATGGTCAACTGACAATGGCACAAACTGGAGCGCTTTAATCGGTCTCTCCAAAGACCTGTACATAAAATTAAACAAAGAACTGAATTACTGTATTTACATTATTTATAAATATATTAACTACACTAATATAATAAAAATATTAAAACAAATATTAATAGAAAAAGCAGCATAATACTTTAAACTATTTAGTCGAGCAAAACTTTATTTACGGCATTTAAAAAAACGTGGAATGCAATTTTATACATATTTAAGTAGTCGCGTTACACTGCACATGCTTTTAACACCAACATGTAAGATTATTACTACGTGTTGATGTAATATTAATTGTCTTTCATAGTTTATCATTAATCATCTTCAGAAAAGAAAAGAAATTGTACTATGTGTTGTGCCTAAAATCTTAAAAGTTCTTCTTATTCTTTTGTTGTGTTGTGGATATTTAAACTTAAACACGTGGAAAAAATGGAAAACAGATTAAGAAAAGCAATTAACAAACTGTGATGATTATTCTACAATAATAATGTTGTTTAATTAAACACTGAAACAATTCCACAAAGAGGTAAATATACAATATTGTTATAAAAACACTTCATAAAACTACATTCAAAGCGGAATAGGGGCTTTCTTCAACTCTGTCCGTAAGGCTTTCGTAGAAAGAGGGTTCGGCTTCAGTTTCTGAAATATACCATGGCAATAAATACCAACATATATTACTATATAACATGTATCATGCAACAGTATTGTGTAACATTTAATATGTAAATGTATTATAAAATATGTATATTGTAATAGTTTTATGTATCAAATATTGTGTTACACTAATTTACATGCATTCTGTAACACTATTCTGTGACATAAATATGTAACACTATTATGTAACATATATTTTTGCAAAATGTATTGAATTGATTTCAATATTTGTAACACTTAAAGTTCAGTTTTACTTTGAAGCCATCGTTCATGTTGTCTTGGCAAAGATGTGGAGTTTATTGTTCGTGAGAATGTTGTGGAATCTGTTTACCGTACTTTTTGCAAAACAAGGCGTTCAGCTTTGTAATGATTTTTCTATCATGATTAGGTGCTTGGCAGTAAAACGATTTGATTACTACATCCAGAGTGATAACCGGTGATGTTAATGAGCAAAGACATGGAAACTGATTCGTGAAAAAACAACAGAGAGAACTAATTAAAGACAAAAATTAGACCATGTCTGTGGAAGAAATTCAAGCACAATATATTGTTGCCAATTTTACAATTACGTTCTTCTTCTTCTGTTTCTTCTGTCTTATTTTCTTCTTCTCCATTCTTTTTCTTCTTCATCTTTTACTTCTTCTATTCAGCGTCATTTATTCTTTTATTGTTATTAGAAATAGTAGTAGTACCAGGAGTAATAGTAGTAGTAGTAGAAGAAGTAGGATTAGCAGTAGTAGTAGAAGTAATAGTAGTAGTAGTAGCAGTAGTAGTAGTAGTAGCAGTAGTAGTAGTAGTAGCAGTAGTAGTAGTAGTAGTAGTAGTAGTAGTAGTAGCGGCAGCAGCAGTAGTAAGTAGTAGTAGAAATAGTAGTAGTAGTAGAATAAGAAGCAGTAGCAGTAGTAGTAGTAGCAGTAGTAGTAGTAGTAGCAGTAGTAGGATTAGAATTAATAGTACTAGTAGTAGTAGCAGCAGTAGCAGTAGCAGTAGCAGTAGCAGCAGCAGCAGCAGTAGTAGTAGTAGTAGTAGCAGTTGTAGTATTGGTAGTAGTAGTAGTAGTAGTAGTAGAAGTAGTAGTAGTAGTAGAAGTAGTAGTAGTATCTTTTCCTTCTTCTCTTGTTCGCTTTTTATATTTTAGTAAAATCAAGAAATTGTTAGGAATATTAGCCGGCGGTGCTGTTCTTCGCTCAGAAAATACAATGACATTTGATTTATCTACATTAATGTCTAAGTTCCATTTCACGCAGTAATTGTACACAATATTAACCAATGACTGCAAGCTGTTTGGACTGGTAGCGATAAGAACTATGTCGTCTGCAAATGTAGGCTTGCTTCCTTTTATTGACAAGACTTTCGCTCCATCGTCGGGGTGCTCTAGAAGATGCCGGAGCTCATCAATATATGCCAGGTAGTAAAATGTGGAGAGGACCCCACCCTGACGTACCCCTCTCACGACGTCGATACTATTGGAGGTTACGTTGTTGACTCTTTTACTTTGAGCTCGAGGCTGCTGTACATTTTAATAAGTACGCGGAGTGGTTTTCCGTGTTTCACTTGTATTTTTTTTAATTGTAGACCAGCCTTTGTGAACAATATTGTAAAGATAGAATGCATTTAAATTTAATTAAGTATGGCTCACTATCCATGTATTCTTTATAAATTATTATGACTTAACAATGCGGTCAATTTGTTTCACTTAAATTATCCTTACATAGCTGTTTTGGACAATAAATGATTTCAAGATATTGCAATTACAGGAAATTCCCAACATCTCGGTTGCAAAAAAAGTAAATGATAAAAGTTATTAAGAAAAAAGCATCCAGTTAAATTTTATTTATATTCGATTTGATGGTATTTTGTTAATGTGAAAAGCTTTGATATTGAAATTAGTAATTTGATAGTCTTTGGCATTAAATTGCTAGTTATTCCATACTATATTCCATAAATGAAGAACAATATTCAATAGAACTTGTGGATGTATACTTAATTTAAACAGTCATAAACAGTACAGGGACTAATTGTGAAGTATTGTACAATGATTTATAGTAAAAATAGTACAAAATAAATATGTACCATGAACCATATTCTTATTAGCATTATTGATTATTAACTGATTCTAATCTGTGTTCATGCACATTAAAATAGGAGAACTTCTATAGTAGTAGTAGTAGCAGTAGTAGTAGTAGTAGTAGTAGTAGTAGCGGCAGCAGCAGTAGTAAGTAGTAGTAGAAATAGTAGTAGTAGTAGAATAAGAAGCAGTAGCAGTAGTAGTAGTAGCAGTAGTAGTAGTAGTAGCAGTAGTAGGATTAGAAGTAATAGTACTAGTAGTAGTAGTAGCAGTAGCAGTAGCAGTAGCAGCAGCAGCAGCAGTAGTAGTAGTAGTAGTAGTAGTAGTTGTAGTATTGGTAGTAGTAGTAGTAGTAGTAGTAGTAGAAGTAGTAGTAGTAGTAGAAGTAGTAGTAGTAGTAGTGGTAGTAGTAGTAGTATCTTTTCCTTCTTCTCTTGTTCGCTTTTTATATTTTAGTAAAATCAAGAAATTGTTAGGAATAAACCGTTAATGTTGTCCATAATCGGCACGTTTATGTAGTAGGCAGTTGGGGTGGTCTCTGCTTGGGTTCGCTCAACATTGTTGGTCGTCTCAGTAACAGGGTGCCTGCGTTTTTACACAAGATTTTAATTTTAATACACATTATGTGGTTTCTCATTTCTATATAATAAAATGATAACTTATTAATGGAAACACAGTACATATGGAAACTTCCAACTAAATCATAACCTTAATGTTTTAATAGCAACTAGGACTCTAATAGCCGACTGCACTTCATAAACAATGCTACCTTTATGTTAATAACAAAATAATATTAATAATAATAATAATAATAATAATAATAATAATAATAATAATAATAATAATAAGTTTTTATTCATTGTGTTGCTTTAATCGCTTTATATAGTGCGGAAACAAAACATCTCGTATTAAAGCAACAGAAAACTCACCTAGTCCGGTAAAGTATTTTTGTGATAATTGCAGAGACTATTCCAAGACCAATGCAGACCGCTCCCACTGCAATCCCAATTATAGACTCAGACGCCACATATCCATTCGAGGACTTTTCGGATGTTAAAGTTAGAGGCACTGCAAAAAATGTTATATAAATACGTTTAAGTCTTGGTTTTATGCACTTGTTCAAACAAATATATCACAACCGACATGTTATTGAATTGATTCATTGCATAATCAAACGTTAAATGAACCAAAGAAAGGCTAACTTTATAATTATCTAAAAAAATAGGTCCAAACCCTTTTTCATGAGTAAAGAAATTATTAATGTATATGAAATACTTAACACCATGTCAATACGACATATCTTGTACCGGATATATCTCCAAAACATTTGAATAATACGCATTCTAAAATACTATGCGTTGAGCTGTTCTATAGATACTCCAAGCTAAATATTTATTAAACAGTTTGATAGTAACGATAAGCGCTTTAATAACATGAGTGCCCTACCACTAATCTGAAAACCTCTAGTTCGATTTTGTCCTGCAACCTATTTTATTCAAAGAACCCTTTTAATTCTCAAATTGTCAAAATTTAAAATGACATCGAACAAAACTCAGTGAAATTGGATACGTTCATTACTATCCTTTTATATGAACTAATTTCGGAATTTTTATGCGAATGCTACAATATGTAGCATTAGAATTTTACAATGTAAACGGACCGTCAGCATGTAAAACATTTCTTCTGTTTTTATCTTTGTCCAACAAACCAATGTAAACGCAAAGAGGATTTTTATGAGTCTTCTTTATTCACTTAGGGGACTTAAACTTGATGTGCCGCGAGGAGAATTCAATGCACCCATATAACACTTTGCATTAAAGACACAAAATAATATAATTATTAATTATTTCATGATATTATTGAACATTTTAGATATATTAAGTATATTATTATAAATATAGTAATTAAAATTATTACAGCTGGATTCGAACCAGCTACCTATTTAACACTTGATCAAAGACTAGGTACGCTTACACTGTGGTCTTGCAATCTAAAGGAATATTTATCTAAGAAGTGTTATGTCGGTTAGTCAGTCTCACCTTTAGTTGTACATTGTGACTGTTCACAAGGGAAACACACAACAGAGCCATCAGCGATGGTCTTCAAGTAGTAGCCGTATTGACACTTGGTACATGACGATGGTGATGTACATTCCTTACAACCGTCACTACATTTGTTACAATAGCTATTATTCAGATAATATCCTGAATAACACGCGGTACAGGATGTTGGTGAGGTACACATGTAACAGCCCTCATTACATTTGTTACAATAGTCATCGTTTAGGTAAAACCCTATATCACACCCGGTACAGAACGTTGGTGAGGCACACTCCCTACAGCCGTCACTACATTTGTTACAATAGCCATCGTTTAGGTAATACCCTGAATAACACCCGGTACAGGACGTTGGTGAGGTACACATGAAACAGTTGTCACTACATTTGTTACAATAGCCATCGTTTAGGTAATACCCTGAATAACACCAGGTACATGACGTTGGTGATGCACACTTCCTACAGCCGTCACTGCATTTGTTACAATAGCCATCGTTTAGGTAATGCCCTGAATAACACCCGGTACAGGACGTTGGTGATGCACACTTCGTACAGCCCTCACTACAATCCTCTGTCAATACTAGACAATGATAGTAAAATCAAAAAGCAATATATTTCGCAGTGATCTCTCTTCATAACATGCACAGTAGTCGAAGGGGAAGAAAGTTTATTTAGCCAACTTAGTGTCTCTATCTACACAAATTGCTCAGCCCAATACATTTATAAGTATACACATAATAAACAAAAAAGAAAACGCATTAAAATCAAAATAATACAAATGGGACATGATAGGACAACGTATTTCGGTGAATTTGCCATTCAGTGTTTTATCGTATGTGTTTAAGAGACGAGTGCGATGGTAAGCTGATATGCAGAAAAATAGATGCAATAAAATTCATTTAACGTGTTCAACGTAAGTGTAGATACCAAAAGTAGGCATATTTATACAATACAAACATTATCATTTCATAAATAAAGTACAGTTGATAACGGCAACGCATTTACAAAAGGCGGAAAACCGAATAAGTAACAATTCGCCACATAACGATACGCCACAGTAGCATTATAATGATGTTGATTATTGTGAGGACAATATTGTGGATATTTACGATATTTAATTAAAAAATGTAATAACTAATGGAAACACTATTGAACTACACATTCTTTTGTCTTCCTAATCATGAATGTGATTCACTTTCTCAACATGTCGCCATTTCTTTTAAGGAGTGTTATCATCGTTTAACGTTTGTTGTGTTTGCAGTTTGTCAATTAAGGGACCGATTACTATTAATTATCCCCGATGAATTCCTTTAATCAGACAGCAATGTGTGCAGTTTGTCAATTACATAAAAAATATATATGGCACATTCCTATTAACACTGCAGCATATACAAAGATTTGAAAAGGCACAGGAAAAAGGTATTCACATGCAGACCAAATGTAAAACTGAGAACAAATCTGTGATAAGACATTTAACAAAAAGAGCAAACCCGACAGTTACCGCATTGGAACAGTCAGTCGACTTTGGTTATCATTGTTAAACGTTTGTTTGTAAACAAATCAATTTCAGCGAAGCATCACCCCGCCGGCTAAAGATATTCGATCCATACAAAGGATGCGAATAGATAAAATATTAATAATTGATATAAATCAAGCCAAACTTTGACGCTATAACTGTCTCCGATATAATACTCATTGCTATGTGCAGATGTGAAAGTCAGATTTCCTACAATGATGCTGCTAAAGATACTCCTTTTGCATGACTAACATTTGACACAAAAATCCCGTTCACCCGGAAGTGTAACCACTCCCTAAAAAAGTATAAATACATATAAAAACGAGTATCACTAGATGACTCAATAAACAGTTACAAAAAATTAAATCTACACTAACTACAATTATGGCATGAAGATATACTACATATATAGAGATAAATATGTTCAAGTTTTTGAAGCCATAAAAAATACACATTTTCAAACAAACGAAACATTTATTTTGACTTAAGCATAACAAGCTCATCGTCATATACAAAAATATAAGCATAGCATGGCATTAAATGTTACAAGTGAGCAGTGAGTAAAAGGACAATCACAATTAAAAAATATGAAATACTAAGTTATATTTAACAGTTACAGATATCTTTAGAAATTTTACTTGTACGTTGTATATTTACAAAATTACAATAAAGTGTAAATTAAAAGATTTATCAAAATATAATAATATTTTTTAAGAACCAGTATATTTTCACTTTGCATAAGAGTGATATATTTAAACATATTTGTATTGGTGTAAACATATTTAGGAATATACTGTCTTCTAAAAGCTGCATATATGGGACATTTAAGTAAAAATGTGAAATTCATCTTCTATATCATTCAGATTGCAAAGCGCACATTTGCGTTCATTTCTGGGGATATTATTATATCTTCCAACTTCAATATTTAGTTTATGGGATGACAATCGAAATCTGGCTAAAGTGTTTCTATATTTTGTATTTTCCATTGATCTTAAGTAAGATGACTGTTCAAAATTAAGCTTAATTTCTATAAACACATCTAAGGCAGACGACGAATCAAGACCAGCCCTCCAATTACTAACGTAAATATCTGTAAGACGGCAGCGTAACACAGGTACAAACGAATCTATTCTTACAGATGTAGGGAATAACCAAACTTTGTTTAGACCAGATGACTGTAGGATATGCCGAACATTTGACGCCAATAGTTGTATTGCTATCTCTGCGGCCACTATCTATCTGATCATGTAGTACTGCATTCAAGATACCATTATCAGCCTTTATCGTATTAATTTTAAGAAAGTACTTTGCCATTCTAATATGTCTTTCAATGTATAAAGGGAATCGACCTAATTCTCCATACAGGGCCAAAGTATTAGTTGACTGCTTAACATTTAGAGCCCACTTGCAAAACTTCTTATGGATTCTCTCCAAGACTTCAGAATTAATGTTCTCCCAATCTTCACAACCATAATTTAGAACCGACAATACATAGGCATCGAACAAATTGAACATTATATTAATAGGGACTTTCATGTTGCAAACAAGTGACATTAAAGAGTTTAAAGCTCTTAAGCCCTTACCAGCTAGAGTTTTTGTGCCTTGCATAAATGACCCACCAGTTGAAAAACTACACCAAGATAGTTAAACGAGCTAACAATTTTAACTTCCTGGTTATTATAGAACCATTTGTCGTTATTGCTTAACCTTCCGCCCTTCCTGAACACCATGATTTAAGTCTTTTCTACATTGACAGTAAGCTTCCATTTACAGCAATACTCAAACAAACTATTAAGGGACTTTTGTAAACCTTCCCTTGTTTCTGAAATAATAACAGCGTCATCGGCAAATAACAACATGTAAACAGCGATCTGATCTATATCAATGCCAACATCAATGTTTTCTTGCAAATGCAACTCGATATCATTCAGTTACAGAGAAAACATTATCGGCGAGGTTATTTCCTCTTGGAAAAGGCCAATATCGCTACTGAAAAATCAGACAGTGAACCTAAATGTTTGACACAAAGTTTGACTTCATTATACACAGATCGAACCAGGGACAAACATTTGCCATTAGTACCAAATTTGTTTAATTTGTACCAGAGCCTACTCCTCTCTATTCTGTCATAAGCTGTTTTGTAGTCGACAAAACAATAGTAGAGCTTCGTTTTTTTTGCAGCTGTTTTTTGAACCAAAGAATGTTAAATAAACACCGGATCAGCAGTACTGAATTTATTTTAGAACCCAAATTGAGCATCTGACATTACATCATTTTCCTCTGCCCATAATTTCAACCTTTCGTTAAGAATCATCGTAAAAAGCTTAGCAAAACAACTGGTAAGAGTTATCCCCCCTGTAGTTATTCGGATCTGATTGACTCCCCTTTTTATGAATGGGTATACTAACGCCAGTTGACCACGAACGGGGAAAGGACATCGAATTCAATATATGGTTGAAAAACATATTCAATGGCTGTATTATCAATGGCACAGATACTTTAAAATACTCGTATAAAACATTGTCAATAGAAGCGGCCTTGTTTTAACAAAGCTTCTTTATGGCCCGCAAAATTTCATCGTCAGACATAGGTGCGTCCAATAAATCAAAAGTAGTACTATGGCCTGAATCTTATTCAAACTGATTAATAAAGTCAGCAAATTCATCATTCGAGGTTGCTCCACCAGTCATTAAATCAATAAAATAATTTTTGAAGTCATCATGTCTAATATTCTCTCCAACACTACCAGAATGCCCGGATTTAAACAATCTCCAAAATTCTCTTGGTGATCTCCTTCTCATTTCATTCATCTTACGGCATCGAACGTTATTAAACAAATTCTTTGACTTACGACACTGATATTTGTAGTCTTTTTTTTTGCAATATACAATAATGCCCTATCTGTCTCAGATAACGTAATATTAAATTGACATACTACAGTACACGTCATACTTACGTCTACAAGACTCATCAAACCAATCCTGATTCTCTTTATCGTCGTGGAAACCCGATCTATGACTACCAGAAGTTTTCTTAAACTATTTATCACCGTGCTCACATAGAAAGTTTGTAAATATTGAGGTCAATGGATTAACATAACCGTCACCGCTAAGTTCAGAATTTAGGTCATGCGTCAGCGTTTCTATGTTATTTGCAATATCCATAACAAACAATCCTTTGTGCTTTAAATCAAATTTATAATAAGTATTCCTGGAATTTAAACCAGCTGTATCCTTATGACTGACTTTAATTCGTAACGAAAACGACAAAGAGGCATGATTAGAAAACTAATTGAAATTCCCAACATATAAATAATCAATCAAGTTAAAATTACCCTGTTGCGTTAACAAATAATCCACGACACTGGCCCCGTTATGAGTCAAACAATTGAAATAACCACGGTCATCTGACCATCGACCGTTAACTATTCGCTGTTTGGTTGCCTTACAAAGATCCAGCAAGCGATCGCCAAAGCGATTGGATGCGTGGTCTTGAGAAATGAAGTGGGAGTATCTATCTTAATTACGTCATCTACACCTATGCTACGATCATACTGA
The DNA here is from genome assembly GCA_007844125.1 of Sinonovacula constricta. Taxonomy (NCBI): domain Eukaryota; kingdom Metazoa; phylum Mollusca; class Bivalvia; order Cardiida; family Solecurtidae; genus Sinonovacula; species Sinonovacula constricta. The sequence continues at coordinate 2,860,898 of CM017567.1, read as the reverse complement.
ATGAAGTCTGCTTTACTACCAACTCTACTATTAAGGTCACCTGACACAAATATTTCCCACTCTGGCTAAACAAAATAGTATCTTGTTCTAATTGGTCAAAATATCAACATTGTACATATTGTGAACCGGAGATGATTCCGAAGCAATATAGGTGAAACATATATAAATGTCATCATCAACTTTAAAATAATTCTTATCAAGTTTTAACCAAATAATGCAATCTGTAGTATTTTGTATTAATTTTACACCATTTCTTATAGCGTCTTTTATATAAGCAATCAGTCCACCACTAGATCGTTTTGCTCGACGATTTAGATATTTGCGAAAAGAGTGAATAGGGTTAGAATATCCTGTAATATCAATCAAAGAGTTTTTATTTGTCCATGACTCGTTAAGACACACGATATCATACTCACAAAGAATATTTACAAAGTCAGCGGTAGCCTTTTTCCCAGACGTAAGTCCTTCTACATTCCAAGAAAGGCACTTTATCACATCGTCACAGGAGTCCTAACACGGCCCTCGGTATAGATACTTGTTGATGAATAGTTTATTAACCTTGATATAGGCATCTTTTTCATCCTTCTGAGCCTGTAACATGATTGGTATCAACTTCCGGCGCTTATCTACGATCTCGTTCGGATATTGTTCCGAGACTCCGTGGTTTGTACTCTCCTCCCTGGCTTTTCTGGCGGCTCGAAGAACCTTTTCGCGGTCTGGGAAGTCGGCGAATTTCGCCACAATCGGTCGCGTTTTATCGACTCTATATGGTCCGACACGATGGGCTCTCTAAAGCGTATTTCTTGGGACGCGTTCTCTATCTTCAATGCGTTTCCAGGAAAATGAGCACTTACTGCTCACTGTTTTCGCCTTTTTTCTCAGAGATTTTATGAAATAGGAGATTATCTCGCATACTGCGACATTTGAGCTCCAATATTTCTGATTTGAGCGCTTGTTCAGTCTCCATATGTTGAGATTCAATTTTTTTCATTTTCTGAGAAAAGGTGTCTAAATTTGTGTGTTGTTTGCTAATGTCATTTAAGGTCTGGCTGTCAAACTCTTGGCTTTGTTCGATTTCACACACTTTGATTTCAAGGTCACTGATCTTTTTATCCATGCTCTTGTGTTTACCGTGTTCACACTCGTCTGAATAGAATCTAGTTGGGCAAGTTTACTGTCCATACTGTCTAATCGTTTGATGATTATCGAAACTAGATCATTTTTCATTGTACCTGGAGAGTTGGGCGTTGCCTGTCCGCCAGGAGACATCCCTGGGGTTACCAACCCCCATACTGGGTGAAAGAGCGCGGTCATATTTTGAGGATATTGCATGTAGTTTAGGCTGGGTGCAGAATATTGTGGGGTTTGCGGTGTCTGAAACTGACCACTAGTAGCCCCAGTGTTATTCTTTTTACCTTTTTCACTGTCCATTTTATCCTTTGGTTTGCACTCCCGCCTTTTCAATGAAGTTTGATCTCTATCTTCTCCCGGCGATTGCTTCGACTTTATTTTCCTAGTCATTCACGATCACTTATAAGTCTATTCTTAACTGACTAGATGATAAAGAAACGGTAGATCCAGCTATAAGTTATAAGAAAAATATCCAAATTTTCTCACTGTTCTCACTGTTTTCAAATTTTCCTGACCACCATGTCACGCATGCGCACAATCAAATATAACAACATATTACACTTTTTAGAACATAAAATTGATTGAGTATCTAAACATTAAGGTGATTATACAATTACGATTTGGTCAGACATAGGAATAGCTCAATTTATATATTCTAATATATTTTCTAATATGATATATGCATCACATCATAAAGCATCGCTAAATATAAAAAAAGTCAATGGGTTGCATACATTGTTTAGAATAAACAACAGAATAAGTCATTTTTTGTGCAAATTATATCTTTTGTAAAGTTGCATTTTAAATCTGCAAATATATGATAAAAATGCTTTATGACAAAACATATTTCGAGATAAACACATTATATTTTTATGTGTTTTTAATGGAAGTAAGTTTTGACAAATTTAACTTTAGTAGGTAGCTGAAAGACACATTTAAGTAGAGTTGCAAAATTTTGAAATAGGTTTCATTGCCTCTAGGCTTACAAATGCCATAACAGTCCATTTTAAATGGAAGATGAGAAAATATCACTTAAAACATATGTTGTACAAAAACGTGTGTTTTAGAAAATGCAGGCAATGTTCTTAAAGGTGATATCTGACAGTTTGCCTTTATCTAAAACATGTATCAACATATTGACCCTGTTCTGGTGTATGTGTATATAATTGCTCAGTATACTTATACTTTAGTTTAACTAAACGATTTTATAACATTACCCCCACTTAATTGTTTGACCGTACAAATCGTGAAATATATCGCCCTGAATTTCAATTATTTCCATATCTACTAAGAAGCACATTCGACGTTGGAATGGGGTGAAGGATAGCGATAGAGATTTCAGCTAAAAATAGATATCGACATCAGAACGTGAATTCTAAAGTACATGTAAGTGGTCACGTGCTTTTCTTTGTTTAAAAATAGCTAACTGTGCAGCGTGGCTCGGATAGAATATACCTTTCTGTAATCACAAGTGGGGTGTTATGCTTAACTTTCCCAATAGATATAAGGCACTAATACACATCATTTCGCAAGATGTTTTCATGTATCAATAATTTATGAGATGAGAGGAACAAAATGGTCCAAACTGTCGCATACCACCTTTAATAAAGAGCCGCTTACCCCTTACAAACATAGGTGGTGATGATGTAACAAACGTTGTTTGCTTATTACATTTTAGTTGAATAGGTTTTGTTTTGATTTTGGTATATATTGCTGTATCAGAATAAACGTCTTTATATTTAAAGTTGGTGTCCGGTATATTGCCTATGTCAAATACATATAACAATATCATACGACTGCTTTGGGGAATTTAGGGAATAATTTTTGTATGAACCCATTTCCATAATCCTTATAAAAAATAAATATAATGTCGGACACTAACTGAATGGTTAGACAGAACTAAATGCGAAAAAAACATTACTCTGAATGTGCATTATTTCCAACTGTATAAAAAGCTTCATAGTGGTCTCTGCAAAAAATCGATATCGGCGTCGAAGTGGATTACACGGATAACTATCTAACGCGATCTCAAAAGTAAGTGCTCAAATGTTTTTTAAGTTTAAAAATAGCTATCTCTGCAGCGTCCCTCTGAAGGGAAATTCCTGTTTGCAATGACGAGTGGTTATTGATGATTGATTTTTCCCAAAGATCTAGGACATCAATGAACGGAATTTTGAAGGCTCTTTTCGGGTAACAATGACTTTTTTGGTTATTTGAGAAAATAAATGTTGGTCGACACTGTCGATACCACCTTTAGAAAACCATTTAAAGTCCTACCTGCAACAGCGAGATTGAAGATGATGAACAAGATTGCTAAAATCGGCAGCATCCTACAATAGAAACCGTCATTAAAACACCTGATAATGGTTCTTTAACAACTTCAATAAGTTCAATAAGTTAATTTGGCTAAGCTAGAGGTAAAAAAATGTAACATTCTTAAATTCACATTTATATCAGATGTTTAATCGTTTAATCAGCAACCTACAACTAGACGTTACATTACTTCGTAGAAACATGTCTTTTCATCCAAACGGTCATTGCACACAGCTTTCTCAGAATAAGTAATTTACCCGATAATGTCATTACACATAGCCCTGTCAAAACATGCCATTTAATCGATCCGGCCATTGCACAGAGCCCTGTCAAAACATGCCATTTAAAAGATCCGGTCATTACACATAGACCTGTCAAAACTTGTCATTTAATGGATCGGGTCATTACACAGAACCTTGTCAAAACATGCCATTTAATAGATGCGGTTATTACACGTAACCCTGTAAAACATGCCATTTAATAGATCCGGTCATTGCACATAGCCTTGTCAAAACATGCCATTGAATAGATCCGGTCATTACACGTAACCCTGTCAAAACATGTCATTTAATAGATCTGGTCATTACACATAACCCTGTCAAACATGTCATTTAATAGATCCGGTCATTACACATAACCCTGTCAAAACATGCCTTTTAATAGATCCGCTCATTACACGTAACCCTGTAAAACATGCCATTTAATAGATCCGGTCATTGCACATAGCCTTGTCAAAACATGCCATTGAATAGATCCGGTCATTACACGTAACCCTGTCAAAACATGTCATTTAATAGATCTGGCCATTACACATCGCCCTGTCAAAACATGTCATTGGCCCTTTACCGTCCCTCCACAAAGCTGTTTTAAAACATGTCATTTAGTCGAAATGATCAGTATACAGAGCTGTGTCAAAACAAGTTATTAGGGGGATTTAGTCATAACGCATAGCTGTGTCAAAACATTTCCTTTAAACCCATTGAGCCTATAAAGTTTATACACATAGCTTTGTCAAACCATGTCATTTTATCAATAAGGTTCTTTCACATATCTGTGAAATATGTCACTTAATTGATATGGTCATTATATATAACGATGTCAAAATATGTCAACTATATAAAAACCTACCTTCCAAAATATATCAGTGCTTCTTTTCCAACCATTGATACAATGTCGATAGCTTAAAGCCAGCAGTGTATTGACTCTTTCTGCTGAAACTAATAACTGAACTAGACCCAGCTAATTGCGCACATAACATTTATCAACTTTAACTTGTGCCTCCTTCAAAATTGCAAAACAATGACCCTTACCGGATTTCCTTCCATACCATGCTGCTGATAACAATGCTAAAGCTCTTTCCTCGTGAATTATAAGTGGATATAAGAATTTTAATGTAATTTTTGATGATGTTAGATCAACTATTATTTAAGTGTTTTATTTATAAATGTTAAACTGTCAAGTACTTTTGATAGTATGTTGCTAGACTTCCTATGATTTACGTTATCTAAACCTATCACAGGCTTGGTTTGTCAAGAACCTCTCTAGTTCATTGTTGCAAATATGAATACAATTTTGAAGTGAACATTTGTTCGCTACTTTTTTGTCCGTCTTCTGTGTCACATATTTTTTTTGGTTTCCAATTGTTTTGTACAACTTACTGACCTCGTTTTCGGAGACATTGTGGGTTAAAAATGTCATGTAAAAGATATAGTCCAGAAACTGTAAGCTACCTGATACTTTACAGTCGAGAAAGAACATCACTTTATGATACAGATTACAGGTAAAGAAATATGAAAAAAGTAAATAAGATTGTATTTATATAATATATATTTGTCGTGTTTTGTTAATCTGTGAGACAAAACTGCAGTAAGTGTGAAGTTGGGAAGCTCTATAGCACAAGTTTAAACACCCCAGTTGGTCCTTATACTGAGAGGCCATTCCAATGTGGTAAACTTTTTTTATTTGATATGAGTGTATTACGTTTGGTCTCAGTGAATGTGACACTTTTACAATAATATGTGTGTGTATATCTTTGTACAGATAATTGAATTTAAAATTGAATTTATGTGGTAATTACTACATGACCTTGTCATATTGTCATGGAATAATAACACATCATATCAAGGATAATGACACATTACATTGAGGATTAACGAACAAAATAATAAAACATGCTAAGATTGCATGACTTAGTTTATTACACAATCATACATCGTTTGTAAACCAGAGGCAACTAGCAACAAGCATAACAAACAGAAGAAAGCATTGACTTAACACATACAAATCTGTCAAAATTGGAAAGAAATAGTTTGCATGTACAAGGTTACATTATCAATACAATAACAGTTTACATGTGCATAACATTTTTTTGGTAATACCTATTAAAACTTAATCTTCACCATGTAACATCCATATTTTATGGTTTAATGAAAATAGTTTTGTTTTCAAGTGTATTGATATCTATTCAATCAGGTGTGGAAGACTGTTGCTTAAAGGTGTTTTAAAATAAATGTGTAGTTTTCTACTTTAAAGACTATTGAAAGATTAATGTGAGTATCTGTCCAGACATTGTTGATAAAAAGTTGAGTAAAGGTTTTGTACGCTAGATGATTGATACAATTAGAGATATACAGGAAATTAAATTGATGACCTATCTGGTAAAACGGAACCAATAAATGCTTGGTTAAAGTAAAAGGAAATGGAAAGCATTGTATTGTATATGGAATATAATGCCAACAAACAAATGCTTGTAACTACAGTGTCAGTACAGATAACTTCTGTTGCTTTGAATATAATATCTAGTTAATTGCATAAAGTCTAAATGCTCATTATTCTTATAATAAACATGTAAATAGTTATGATGCGCATAATTGTTTCATTGCTAAGATATAAATAAGAGTAAAGGTACAAACATTATAATAATAAATATCTTAAACCTTATGAAGTCGTAATACTACATTACTAACACTTTATAAAATCATAATATGAAGTCGTAATACTAGTATCACAAATATCTTTGGCTGAGTATAAAGCTCTAAAATTAAATAAGAACCATGTTTGAATTGGTTTTGATTGTTTACAAACATCAGACAAACAAAGTTAGTGTCATGTTGACAAAATCTAACAATAATTGCTGGAGGGAGACCGGAAACATATGTCTGGTTAGGAAAACAAGTGCACTGTTACTAAACCAGGACATAAACCAACACAATGAGGGGTTGAGGTGCTACTCAATCATGACTTGAACCCGTGCAGTAAGAGGATTGAGTGTTACAAGACCAGGACTTGAACCCATGCAGTGAGGGGCTGATGTGCTACAAGACCAATACTTGGACCCATCCATTGAGATGCTGAGGTGTTATAAGACCAATACTTGAACCCATGCAGCGAAAGGCTGAGGTGTTATAAGACCAGGACATAAACCCATGAATTGAGGGGCTGAGGTGTTACAAGACCAGGACTTGAGTCCATGCAGTGAGAGGCTGAGATGTTACAAGACTAATACTTGAACCCACACAGTGAGAGGCTGAGGTGTTATACGACCAATACTTGAACCCATGCAGTGAGAGGCTGAGGTGTTACAAGACCAGGACTTGAATCCAGGCAGTGAGAGGCTGAGATGTTACAAGACTAATACTTGAACCCACATAGTGAGAGGCTGAGGTGTTATAAGACCAATACTTGAACTCATGCAGTGAGAGGCTGAGGTGTTATAAGACCAGGACTTAAACCCATGAATTGAGGGGCTGAGGTGTTACAAGACCAGAACTTAATCTATTTATTTAGGGGCTGACGGGCTACAAGACCAGGACTTCAACCCATGCAGTGAGAGGCTGGGATGTTACAAGACCAGAACTTAATCCCATGCATTTAGGGGCTCAGGGGATACAAGACCAGAACTTAATCCCGTGCATTTATGGGCTGAGGTGCTACAAGACCCGGGCTTAATCCCATGCATTTAGGGGCTGAGGTGCTACAAGACCAGAACTTATTCCTAAGCATTTAGGGGCTGAGGTGCTACAAGACCGGGACTTTATCCCATGCATTTAGGGGCTGAGGTGCTACAAGACCGGGACTTAAACCATGCATTTATGGGCTGAGGTGCTACAAGCCCGGGACTTAAAGCCATGCATTTAGGGGCTGAGGTGCTACAAGACCATAACTTAATCCCATGCTTTTAGGGACTGAGGTGTTACAAGACAAAAACTTAATTCCGTGCATTTTTGGGCTGAGGTGCTACAAGACCAGGGCTTAATCCCATGCATTTAGGGGCTGAGGTGTTACAAGACCAGAACTTAATCCTATGCATTTAGGGGCTGATATGCTAAAAGACCAGGGCTTAATCCCATGCATTTAGGGACTGAGGTGCTACAAGACCAGAACTCAATCCCGGTCATTTAGGGGTTGAGGTGCTACAAGACAAGAACTTAATCCCATGCATTGGGGGTGAGGTACTACAAGACCAGAACTTAATCCCATGGATTTAGGGGCTGAGTTGCTACAAGACCGGGACTTGAACCCATGCATTTAGGTGCTGAGTTGCTACAAGACAAGAACTTAATCCCGTCCATTTAGGGACTGAGGTGCTACAAGACAAAAACGTAATCCCACGCTTTTGTGAGTGAGGTGCTACAAGACCAGAACTTAATCCCATGCATTTGGGGGCTGAGGTTCTACAAGACCAGGGCTTGAACCCATGCATTTAAGGGCTGAGGGGCTGCAAGACCTGGGCTTAATCCAATGCATTTAGGGGCTGAGGTGCTACAAGACCATAACTCAATCCCGTGCATTTAGGGGCTGATGTGCTAAAAGACAAAAGCTTAATCCCAATGAGTGAGGGGTTGAGAGGTTATAAGATGGAGACTTGAACCCGCACAATGAGATGCAAATGTGCCCAAAAATGGCAACTCGAACCATTGATCAACAGGCAACCTAAAAGTAACTGGAATAAAATAGCTATTTTAAAACTTATTATATGTAAAAGGAATTGATATAATATACAATTATCAATCCTTCGTTACCAGATGTCCATTTACCATAGAACTTTTTTTTTAAAAAATAACCATAGATAGGTATTATTATGCCAATTATGACTTTTTAAACATAGTCCACATGTAAAATAATACATTATGCTTGAAACTGATAAGGTTGTGGGCCTCCATAGTCTAGAGGTAAAGGCATTGTAGGGTTTATGGTTTGAAACCCACGCCATCAATGTGTTGAAAGTCATTGGGCAAGATTATTTACAGTGTATTATACAAGGTTGTCAATACCTGAGTACTGGATTATTCCCAGGAGGTCAGCATTCAATTAAGGAATAAATGCAAGTAGAACAAGAATTAACTTCCAATTTAAATAATAAAGGTTAAAACAAAGTTACCAAAATTGTCCTTCAAACTCTGACGAGCCATGAATATAAGACAAGCAAGACAGACATCAATACTTTTTTGGAACTATTTATATAACAAAATTTACTCAAGAAAACAACATGTTGGCTATACACAATGAATAAAGGATTCAAATATTATTTCTGTTTGGTAATTTATATGTGTGAATATGTTCCCTCCAAGATATTGTATTGCCTTTAAGTTGGGAGAATCATATCCGACAGGTTGCCTATACCAAATACATGTAACAATATCTTACCACTGCTTTGGGGGAAACATTAACTGCTCATTCTAGTCAAACCTATAATAAATGCAAAAGCGACCCATGATAAAATATATATTGATGCCAGAACGGTTTAACAGGATTACGATATAACTTGATCTCAAAAGTAAGTTGTTACATGGTTTTCCTAGTTAAAAATAGCTATCTCTGCTTTATGGCTCAGATATGAAATACCTGTTTACAATGAGGACAGGAGTTTTATGTTTCACAGTTCACACATATCTATGGTATCAATGAACATCATTTTGCAGGGATGTTTCATGCAACAAGACATGAAATAACAGTTTTTAGGCTACAGCTTTAAAAGCAATTTTGTATAGAATTATCTTCAAACTTAACATGTGGAGTTACTTTCGTCAGGCATTATCAGTACAATAATTGGCTCAATAGGGAAACAAGTATTTAAATAAATATGTATGGAATTTAGTAATTTTATAGGTACATATGATTAGTTGTGACCCTGCCGAATTTATTCAATAAAATATCTTCAAATTTGACATAATATTCAAACTGAAGATGCAAAAACCTAAAAGAAGTTGTGCTTGATAACTATAACCAATTGTCAATTAACGTTTTACTTCATATATCATTTTATGCATTTGCAATGAATGCACAATAATCCCTTATCCTTGTATATTCTACACAACTAAATTTTCAACATTTAGGTGTTATTTGTAGACTGTTTTATATTTGGAACTAAAATTATGTTCTGAACATACAAGTATTTAAAATATATTTAACAGTTTAAAAAAAGAAACTAAAGAAAATTATTTGAATTTTCAAAATCTAAGCCTGTACCATGAATGACAGGGCTAAACATAAATTACTGAATGTCACATTCTCTTTTTTTCATCGAAATTTAGTAAAAAATCTTTCAGTAGTCAAAACAATAATTCAAATAGAACAAATATTTAACAAGGATTAAAAATTTATTGATAAATCTTGCAATGATAAATTATATCTTTAAGAGAAAAATCGAAAAATATTAATCATCAAGGGAAACAATATTCATGCAGTGGGTAAGCACATTAAGTTCATAATAGTTAAGGTAGGTAACCATAAACATCACTAGAATCGGTCTTGCCATACTTATCTCCCTTACATTTACATTTAATAAGGTAAGGGACAAAATATAAATTGCATTGTTTTTATGAGAGAAAATAGTTATAAAATTTAACTATTTAGCATACAATGGAATGATGGTAATTACAAAAATGACTGCCAATAAGAATGAAAACGTGATGATTTAAAATGATTTCTTTAAGAATATGAACAAGCACTGATAGCAGAAACAACTAAAAATGTTTGGGTCAATTTAAAAGTGCCATAAGTAAAACCAGTCAGTATGATTGAAAACAAATGAAAATAATGTCTTAACTATTGTTTCAGAGAGTCATATAGAATTATGTGACCTTTAGTTACATGTATGAGGTAACATGGTTTTCATGGTATTGAGCTTATACATATATCTGGGTTGATATTTTAAGACTAAGCCTGATAAACACAGATTTATTTTAGGCAAAAATAGAAGACCTAGATCAGCCAGCACCTTGCCGGGAGCTGTCTGATCAGGGACCAGACTATTTACCGCTAAGTCTCTATCCATGTGTGAAGGCCCATTTACATGTTGATGTAAGAAGATGAATAACATTTAGTAAGAGCTATTAAAGTAGAAAGCTAAACGTGCCTATTTCCTTTGTTATTTATTTCATAGCATCAGATATATGTCACAGTTAACACAAATAAAGTATGCCCTGTTGTTGTTACATGTAGCTCTATGTGGAATAACTAAGATTATGTATTGCTTATAAATACATATCATATACCGTTAGAATTTAAAGCGATTTGATTGGTCGCGTGCTGCTCATGTGAGAGTCAATATAAAGTGATATTAATTCAAGAATGTTTTTGTGAGCACAGAGAACATAATCGTATTCTTTTTATATGCACTGTTGCTACAATAAAAAACGCGTCTGGTAAAAGAAATCAACAGTTTGTGTATCTGATGATGATTTGGTAAGATTAAGACAAGATATAACATCAAGAAGAACAAAAAGTATAACGTTGATAGTAGTAAATGCTTTTCATGATTATCTGTTGTAGAAAAATGAGAGAACAGACTTTAAATGCAGATGAGTTGGATTGGCATCTTGGAAAGTTTTATGTTGCAATGAGAAACATGGATGGCTTGTTGTACACACAAAAACAGCATGATTTCATAGGGTATGTGATATAACTAGTTAAGACTTATGTTTCGGTCAATATATAATTTTGTGTACTTGACTGAGGACTGCATCCTTAATGAATGTCATATTACCCAGGTCTTCAAAATTATATATTGACCTCAATGAAAGTCCTGTATAAAATAACCGCTTAAGAGAAAAAACGGTCTTTATCTATATGTTAATAAAAACAGAGTGGTCTTATATAAAAGTGATTGCATATTGTATGTACAAGGATAGAGGTTATAGTCCTTTGCAATTTTGGTAATCCACATTCAATGTCTTCCCTCAAGATTATACAGCATATAACATATTTAAAATATTCATAGTTTATATCAAAACCAGTAGCCTGCTTTAAGTATATGGATCACGTAACAATGAAACAAAGCAATAGATTACAATGTATCAATACAACATGAATGATTTATGATTTTTGAATGTATCTATCATAATTAAGACCATTTAAGTCTTATATTGGTTACAATAGAGGTCATAAGGTTGACTTCTATAGTAAAATGGAGAAACATAAATATCTGGACAGAACTTGTCTTAAAATAGGTTAAAAATAAGAACCATTAATTTGAAATAAGCCATGATATTTTTATCAATGATCATTTGTGTAATCGATATACATGTATTCTTTATAAATTGTTATGACCTATAAATGAGGCCAATTTGTTTCACTTGATTAGTTTCACTTGAGTATTCTTACATAGCTGTATAGCACAATAAATGATTTAAAGATATTGCAATTACAGGAAATCCCCAACATCTCGGTTGCAAAAAAAGTAAATGATAAAGCTATTCAAAAAATTTCAATATTTGATTAAATAATCGTATTTGATGGCATTTTGAATGAGAAAAGCTTTGATATAAAATTGGTACTTTGATAGTCTTTAGCATTGTAATGATTAATAAATTGCTAGTTATGCCATAAAATATTCCATAAATGAAGAACAATATCCAACAGAACTTGTGGATATATACTTAATTTAAACAGTCATAAACAGTACAATGACTACAAGTGAAGTATTATACAATAATTAATAGTGAAAATAGTATAAAATAAATATGTACCATAAACCATATTACTCTCAGCATTATTAATTGACTCTAATTTGTGTCCATGCACGTTAAAATAAGAAAACTCCTCCATTTAACTGTTTTCTTGTGATTGTAAGGCTCTGAGGAAGTCCATATGGTATACAGAGATAAAGGTTAGTGTATAATTTTAAACATAAGAAATCCGTCTCATATTTGTGTAATCTTGATAACATTTAGCTCTGAGAAATAATCTAATACAACTTATAGGTGAAGACATAATCCATTTCTAGCATGAACAAAACATAATGTTCTTATTTGCAGAGAAAGAAAGGATAAGCTTTGCTGTAAACTACGAAAAGGACACTTACTCTAGCAAAATTCTGCTCATTAGCAAAATATGTTCACATAAAAAGTTGTGTTTGTTTATTTTCTGTTATTTTGCATTGATATAATAATGGTCGAATTGCCGATGTCCAGCTTATTAATGATGGAGGAAGACTTATGCTTGGGCTGAACAATCAGATCATTAAAAGTAAAATAATGTCTTATGTGCTCAGTGTGTTAACATTTAAAAAAATGTTAAGAAATCTTATGAACATGAATACCTTTCCCATTGCAAATATTGGACCAAATATAATTATAAAATACATATTACAGACAGAATTCACCAAATGGTGTTTGTTCTAAAAATAACAATAATGGACGTTACAGCAAGACAAAGAATTATAAGTTCAATACTGGCATTAAAGATACTAGATAAATAATGGTTACAATAAAATGCAATTGGTTTTATTAACTTCTTGTTATTCTATATATTTGCTATTAAAGTTTATTTGATACAAAGTAATTATATTAATCT